>CM057455.1:1064157500-1064852500 GCA_016271365.2 Neoceratodus forsteri | reverse complement strand
TCTGATCATTTGCAGTAAAGGGAACACATTTCTATGATGATCTCTGGCCTCAAAAGGTCATTTACTATCAGGTTTACCCTACACACCTAATTTTATACTGTGTCATAAATCTACTTCAGCCTGTATGTACAATGACTAGCAGGTTTAATCAGACGTTGGATGTATCAATGTTTAACAAAAAAAAAATAGTAGATGGCTTCAGTTAATATGAATGACCTTTTTTATGTGATAGTTTTCCATAAAGCTATTTAAAAAATGTCATTACTGGTTTAAAATTCATGCAGGCAGTGTGGCCAAAATTGAGTGTTGCATTTAACAAAGTGATGATAAAAACAGAAATAAGTCCAGCAGAATATTAAAGAAACAGCAACAAATTGTGGTCCAAGCACTATAACCAGAAAATCATTTGAGTTTTCTTTTTGTACTGTAGCAAAAGGTGCTTATTTTACAACAGAAAATGAGTCTTTACGAAACACTACCCCCTCACAAGACCATGGTACATAGGGAGAAATATTTTAAACAGTGACTGATAATATTCCTGAGTTTAAAGGGCTAGTAGAACTAAAATAGACATGAAAACGTTACAAATTTTAAAGCAGCAATACTAGATGAAAAAAACAAAACTGGATCTTTTGCGAAAGTTTGTTTCCTGTGCTCTGTTGAGCACTTAGCTGGTAATCTTTCTTGTTTTCGCTGTACTGTCACCCCGTAATTTGCTCCATTTTTCTTTGTTTTTGTTTACATTTCTCCCACCCGCCATGCTGAACTGGAACCCTCTGCTACCAACCACACATGCACATGACTCGCAGCACTATACAGGGACAGCAGGAACGTGCTGCACAGGGTCCCACGGAAGTAAACAAAAGATACGATGTGACGCAAGGGGGGAGTTCGGCTGCAAATTAGGCAGCAGCCATATTTACTGTGGATCCACAACAGTAGAAATACATTTTAAATACCTAAAAAACTAAAGATCGCTAGAAAAACATTTTTACAGATAGGGAAACCTGAACTATGGCGGCATGCGTCCAGCCAAAAAACAGAATTATGATACTCACTTCCTGATTATCTAGTACAGCTGCTTTAAGTAGTCAGTTGTAACTGATATCTAGTTCTAGTCCTTCCACTATGTCATCAGCACTGTGACCTCATAAACTGCGACATCACATGCCACTGACCTGGCAGCTATTGAGTGGCTCTTCCTAAGCAACTGTGATACCACGGACAAAGAGGTCACAATGATGATGATGTTGTAGTGGGAGGAATAGAGCTAGGTATGTCAGCTGCAAGGCAGAACGTTGTTCCACACATCTCACCTGCTAAAATCAGATTAAAAAAAAAAAAAAAAAACTTCTAATTAACCAAAAGCAAAAGTACCTCAGATATAAAAGGTAATGCCGACTGCTTTTAAATACAAATATTCATTTTAGGCAATATATTAGCTCTTTTAAAGAAAATTCAATGGATAGAATTACTTGATTCTACCAAATTACCTGAGTACTTTGCTCTTGTGTCCTAGCTTTTATCTCCACATTCTCAGTCTCAACAGTGGATATCTTGCTTTTATAGTCTGACAGCTAAGATAAATCAAAAACTGTTAATGAGTAAAATTAAGTAAAATTTCACAGCATCTCAAAAACCAATTACTCACCTGTAACAGTAGTTCTAGAAGTGGTATATGTTGTTCATCCACACTTATTGGCATATCCCTTTTTCTTTAAGGATCACAGAAAGTCTTCAAGTTGACTCCTCCCATCCACCCAGGTGGTATAACCCTTAGCTCCGCCCCATGATGCCAGATCTTAGCCTGCTGGAAGCCAGGTCTGTGCCTCCGCAGCCGGGGAAGTCGGGTGGGTCCGTGTGGATTAACAACATATGCCACTCCTAGAACAACTATTACAGGTGAGTAACCTGTTTTTCTAGGATTGAGCATATGTTGTTCATCCACACTTACTGGCAGACTCCTAGCAGTTCTCTGGGAGGAGGGAGGCAAGGCACACAGCCTCACAAAATACTCACTTGGGAAATAGAGATCGGAGAACTGAGGCCCCAAAACCAGCATTCCGGCGTGACTCAAGGTCGATATGGTAATGGGTAATGAAGGTGTTTGCTGACTTCCAGGTAGCAGCCAGACAGATTTCCTGTATAGGGATGTCCCTGGAAGCAGCCACTGATGCAGTGGTATGGCGGGTAGAATGCACTCTCATCTCTCTGGAAGGCTACATGCCCACCAACTCATAGCACAGACTTATGCAAGATGTAATCCACCTTGCAATAGTCCATTTTGCTGCAGGTCTGCCAGAAGCAGCTTCAGCATAGGTGACAAGACAGCTGGCGAACCTCTCCCCTGAATTTCCGCCGTCCTCTCCTTAAAATAGGAGAGGGCTCGTCTCAGGTCCAGGGTCTGGAGTCTGTATTCGGCCTCCGAGGTGTAATTAGGGTAGTATACTGGAAGAGTTAACACCTGGTTAAGGTGAAACTCTGACACCACCTTCGGAAGGAATTTTGGGTGGGGGCGTAGGACAACCTTGTCCCTGTGGAAGACCAGGTAAGGGAAGGTCCACCGAAAGTGCCTGGAGCTCCCCATCCTTCTGGCAGACATGACAGCCACCAGGAAGGCCGTCTTCCATGACAAATGTAACAGCTCACACTTGTGCACCAGTTCAAATGGCTTGCCCATGAGCTTTGCCAGTACCAGCAGTAGATCCCACAGAGGTGGAGGTTCACGCACCAGAGGGGGGATATGTAATCCAGGCCTTTGAAAAAGCACCCGATCATTGTCTCCTGCGCCAATGTCAGCTGACCGGCCCGTGCCCAGTAAGCAGAGATGGCTGCACCACCCTAAGAGTCGATGACCGAAGACCCCCTTTGGGCAGAGACCAAAGGTAGTCGAGAATGCTAGCCACTGGACAGGACACAGGGCCCAGGCCCTTGCCCCGACACCAAATAGGAAACCTTTTCCATTGGAAGGCATAACATTTCCTGGTCGATTCCTTTCTGGATGCCTCCACCACGGTGAGGACATCCTCGGAAAGACCCAAAGCCTGGAACTCTAGCTGCTCAGGTACCAGGCTGTGAGGTGCAGGGATTGAAGCTCCGGATGGTATACCTTCCCCTGATTGAGAGAGATCGGGTCTGGGCATGCTGGAAGCTGCTCTGGGGGCCTGCAGCTGAGGCTGAGGAAATCTGGATACCAGAACTGGTGTGGCCAGTATGGGGCTACCAGAATCACCTTCACCTTTTCCCTCCTTGCCTTGAGGAGCACCCTGTGGATCAAGGGAAATGGAGGGAAGGCATAGAAGAGGTCTGGGGTCCACGGCCTCAAGAAGGCATCCCCCTTCAGCGAGCCCTGCTGAGGGGGACGGGCGTAAAACAGCCTCAGCTTGGTGCTGTCCCTTGAGGCAAATAGGTCCACCATCGGTTTTCCCCAGTGGGAGAACAAGCTGTAAGCTACCTCTGGATGGAGAGACCACTCATGGGATGTCTTGCCTAAATGGCTCAGAGTAACTGCCAGCTGGTTTGAGGCTCCTGCTACATGAATGGCTAGGAGATCCACCTCCAGACAGCTGATGAGGGTCCAGATGCGGAGCACCTCCCTACAAAGCAGACGGGAGTACATGCTGCCCTGTTTGTTGAGGTAGTACATGGTCGTGGTATTATCCGTCTGGACTTGAACCACTTGACCCCAGAGCTGAGGAGCGAAAGCTGACAGTGCCAGTCTGACTGCTCTGAGCTCCAACAGGTAAATGTGGTATCAGGACTCCTCGAGGGTCCAGAACCCATGGACCCTTTTGTCCCCCATTTGGCCTCACTAGCCCATGAGAGAGGCATTGGTCGTGAGGATGGCCATCGGCTCAGGACGGACAAACGAGATCCCTTCCTGAAACTGGTCTGGGGCGGTCCACCATTGGAGAGTGTCCCACATCTTCTGGGTTACAGTGATCAGCTGGTCAAAATGACCGTGACACTGAGTCCACTGGGCAGCCAGCTCCCACTAAAGGGGGCACATGTGCCACTGGGCCCAAAGGACCACAGAGGTGCATGCCGCCACGTAATCCAGAAGGTGCAGAAAGTCCCGGCCAGGGCGCAATTGCCCAACCAGAAATGATTGGGCAAAGGAGGAGAGAACCTCTGCCCTGTCCACCGGGAGCCAAGCTCTGGCTTGACGAAAGTCGAGCTCTGCCCTGATAAAGCACATCACCTGAGAAGGCACAAGTTCTGACTTGGCCTCTATGATCAAGAGGCCGAGTTAGGAGCAGGTCTGGAGGGCCAATTCCCTGGACCTCTCCACCTCCTGCTGGGTGGGACCTGCTAAGAGCCAATCGTTGAGGTAGGGGTAAATTCTGACCCCCCCCAAGATGGGCTGCCACCACTGCGATGCATTTGGTGAAGACCCATGGGGCTGATGACAGGCCGAATGGCATGGCTTAGAACTCGTAAGAGGTCCCTTTGGCTCTGAAGCGGAAGACCCGCCAATGAGAAGGATGGATTGGGACGTGAAAGAACGCATCCTGCAGATCCAGTGAACAGAACCACATGTTATGTTCCAAGGATGGTATGATCTGGGACAGAGCGACCATCCCAAAAAGTGCGTGACCTGAGATACTGATTCAGGTCATGCATGTCTAGAATGGGGTGCCAGCCCTCCATCCGCTTGGGCACCAGGAAGTACCTGGAGATAAAGACTGGGTCTGCTGGAGAATCCGCAACTGGAGCTACTGCCTCCTTGAGGACAAGCTGAGCGACGTTGTCTCGGAGAGTCGACTGAGTATGGACGGATACTCTTTCCTCCTGTGTGGTGCGGGCTCGGCTTGGAGGGTACTGTTTGAACTGCAGAGGCAGTCCCTGACCACCTCCAAAACCCACCCGTCTGTAGTGATAGCAGACCAGGCGGAAAGGAAGTGGCTGAACCGGACCCCCAAGGGAGGACCCAGAGCTGGCGTCATGGGAGACAGGGTGGCAGCCCCCGCCCCGTCACTGAGCAGGCGGATCCAGGACCTGAACCTCGCCTTCCTTTATGGGCCTGGGCTTGGGCTGGGGGCACCAAGCTCGAGTCTGCTGCTGCCTTCCTTGAAAGGAGGGTTGTTGGGCCGTGGGGGAGGAGTGCTGAAAAGGCTTCTTCTGCTGCTGCTTCTTACTCTACGAACCTTTAGCAGAAGTAGCGTCCAAGGTGGCATTGGACTGCTCAATACGCTGAAGGTGACCAGCCACACCTGGGTCGAAAAGGTCAGTGCCCAGGAAAGGCACATTAGCTAGTCTGTGCTGAGTATCTGCTGGGAAAGAGGACAGTCTCAGCCAAGCCCTGCAGCGAGAGGCAACTGCAGCTGCCAACGAGCGGGCACAAGAATCCCCAATGTCCAGGGCTGTCTCAAGCTGTTGTCTGGCAACAACCCAGCCCTGATCCCAGACTTGCTTGACCATGGTCTGCATGTCCGTGGAGAGGTGAGGGAGGACTTCATCAAAGACCCTAAGAGGGCATGGGAGAAGTGTGCCATGACGACGGCCGAACTTGCCTGACAAAGGCCTAAAGATGAGGCCGCATAGACCTTTCGAGCCGAATGATCCAAATTTTTGGATTCCTTCTCAGGAGGTTGGTTAATGTTGGCAGAACTGCCAGGACATCTGAACACAGAGGCAGCCACCAGGCTCTCGGCCAAAGGGTGCTCTGTGAACCCCGCAAGGAACCCCATGGGTACCGCATACTTGTGGGCCATGTGGGCAGACGGTGCTGGACAAGAGGCAGGGTGCTGCCAAAGTTCTACAGCTAGGCCAAGTATGGCCTCGGACACCGGAAAGGCCTTCATCGTGGTATCCCCTCTCTTGAAGATGTCCGTGAGATGGTACTCGGCCTTTTCTGGATAGGTTCCAGGGGCATCCCAGTAGACTCGGAGATGAGGCGAAGAATGCCCTGAAAAGACAAAGGACCTTCCTCCATTTCTGTCCCACAAGCCAATTCGTCATCCCCAGGATGAGAGTGTAGGCCGGTCTCATCCGAATCTGAGGAATACAGATACAACAGTCGACCGCCCAGTTCACCTTCGACCTGCCGAGAGTGGTCCAGGGTGACAGTGACTGAAAGACGCTGGGGAAGCCCGGTGCCTGGTCTATCTCCCTTAGAAGGAGCCCCTCCCACAGGCTGCTTGGGCGGCAGTTCCACCACAAATCAGTGGAGAGACCGGTATAGGCCAAACCGGAGGTTTCACTGGCTCTGCGGGCGGGGGAACTGACTTAATCAGCTCCGAGCGAGTTGGCTTCGGCCTGGGAGGCGAAAGCCAAGTAATGGCCGGGGTAGAAGCCAGGGTAGACTTGTGCCTGGACAAAATCAGTTGTTGCCACATGAGGTCCTCGTCACGCCAACAGAGTTTCCGCCGGAGCCTCTCCTTATTTGAGAAGGACGAGGACAACTGATGGCATCGCCTCTTTTTCGAATGCTTGTGGCTCTTCCTCGGCCTGTCAGTCAAGGGGGAGTCCTAGACCTTGATCGAGATCAAAGAGGCTGATTCAGTCACTCAGGAGACACCGGTGGGACCGGTGATTTCCTTGGGTCAGGGACCTCTTCCTTGATGGGATTCCCAGTGGGCTGGGTCTCCTCGTTGGGGAAAGAAAGGACTGGAGTCCGATTGAGAGAATAGCTGACCGTAGTCGGTGACAATGCATCAATCAGGTTGATGACTATTTCGACCTCGTCGATCAACACTTCGGTCGACTGGCCAGACGGCAAAGCTGAGAAGCCAGTGGCCGAAGAGGCAATTTTGACCGAAGTTGAGACTGCCGGTTCCTGCGACAGAGATCTCTCCCGATCCCAAGAACGTCTTTGCCGAGAAGACGACGATCTCAGGTCCTTTTCTCACTTACAGGACCGAGAGGAATGCATGCCCACAGGACCCTCACCCTTAGTCAGGAGAGACTGGCACAACTCTCGGAAGGAACCCGAGAAGGTGAAACTCAGGTTGTGCGGAACGAAGAAGCTCTGAAAGAAAGATTCTGTGGCCCGAGCTGCTTCCTCCTCAAAGGCTTGAATGCATTCCAATTGCTTGGTGGATCCCGGGGCCATGGAAATCGCCCACCAAGCCTCCTTTAATTTCACCGGAAGGTTCAGTTTTTCCAGCCTCTCCAACTTCAGGCATGCGAGATGGTCATCGAGGATGTTACGGTGAAATGCAAAACAGAAGTCGTACTTCGAGGTGTCATGGCTGACACCCACGCAGTATATGCACGTGGTGTGAGGATCAGTACGCGACATTTTCTGGCCACACGAACACTGGCAAAATTCTGGGGAAAACTTGTCTTCCATCATCAAAACATAGGAGTCGCGGTCGCTAATGCGAACTAGACGAAGTTTCGGAATAACCGAAGGTTTAGAAGCCAGGGCCTACAAAAAGCAGGAGCACGAAGGAGGCAACCTGAATCTTCCAGCGGAAAGGAAGATCTGGCATCACGGGGTGGAGCAGAGGGTTATACCACCCGAGTGGGTGGGAGGAGCCAGCTTGAATACTTCCGGTGATCCTTAAAGAGAAAGGGACATGCCAATAAGTGTGGATGAACAACATATCCACGATCCTAGAAAAGGTAATCTCACAAAGGTTATGCCTCTGCTTTTATTTTCAGAGTAGGTTACTCATCCCAGATAAAACATTAAATCAACATTTTTTGCTGTCATTTATTCACACTTATTAAATGGGTTATGAAAAACTGACCAAATCGAATTTCAGTGGTCAAAACACAGCACCTGACTGTTGACTATTTACGTAGAAACAGCACAGTTCATAACTAGCCTGCCTTGATCTACCTAGCAACTACCTAACTGAATGAAAATAAAACTTTTCCATTAAAATAGTTCTTTTCATTTTTTAAACACAAAACCCTACAACAGGGCACAGGCTTCTTCAAAATAAATGCAGTTCCCAGGTTCTCTCAAAGGCACACAGCCTTTGTTGCCAGTTATCTTCTATTCTACCTAGCAACAACCTAACTAAAGTAAAATAAAACCCTTTTCCATTAAAAAAAAAAAAATTTAGTAGCCGGCCCGGTGGCGCAGAGGGTTGAGGCACTGGCACCTTGCCTCAAACCACCCCAGTGACCCGGGTTCAGGAACAGACTCTGGACGCTAGGAGCTGGCAGGGGCAAGAAAGGATTGAGCGTCCGTAGGACTGCTCTCCTTTCCTGGGGTGGGTAGTGTGACAGCATTGTGCTGCAGTGGCCTCTGGTGGAGACCAGGAGCACTGCAGACGCACACAGGAGAGAGCAACACTAGAAAAGCGGAAATACCGCTCCATGTTCAGCCGGATGAAGGCTACCCGGCTCTTTGATGCCATCCATGTCCTGCCGAGCCTTCTGCCTCAGCAGCACCCCAGGGCCAAGTGTTGTGCTGGTCTGTCCCCCCCCTGGCTGGCGCCTTCTCCCTCAGAGGAGGGAGACCCATCCAGCAAAGGGTTACGCCGGGTTACCCTGGGGATGGCTGTCATCTGAGAACAGAGGCTTGGAGGACAGATGGATCAGAGGAAGCCTTGGCAAGCGCGAA
Organism: Neoceratodus forsteri; assembly: GCA_016271365.2. NCBI lineage: Eukaryota > Metazoa > Chordata > Ceratodontiformes > Ceratodontidae > Neoceratodus > Neoceratodus forsteri. The sequence goes on along the minus strand of CM057455.1, from coordinate 1,064,843,979 downwards.
GGAGTGGCTGGTCTGGAGCATGTAGGTGGAAAAAGAAATAAAAAAACAACAAAAAAAACAAACTTACATTTTATAAGTGCAATAACCCATTCCAAGGCATTATTTTTGAAAATTAATGCACATCCTAGGTGTGTTGAAAGTAACTCAGCCATTGGCCTCATGCCTTCAATCCACCAGAAGCATGTATTAATTCTCTAGAAACACACACCCTGTTGTGGGTTGCTGCTTACATACAAGACCATTAATGGATACTGAATATGTTACAGTACTTGGCATCTCCAATTGTGTGCTATAATAGCTTTGTACTCTGCTCACTGTTCAGCTGTCACCAACCCAGTACACTCAAATGATGGGTTCAACTTCAAGTTAATGTCTAGACTTAACGTCAAATTAATAGACGTAATACCTCTTTCATATAGGGAAGCATCTCAAGCAAGTACCTGATGCCCCATGAAAAGCTCACTGGACAACACAGAGAAATCAAACTAATGGGTGGGTCGCTGTGGAGCTCAAGTGCAACAGACACAAGATACAGCAGATCTTGTAAAAATGATAAACAAAGCTTGTAGATAACAACCTCCTCCTACCATCAGGTGGCGGAAGGCAGTGGTTACCAGAGTGCCAGACCCAGATCCTACTTTACAGCAGTGACTCTGACTGAGACAGCCTAGTGGGAGGAGATTAGTAGTAGACACGAGAGTGCCAGGGTGCCCTTGAGTAGCTTTTGCCCTGAGGTGGAAAGAACTCTGCACCTACCAGCAGTCATAGGATCCAGATTTGTGAGACAAGATCAACCCAACACATAGCTGCCATGGAGCCTCCAGGACAGGCTCAAAACATCAGTGCATATCCAGAGAAGGGATCTAGGGTATTTAATGTAGACTGCTGGTAACTAGTGGAGCCATGTGAGTGGACACACCAAGAGACTGTGGGGACCCTGAGGGCTTCCTCTCAGAGTTCCTGGCAGCCTTATGGTGCAGGAGCATTCCCCCAAAAGAAAGTGTCCCCTTTAGGAGGGGTGTAATTGCAGTCCTGTGCTCCAGCAATATTCTCAGCCAAGTTGCTGACAGACAGAGACCTCGTGAGAGATACAAGACTGCTGACTAAAGTAGGAGTAGGCGTGAACCCACTCAGGATGGGGCAGTACTGGACCTGGTACTCACTAACAGGGCCAGTACTGCAGACATCAAGGTAGGAGTCCAGCAGGGTAACAGCGATCACCATACAGTGTGGTTCAATATAAGTATAGCTGCAGAACTGAACCACACAAGGGCAAGGGACCTGGACTTCAAAAGGGCAGATTTTAAAAAAGATGGGTGAATGCCTCAGGGATAACCCAGAGGAGTGGAAGGCCTGGGTGGAGTGGAGGAACAGTGGGTGAAGCTAAAAAGGGCCACAGGGAAGGCATTGCCAGAAACCCTAACAAAATCCTTTCAGTGGATCTTATACCTCCAAAACAACACCCATGGCAATTGGCATCGGCTGCAGCATGGCATAAAGGAGGGAACACTGATGCAGGCGGATACAGTGGAGCAGGTGCCATATACAGATTGGCCACCCTCAGCCTAAGTGCCTAAGGCAGCAACCTCTACCGTTATGACGTAGGATGGTCTTTCCACCCATCATCATCCCTACTGGTGACGGGGATGGGGGGGGGGACCTGGGCGGTGATGGTGGTGGCAGCGGAATAGTTCTATTCTGCAATATGACTAAGTGTGACATTGACGGAGTTGAAATGAAGTGTGACCTTATCGACGAGAAGTGAGGAGGCAGGCTTGACAATAGGTTTTTGAGGGGATGAAGGGAGCACTGCCTGAACACTGACATCACTGTAAAAGAGTGGTCACGACTGCACTAGTCGATGTCGGAGACAGAAGCCCCAGCATCGTCAGTGACATGCCACCTGTGAATGGTCTGGTGGCACCTAAGCCAAGCACTGACCTTATTGTCTGGCGATGGACAAAGGTGCCAAAAGTCCACGGTGGAGAGTACCTGGTGACTACAGGCAACATACTGGCCGTATAAGCGCAGTAGTGCTGAAGCCAGTCCTTAACCTTGATGTACATATTAACATACAAAAATGCCAGCAGAAACAGGCCATAATGGCCTATCTAGTCTGATCGAGTGTGTAGCTCAGTTTAGATCCCTGGAGTTGCCCCCCACGTTTCCTGGAGTCATCCACCTCCCCCACCCATACAATCTCCCCTCCTCTTCCCAGAATTGATTCCTCCTGTTCTGATTTTCTTTTTCACCTTGTCCCCCCACCCCTTGAAGGTGTCTACTGTATTCACTGCTCCCATCTCCTCCGGCAACTCATTCCACCCCTTTACCACCCTTTCTGTGAACAAGTGTCTCATCATTTCCTTCTTAAATCTACCCCCAACCAGCTTCAGGCGACACCCTCTTGCAATACCCTCCTTTCTCAGACTGAATATACCTGCTGACTGAACCCTGTTTATGCCTTTGAGGTACTTGAAGGTTTCTATCATGCTCCACCCTCTCTTCTGTCCTCCAAGGAGTACATGTTGAGCTCCTTTGGCCTCTCCTCATTTGTTTTTTACCCCATGCCCTGTATCATCTTGGTTGCCCTCCGCTGGACCCCCTCCAGTAGACCGACATCCTTCTTTAGCTAAGGGCACCAGAACTGTACACAGTACTCCAGGTGGGGTCCCACCAGAGATCTGTACAGTGGCAGAATAACTTCTTCCCTCCAAGAGGTGATTCCTCTGGAGAAGTAGCCCAGCATATTATTAGCTTTGGCTGCTGCCTTACAGCATTGCGCAACGATGTCTGAGCAATGGTCAAGGGGGCTACAAGTTGACAGCAGGTATGACCCAGCGACAACAGCAACAGACCGGTCATATAAGCGGGTATTTCAGGACTCAGCACCCAACCTCAGTGCTTGTGCGATAGATTGGGGCGGGGGCTGTAAGTCAATGGTGGGCACTTTACCAGCAACAACAGCAACATCCCGTTTGTATAGGCCCAGTAGTGCCTAAACCTAGGCCTGACCTTAGTGTCTAGAAGAGGCTCGGTGTGGTGGTTGTTGCCCCCAAGGCGGACAGCCGGATAGGAAAGTCGGAGGGGGGGATGGCGATGAAGGTTGAGACAAAGTCAGCAACCTCAAGTCAGTTAGCAGTAAGGCTGTGCAGTATTGCCCAACAGTGAGGAGGCAAGGCCGGCGACACTCGCAGGCAATCCAAGCGTGAGAGGCCTTGGAAGCAGAGTGCCCACAAACAGTGGCCTGCACCAAATCCAATGCTGGAAAAGTGACAAAGGGACTCCCAGCAACCTGTACAGTCATCGAAAAATATTAAAACTGATTTTTTTGAAAAGAAGAAAGTAAAAGCGTAGCTATCAGAAGTGATGTTCCCTATTGCGGATCTGACAAGTATGGTCGATGGTGGGAAAAGAACTGAGGAGATGAGGGGCAGCCCACATTTATGTAGACATTGATGCGTGATGTCACCATGGGCAGCCCCTGGCTGACCACTTGCAATAGTTTCCATGGCGTTCAGCACTGATGTGGGTATAGTTCCGAAGGTGTGGCCTGATGAGTGATATCCTCAAAGAAGATTCTGTGTTTCTATGCAGCTCTTTGACTTCTCTGCAGAAATTGGTAAGGTTTGGGCAATCCCTGAAAACATGTGGAGATGCACCCCCTCCATAGTGTCTCCAGCACTGATCTGAGTTCATGGCACCATAATGCTGGTCACACTGGGTGTTCTCAAGTACCTACTCGGAACCCTTCCAGTAGAATTCTCCCCCAAATGGGTGAAGCAATAACTTTCCATCCCCTCTCTAATCTCTTTTTCCCATTCCTTCTATGCAATCTGCATATTTCCTTTTTCCCACTTTTCCTTTGTATAACTGATAACTGTTTTCTTTTGTTTCTGTAGGATTTGATACATCCCTGATATATATCTACATATACCAATCAGAACTGTTACCCCAGTAAAGGTGATCTTCTAAGGGAGTAGGGCCACATGAAATCCTGGACAACGTGTTCAAGTCTGCTATGTAGTGTCTGACCTGTATAAATCAAAGTAGGTCTTGATTCCCAGGCTATGTGGAGGTTTGACAAACCTTTTGCAGCTGGTGCAGAAGGTCGCACGCAAGGGCAAATGAAACAAAAAGTTGTGAGGACTTTCTGCAGTCCTCTGTATGGTGTGCACAGTACCTGAGAATTTTATGCACATATAAGGTATGGAGCAATACTTCCCCTGAATTGGCATGCTCTAGATAATACACTGGGAGGTGGATGTTTGTTTTAAAGTAAACTCAGACATCAACTTTGGCAGAAACTTAGGATTAGTGTGCAAAGACACCCTGGCTTTGTGGAAAATCAAATAAGGAGGCTCTAAAATCCTTTGAGCAGAAATGACTACAACTAAAAATATTGCTTTCCAAGAAAGAAAGCATAAGCCATAACTCGTGGCTGGCTCAAAAGGAGCCAAAGTCAGTTTCTGAAGCAAAATTTAGATCCCAAAGCTGGAAATGGATTTCTAATGGGAGACTTTAGATAGGGACCAGGGGCCGGATAAATTATATCCCAGAGTGCTGAAGGAACTTGCGGATGTCCTGGCAAAACCCCTGGCGGAGCTTTTCACCATCTCTCTGAGGACAGGGTGGGTGCCCCAGGACTGGAAGGTGGCGCATATAGTGCCTATCCACAAGGGGGGATCAAGGAAGGTGGCAGGGAACTACAGGTCTGTCAGCCTGACATCGGTGGTGGGCAAGGTGATGGAGGGCATTGTCAAGGAGAGGCTAAGGGGGGACCTGGAAAAGTCAGGGTGCCTGAACGATAGACAGCATGGATTCGTCCCAGGGAAATCGTGTCAGACAAACCTTGTGGAGTTCTATGACTGGGTGACAAGTGCCTTGGACCTGGGTAGACCAGTGGACGTCCTCTTTCTAGACTTCAGCAAGGCATTTGACTCTGTTCCTCACATGGGCCTGTTGGATAAGCTGGGAGAAATGGGGGTGGGGAACCAGGTGATCAGATGGATAGGCAATTGGCTCCAGGACCGGTCCCAGAGGGTCGTAGTTGGTGAGATAGTCTCATCCCCAAGGAGGGTCATTAGTGGGATCCCACAGGGATCAGTCCTTGGACCCCTCCTGTTCAACACCTATGTCTCTGACATAAGGACAGGAATCAGGAGTGAGATGAGTCTGTTTGCGGATGACTCAAAACTGGGGGCGGTGGTGGATGGGGAGGAGGGGAAGGTGGCCCTACAGGGGGACCTGGAGGCTCTAGAAAGATGGTCTAGAAAGTGGAAGCTGAGGTTCAATGCAGGGAAATGCAAGGTACTCCACCTGGGGGGCCAGAAACCCGGGCCAACTGTACACCCGGCGGGGGAATGCTACAAGTCTCGATGGCTGAGAGGGACCTGGGGGTGGTGGTGGATGTCAAGATGAACAACTCTGAGACTTGTAGGAGGGCAGCAGCCAAGGCCAACAGGATGCTGGGATGCATCGCTAGGGGGATCACCTCCAGAAGCAGGGAAGTGATACTCCCTCTGTATATCTGCTTGGTGAGGCCGCACCTGAGTACTGCATGCAGTTTTGGAGGCCACACTTAAAGAGGGACATTAAACTCCTGGAGAGGGTCCAGAGGAGGGCAACCAAAATGATTTGGGGCTTGGGGGACAGGACCTATGAGGAGAGGCTCGAACAGCTAAATATGTACACACTGGAAGAGAGAAGGGACCAGGGGGACATGATAGAGGTCTTCAGGTACATGAAGAGGGTAAATAGGGGAGGAACAGTCAGGGTGCTTCGAAGGAAGGAGGTGGGGGCCACTAGAGGGCATGGGTGGAAGCTGGAGGGGAAGGTTCAGAGGAGAAAGGAGGAGATGCTACTTCACTGAGAGGGTGATGGAGTCATGGATGTGCTGCCTAGGGGCTGGTGGAGGGGTTCAAGAGGGGGTGGGACAGGTACAGGGGAAGGGTTCTGGAAGCAAAATCCAATGCAGCAAGAATATCCAGAACTGGGAAGAGAGAAGCCAGAGAAGGCGAGGGGGGCAGCAAGGTCAGCACCCAGGGTAGGGGCTGACCAAACGAGCAGACACGAAAGACCGTTAGGCCTATTCTGCTGGCATTTTAGTATGTTAGTATGTTAGTAAAATGCCTCTCAAAAATGTATGAGCTACCTCTAATTGAGCAACCATATGGCCATCTACAAGCATGTGAAAGGCTGATATAGCAGCCAAGTGCACCTTGATGGAAGAATACTGCAGGCCTGAATCTGATAAGGACAGTAAGTATTCTTTTTTTTATACTTTATTTTAATATATTCCCATTATCCAATGCAAATACATTTAAATTCTTGGTTCTAGGGCACAGAAAGCAATTTAATATAGTAATACAACAAGAGGAGTCTTTTCCTATCATCCATTGTCACCCATATTGGGGGTATCTCTCTAAATGTATAATAATATTCACTACCAATAGAAGAAGGCCAATAGGCACTATGACCATGGACAAAATACTAATGAAGGCAGCCGATAATGCCCGGGAGTTTGTATACTCCACCAGCCATATTGTGGCTTTATAGTCCATGAACAGGTAGAAAGCGATAAGTAATCAATAACAAAGAATGTTGTCTAAGCAAGCTGCCTCCCCAGCTTAGGTGTCAGCAGCAGGGGCAGACACACAATTGCATATATTCAGAGCCACTGATCAATAAACAGATGAAAAGATACAAGAGAACTATAAAATAAATCTCAACAAGACATTTTAACAGGTATGACATAGTTCCCAAATGTTCAGCAATAAATACCACGCCCTGTACATGTCACCAGCTCCTCGAAACACTACATCACTGCTTTAGAGGCCTTATAGTGCCTGAAACCCGATATAAGTAATACCAGTAACCACATAACAGCTTTAAAATGTCTGGCATAATAACTCTTAGCAAAATCTCAAGGTATAGTCAAGAAAAAAACATTAACCAGGGTAAACATCCATAGAAGCACTTGCAACTGAGAGTCCCAGAGTTATATTCAGCTGACTCAGCCATCCTCAGACACGTCTGCCTCCGGGAGAACTGACGACTTAGAAAGATCCTCTTTAATTTTATCCATGCTCTTACCCACTTCTGTAAGATCGTTAAAGACATATGTCTTGCCTGCATAAGAAAGACAAAATTTAGTCAGTAACTGGAGGATATGGGAGATCCCAAGTTCCCTCAAACCGCCCGAATGGCACAGAAAGATTTCCTGCATTGCCGCACAGAGCAGTTGAGATATGGAAACAAGTATATCTGGGTCCCATTTGTCAGCTGCAGCAGGCCTTTTTGCTTGGCCCAAGACAGAATTTGATCTATAATATATACACCCCCAGTAACTAACATTAAAGCATGGGGCAAGTCTGATGGATCTGAGAGTTTCCGTGATGTTATGCGGTAGAGAACTGAGCCTTGCAGTTCCAGCCCAAGTAATGAGCCCAAAAGCGTCTCAAGGTAAGGGATCGGTGTGGCACCTTCCGTCTCTTCAGGGAGACCTAGTAAGCGGAGAACTGTCCTGCAGAATTTTCCAAATGTTCAAGTTGGAGGCGGAGCTTTTATTTTCCTGTAAAACTCCGCCTCAGCTGTAGCTGTTTTATTTGTCAGTGTGACTGCCTGGGTTAGGTCTGCACTAGCAGTGTAGCCTAGAGGTTAGAATAACAAGCTATGAACGAGCTCGATACATCCAGCAGACCAGACCTGGGTTTGATTCTCACCACTTCCACTTGCATACTGTGTGGCTCTGAGCAAGTTACTTAACTGCCCAATGCTCCCAGGTTGCCCCTGAAAACAGGCACTTGTGCCTAGTGGGCCTTACCCAATTACCAAAGACAGAAAAATAATAAATAAGCCTCTAACACAGTCACACGCTGATTAAATCCTTCGAGCTTATGATCAAGGCTTGCCATTATTTTACCCAACACCTGGACCATCCCTGTCAACTCACTGACTGCCTGTGAGACATCTAGGAGAGTTGAATCGGTATCTCCAGATGGGTCGTCATGCAGGCCACCTGGGCCCAGGCCTTCTTAGGATTTTGTCTGCTTGTTCTTCCCAGAGTCTGGAGGAGGGCATTTACGCATCTTCCCCATTATTGTTTACCACAAAAATAAATTTGTGCAGTAATACAGAACTATACTCCTTACAATCTGATGTACATTTGGCATTGAAAAAACGAAGGAGAACAGATAAAATAAAATTTTAAACACTAGCTGGTGCAGCAGCTCGCTGAGACACGTCTTTCCCTGTCTGTAGCCAGACCATCGCCCCCACCAACAGTCAGTATTCTAAAACCTGATTGTCCAGGACCAGGCGGATAAATGGATTCAAGTTGTGTGAAGCAGCCCACAAAGCAAACCGCTTCGATTTCACAGAATAGGTATATCTGGTGAACAGTTTTCTGGAAGCTACTCGAACATCTGCCACTTTCTGTGGTACTCCAAAGCGAGCTATGGCTAGGTCTTCAGGAGCCATGCACATGCAGATGCAGTGACTTTAGGTCCTGAGGGACTAGGGATTCCTGTTCCTGCAACAGCAGACCTCTGAAGAAGGGTTCCACTGCCAGCTGCTCCAGCAGGGGATACCATATCTGCCAAGGCCATAGAGATGCAATGAGTATTAGAGTTGCCCCCTCCATTTTCAGCTTGAGTAGTACTCTCTGAATTAGCAGAAAGGGAGGGAAGGCAGGAAGGAAGGCTGCCTAAGTGTAGATGTGCACCATATCCATGCCTGTAGTACCTCCCTTTCCAGGAGAGAGACAATGCATCTCACTAGAAAACTCCAGGCCCAGGAGCAGGCAAGCAAAAACACAGCAATTTTGTATTGTCTGGGGAACGCAAAAAAAGTCCACCTCTGGACGACCCCATCTTGTGAAAAGGTCGACAATCACTAAGGTCAGCAGTTCCCACTCATGCAACCTGGACTATGACCTGCTTAGCTTGTCTGCCAAGATGTTTTGGATGCCTGTAACATCCACTGCTGATAGTTCTAGACTGCGTTCCAGAGCCCAATACCAAACTCCTACTATGTCCCTACACAGCAGGTAGGAACGAGTCCCCCTTGTTTGTTGATGTAATGCATCACATTGACATTTTCCTTCTGTATTAACAAAAGACCTGGGGACAAGTGTTCCTGAAATGTCTGAAGCCTATATTGGACTGCTCTTATTTCCAGCATATTTATATGCAGAGCGCATTCCACCTTGTTCCATGTGCCTTGAGTCTGAAGACGCCCCAGGTGGGCTCCCCATCCAGATCCCGAGGCATCCATAGTGAGGATATGATGTGGCATAGAAATCAGAAATGGGACGCCCTTTAGCAGATTGCTGTGTTTCATCCACCACTTCAGTGCTCTGCTCAAGGGAAACGCTACTAGAACCATCTGGTCTATGTAATCTGTTAATTGTTCCCACTGGACTCTCAGAGTCTACTGTGGTATCCCCACATGCAGTCTGGCCAGTGGCTGCCAACATAAGGCCCAGAAAGCATAGAAACATCCTTGCTGGGACTTAACGACTGTCGTATACCTCGACTGTGCTTGTGCAATCAGTAATTCTTCTCTGTCCAATGGCAGAAATGCAGAGCCCTAGACCATATCCAAGACTGTCCCTATGTATCTGGAGGCACAGGCAGGGTGTCAGTACAGACTTTGATATGTTTACTGCCAGCCCCAGGGCATCGATCATCTGTATGGTTTGAGCCAAGATCTGCAGCAGCTGGCCCTAAAGTAAGCTTTCAATTCTCAGTCGTCCATGTAAGGAAAGACATACAGGCCTTCCCTGTGAAAGGTTGCTGCCACTACTGCCAAGAACATGGTAAAGACCCCCGTGGCACATAAGCAGGGCCCTGTGTTTTCTGCACTTCTGTGGTTGCAGCAACTGCCACAGAAACATGGTCCTGCTGCAGAAACAGCATTTTTTGGTGCAGTAAAATGGCTATCACCACTGAAAACCTCAACTAAATAGCTAAAATGATTGTGAGCAAGCTTAAAATGGCATTTGTGTGAGTTGTTGGCAGCTCCATTATATATCCACTCCCCCAGGTTGCAGCATTCAGTAAGGCCACCCTTTTCCACTCCACTGGTACTCAGACCTGAAGCTTATGACCATTACGGCCTTCTACAATCATTGAGGGAACTTCAGGAAGTTCATTTCATGAGAAGGAATGGCGGTTCTATTTGTCAATTGCAGAACTGAGGAATGAAAAAGTATTAGTAATTATTGCAGACAAAAAATGGGAGGCTGTCTGGACCTTTATCTAATATAAAATGGTCTGGCTATTCTCTATAGCCTCCCAGTAAATCCTTACACAGTGGCACAGAAGAAAACATGGAAGCCAGGTGGCATTGACACAATCGACACCAACAGTGTTGAATTGTGCGAGCAGGAGGCAGCAACTAGGGCAGTGTTACAGCACAAACCATCACCACAAGGCTTCAAGAAAGTGGGTGGGTGGGAGGAGACATTGAGCAGCACTACTTTGCAACCAGGCAATACTGATCTTCAAGCAACTGGGCAGGCGGGGGATTCACAGGAACATAGCTGTGGTAAACCAGCACTGTGCAGGTGTGAGGGAGCCATGGGACAACAAAATAGACTTTAGTAAAAAAAAAAAAAAATAAATAAATAACCTTCAATTTCCCCATGCCCTACATCCAGTCCAAATCATGATGCCAGAATTGCTTTGCATTGCCTTTGCATCTGCCAAATTGCCGCAGACTGCCTTTTCCTCAGCATTCTTCCTGGGTAACTAGATTTTATTTTGGGTCTCATCTGAGTAGCCAGAGGATGTAAAGCCCATCACAGAGCTGCCGCAGAATTGCTCATAGCATGATCGCAGCGCAAGCATGAGATCCTGCAGCAGAATATAGGTCCAGTTTGCTGCAGTAAACACAGGACCCTGCACATAAGATAAATCAAAGGGCAACACACTGAACTGGTAATGCTCCCCTCGAACAGGAACCTCTGATATTTTATGTGAGGCTTCCCGATTTTGATATGGAGATAGGCATCCTTCGTGTCCAGGGAGCATATCCAATCCTCTGGTTACAGCAGGGGAAGGAGACCCTGCAGAGAGACCATCTGAAACTTCTTGCATTCTATGAAAAGGTTGAGGTCCCTAAGATCTAGACTAGGCCTCAGATCTCCTGTCCACTTGGGGACTAGAAAGTATGTGGAATAAAATCCTTCCTGCCTCTGTCTGGGAGGCACAGGTTCTATGGCTCATTTTTGAAGTAGGGTCTGTACTTCCTCTTGCAATAGGGACATGTGTCCTGGTGGATAGAACAGTTGCATAAGAACTTATCGTAACAGCAGATCTTCGACTGGATCTCAGTCATCAGGTCACACCGTAGGAACTTCAGTCAGTACAGCCCAGGTTCAGCTGTGAACTGAATGCGAACTATGGGATTTTCGGTCGAACCAAACTTGAAACCTGTAACAAGAAGCCCTGGCAAAACCAAACATGAACCTATCCCTGTTTTTGTACAATCACATAAGAGCTAACTAGCATTGTATTCCTCTAATGAGATTAGAACCACAAGCAGTCTGCAGTGGATATGCTACAGGTAGGGACACAGTAACAGGAATAGATTAACGCTACAGATAAATGTACTGCAGCAGTTTACAACTTCTACTTACAGTATGGTTTTATCACCTCAAAGTCCTGTCCACAGTTTCTGAGGAAGATTCACAGGCTGCAGATTGTCAGACACAAGCAGAATTACTTGCTTTACAGCTAACAGAATTGGGTAAATTAACTCTTTCCTGCAGAAAGTGATAGTTAAATTGTAGTCTTCCGTTGAGAACTGTGTTGGTGATTTAAGCGCATATAGCTATAAATGAAATTGTACTATGCCAGTAATGATGCATACATTATTTATTTATTTATTTGCTTTTGTTGACCGGGTAAGTCACACTAGACAGCCAAGTGCCTATTTTCAGGTGCGACCCGGGAGGGTTACAAGCTTGGATAACAGGTACAGTGACAGATTGGACTTGAACACAAGGAGTATTACATGTCATATAGTGATAAAAGGCAACCAGTAAGTAAGACACCCACCCGGGGGAGGTTACAGACGGCCCGGGAGAGTTAAGATAAAGCATACACATATAGTCAGATTTACATACAGTGGTGATCACAGGTACTAACAAAAAATTTACCCGCCTGGGGAAGGATACAGACGGCCCGTGAGAGTTAAGATAGAGCATACACATATGGTGAGCGAGTCAGATTTACATACAGTGGTGATTGCAGGTACTAACAAAAAATTTACATACAGTGGTGTTGCAGGTGCTAACAACAATAACATTACATTATCCTAAATCTAGTCCAGTGACCAGGAGTAAGTGCAGTGGACCTGGGGCGCTGCAACCCCGTGAGAGGATAGTTCAGGGACTCGGGGCACAAGGACAGATGGAGGAGCCCTTCAGGAATGCCCATAGAGATGTTTTGAACTCTGGATGGGAGGGGGTGGATCGAGTAAGGGCAGGGAACAAGTTCCATAGTTTGGGGGCATAGTTGGCGAAAGGCCAATCACCCGCAAAGGTACGTGTTCTAGGAACCACGCAATTTAGTGCCGCCCGTGACCTAAGGTGGCAGGAAGAGTTGCCGGGGAAGAAGGACATGGCAAGGGCTGAGGGGTTGGCTGTTCTAATGATGCTGTCGATGAAGTTCCCTACTACGAAGGTGCGATGTTTCTCAGGGGGGAGCCACTCAAGGCGAGTATAAAGGTCACAGCGGTTAATGAAGGCGAAGAAGCGCAAAGCGGCAGATGCTGTTGTAGGCCGTATCCCATTTCGAGAGGTTGGATTTTGGTATGGGGCGAAGGTCACTAGCCCGTAACAGAGGGAGGAGGAGAACACCCCTGGCTAGGGCCATCCGAGCGGCCAATGTGAGGCAGTTTTTGGCTCTGTATGCGAGTCCAAGTTTGACATTCGTAGCCTTGCAGATGTTCCTGATGTGCAGGGAAAGGTCCAGCTGGGGGGTCCAGGGTAACGCCAAGGTACTTGACAGCAGCAGCTATCTGCATGGGCAGGCCGTCAGCCCCGTGTATTAGAAGGGGAGCAGGGCAGGATTTTGTTCTATTCTGGGACCCAAAGAGCATAGCCTGGGTTTTTTTGAGGTTGATGACAAGCTTATGCTCGCACAGCCAGGCTTGTATCTGCTCGAAGTCAGAGTTTAGTTGAGAATTGATGGTGCTGATGTCTCGGGCGCTATCCAATATGACGAGGTCGTCGGCCTACAGGGTTGCAAGCCCATGGGTGATGATGGATGGTAATTCGTTGATGAAAAGGGAGAAGAGCGTTGGGCCGAGGACAGACCCCTGGGGATGCCACATTGGACAGTGGTGAGGTTGGAGAGGGTCCTGTTGAAGTTTGTGTATTGCTTCCTACCAGTGAGATAATTGTGGAACCAGGCATGAGCGGGGGTTTGAGAGTCCAAGGGACAGCAGGGTGGTGCTGAGGAGGGAATGATCTACCCTGTCAAAGGCCTTGGATAGGTCCACGAAAATCGCACCAGTGAGGTTGCCCTGGTTGGCTGCAGTTCGGATCTGCGAGGTGACTACAGCAAGGGCGGTAGCTGTGCTGTGCCCTTCCTAAACCCAGACAATGGGAGAGGAGATTGTACTCCTGTAGGTACTAGTTAACTGAGAGGCCACAGCTTTCTAGGAGTTTAGATGCACTGAGAGAATAGCAATCGGCCGATAGTTCAGGGATCTTTCGGTTTCCTTGTTTGAGGACAGGGGTGATCTTGGCTATTTTCCAGATATCAGGGATGACACTGGTGGTGAGGGAGGCATTAAAGATATGTGTCATTGGCCAGGCTAGAGGGGTGGGCACCTAACCTGAGCAGTTTTGGCTCAAGGTTATCGTGCCCTGGGCCAGTATGGGGGGAGAGGCTAGCGAGCAGCCTCTGGGTCTTGGTGACAGACACCTGCTGTAGAAAGAAGGAGGGTCTGGGTTGAGCCGAATTGGGGTACGTTACAGGTGGGTTATAATTTGAGGGCTTGGGGCGGCGGGGGCAGGAGGAAGGGGTAGCCTGTTCGGAGAACATAGTGTTAAAGGTGTTAGCGATTGTGTGGGGGCTATTGCAGCTGACCCCATCAATGAGCAAATCCGTGGCTTGCTCTCTCGCAGAGCCCCCGACCGTGCTTTTTATGTTCTGTCAGAAACTTCTTGGGTTGTTGGTAGAAGAGAGTAGTGCGGATCGGCAGAACTCACTTTTGGCAGCCCTGATGGCTTTTTTGCAGGAGTTTCTGAGGCACTTGCAGGTGGCAAGATCTTTGACGCTGAGAGAGGCCTTATAGGTCTCCCAGCATTTGTCTCTGTGTTTCATTAGAGAGAATAGATCCCCATGAAGCCATTTGGTGACGGTACCTCGCACCCTCCTTCTAGTGAGGGGCGCATGCTTGTCCTGCACTGGGATGTATTTGGCTAGGAAAGCATCTAGTGCTAGATTTGGGTCCAAGGAGGTGGTGACCTCGGACCAATCAGTAGATCTGAGGTCACTGAAGAAGTCGGGCAAGTGGAGCTTAAGAGTAGTCCCTCATCTGTATCACTTTGTTAGGTATTTTCGCCTGAGGTATGCCCCAGGTACAAAGGTGTGTGTGAGATGGTCCGGTCCAGGTAGGATGCCCAAGGATGTGACTCTGTCGGGCCTGTTGGTCAGGACCCAGTCGATCAGTGATCCTTTATCCCCCCTGGAGGAAGGTCTCGTTGGTTCGGTGATAACCTGGCTCAGAGCAAGGCCTGATAGCAACTGCTCATAGGATTTAGAGTTGGATCCCATCCAATCAAGATTGAAGTCACCAATGATGAGGATCTCACTTGTCCCCATCCTGGAGCTGAGGTTGTGTAGTAGTGAGGAGAGTCTGGGTATCCCACCTCTGGGAGGGTTACAGCAGCAAATCAGGTGGATTTTCTTTGTGAGCCCAAGGAGGAGAAGGGTGTGCAAGAACTCACATGTCGAGGGGGTGGTAGGTTGGTGGTCAATGATAGACACATTGAGGTGGACTTTATAATAAAGTAACACCCCCCTCGGGCGTTTGTTATCCTTGCGATCGCACCTGATGTGGCTATAACCTGGCAGGGTGCATACAGCGTCAGGAGTGTGGGGTTTTAGCCACGTTTCTGTGATACCCAAAATATCAGGGTTAT
This sequence comes from Neoceratodus forsteri, assembly GCA_016271365.2. Classification (NCBI taxonomy): domain Eukaryota; kingdom Metazoa; phylum Chordata; order Ceratodontiformes; family Ceratodontidae; genus Neoceratodus; species Neoceratodus forsteri. The sequence goes on along the minus strand of CM057455.1, from coordinate 1,064,828,819 downwards.
AGTGGGCAACCCAGGCAGTGAGCTCAGCAAGGCTGCATAGGAGGCTGCGGACATTTAGATGGACAATTTTTAGCCCCTTGACAGCTAGCCATGGGGGCAGGTTGAGGTGACACAGGAGGTCATCCTGCTTGTATTTGGTAGCTCCACCCCTGGTGGACCCAAGGGGAAGGGAGGTTGGGGGGTGCATCATGCTAGCGGGGGGTGTTGTTTGGGCAAGAAGGAACCGAGTTAGCTTGGGATTAAATAGGTCTGCCCTTAGTGCAGTACCCAGAAATTGGATATAGCTGATTACATGTTATTATACAATGGGCTCTAAAATACTACAACCCGACTGGCTAGCTGACACCTCCAAGTCATGGTAAATAATGTCATTACCCACAATAAGAGGTGCCAGCTAGCTGCACATGCAGAATCCCAACACCTGTTATTAGTCCGATCCCCTGAAAACGGTCACCAGAACTGCCATCTTCACTGTCTGAGAAATTTTCAGCAAACCGCAAACAAAAATAAAAAGTTACTCACTCTTTGAAGTACGTTTGTGTCACTATTTTTCTTTTAAAACACTAAAGCAGTACATGACCATCCCTTGCATCACAGACTGCATTTTCTTTTTTTTCTTATCATATCACAATTTATTCTCCCCTGCCGATCGGCCCCCATCTGACCGATTCCCCCAGCCCCGTCCCCCGGAATTACCGGCTATTACCTGCTTGGCCTGGTAGCGGCACCTGCGGGGGGGGGGTGTTGATCTTCATCCTGCCGACCAGCATTTTTCCTCCAATTATTTTCTCCCGGAGGCCCCAGGAGTCTGTGTGTATGAGCATGGAGGTGTGCATGTGCCGAACAGCCCCAGTCATGGCCTCCTTCCCCCAACCCCTGGCCTACTGCCTAGGCCCCCTCTGGCCCGAGCTTCCTCCGGCCTCCACTGGGGTTTGCCCATCAGCCGAGGGACGCCGTGCTTCCTCCCCGGAGAGGAGAGCTTGCCTGTTGGCAGCTCAATCCAATTGCCCCCCCGTGATGACCTCCGACGCCCCGGGCTCATTCCCGAACTTGGGTAGCCAGCATGGGTTGAGGTACTATACCACCGGGCAGGCACAGACTGACCGCAACACTCCCGAAACCCAGTATACACACACACACCAATATTCCCCATACCCCTTAATCGTGTATTATTCAATACATGTAGTGTGTAGCACAGGGCAGGGGGATTAAAAAAAAACAAAAAAAACTGAAGCCTGGCATGCTGTCTGTTTGGGTAAAAATATGGGGTGGGTATTACCCCACCTAGCAACAGGGAAAGTACAGTTATGTAAGAACATACCGTAACAGTAGATCTTTGAGAGGAGCTCTTGCAGCAGGTAATACCATTAGGACCAATGCCGCCAGGCGTTAAGATCCCACGGAAAACTTGCAGCTAGCAGTCTGTAGCAGGGGACCACGCCCGATGTCAGACGTGGTATAAAGGAGACGGTCCCCTGGCACCATCACAGTTCTCCCACCAGAGACCTGGCTGAAAAATATTGGGGAACTGGACAGGAACTCCCCAACCTACATAAATGTAATAATGCTGATTCCGGGGGGATGGAGGGTGGGAAAGTCACCTGCTGCAAGAGCTCCTCTCAAAGATCTACTGTTACGGTAAGTTCTTACGTAACTGTACTATCCAGCCTCAAGGGGGAGCTCTTGCAGCAGGCAATACCATTAGAACCGAGTCCCAAGTAGTTCCCAAAGATAGGCCCAGGTCTGATCGGGAGATGGAGAGTAGCCAAAAACTGGCTGAAGACTGAGTAACCTGAAGAGAGCAGGCCTTGCAGGATGGCTAGTCCAAAACCCACTCTCCTCCTCAGAAGCAATGTCTAGGCTGTAAAGCCTGATGAAGGTGCGGACTATGTTCCATGTTGCTGCAGCACAAATGTCTGCTGATGAAACATTTTTAAGGAGGCAAAAGAGGTAGCCGAAGCCCTCATGGAGTGACTCTTAACAGGACCCGGAAGAGATTTGCCATGATGCTGGTAACAAAAAGAAATACAATGCACCAGCCAACAGGCTAGTGACTGTTTGGAGACAGGAGCCCCTGTCATCCTTTTTGCAAAGGAGACGAACAACTGGTCTGTCTTTCTGGAAGGTTGAGTCCTGTGGAGGCAATACCTCAGGATTCTGTGGACATCCAAGGTGTGCAACAGTGCTTCACCTTGGTTTGCAAACTCAGGGTAATAAACCGGAAGGTTGATGTCCTGGTTCAAAGTTAGTACTGACACCACCTTCGGCAGAAATTTAGGGTTCGTACACAGGGTCACCCTGTCTCTGTGAAAGACAATGTAAGACTCCTTACACATCAAAGCCTGAAGCTTGGAACCCCTTCAAGCAGATGTAATGACAACCAAAAGAAATGCTTTACAAGAAAGTGTAGCTCGCCGGTCACGGCTGGGTCGAAGAGAGGAAGGGTGAGCTTCTTGAGAATGAAAAGTAAATCCCAAGGAGGAACAGGGTCCCTCCTGGGAGGTCTGATGTTTAAGACCCCACTGAGAAAAGTCTTGCAGACATTCAGTTGTGCTAGAGTTCTCTCCCCAAAGGGTTCATGATATGTGGAGACCGCACACATGTGCACCTTGATGGATGAGTAGCTTAGCCCCAAGTCCAAAAGGTGGAGGAGGTAGTCTAGCACGTGCCTAACTGGACAATCCAGGGGATCTAGGGTACGGCAGTTGCCCACAGACAGAAACACTTCCACTTCATAATGTATGTAGCCCTAGTGGAAGGTTTCCTAGCTGCCAACAAAAACCTCTGCCACCCTGCTTGACACCCATAATCTCTCCTCTGCTGAGAATGTAGGAGCCAGGTGTGCAGGTGAAGAGTATGCAGAGCAGGATGAACGAGTGTCCCTGTTCTTGTGAGAGCAAGTGGGTGGAGAGAGGCAACTGTACTGGGGGTTCCAATGACAGTTGTTGAAGCAGCGGATACCAAATCTGATGAGGCCATAGAAGAGCTATGAGGATCATCCTAGTTCCTTCCAACTGCAATTTGAGCAGTACTCTCTGAATAAGGGGGAAAGGAGGGAAGGCATACAGGAACCTCCCTGTCCAGGAGAGGGACAATGCGTCTCGCCAGAAAACACCAGGCCCTGGAATGAGCGAGCAAAATTTTGCAGTTTGGCATTGCATGGGACGCAATGAAGTCCAACTCTGGACGGCCCAGGCAACTGAAGAGATTGTCTGCGACTTCTTGTAGAAGTTCCCACTCATGACTCAGAGAGACAGAGCAGCTGAGACTGTCGGCGAGAACATTCTGGACCCCTGGCAGGTGCACTGCTGTGAGGTCTAGAAGATGTTCTGCTGATCAACCCCACACTCTCATGGCCTCCCTGCAAAGGGGATAAGAGTGAGCACCCCTTTGCTTGTTGATGTAGAAGACTACTGGTGTTTTGTCTGTCTGCACCAGGAGAGGACCCAGAGAGAGCTGGTCTTGAAATGCCTGCAGCGCATTCAGAACTGCTCATTTCCAGAACACTGATATGTAGAGAGCGTTCTGTGGGAGATCAGGACCCTCGAGTCCTGGGATCCCCTAAGTGGGCCTCCATCCTGTCAACGAGGCGTCTGTAGTCAGGAATTGAGACAGGGTTGGTCTCTGAAAGGAGACGACTCCTCCCTCTAGGTTTGCGTGACAGAGCCACCAGTAAAGGGAACGACAGACCGACCGAGAAACCCGGATCTGTTGATCTAGGTCATCCACTGCCTGGTCCCATTGGACCCTAAGGGTCCAATGAAGGACCCTCATGTGCAATCTGGTGAGGGGGACTTTAGCTATGTGGCCCAGTAGCTGCAGAATAACCCAGGCAGGGATAGAGGGGGCTGTTTGTACTCTGCTTGCCAAGGCCCACAGGCGTTCTGTCCTGTACAAGGGTAGAAAGGCCCCTCCCTGCACGCTGTCCAGGATCGCCCCTATGAATTGAAACCGCTGGGATGGCCAGGGTTGCGACTTTGGCCTATTCACTGTTATCCCCAGGGAGCAGAAGAGCTCTTCTGTCTCTTTAAGGGTGACTCGAAGCTGCTCTTCCGATGGGGCGGAGAGAAGCCAGTCATCCCGGTAGGGGTAAACAAAGAGGCCTCTCCTCTGGAGGGCTGCTGCCACCACTGCCAGACACTTGGTGAAGACTCTGGGGGCAGATGAAAGGCTGACAGGCAGAACCCAGAACTGGTGATGCTGATCCTGATCCTGGAACCTGAGCTGAAGGAATCTTCTGTGAGACTTCAGAACCTTGATATGCATGTAAGCATCTTGCATATCTAGGGAGCATAACCAGTCCCCTTGATGGAGCAAGGGGAACAGACTTGCCAGAGTTACCATCCGAAATCTCTGGTACTTGACTGAGAGATTGAGCTGACTTAAGTCCAGAATTGGGCGAAGGTCTCCCATTTTCTTTGGGACCAGGAAAAAACGGAGTAATAACCTTTGCCCCTCTGTGCCGGAGGAACCAGCTGGATAGCATTTTTCTCTAGAAGCTGCTGAATTTTCTCTGCTAGAAGATGCACGTGGGCTGGTGGACAACTGACAGGAAGGGGGGGTTGTCCGATGAGCTAGAGAGGAACTCTACTGAGTACCCTTTTCGAATAGTGTCCAGTACCCACTGGTCTGTGGTGATGCTGGACCATTCGAGTGGGTAAAGGGCACATCTCCCTCCTAGATTCTTGGTCTGAGATTCCTGGGACAGGTGGGGGAGAGGCAGCAAGTCAGGCGGTGGGAGTAACGGGGCCCTGAGCCCTGGGAGCTTTGGGCTGCCTAGGGCCTTGGGGGGCAGGGTGGACATGCTTATCCATGTCCAGACCTGACTGGGTGCAGGCAAGCACTTCCTCCTTGGAGTCCGAGTCTGGCATAGAATTAGACAGCTCCATAGTCTTCTGCCAAAATGACTGCTGATAAGTCACCACATGTGCCATAAAGCTCAGGGAGCTAATGGCACCTGTGGCAGAGGAATATACTTTTCGGCTCCAGCTGTCCAGCTTCTTGGAGACCGGGTCCGGAGGCTGAGAGCTTAAATGTTCAGGTTGTGTGCTGCAGCCATGGGCACCAAAGAACTGGCCTTTGGTTGCTCTGCCAAAAAAGGCTCTGCCCTGGGGGCTTGTAAAGCCCATCAGCCTTCTTGGGTACTGCTGGTACAGAAGAAGGCGTATGCCAGTAAAGTCGAGTTATGTCTTGGAAAGGCTCGACTAAGGGTGGGATAAGCAAGGGTATTGGCTCTTTATCTCCCAGGAATTTCGCAAGACGCCCGAGCTCTGGGTCCAAATCCTCCATGTCCCATTATAGATTGACTGGATATGCCTTATAATATATAAGAATGAGGGATCATCTGGAGGGGATCTAGGTGAGTTCTTAGGACCAGAAGAAGGGGGTAAGAAGTCTTCCCCTTAAGAGTCAGGAGATGATGGGTCGGCGTCACATTCAACTGATGAGGACACGTGACCACTGGATGAAGGAACAGGTGGAGAACACTTCTTCCTTCTTTTACCCTTCAGGTCTGGATGGGAGCCCTCATCCCCAGTAGGTGGAGTGTGTGTGTGTGGGGAGTCCCATGGGTGGTGGAGTTGGGGTGAGGTCAGGGGGTCAATAAAGAAGATCCCCCTTCACGGTATTCCACCACAAAGTGAATAAGAACCCAATGTCCACCACTGGGATGACCGCTGTGCCGGGCATTGGTGTTTGCGGGACCAGAGCATCTGAGGATCAGGGGTCGGCGCTGGGTCCTGGAGGCCTGTGCCGGGGTCCAGACATTCAGTGTCATCTTCGCCTGGGGAGCTGGCATCCGGGGTGGACAGAGGCCCTGCAGGCGACCAACCCTTCACCAGCAACCGCCCCTTATCAGGCATCGGTGAAGGTGACCAGCTAGGTTTGCATTTGTCAGCTGGAGGGTGAACCTTGGCTGGCGAGGGTGGAGGGGGTGCCCAATGCTTGATGACCTCCTGCCTACCCTCATGTTCGTCGGAGTGCTTCCATTTTTCAGTCGAACTGGGCCTGTCCTTCGGAGTCCCCAAGGACTGGCCTTCCTGGATCAACCTTGAAGCAGGCTTGTGGGGTTGGTGGGCCAGGGAGGAAGAGTGCCAAGAAGAGGCTGACTTCCAGTGCTTGCCCTGGGAAGAGGCATGAGTAGACTTACTCTTGTGGGAGGACTCGGTGGTCTGGGCCAGAACCGAGCTGGACCTCTGGATGGAGGTCGAAGAAGAAGAAGATGATACCTGTTTGGAAGGCGACTTTGGGCAGGACTTGAACCTGGCCCTGTCTTTATCCCAGTGGTGGTACTTCCCACCCGATGATTTTTCCCTGGGTGGGGAGTCCCTGGCGTGAGAAGAACTGGCCCCTGAACTGCGCTGCACAGCCGCCACTTTTCTCTCCAAAAGGTAGGCTTTTAGTGCATTGGCTCTTCTTGTTCTTGTTTTCTGATGAAATTTTTAGCAGTGTGGGCAGGCGTCGGGCCCATGTTCAGGACCTAGGCAGATGAGGCAGGCCAAGTGGCCGTCCATGGCCGGAATCTGCTTCCTGCACGCACACTTTGATTTTCGTTGCGGTGGAGAGGTCGACGACATACACAGGGTCAGAGATTTATATGAATACTAAGAAATAAACGACTTTAAAGATGAACTTTCCTCAAAAGTGGTCAACTGGCAGAGAAGGCGTCCGTGGAGCCGAACTGTGCGGGTCGACGGCGGGAAAAGAACTGAGATGGCGCCAGGGGACCACCCCCTTTATACTACGTCTGACATGAGCTGACGTCAGGGTGGTCCCCCGCTATAGACTGCTAGCTACAAGTTTTCAATGGGGTCCTAACGCCTGGCGGCACTAGTCCTAATGGTATTACCTGCTGCAAGAGCTCCCCCTCAAAGTTAGATCCATTTTTTATTGTGCAACAATAAATTCAATAAAAAATATTTAAAATAGCTAAAAACTTAATTTTTCTTTTTTTTGTTATAAAAAGTAAAGGGGGACATTGTATAACTGGAATAAACCACTCTAGGGTGTGGGTTATGGTGGGATTTATGCACTTCTGGTGTGGTTTAGAACCACACCAGGCGTGTGTAAATCCCACTATAATAACCCACACCCTGTTGTGGTTTATTCCTTAGGTAGATCATATTAGTAGATCAGCTGCTGTATGCTGCCAACAGTAGTGTGCTCCCAGATCCAATATCTATAAGATTTGCAAAATATTTATGAAAATGTAATATTTTACTAACTACTCACGCTTAGGTAATATATAGCGGATAATCCACTAGCATGTAAGGTACTGGCATAGTATCATTTACTTATATAGTACTGGAAGCAATAATCGTTGATTTCTATTTGCCAGCTCCTGTGTTCCACTCAAAAGACTAGAAGAGAACCAAACTGAACCCTAATTTTTAAAATGTTACATCCAAGCGAACCTAACTGAACTTGAAAACTACTTGGATGAACCCAAACCTAACCCGAACCCCATAAAGTCGCCGAACCCGGACTCTGTTGATGAAGCAGATTACACATGGAAGATTTTCAACAGTACAACTGGGGCCGCCCACACCAGTGTCATGTGACTACATCATCAATTCTATAAAGGTGTGAGTGGCCCTGCTCCCTCCTCAGTTCTCCCCGGAGACAAAGGGAGCATAGCTCTAACCATGGGGGACCGAGGGGAGAGAGAGAGGTGCCAGGCCTATAAGAAAAGGCTGGATACATCAGGTAGCCAGTTCCAGTAAGAAGCCCCAAAAAGAGGAATGGTGGGAGGGAAACTGGGCCTGATGACTGAGATACCGTCGAAGATCTACTGTTACGGTAAGTTCTTACGTAACTGTTCTATCCTCTTCGGGGTATCTTAGTCATCAGGTCACACCATAGGAACAAATCCCAAACAGTTACAGGTGCAGACAGTCTGGGAGGAAGGCCAACCTTAAACTTAAGACAAGATGCCCTGTAGTACAGCCCTGCCAAATCCTGCACAGGCTCTAGAGGCAATATCCAAACTGTAGTGCTTGGTAAAAGTGTGGACAGTACTCCAGGTGGCAGCCGCACAAATGTCAGTGGCTGAGGCCCCTCAGAAATAAGCCACAGAAGTAGCCATGCATCTTGTGGAATGAGCTTTAACTGCTCCAGGCAATTATTTGCCATACTTGTTGTAGTAGAACACAATGCAATTAGCCAACCATTTAGACAAATGTTTAGAAACTTGAACGCCCTCTCCACCTGGTGCAAAAGAAACAAACAACTGCTTCGACTTTCTACATTCCTGTGTTTGCAGCAGGTAATGCTTCAAAGTTCTGCGAACATTTAACGTATGAGCAGTGCTTCCCTGGATTGGCATGCTCTGGAAAATAAACAAGAAGGTGGATACATCTATTCACTGTAAACTCAGACACCACCTTAGGGAGAAACTTGGGATTTGTGAGCAAAGACACCATGTCTTTGTGAAAAATCAAATAAGGCTCCTCACACCAGAGGGCCTGGATCTCTGAAATTCTTCAAACAGAAGTAATAGCAACTAAAAATAGCATTTTACAGGAAAGAATGCATAGTTCTCAAGTTGTGGCTGGTTCAAAAGGAGACAGAATCAACTTCTCCAAAATTAAATCTTGTCTTTCATTGTCCACCTGGGAACAGAAGTAGGAGGTTGTTCAGGAAAGAGGTTTGGTTTTTATGTTCTGTTTTAACTGAAATATTTGAATAGTTTTGTACTTTAAATTAGTTCTGTGTGTTAAAAATTACTACTTTGAGTTAGAACTGTTACTTGGGCTGTGATACTGTAACTATAGGGGCTTGTGTGCTGGGTATGGGAACACTTGTTTGGCAGTGATAATTAGAGTGAAATTTAAATGTGATGTATGCCTGGTGGTGGTAGAGCCCTCCCACCCAGCCTGTTTTGTAGCTTTCTTAAATACTGAAAAGCCACTGGGGGTTAGGATTGAAGGACTGTGCATTTCTGTTTGTGACTGAAATTTGAAGCAACAGGAACTGGTGGGCCTGTGACATCATACGGTACCTGATGGTTACATACACACACTGTTAGTGGGACTGGACACACACTGGACTGTATGTGTTTGTGAGACTTGGGAACTTTATTGGTGGGGTTGAAATTGGGTTCGTAAATAACTGCAGTCAGTATAGAGAGAGACTGTACTCTAGGGGGAAGAGACTGAGAAAAGGGGTGTGTGCCATTATGAACAGAGAGGGACAAACACGGTGGCCACATTCCACCATGGCAGGCATCTTCGGAAGGGCTGTAGGCTGCACAGGCTGTGAGATGGCAATAATTGTCAACTGGGCCTGGAGAGAGGGAGGCTGCCCACTCTGTAGACAGCTATCTTGTATCAGGAGTGAAGTATATTGGTTAAGGAGTAAACTGGGGGAGTTGGGGGGGTGTCCAAGGATGAGGGGTGTGAATATGGGCGGCAGAAGGGTGGAGCTGAGGGGAGGCTGGGGCAACGCTCGGAAATTACAGGACATTATGTTACGGCAAGCAGGAGGGGGGATATTAGGGACAGAGGACCCTTAGATAGGGATGTTGACGCTAAGGGGAAAACCTACGGGGTAAACATTCTGAATATAAAGAGAGTGGAGGGGGAAGAGTCAGGAGGTGCTGTTGTGGGGAGGCCTAGAAGAGCAGACAGTGAGAAGAGAGGGTCTGTTGTGGGGAAGCCTAAAAGAGCAGACTGTGGAAAGGGAGCTCCTAAGGAGAACAGGGCAAGAGGGGAGGAAGAGGGGCAGTTTATAGGGGCAGTCGGGGGAAACTCAGGTTACTTGATGGAGGCTGGCACAGAGTGTTACAATAAATTTGAGCTACTAAGCAACCTAGAGGAGGAGGAAGGGGTAGTTGGAAATAAGGAAACTGATATAGAGGTTGGGGGGAGGGAGGGAGTCGGATACCCATAGGGAATCACAGACCAGCAATGGAAAGGATAGAAATAGTCCCAGAGGGAGAAGGGGAAACATAAATGTTAAGCAGATGAGGGAGATGCAACATACTGCAGACATGAGGGAGGAAAGCTCGACTGGAGAGAAACTGGGAGACAAGGAGGCGGGGGGGGTCTGTACCAAGGATGGGGCCCTAGGTAAAGGGGACCCACAGAGGGCCTCTGGAGGTAGGGGTACTATTACACGGGGGGAGGACGGTGGTGTGGGGTAAGGGGAAACCATCAGGGCCAGGATAAATGGTTCAGATAATAGAGAGTTAAAGGGGACACCTATTCGGGGGGGGGGGTCTGAGTTAAGCGGGCAAAATAACAAGGGAGGCAGAAAGGGGAGGGTGACAAGGGGGTCTCTAATAAGGCAGGAAGACTCCCATGGAATTGAGAAAACGAATAAAGGGAGGGATGGGGGGTTGAGAGCGCATAGTGGAGGTAACCATAAGGATGATGGCGGTGTTAAGGTACTGTTATTGGGAGTCTCGATGATTGGGGGTATCCAGTGGCAGGGACAGGGGGGTGGATGCCATAGCCAGGTGAAGGTAGTGAGTATCTCTGGGCTGACAGTGCACAGAGCAAAGTTCATGGTTTACAATCTGGTTAGGGATTGTGGAGGGAAACTGGATTTCCTGGTGTATTTGGGAACTAATGATCTAGAGGGAAATAGCGTTTTGGAAATCCAAGCAAGGTTCCAAGAACTTGCCAGAGTCTGTCGGGATAATGGATACAACATTTCCTTTTCAGAGATATTGCCAATACCAAAGGCCTCAGTGGAGAAAAAAATGAAGATCACAGAGGTTAATGACTGGCTCAGGAAGTGGGGTGAAGAGAGTGGGTTGGGGGTGTTAGGGAACTGGAAAGGAGATTGGGAGGATAAGGGACTGTATGCCAAGGACAGGCTTCATCTTGCCCCGTTAGGGAAGGAAGTCCTTAAACAGGGGGTGGCTGCCTACATTCAACAAAGGTGGGGTTTAAACTTATGAGGGGGGTTGGACAAGGAGGGCTGACTAGAAGCCCTCTCCTCCACATGAGGAGTAGCCTTCAAACCCAAGGGGGAGACTGGGGAGGAGGTTTCAGGAGGAGCAGAGGAGGATGGAAGTATAGGAACCTGAGTGGGGTTTGACAAAGGGATCAGGGTAAGGGTGGGGGTGGTGTTAGTAAATGCCAGGAGCTTGGAAAACAAGTTGCCAGAGTTCCAGGCCATGCTGTTTTTGGGGAGAGATGTGGTGATGGTCACGAAATGTGGGCCAACAAAAACCATGACTGGGACCTAAATGTGCGGGGATACACTGTGCTTAGGAAGGACAGAAAGGAGGGCAGAGGGGGTGGAGTGGCTATGTTCATTAGAGATGACATAGAAATTGCTAGGGTAGAAGAGGCAAAGGGAAACATGGAGGCCTTATGGGACACCTTACGAAACCCGGCAGGAAGTAAGGTCAAGCTGGGTGTAGTATATAGGCCCCCCGGGATGGGTGATGTACTGGAGGATGGTCTGATGGACAACATCATTGCCCAGTGTGGATCAAAAGGGGAAGGAGTGGTGTTGACGGGAGACCTTAATATGCCAGGTACAAACTGGGGAACCATGTCCTCTAAGGTGGCCAAGGAGCAGAGGCTGCTGGACGGCTTCCAGGATGTGTTCTTAACACAGCATGTGATGGAGCCCACAAGGGAGGGGCATGTCCTGGACGTGGTTCTGGCAGATGGGGATCTGGTAAGGGACATGGTTGTAGAGGATCCCTTGACTGGGAGTGACCACAATACTGTCTGGTTTCAAATAAGCATGGAGGGGGGAAGAGATCTAGGACAGTGGCAGTGGACTTCAGGGGGGCAGACTTTGTGGGCATGTGAAATATTCTCAAGGATCACTTGAAGGGGATTACATCAATGACAAATGTGGAAAAGAGATGGGAGGTCATAAAACGGGGATTTCATGAGGCAGTCAGGACCTGTGCTAAGATGAAAGGTAAGGGAGCACAGTCACATAAACCATGCTGGTGGTCCAGTGAGGTTCAGGTAGTGGTCAGAGAAAAGAAGGCGGCCTACAAAAAATATAAAACAACAAGAGGGGATAGGGAAAAGGAAATGTACCATCTTGCATCTAGAAAAGTCACCTGGATGGTGAGGGGGCAAAGTCCAGTAAAGAGCAGCGGCTGGCACAGGGGATACATGGAGGGGGAAAGGGTTCTTCCGGTACATTGGGGAGCAGAGAAAAATTAAGGGCCATCTCGGCAGATTGAGATCAGAAGGAGGGTGGGTGGAAGAGGCGAGGGACCAGGCAGAGGTATTAAATGAGTACTTCGCCTCTGTGTTCACTAGGGAGGGGGTGGGATATCTACAAAGCAAGGCATGATGAGGATAGAAGCGGTAGTGAGTGTGATCAGGGGAGCAACAGATGTGGAGCAAGAGGGAGGAAGAGGTACCCCAGGGGTGTCACATCAGGATAAGGATAAAAAGGCCAGTAAGGTGGAGGGTATGGATGATGTTATCACCACCGAAAGGGTGTGGTTAGCCCTCAAGGCCCTAAAGAAAGATAAATCTCCTGGGCTGGATGGCATTCATCCAACAGTACTATGGGAATTGGCGGACATACTGGCTGCACCCCCTTGCAGAGCTCTTCAACAGGTCGCTTGAGACAGGAAGGGTACCTAGGGATTGGCGAGAGGCACATGTGGTGCCAATCCATAAAGGGGGGGTCGAGAGAAGTACCAGGTAGCTATAGACCCATCGGTTTGACCTCGGTGGTGAGAAACTTAATGAAGAGTATACTAAAGGAACGAGTGGGGGTGTACTTGGAGGAGGTGGGAGGTCTGGATAGTCGGCAACATGAGTTTGTGCCAGGTAGATCATATCAAATCAATCTTGTGGAGTTCTACGAATGGGTAACATCAGAACTGGACAGGGGAAAGCCTGTGGATGTATTATTCTTGGACTTCAGCAAGTCGTTCAACTCTGACCCCCAAAATGGTCTGGAGAAACTGATGGGGTTGGGAGCAGGCCCTTTGGTCAGATGGATTGAAAACTGGCTAGCTGGACGCACCCTGAGAGTAGTGGTCAGTGGGGAGCTCTCGAACCCTAGAGAGGTCGGTAGTGGGGTATCACAGGGCTCGGTCCTGGGTCTGATCCTGTTTAATGCATATATAGTGAACATCAGGGAAGGTATAGGGTGTGAAATGAGTCTCTTCGCTGATGACTCCAAGATGAGAGCAGTAGTTGAGGAGGGGGAAGAGGGGAGGTTGGCCCTGCAAGGGGAGCAGGACACCCTGGAAAACTGGGGCTCACACATGGAAATTAAATTTCAATATCACCAAGTGCAAGGTGTTGCATCTTGGGCGGGGAAACCCGAAACACAGGTACACCCTGGGAGGGGAGGCGCTGGAGGCCTCAACATGGGAAAAAGACCTAGTGGTCATGGTGGATGCATGTATGAATAACTCTGAGCAGTGCAGGAGAGCGGCTAGCAAGGCAAACAGGATGTTGGGATGCATCGTAAAGGGGATCACCTCTAGGAGCAGGGAAGTGATTCTGCCACTGTACAATGGACTGGTTAGACCACACCTTGAGTACTGTGTACAGTACTGAAGACCACACTTGAAGAGGGACATACAGCTCCTGGAGAGGGTACAGAGGAGGGCAACTAAGGTGACACGAGGACTAGGGGATTTGACGTATGAGGACAGACTTGAGGAGCTCTGCCTGTTTTCATTGGAGGAGAGGAGAGACGGGGAGACATGACTAAGGTCTTCAAGTACCTCAAGGAAATAAATAGGGTAAACATGGAGGGGATCTTTAGAGTAAAGTAGGGAGGTATCACCAGAGGGCATGGTTTGAAGTTGGAAGGTGGAAGGGTGAGGGGGAAAAGAGGAGGAGGTTTTTCACTGAGAGGGCGGTGGACCGTTGCAATGCGCTGCCTGGTGAGCTGGTTCAGAGATCCACAGTGGAAGGCTTCAAGAGAGGGTGGGACAGACACAGAAAGTGGATGTATCAGATGATGGCCTGGCACAGGGGGGTGGGGATGGATGATAGGGGTTTCTGGAACACAAGTGGGGGAGGGCCTCGGCACCCAACTAGGGATCTGAGGTTCGAGCAGACTCGATAGACCGTAAGGCCTAATCTGCTGGCAATTAGTATGACATTTAAATCCCAAGCTGGGACAGGAGAACGGATTGGGGGTTTCAGATACAGGATGCCACTCAAAAAGTATGGGAAACATCCAGCTGAGCTATGGTACGGTCACTCACGGGCTCATGGAAAGCTGAGATAGCCAAAAAGTGCACCATGAGGAAGAGTACTGGAGACCTGAGTCAGGCACAGAGATCAGGTAGAACCACCTGGGTAGCTCCTGAAAAAGGGACTTGACAGTCTCAGTGGGCCTACCCAGTTATCAAAATTCAAATAAAAAAATAAGACAGTCCAGGATCTGGTTCACCAGACAAGTGAAATGGTCCAGATTATGCTTGGCAGCCCATATGGTAAACCACTTCCACTTCATGGCATAAATGGCTCAGGTGGAAGGCTTCCATGTGGCCACTAGGACATCCGCCACTCTATTAGAACCCCCAAATCCGGCGATGGCTACGTCCACGGGAGCCAATTGTGCAGATGGAGACACCTGAGGTTGGGATGGACCAGGGTCCCCGATCCTGGGTCAGCAGATCACTGCAAAGGGGGAGAGGGACCGGAGGTTCCTCAGCCAGCTACTGTATAAGTGGAAACCAAATCTGGCAAGGCCAGAATGGAGCTACCAGGATCATGCTGGCCCCCTCCATCTGCAGTTTAATGAGCACCCTCTGAATCAGAGGAAATGGAGAGAAGGTGTAAAGAAACCTCCCACTCCAGCAGAGGGACAATGCGTCTCGCCAGAAAACTCCAGGCCCTGGATCGGGCAAGCAAAAATTGGACAGTTTTGCACTGAGTGAGGACGCAAAAAGGTCCAACTCTGGATGACCCCATCTGTCAAATAAGTTTTCTGTGATGGATGAGAGAAGATTCCACTCATGCATGCTGGACTGAGTACAGCTGAGGCTGTCCATTAGTGTGTTTAGTATTCTTGGAACGTGGACCGCTGAGTGTCAGGCCACAATCTAGCGCACAATATCACACTCTCATGGCCTCCCTACACAGAGGGTATGAATGCACGGAGGCTGTCTGACTGAGTGAGCAACTGACCTGGATGAAGATGGTTCTGGAAGGCCTGCATGGCATACAAAACCACCCGCATCTCCAAGACATTGATATGCAGGGAGGTTTCGACCTGGGACCAACAGCCCTGAGTTTGAAAGGGACCCAGATGAGCCCCACAGCCCAAACTGGAGGCATCGGTGGTGAGGATTTGCTGAGGAGAGGAGATCTGGAATGGAACCCCCTGCAACAGGTTCAGGGGGTCTACCCACCACAGGAACACTTTGCAGACTGGGGAAGAGACCAGCACTAACCGATCTAATTCGTCCGTTCGTTGGTCCCACTGCACTTGGAGGGTTTACTGGAGGATGCGCATGTGGGACCTGGCCAGTGGAACGGTGGGGATGGCAGCCGTCATCAGTCCCAACAGCCTCAGGTACACCCTGGTTGGAATATAATGGCTCTGGGCCACCTCCTGAGCCTGGGCAAAAAAACACTCCACCCTGTTTTGAGGCAGAACAGCCTTCCCGTGCACCAAGTCAAGGACCACACCTATGTATTGCAGCCTTTGTGACGGAACCAGAACCGACATGGGCAGGGTGATGGTGATGCCCAAGGACAGGAACAACTGAAGAGTTCTCAAAAGTCTCCAGTAGTTGGTCCCTGGACAGGGGCCTTTAGGATTCAATTGTCCAGATAAGGGAAAACGTACATTTCCTCCCTTCTGAGAGCCGCAGTTACTGCTGCTGAGCACTTGGTAAAGACCTGTGGCACAGAGGACAAGCCAAAGGGCAGCACTTTGAACTGGTGATGTTTACCCTGAAAAAGAAACCTGAGGAACCTCCTGTGAGGAGGGAACACTGAGATGTGCAGGTAAGCATCCTGCATGTCCAGAGAACACAGCCAGTCACATTGCTTGAGAAGGGGCATCAGACTTGTTAAAGTTACCATTCAGAACTTTTTGTACTGGACATACAGATTGAGGTCATTTAGGCCAAAGATGGGCCTCAAATCGCTGGTCTTTTTGGGGACCAGAAAGAACCTGGAATAAAATCCCTTGTTTCTCTGGTGCATGGGCACTGTCTCGATGGCCTGCTTGTGCAGATGTGACTGTACCTCCTCCCGGAGAAGAGACAGATGGGCCGGGGGGCAGCTGGAGGGCAGAGGAGGAGTCTCTGGGGTCTGCTCGGTGAACTCCAGTGTGTGACCACTTTTCTATGATTTGGAGAATCCAGGCATCTGACATTATGGATCTCCACTGACTGAGATGAAGGGAGAACTGACTTCCAAATACCACCTCTTGGTTGGGGACTGGAAGAAGGGGGGTCTGGCAAAGAGTCAAGCAAAGGTGGATCCAGATGCTGGGGGTAGTCCAGCACTTCTGGGATGCTTGGCTGCAGCTCCAGCATTGCAGGGGGCGGGCAAGGCGACAGTGGCTCTGTGTTTGCCTTGTGGCTGTTGAGACTGCTCCTGATTTATTGGGTGCCTTACGAAAGGGAGAGCGCTGTCTGCTTTTAGGTTGCACATAGAAGAGTGAGTGGACAGATTTAATAGCCCTTACAGATGCCTGCAAGTCATTAATGATGTCCTATACATGTGGGCCCAAAAGCTTAGAGCCATTAAATGGGGCATTAAGCACCTTCTGCTGGACATCAGCAGCAAAGCCAGAGACCCTCAGCCAGGAGCGCCTATGAAGGCAAAAGCCAGTGGCGGTAGCCCTGGCAACTGTGTCTGAAATATCATATAGGGCCCACAGGAGATGCTTACTAATGTCTTCAGCTGTCTGCAAGCATCTGAGGATCTCCTGCTTCTGTGTACCTTCGGGGATGGCCTGGGCAGCGGCCTTGCCTTTTTCCAGTTGGTGTTCTGGTACTTTATTATATAGGACAGGTAACTGGCAATCCTCAGCCCAAGAGTGGAGGAGGTATAAACCCTCTTACCCCAAAGATCAACTGGGGTAATAATAAAAAAAAAGTTTAAAAGATTCTGAGTAACTCTGTCCTGAGGGAGGGAGCTAAGGTGCTTGGACACTTTAAACCTGTCATGAGCTGCCTTTATGACCACTGAATCTGTTTCAGGCTGAACAGCATAATATGGAAACAACTGAGGGGTATGATAAAGTTTATCTGCCCTGCAGGGCATAGCTGGCACCATGTCCGACCTGTGCCAGGCTGCAGTAGTAGCATTCCTCAAAGCAGGCAAAATAGGAATGATCTTAGGAGGAGACTCTGGGACCTCCAGAAAACCCATGAAATATTTTCTGCTGGCATCCTCTTCCTCAGTATGGAAGCCCAGGGCTGAGGACAGCTGCTTCATCACATTAAAGAAGGTAGGGTCCTCTGAAGGAGACCCAAGAGTGTTCTTGACAGAATCCTCACTGACTGAAGAAGCAGTGGATCTGTTTGAGGTGAGTTGTTCCTCCTCTTCTTCCTCATCAGGAAGAATAAGGTCAGGGTGGTTTTCTTCCTCAACATTGACCTCTTCCAGATTCAGGTCCAACATGTGAGGCAACGATGACGACCCACGTGGGGCAGTCCATGGCCGTCAAGGAAGGTTCGACTACGAAGCTGCCGTCAATATCATAGGCAATGTAGGCCTGTATGCCCCAAGCTGGTGAACAATCACCGAGATTAATTTAATCAAAATCACATTTGAGTTTGACGATAATCAAGACTGCATTAATGGGGGAGTCGACAGCAGGGAGTGATGACATACCAGATGAGCCCTGAGAGCCCAAAGAGCCTGTAGCCTGAGGGCCTGGAGTAGGATCAGGTCTTGATGGGAGGACTGTTGACAATGAACCCATCATCGACGATGTACAGGTCAACGACCCAGAGTTCGATGACTGGCTGCCCTGAGATGCTGTCGGTATGGGTCTAGTGGGCACAGAGACCTGGACAGCAGACTTGTGCATCGGTGCAGACGATGAAGAACCCCCGGATGAGGAAGGAGAGGCCTTCGAGGAGAGGTCCTGATCTCAGTCCTTTTTGTGACTTTTCCCTGAGGACTTGTCTCGGGTCTTAGTGGCTTGGGAGCTTGACAAACCTGCCAGTTACTGGGAGGTTGGGATTCCAGAGGACCCCTGCCTGGAACTGGCTACCTGTTGATCCATCAAGAAAATTTTAAGTGCCTTTTTGCATTGTCTGAAGGTTGTTTGAATAAACTTCTGACACAGCTCAAAGTCGAAGACTTCCTGGTCAGGCCCAAGACAGCAGACACAGAGAGTGTGTTCATCTGTGGAGGCAATATTCTTTCTAAAATGGCAGTAATGGAAGAGACAGGTTGAAGGATTAACTCTCTACATAAAATAATCTCTAAAAAGAGATTCTAAAGTAATAGGTTGCAAAAAAAGTCATAGGCAAAAACAGCAAGAAACTGCATCAGAGCTTGTATGGAGACCCATGTGAACAAGTCAACGGCAGGAAAGAACTGAGGAGAGAGAGGGGCAGCCCATGCCTTTATAGGGCTGGTGACATCATCATATGATGTTGGAGTGGGCTGCCCTAGTTCTACTGCTGAAAATCTTCCATGTGGATCCTGCTTCACCAAGGGTGAAGTTCGTACTGTGTGACCTGATGACTGAGATACCCCCAAAGAAGATACATTGTTACAACTTGTGGACGATCTGGAGGGTTGTCCAGAAGCTCCAGAACATGACCTTTCTCTATAATCTTCAGTACCCATTTGTCTGTGGTAACTGCCTTCCATTAGTTCAGATGGAGGGAGAGACAACCCCCTACAACCACCCCTGGAGGTAATGGTGGTTGGGGGATCTGGGGAGTCATACTGTGCTGAGGCGGGGGAGAGGCGGAGCCACCGGCTCCACCACCCCTTGGTGCTTTTGTATGGGCATCTGGGGGTGAGAGGGGTATTGGCAAGACCCCCGCTCCTCTACCTCTACCCTGTCTGTAGGCCTGACAGCTGCTTCTGACAGCAGACCAACAAAAATTAACCCTGCCCTTACCACTACCTGGTGCATGGTGCAGGGATTTTACTGACCTCAGAGTCCTGCAAGAAGACTGAAGGTTTTTCAAAGCTTCTTCAACATCATGGCCAAACAGTTTCTGTCCTCTAAAATGGGCATTTAGAACTGTTTGCTGTACATCAGTGGCAAATCCTACTATCCTAAGCTAGGAGTAATGCCTGAGACAGATGCTAGAGGCCGCAGACCTGGCAGAAGCATCAGGTACATCATATGCTGTGCAGATCAAGTGTTTACCTACATCAGCACCAGCAGCAAAGGTTTTTATTCATTCTTGCTTGGCAGTACCCTCAGGTAAGGCCTGTGCAGCAGGCTTAGCCTTCCTCCAGAGAGTGTTCTGTTATTTTATCATATAGGCCTGGTATTTGGCAATAAGCAGGCTCAGAGATGCAAAGGCATACATACATTTGTCCAATACATCCAACCTCCTGGATTCCTTATCAGGAGGGAAATAACTCGGGTGTCTTCGACCAGTCATGAGTGGCTGCGATCACCACTGAATTAGTCTCAAGCTGGTTAATCTTTCATAAGGCTTGTCATATGGAGCAGAGTATATCTTGTCAGCCTTTCGGGGAACAGCGGATATGGTGTTTGGCCTATACTAGGCTCTGTAAGAAGCATTATCCAGTGCTGGCTACAGCTGGACACATGAACATATTGCATGTCCTCAGCACAGTCTTCCTCCTCCTCCCTTATGAGGTTGGGATTTTATTCACATTCATCATCATATATGTCTCATCAATGGGAATGGAGGACTGCGATGGCTGAGGAAGACTATTCTGCGATATATTAGATTATGGCGTCAATGGGGTAGTTGTAGTCCCCGTAAACGGCACCACTGTATGTAGAAGCAGGCCTGGCAACAGATGCCGTATCATATCTGAAAATGATAGGAGCACATTTTGTGCATCAATGCCACTTTGAGTGACTGTGACCACATTCACCGGCAGAGGTTGAATCTCCAGCAATGATGGTGATGTACCAGCCCCTACGCAAAGTCCCAACCTTGGTGTCTGGTTGATGGTCGGAGGGAGGTGATGGTCGCTGTTGGAGCGGATGGCACGGACGATTGGAATGTGCCTGCAGTCCACAATGACGCCTGGATTTTGTCAGGGAGGTCCCTTTTTGTCAGGATTAGGTCCAGTAAGGCCCATTTCCCAGTGGGTTCCATAACCCTCTGCCTTTTGGGATGCTCCACTCTATATCCTTTTTGCCCCGAGAGGGCTAGCTGGGGACCAGGTGGCTATAGTCGATGGGTCCTGGCTCGCACCGCGGCCCAACGTCGCCTCCTCTAGCCGCCTCCCGACCCAAGATTACCGGTAAGGACACTCCTAGGCTGGGGAAGCTGAGATTAGCAGCGATTGGCCGATTGAGCTCTGTGCTGCGACTGATTGGCCGCCGGCTCCAGACATCGTTTTTGATTGGTCTGGCTGACTTTGGTGCTTAGCTGGGCTAGGAGCCAACTGACTTGCAGTGCTAAGTGCCGAAATTTTACGCTTTTGGACATTTCTTAGCCTTATTCACTACTGTTTTTCCACCTCTGACCCACTATCAGTTTCTGCCAAATGTTTTTTAGATTTGTAAATCGCTCTACTGTGCATGTGTTTAAGCTTGTTAAATTTGTGTAACGCTGCCTGTTTTTTCCCATATACTAAACAAGATTAATAGATGCCTGCTAAGCAGCTAG
The DNA here is from genome assembly GCA_016271365.2 of Neoceratodus forsteri. Lineage (NCBI taxonomy): Eukaryota > Metazoa > Chordata > Ceratodontiformes > Ceratodontidae > Neoceratodus > Neoceratodus forsteri. Next base: position 1,064,808,109 of record CM057455.1, on the reverse strand, counting down.
CTTGTCATTTATGAACTGTTTAAATGCTCTCTCCCTTTCTTTTTTATTTTTTTTGATCTCATCCTCATGCCTGTTAATTGTTAATTTAAAGTAATACAGCTTAATTCTTGGTTGTATTAAGGGCTTGTGGCTGCACTGTCTCTCTACCCATTTCCTTTATCTCTCTCCCCCTCCTCCCCCCTCCCCCGAGCCTCCAGAGGGTGTCAGCATGTAATCCCTCTCTCCTTATGAGGCGCTATCAAACTGCTACCTCTGCCACTCCCTCTTAACTCTCGCTGTTTCTCCCCTCTATTTCTGCAGCCTTAGGCATCTGTCCCCTGCTTCAAACAGCGTCTCCTCAAACTCTTAGTTATATATAAAAAAAAAAAAAAAAGTTCAAAACTTTTCACAGCTCCTCTTTCTCCTGCTACCACCCCCTCTTCCCTGTCCCTCCTGCCTGGCGCCAGCAATCCACTATACCCGATCGGTTCTGGCTATCACCCCCCCCATTTTACAGTCTCCTCTCACGCTCACCTCTCCAATTTCTGGTTTCCCTTCCCCCTTACCTCATAGCCTACGACTTAATCTCCTTCCTGTTAAACTGCGTCACAGCCTACTGCCACCAATTATTTAAACGCACTCACCGCCCTCTTCTCTCTCTCTCTCTCTCCTTAGCCATTGCCATTTTGCCCCGAGAGGGCCAGCTGGGGACCAGGTGGCTATAGTCGATGGGTCCTGGCTCTCACCGCGGCCCAACGTCGCCTCCTCTAGCCGCCTCCTGACCCAAGATTACCGGTAAGGACACTCCTAGGCTGGGGGAAGCTGAGATTCGCAGCGATTGGTCGACTGAGCTCTGTGCTGCGCACTGATTGGCCGCCGGCTCCAGACATCGTTTTTGATTGGTCTGGCTGACTTTGGTGCTTAGCTGGGCTAGGAGCCCATTGACTTGCAGTGCTAAGTGCCGAAATTTTACGCCCACCCCCCCAACCTTTATTAAATAGTCTGCTTGTCACCACCCCTTGCTCTAAATACCTGCCCACTGTCCCACATCCTATCCTGAACCACTAGCTAAACCACTCCTTCTCCCTAGTTCTCTCTGCTGCTGCTACCCCTCAGAGGATTTTGCTAGCTACACCCCACTGTGTCTTTCCTCTTTTTTTAGCTCTCTAGACCCCCTTTTCCTTCCTCCTTCTTCTCTCCTCCTACTCTCCCCTTCTAGCTACTATGCCTCCCTGTAAACATTTTCTTCTCTCTCTTCTAGCCCTCTCCTTGCTTCCAACCTTAACCCACCTACCCACCTCTTCCTATCCCTCACTACCCTCTACTCTGGTCCTCCTGGCTAACTACCCAACATCAAGCACGATTGCAATCTCCCCCCATAAGCAAAAATGGTGCCATCCAACTATGGACTGTTTAAATATGAACAAGTACGAAGACTGCATGGGGGTAACCTGGCACCTATTCCTGGTCGATGCGTTACACTGGGATCCTAGCCACCTGTACTGGTCCAAAACACAAAAGAACCCGAGGATGATCGCCACCTTCTATGAAATACGACAATGGACTCTCAAACTCCTACTCCTCCTCCTCTTAATATCTGGAAGTGTTCACCCTAATCCTGGCCCAATTTCCTACAGTACAACAAAGCCTGCACAAAACGGAAGGGGACTCACCTTGTCACCTAAATATTTGTAGTCTCCACCAAAATTAGCCTCCCTACAAACCTTGTCAATCAGCATAACCCCAATATTCTAGCCATTGTTGAAACTTGGCTGACACCTAGCACCCCTGACCATGCTATATCTCTTCAAGGCTACAAGATTCTCAGGCTGGATAGGACGTCAAAAAGGGGTGGTGGCTGTGCCATCTACAAAAAGGAATATCTCAACTGCCTCTCCATTACGTATACCACCACTAACTCTGTTTTACAACTCCTCCCTATCAAACTTCTCCTTGGTGCCCATAACAAAGTCCTCACGGTTGCTGCTATCTACATCCCACCTAAAGATCCTGGGCTCGGCCTACAGTCTGTACTAGATTTCGTCAGATCTCAACCTCCTGATACCAAGCTCCTCCTCCTTGGTGACTTCAATATCAACTGGCTTGCATCAGACATAGAGTCGACTAAGGATGCAATCCTAGCAGCAAACTTAACTCAGCTGGTCAATTCACCCACTAGGAAAAACTATAAATCTGGTAATAGTACACTAATAGATTGGATCCTCACCAACCACCCAGCCCGGATAAATAATATTGTGTTCTCCCGGATTCTCTTAGCGACCACTCTCTATAATATGTACCTGGTCAAACAAGTTTAGAAACCACCCCTAGAACCATCACTAGCAGAGTACTACCGTTTGGAAACCTTACTCCACTCAAGGAAAATCTTAGACAGAAAGACTGGTCTCCCATTTACAATACGCAAGACGTCGATGAAGCTCTTAACCACTTTATCTACACTTTCAGTGCTGCCTGTGACTCATACGCACCTGTAAAAAAAGTGCAAAGTGAAAACACTCTCAACTCCATGGCTCACTGCTAAGCTAATGGCACTACACAAAGGAAGGGACCACCTCTGGGCTATTGCAAGAGACTCTGGCTCTCCGGCTGACATCCTAAAATATAAACAGGCCCGAAACTACTGTACTAAAGACACTTGTCAAGTGAAGAGCGACTACTTCAAAACTGCTCTTTCCAACACTTGGGGTGAAGGGAAATCTTTCTGGGACAATCTAAGAAATATCACGGGTAAGCAGTCCAAATCCTCTCCTACTACACTGAATGTGGCAGGCACTACCACCCTTGACCCTTGGTCAAGCAAACACCTTAAATGAGACCTTTACCCGGCGTCAGCGGGTCCTTGCATCTGACTTCTTCGCTTCTGCAGACCCCCCTATCTCTATATCCCCCTCTGCCTCTCCAAACACTCCACCATTCCATCTTAAAATAGTTAAAGCACATGAAGTTTATAAATACGTAAAGAAGGCTATATCTTATTCAAGGGCAAGCAGTGACTCTCTTGACCTTAAAATACTATCCCTTACCCTGGATGTAGTTCTGCTCCCCCTCACCAGAATATTCAATCTCTCCCTCTGTTCTAGCAAATTCCTAGTATATGGAAGGCTGCTATAATCACCCTAGTGCACAAAAGTGGGGATAAGTCTCTGCCTGGTAACTACAGACCAATTTCAATACTCCCTCCCTTATCAAAGGCCCTTGAACGTATGGTAGCTGATCAGCTTACAGACTACCTGGAGAAATATAACATTCTTTGTGACCAGCAACATGGTTTCAGACAAAGGCATAGCACCACCATTGCCCTGCTCGAATTCTCAGGAGCAATGCATAAGGCCTTGGACAAAGGACTCCTCACCGGAGCTGTGTTTATTGATCTAACGAAGGCATTTGACACTGTCCACCATGGCCTACTGATCAGTCAACTACAGACACTTGGGCTTTCCTTGGGCTCTGGTGCCTGGCTAAAAAGCTACCTTTCCCGGCGCACCCAGGCTGTAAAAATATCTGGAATCCTCTCAGACCCTAAGCCTGTCCTCTCAGGAGTTCCGCAGGGATCCATCCTAGGACCGCTACTTTCAGCCTCTTTCTAAACTCCCTCCCTAAATCCTGCCTGGAACAAATCATCCTCTATGCTGATGATGCTGTGATTCTATCCTCACACAAAGACCCTAACCTCTTATGCCACAGCCTACAGCACGCGTTTGCCAGTGCTGAGGAGTGGTTCGTTGGACACAAGCTAGTCCTAAACCACAAAAAAACAAAATCTATGCTCTTCGCTAGTCCGCAGAACAAGAAAAGACATGCTCCACTTACTATCAACACTTCCCTTGGAATCACCCTTGAACAAGTGGCTATTTTTAAATATCTTGGAATCACATTTGCTCAAGGCCTTGTCTTTGCATCACATATTGATGGTATTTCCAAAACTATTAATCAGCAGCTCAGGATACTCTACCGTAACAGACAACTTTTCACCCATCCAGCGCTGAAGCTAGCTATTCAATACTCAATCATCTCAGTCATCAACTACGGCTTAATTATTTATGGGTCCACCCTCAAGCGCATCTGAAACGGGTCACAACCTCCCTAAACAAGGAATGTCGGCTGCTTACAGGTGCTCATCGACTTACTCATACCTGCGAACTCTATGCTGATACTGGGTGGTTACAACTATCAAACCGGTTAAAGTTCTTCACCTGCCTAATGGCCAAGAAATCCATCATGGGCCTCACCCCACCCTGCATTCAAGACCTGCTACGCCAGAACTGAAGTGTACAATCCACCAGAAGATCAGAAACCCAGCTTCTACAGGTCCCCACTGTCGGACCACACATGGTCAACGATCATTTGCCTATCGTGCCCCCAACTGGCTAAATACTCTCAGCACCTCTATTACCTCCTCTAACTCATTAGGTGCTTTTAAATCCAGACTATTTTCTCACCTAGCCACTTCAAACTCCTGTGACTGCCTTGTTTAATCTCCTATTCTATTCTCACTCCTCCTCCCTTGCCCTCTTACTTGACAATAGCCTACTATTGGATCCTTGTCTCCTACAATTGGTCTGCTCCTTCCTCCTACCCCCTCTTTCCTTACTTACACTGCCTAACTTACCTCCCTTACCTATCTTCCCTCCTCACTTGCTTTCTATACAGTGAAAGTGCTTAAGTGATTTATCTGCTGTTCATAAATGTCATTAGATTTTAGCTATTTGTGCAACCCTGTACCTCTATTTGTCTGTAACTGATTTTGACGTGGAACCTTTGTAAAACAGCCTTGGCTCAAAGGTATTAATTCCTAGATTTACAATAAACAATAAACAATATCCAGCAAATGGGAATCCCCCAGTATCAGCACCTCTCCTAGTCCTGCCATCCTGCTGATCTCTACTCCTAGTTATTTGTTTCCTTTTTCTGTGCTGGAGATCTATACACCACTCTGGCCCTAATGACCCTACCTCCCCTCACAACTGCCTGTACCCATATTGTTCCAGTCCCCTTGACCTGGTATGCTTCCTGGATTTCTTGAGGCCAAGATGCCCACCTTAAAATATAATACTCTGCCTCCCCTTCCCTTTCCCTCCTGAACACTGTGTACTCTAGTACAGTATCCATAAATGTCTCACTCATTGTGCTGTGTTACCTACATCTCTGTCACAGCCATTATGTCCAATTGTGCCTCAGACAATGTTGCCTGTAGGTGACAGGTCTTATTACGCTGGCTCCTGAAATAAGCACACATCACCCTCAGTACCTGCTGCTTACCCTCTGATGTCTAGTCTCCCCAAGATATAAACATAGAAACATAGAATTTGAAGGCAGATAAGGACCAGTTGGCCCACCCAGTCTGCCCATTTCCCTACCTAATGGATAAGCTACAGATCCTAGTTAACCAGCAGCCTACTTCTTTCTACCCCCATCCCCTAGAATTGCCTTATGGCTGTCCCATGCATGCTTGAATTCAACCACTGTTTTTGACTCCACAACCTCCTCCGGAAGGCTGTTCCATGCATCCACAACCCTCTCTGTGAAAAATTACTCCTTACATTACCTCTGAGCTGCCCCCTGTATCTTCAAATTGTGCCCCCTTGTTCTTGCACACCTCTTTTTTTGAAAGATGCTACCCTCTTGGACTTTGTTGATTCCCTTGAGGTACTTGAACATTTCTATCATGTCCCCCCTCTCCCTCCTTTCCTCGAGGCTATCCATATTAAGCTCATTTAGTCTCTCTTCATATGTCTTCCGGTGCAGACCCTGCACCATTTTAGTTGCCCTCCTCTGGACAGCTTCCATCTTGTCCACGTCCTTGCGGAGATTGGGTCTCCAGAACTGCATGCAGTACTCCAGATGGGGTCTCACCAGCTGTCTGTACAGAGGGATAACAACTTCCTGTTTTCTACTGGTGATGCCTCTCCCTATGCATCCCAGTATCCCCCCCAGCCCTCCTTATCGCCCTCTCACATTGCTTGCCCACCTTTAAGTCATCTGATATGACTACCCCCAGGTCCCTTTCCATTTTTGTTGTTGTTAGTATCTCACCCCCCATTGTGTACTCTTCCCCTGGGTTTTTGTTTCCCAGGTGCATTACCTTGCACTTCTTAGCATTAAATCTAAGCTGCCATACATTTGACCATTCCTCTAACTTTGCCAAGTCCCTTCTCATCCTTTCCACCCCACCTTGTGCATCAACTCTGTTGCAGATCTTTGTGTCATCTGTAAAGAGACATACTTTTCCTTCTAGTCCCTCTGCAATGTCACTTACAAAGACATTGAAGAGGACCGGTCCTAATACTGAACCCTGCGGTACCCCACTAGTAACCCCCCTTTCTTCAGAGTGGACTCCATTTACTATTACCCTCTGTGTCCTATTCTCCAGCCAATTCTTTACCCAGGCTATCATCTTGGGACCCACTCCCAGGCTGGCTAACTTGTATATTAATCTTTTGTGTGGGACTGAGTCAAATGCCTTGCTAAAGTCTAGGTAGGCCATGTCCACAGCCCCTGATCTACTACTTTGGTCACCCAGTCAAAGAAATCTATTAGATTTGTCTGGCATGACCTTCCTGCTGTGAATCCATGCTGCCTTGGGTCCTGTGCCCCTCTGGCCTCTAGGTACTTGACAATTCTTTCCTTCAGAAGTGATTCCATCATTTTCCCATCACTGAGGTTAAACTAACTGGTCTGTAGTTTCCCGCTTCTGCCCTGTTCCCACTTTTGTGAAGGGGAATCACATCTGCCCTCCTCCAGTCCTCAGGTACCACCCATCCTCCCATGATTTGTTAAAGAGGGTAGTCAGTGGTGTCACTAGTTCTACCCTTAGTTCTTTTAGAATTCTGGGATGAATCCCATCAGGCCCCATTGCTTTGTCCACCTTCAGTTTTAAGAGTTCTTTCAGAACCCTTTCTTCTGTAAATGGGCTGGTATCAACTTCTGTATCCAGAGTGTTTCTATTGTTTGTTTTAGGTACCTCCCCCTCTTCCTTTGCAAATACTGAGCAAAAATATTTGTTTAGTATCTCTGCCTTTTCACAGTCACCCTCTGCCCACCCCCTCCTTTATTAAGCCTCACTATCCCACCCTTAGTCTTCCTTCGCTCCTTGATGTACCTAAAAAAGGTTTTATCCCCCTTCTTAACTGAGTTGGCTATCTTTTCCTCAGTTCGGGCCTTTGCTGTTCTGACTGCCTTCCCAGCTTCCTTTTGCTTTAACTGATACATTTCTCTGTTCTACTCCTTCTGTGATTCCTTGTACTTTCTGAATGTTTTCTTTTTCTCTTGAACCTTCACTGCCACCTCCTTTGTGAACCATAGTGGTTTCTTACATCATTTTGTTTTGTTTATTTGCTTCACACAAAGGCTTGTTACCTCTGTGATGGCAGTTTTTATTATTTCCCATTGTTCTTCCACCCCTCCTTCCTGCTCATTTGCTAGTGCATTCCTTAGGCACTCACCCATTTTGGCAAAGTCAGCCCTCCTGAAGTCCAGTACTTTTGCCTTTGTATGGCTTGACTCTATTGCTGTGTTTATTCTGAACCATACTGTTCGATGGTCGCTAGTTCCCTGATGGTTACCCACTAATACATCTGTGATCCTCTCTCCATCTCCATTTCAGAGGACCAGGTCTAAGATTGCTCCCTCTCAAGTGGGTTCCAATACTAGTTGTCTAAGGCATGCCCCCTGTAGGGCATCTAGAATAACCCCACTCTTAGAAGTGGCTGCTGCAACTACACTCCAGTTAACATCTGGCATATTCAGATCACCCAACAGCAATAGCTCCCCTTCATCTGTGTCTGCTGTATTTGTATGTGACCTATCTGAAACCTTCTGTTTTTGAGTTTACTCTTTTTCCTGCTGCTTTCCTCATAGAAACATAGACTTTGATGGCAGATAAGGACCGCTTGGCCCACCCAGTCTGCCCATTTCCCTACCTGATGGATAAGCTGCAGATCCTAGTTAACCAGCAGCCTACTTCTTCCTACCCCCACCCCTTAGAATTGCCTTATGAGTGTCCCATGCATGCTTGAATTCAACCACTGTTTTTGACTCCACAGCCTCCTCTGGAAGGCTGTTCCATACATCCACAACCCTCTCTGTGAAAAAATACTTCATTAAATTACCTCTGAGCCGCCCCCCCCTGTTCTTGCACACCTCTTTTTTTGAAAGATGCTACCCTCTTGGACTTTGTTGATTCCCTTGAGGTACCTGAAAGTTTCTATCATGTCCCCCCTCTCCCTCCTTTCCTCGAGGCTATACATATTAAGCTCCTTAAGTCTCTCTTCGTATGTCTTCTGGTGCAGACCCTGCACCATTTTAGTTGCCCTCCTTTGGACAGCTTCCATCCTATGTCTTTGTGGAGATTGGGTCTCCAGAACTGCACGCAGTACTCCAGATGTGGTCTCACCAGCTGTTTGTACAGAGGGATAATAACTTCATGTTTTCTACTGGTGATGCCTCTCCCTATGCATCCCAGTATTCCCCAGCCCTCCTTGCTGCCCTCTCACATTGCTTGCCCACCTTTAGGTCATCTGATATGACTACCCCCAGGTCCCTTTCCATTTTTGTTGTTGTTAGTATCTCACCCCCCATTGTGTACTCTTCCCCTGGGTTTTTGTTTCCCAGGTGCATTACCTTGCACTTCTTAGCATTGAATCTAAGCTGCCATACATTTGACCATTCCTCTAACCTTGCCAAGTCCCTTCTCATCCTTTCCACCCCACCTTGTGCATCAACTCTGTTGCAGATCTTTGTGTCATCTGCAAAGAGACATACTTTCCTTCCAGTCCCTCTGCAATGTCACTTATAAAGACATTGAAGAGGACCGGTCTAATACTGAACCCTGTAGTAGTGGGGTGCCACAGGGTTCAGTATTGAGACAGATCCTCTTCAATGTCTTCTCTTTGACTGTGCAGAGGGACAAGAAAAGTATGTCTCTCTGAGACACAAAAGTCTGCAAGGAGAAGTGTAGAGGAGGTGAAGGAGTGCTTCTGCATCCTAGGCAGAAACCTCCTGGACAGGGCAGGAGCAGTGACATTCTCTGAGGTCCTAACCGCAGTGACACTTCAGCTGTAGGGAGCAGCTCAAAATAAAGCAGTTTAAAGCATGGCTAACCTCATTGTCTCCTTCCCCCAGTCCTGTTCCTGTTTTGTGACTATTTTTACTATTTGCCCTACTGTATCGTCCCCTTCCTTCCCCCCACCTACCTGACCAGCTCCAACTGCCTGCGCTAGTGCTCTGGGAAGGCCCTCCTTGCCCCACTCAGTTGTGTAGATGTGCAGGTCCTCAACTGTGCTGCCACCCCCTTTACCGAGATTAAAGTCTTCTGTAGGTGTTATGCAAACCTAAGCTCCAGCATTCTGGTTCCCTCCCCAGTGGGCTGCAGGCCATCCACAGTGAACAGCCTCGAACCCCATCAATAGTGGCCCTAATCTCTTAAGAACTAAAAATCCTCCACTCTACACCAGCCCTTCAGCCATGCTTTAAACTGCTTTATTTTGAGCTGCTCCCTACAGCTGAAGTGTCACTGCGGTTAGGACCTCAGAGAATGTCACTGCTCCTGCCCTGTCCAGGAGGTTCCTGCCTAGGATGCAGAAGCACTCCTTCACCTCCTCTACACTTCTCCTTGCCAAGTTCTTGGTGCCTATGTGCACAATCATATCTGTCCTCCCTCCCCTCTTTCCTAGTGAGTTCCAGCCCTTCCATTACATACGTAGAGTACAGTTCAGTCCTTGAAACTAAAAGACACTAATGCTATGAGAAAACAGCTACAAATCTGCAAAGCTAATGGCTGCCAGTGTGGCTCAGAAGTAGCCCACTGCAGTGCCCTGCTAGCAACTTGGGTTTGGAAGCAAGCCCAGAATGCTAACAGCTGCGTGTCCAACACTGGAAAACCATTACCAATGGCAATGCATCCCAGCCTGTGGAAGTTTGTGCTATATTCTGCTGCTGCAGCGACACTCACAGTGGGTCACTGAACTTTCTTCTTCCAACTGGCCTTGCTGCATGCATGAGATAACAGCGGGCCATTCATGTGAAGCTGGGGTGGTGGGAGGAAACGGGGATCAAAAGACACACAAGAGGAAAAATCCATCAGGATGACTGTATTGACACTCTCAGAACTCAAACTCTGCCTGATCCCCATGGCAGCTACAGCTCTGAAAGGGAGGGGAGCCTCCCTCAGGGTGCTGCTACAGGGCAAGCCATGAGGACCCTTGGAGAAAGGCATGGGATTGTCAAGGCTGGAAGTCTACCCACATTTACTGGGGTGGTGGTACATTGGGATTGGTGGATAGCAAACCAGGTGATTCCACTAACATGCCCTAATCATCCCTGAGATCCAGAGGGGACAAAACAAAATCTGTTACACTGGATAGAGACAGGGATCAGCGAGGAAGAGGGGATTGCATAAATATCATGGATAAACATAGAAGGTGGGAAGAGCCTAGGGGATGGGGCAGACAACCTACAGCTGGGGTGCAGTGGTGAGTCAGATGGCTGTTAGAGGTAAGGGGAGGGTGGCATGCTGCAAAAGCTGTGTGGCAGCTATCTTTTTGGAGATGGCATGGAGAGCAGGGGGGCTGCTTGGTGTGCAGGCAGTTTAAGCAGCATAGGGATGAGATTAATTGGCTAAGGACAGAGATAATGAAAGGGATGGGGGCAGTTTGGGGGAACCATCCAGGATCTGGGGCACATAAGAGTGTCCCAGAGGTTGGCAGATATCCCAGACCAAGGGGCGAGAAGAGGGGTGGGGAGAATGGACCAATACTGCCACCTCCTCAGGAACCTAGGGGTACAGAACCAGGGGGCTGGAAGAGGATCAGGAATAGGAGTAGTAATAGTCCAAGAACCATCAGCAAATGGAAGTCTCAGAACAGTTTGCCACGGGTAGCTCAGGGCAGAGTGCGAGAGACAAGCAATAGGTTCTCAGTGCTGGCTACTGTGGAGAATAAGGAACTTGTGGATGGGGCAGGAAGAATGGGGGTACTGTCATCCCAGAGGGCAGCAGTATGGCAGATGCAGGGGACAGGGATATGATGCATAATGAAAAGAGGGAAATGGGGAGGAGGGCAAGTGGGGGTATTAAAGTGGTGGGGAAGGGTTAAGTGGTGATGGGAATGAGGGGGGCTCAACTGGAGAGTGCACTGGGGAAGTGAAGGGTGGCTCAGCTAAGAGAAGCAGTGGGGTGGGAAGACAGGGTGAGGGTAGGGGCTGGGGAGGAGGCAGGTGCAGTAGGGGGAGTCGGGGATATGCAGAATGGGGTAAAGATTCAGAACAGGGGCCAGGAAAATGGGATGAGGCAGGGGCTACAACAGGAAAATGGGGGTGGGGTCTTAGTGCTGGGAGACTCAATACTAAAAGGGGTGAGATGGAGGAGTAAATGGGAATGGCATAGTTGCATATGGATGGAGTGCATACCAGGAATAACAGCAGGTTGGGGAGGGGGCAGTTTATTCTTAACTGCGCAAAGGGGGAAGGAGAAACCTCATACCATGATGCAATTGGGCAAAAATGATCTGGAGGGGAACACAGTCAAGGAGATACAGGGAACATTCTTGGAGCTGGGGAGGTTCCGAAAAGAAGCAGGAAGCTTGGCTTTCTCGGAGGTACTCCCAGTACCCAGAGCAAGTGCTGAAATTGAGAATAGAGGAGTTCAACACATGGCTTGGAGCCTGGTGTCAGACCAAAGGGTATGGGCTGGTGGGGGGGGGGGGTAGAACTTGGGATAGCAGCACCCTGTATGCCCAGACAGGTTACACTTGAGCAAAGAGGGCTCGGGGGTATTAAAATGGAGACTAGGGGAGTATGTAGCAACCAGAGTGAATTTAAACTAGGTGTGGGGGAGGCAGTTGGGTGGAATTCAAAACAATGTCTCCAGGTAGGGGAACCAAATGGGCTTACCCCCCCCATACAAGTGGGGATGGAATAAGAGAGGGTACACACAGTGTTGATAACGATAGTGCTCAAAGGGGGAAGGGTGGGAAGGGCACATATTGGAGGATAGTCTCCTTGACTTCAAGAAGCCAGGGAAACAAAACGGTAGAGTTGCAGGCTCTCACAGCAGAGGGTGAGGTGGACATACCTGCCATCACAGAAACATGGGCCACCCAATACCAGGAGTGGGACCTGGTGATCCCAGGGTGCAGAATATACCGCAGGGATAGGGAAAAAGGGAAAGGGGGCAGGGTGGCAGTCTATGTGAGGGAGGGGATAAGGTGTGCCAGGGAGGAAGAGGAGGAGGGTAGAAATGTGGCACTATGGTTACAATTCCAGAATTCAAGAAACAGGACCCTTAGGATAGGTGGTGTATAGGTCACCATCTCAGGCAGAGGACTTGGACAGAGAACTAGCAGAGTAGATCAGGATGGTCAGCGGGAAGGGTAACACCGTGATCATGGGAGACTTCAATCTTCCTGGGGTGGACTGGAGCACCTCAGCCACCTCGAGCACAAGGCAGCAAGTCTTCCTTGAGCCTTTTCAGGACAGCTTCTTGGTGCAGTTGATAAACGAGCCAACCAGGTTAGGCAACACTCTGGATCTCATGCTCTCTAATGGGGAGTCTGACAGAGAGCAGAGGGTGGAGGATCCGCTGGCAGGCAGTGACCACCACACAGTGTGGTTCTCACTCAGCATGGACAAGGAGGCTGTGGGAACAAGGACCGGGTTCTGGACTTCAGGCAAGCTGACTTTGGGAGGATGGGGGAAATAGTGGCCTGGCACATAGCCGCAATCCACCCATATATACATGCTAGCCAGAAATGAGAAGTCATCAAGCTAGGACTCGCGGAGGCCACTAGATCCTGTACCAAGAGACAAAGCAAAAAGGCTAGGGCCAAGAAACCTAGCTGGTTAAGCAGTGAGGTGTTGGAAAAGGTGAGGGCAACAAGGGCAGCCTTTAGGAGATTCAAGAGATCCAGGCAGGGGAGGATAGAGAGAAGTACCTGAAGAAATCTAGCAAGGTTACCAGAGCAGTCAGGGCAGCCAAGGCTTCCAGAGAGCTTAGGCTGGCACAGGGCATCAAGGATGGGGAAAAGGACTTCTTCAGGTACACAAGAGAGAGAGAAGGATCTGCAAAGTTCAAGTAGTAAGGATCAGGAAGGATGGGGGATGGGCAGAGAAATGGGATGAGCAGGCAGATGCGCTAAATGAATACTTCTGTTCTGTATTTACTAAGGAAAAGAATGGGTAAATGCCTCAGGAATATGGAGGGTAGGCACGGGGAAGGGGAGGAGGTGACGGATAGAGAAATCACAGCGGACAGGGTACTAGAAGGTTTAAGGGCACTGAGGATGGATAAGGTGCCAGGACCAGACAGCACACACCCCCGGTTACTGAATGAACTGGCAGAGCCACTGGCAGACTTGTTCAATACCTCTCTGGAAACACAGTGCGTACCCCAGGACTGGAGGATGGCTCATTTGGTGCCCCTCCACAAAAGCGGACCCAAGAATGAACCAGGCAACTATAGACCAGTAAGCCTCATATCCATTTTGGGAAAGTTAATGGAGACAATCCTTAAAGAGAGGTTAGTAAACTTTCTAGAAGGTTATAATTCTCCAGAGCGGGAAGCAACATGGGTTTGTGGTTGACTATTATGACTGGGTGACTAGGGAACCGGACAAAGGCCACGTGGTTGATGTCCTGTATCTGGATTTTAGCAAGGCATTCAATTCGGTGCCACATGGGAGGCCGATTAGCAAGTTGGGATATCAGGGAGCAGGGACAAAGATACGAATGTACGAAATTGCTAGCAGATAAAGGCCTTATGGTCTATCAAGTCTGCTCGATTCTGCAGCTAGCAGCCCTTATACTGCAACTTCCCCTCCCTCCCCTCCCCCCTCAAGTGACCTTCCCTCTTACCCTGTCCCATCCCCTTTTGAAGCAGCCCACTATTCTACAGGATACCACTTCCTCTGGCAATGCATTCCACCCAGACACAGTGGCCCAGTGGCCTAATGGATAAGGTGTCAGCCTCTTGAACTGGGGATTGTGAGTTCAACTCCCACCTGGGTCATGAAGCAATCTTTAACAGTGGCCCTGTGGCCTAATCAATAAGGCATCAGCCTCCGGAACCGGGGATTGTGGATTCAAGTCCCATCTGGGTCGTGAAGCGGTCTTTATTTAAAGAACTTTATTATGGGCAGACTGGATTGGCCTAACGGTCCTTATTGGCCAACAATTTCTATGTTTCCATGTACACCACCCGCTCCGTAAAAAAGTGTCCCCTCATTTCCCTCCTGAACCTTCCCCCTTCCAATCTCAGATCATGCCAGAGTGTCCTTCCCCCTCCTTAATCTGAAAAAAACCTCCATGCCCGTCTTATTTATTCCCTCCATGTACTTGAAGGTTTCAGTCATATCCCCCCATCCCTCCTCTCCTCCAGGGAGTACATGTTCAACTCCCTCAGCCTGCTCTCGTAGAGTAAGTCCCCTAGCCCCTGGATCATTTTTGTTCCCTACGCTCCACCCCCTCCAGTAACCTAATGTCCTTCTTCAGGTACGGTCACCAGAACTGCACACAGTACTCCAGGTGTGGTCTAACCAGTGACCTGTATAGCGGCAGGATCACCTCCCCCCTCCTGGAGGATATGCCTCTGGCAATACAACCCAGCATCCTGTTGGCCTTGGCGACTGCCTTGCTACACTGTGCTGAGTTGTTCATTGCTCCCGTTATGATCACCCCATGAACCTTCTCTTCCATCTTGGCTAGTTGAATACCCCCTAGCTGGCAGCTCCTCCTTGTGTTTCTTGAGCCAAAATGTAGCACTTTGCATTTCTTGGCATTGAACCTCAGCTGCCAAATGTCCGACCAGGTCTCCAATTTTGCCAGATCATCTTGCAACCCCTGCCACCCTTCTAAGTTATCCATTACTGCTCCCATCTTGGCATCATCTACAAACAGACTGATCATGCTCTTGATGCCTATTGAGATGTCTGCTATGAAGATCCAAAAAAACACCAGCCCCAGTACAGAGTCCGTGGCACCCCATTTGTCACCGCCCTGAGAGATGAGAGCTCCCTCCCACTCCTATAGCCAGGGAAGCAGCAGGGGTGGTGGTGAGAGGGAGCTCTCATCTCCCAGGGCTCTGGGTGGAATCGTTCCCAGAGCAAGTGGTATACTGTAGAAGATGGTGAATTGATCAAGAACTGGCTGCAAGAGAGGCAACAGAGGGTAGTGGTGGGAGGGGAACTCTCAGCTCCAAGGGCTGTAACAAGTAGTGTGATACGGGGCTCAGTACTGGGCATAGTGTTTGGCATTTTCACAGCTGACATCTCACATGGCATTAAGAACAAGATTAGTCTTTTTGCAGATAACACCAAGATCGGTGCGGTGGTGGATGACATAGTAGGTTGGCAGGGGCTGCAGGATGATCTGACAAAACTTGAGGACTGGTCAGACACATGGCAGCTGGGGTTCAGTGCTAAGAAGTGCAAAATCATGCACTTGGGAGCAAGGAATCGAAGGAGGTGTTATCAGTTGGGAGGGGTGCAGATAGCTGCTACAGAGGAGAAGGATCTTGGGGTGACAATAATGGGGCAAATGAACCACTCAGCACAGTGCAGGAAGATGGCAGCTAAAGCCAACAAGATGTTGGGGTGTACTGCTAGAGGAATCACCTCCGGGGGGGGGGTGGGTGATCCTGCCTCTGTAACAATTGTTGGTGAGGCCGCACCTGGAGTACTGAATGCAGTATTGGCGCCCATACTTGAAGAAAGATATTGATTACTGGAGGGGGTCCAGCATAGGACAACAAGGATGATCATAGGATTGGAAGACGAACCCTATGGGTGGAGGCCGAGGGAGCCTAACATGTACTCCCTGGAGGAAAGGAGGGATAGGGGAGATATGACTGACACCTTTAAATACATGAAGGGTATAAACAAGACTGGTACAGAGGGAATTTTTAAGTGGGGGGAGGCAAAAGGGGGTATGGTCTGAGACTGGAGGGAGGGAGATTCAGGAGAGAAATGAGAAGGAACCTTTTACGGAAAGGGTGGTGTCTATGTGGAACACGCTGCCCAAAGGGGTGATGTCCTGTAACCCGATGGGCAGTTTTAAAAGGGGGACAAAGTGAGGGGGAGGGTCACTGTGATGGAGGGAGGGGCAGCTGTAGTATAAGGGATTGCTAGTTGCACACTCGAGCAGACTTGATAGAACATATGGCCTATATCTCCTGGCAGTTTCGTATGTTCATATGTAAAGAACCTGAAGAGGAGCATCGAGCCAAAGG
Organism: Neoceratodus forsteri; assembly: GCA_016271365.2. Lineage (NCBI taxonomy): Eukaryota > Metazoa > Chordata > Ceratodontiformes > Ceratodontidae > Neoceratodus > Neoceratodus forsteri. The sequence continues at coordinate 1,064,791,893 of CM057455.1, read as the reverse complement.
GGAAAACTACTACATAAAAATGATAAAACCCCTATGGGCAAGCAAGGTGGCTATTCTGAAAAATTAGGTAAAATTATCTGCCTAAGGAAATAATGTGTGATATATTCAGGCAGCTGCATAAATTTTCCGATCCATCATCATAAAAATACTGTGGTTGGCACTAGGCTCTCTACGGTTTTAAAATCATGTATTAGAAAAGCATCTGAAGATGATACTACATCCAAAATATGTACAGCAGTCTAGCATATAAAGACTCAAACTGATAATAAAGCACTGCTTTCTAGAGGAAGTCTTTCTTACATTTACAGTTAACTTCCGATTTCATAAATGTGAGGTAAAAGGCTGTATGATAGTTTAGAAAACAGTAACAATATTCAGGGTGTTATTTCTCTACAAATTCAATATAAACAACTAAACCACCACAGTCCATAATGCTGCATGTACTGTAATCTTTTGATACAGCTTGATGAAAGATTTGTATAAAATCAATTGTTAAAACAAGATATTAAACACAAATTTATAGCTTAATCTCTCTCTACTATCATTAAAAAGGAGCAAAAGAGAATTGCATTTTCTACTAGTGATGAAATCAGATGGTTCTCACATTCCACCATTTTAGCCAATAAAACTCTTGGTGATTTCACTTGTAGTGCAGCAAATTTGCTATAAATCCCACTTCTGTGACAGATTCAATCAGCCCATTTGGTGGGACGGCAGGTCATATTTGCTGCAGAATGATCCTGCACCAAATATTTCAAAACTCTCCAAAGATATTAAAAGTGACAGAGAATATGAGGACCTAGAAAATAACATTCTGTTGACTAAATATATTTTAAGGTACTTCTGAAGCAAGCCATATGACAGGCATTCAGTGCATCACATAAAACAAGGTTGTTTTACACCAAATTACCAGTAAAATGTTAATTGCCGGATAAAACCTAAATTATCTTCAGAAAATGCACTTTAAAATGCTGCCTCTATATAAAAAAAAAAAAAATACAGGCTACTCTCACCTGTAACTGTAGTTTCATTATGGGTATTCAGTTCATATAAACACTACAGCAGTTATGCTGGGTGTAGCTCAGTCGCCAAATGTCTTCATGCTAGACTCCTAACCTAACCACTACCTGTGCTGTTGTCCTCCAGCTTCACCCCCTCTCCGGACACCAGATGTTGTACACGGAAGCAGGTATCAATGTGTCACTTGCCAAGGGAAGTTAGGTGGGTTGTGTGGATGTGAAATGAATACATATAACATGAAGAGCAGTTACTTACCATAACAGTAGATTTTCAAGAGAATCTCCTCCTTTCAACCACACCTTTGGAACTGTAAGCAGTCGGCATCACACTCAGAACCTTTTGCTAGTCGGAAACCACCCACGAGGACACGCAGTGCAGGCACCTATATAATGTGGGTGGCCCCATTACTCCTTAGTCCGCCACCAGAGAAAGGTTCTGAGGGCCTCTTACCGTGAGGAGCCAGGAGACCAAACCAGTACCATGCACCCAAGGAGAGGCATGGGACTAGAAAGTAGTATATAGGACAAACCTGCCAGCAGATATCTCAGAAATGGGAGTAGAAGGGTGGGTGCTCTGTGGCTTAATGGAGGAGATTCTCTCAAAGATCTACTGCTGTGGTAAGCAACTGTTCCATCTTCACCAAGGGTATCTCCTCCACTGGGCCACACCTTTGGAACATTTCCCAAGAAGTACACAAGGTACCCAGGGAGGATGGCAGAGTCGAATATCTAATCAGGACAGAAGGCTGCACGACCAAAGCCAGTAAGTCTACAAAGGTTGCAGTGCATCGTGAAAGTATGCACAGTGCTTCCGTGAGATAGCAGCACAAATGTCAGCTGCACAAACATGCTGAAAGCAGGAAACAGAAGAGGCCACACTACATGTAGAGTGACCACGCGCAGCACCAGATAGTACTTTACCATATGTTCTCAGGATCCATGCATACAGAAGCAGGGACAGCTGGTCCTGATGGACCAGGGATTCCCTGGCCTGCAACAGCAGCCCCTGACAAAGGGGAAGCTAAACAGGAGGTTCCACTGCCAGATACTGCAGGAGGGAAAATCCAGATGTGGCTAGGCCAGAAGTGGGTCACCAGTAATAGGGTGGCATGCTCCACCATCTGCTTCAAGCAGAATCCTCTGAATGAGAGAAATTGGAGGAAAAGCATAAAGGAATCACCCTTTCCAGGAGAGGGACATTGAATCTCACAAAAAAAACAACTCAAGGCCCTGAAGTGAGCAAGCAGAAGTCTGGCAGTTTAGCATTTTGTGGGGACATAAAATGTCCAACTCTGGATGACCTTCTCTTTTGAACAGGTTGTTTTCCATGTAGGTCAGCAGTTCCCATTCATATACCAGGGACTGGGACCAACTTAGCCTGCTTGCCAATATGTTTTGGATACCCAGGAGAAATACGTCTGTTAGCTGAAGGACTTGAGACATCGCCCAGTACCACACTCTCATTGCTTCCCTGAACAGGTGTAAGAGTGAGAACCCACTGCTTGTATATGTAGCACACCACACTAACATCATCCATCTGGATCAGCAAGTGACCCAGGCTGAGGTGTTCCCTGGAGGCTCGGAGACCAAGCAGAACAGTCCCCATCTCTAGAAAACAGACGTGGTGATCTCAATCCAGATCAGTCCATGACCTTGGGTCTGAAAGAAACCCAGATGGGCACAGCCCAACTCCAAGTTATCCACTGTTAGGACCTGTACTGGAATCAGTGAGAAGGACAGAACTCCCTGCAATAAGTGCCAATGGTCCATCCACTGGACTAGGGCACTGCAGACAGGGGACCTGACGAGAAATCACTTTGGCAGCAGCCATGAGTCCCAGGAGACACAGCACTTTCTGATGACAACCAGTCATACTTTGATTACCTCTTGGTTGGACTATTGTAACACTTTGTAATTAGAACTAGCTGGAGATTTGTTGCGATGCCTGCAACTGGTCCAGAATGCTGCAGCTTGCTGGTGGCGAGAACTTCTCACAGAAACATCACACCAGTGCTGCGTGTACTACACTGGTTGCTTTTGCGTTGGCACATAACCTCTAAGATATGTTTAACATGCAAGATGCTGCATGGTTTGGGACCCGATTACTTAAAAGATCTACTAGTTTTTTACCTCCCAACCTAACCCCTCCACTCCATCGATGCTGGCCTACTTGCTGTCCCTCCTCCCACTTGAGATAATCTGGGGACAGCTTTTGGAGTAGCAACTCCAAGGCTGTGGAGCTCCCTTCTGGGGGAGTATCTGCTTTTCAGGTATGATGGAGGCCTCTGATAGATCATTTAAAACAGATTTATTCGAGCAGGCATCCCCCAGCTAACACGTATTCAGATAAGTAGCAATTTAAGTATTTTAAATGAGTAATATGTATTCATTTCTTATTGCGCTTTATTGTTTCATGGGATATGTATGTTTCATAATTTCTAAATTATGTACAGCACCCTGAGCCCCTGGGAAAGGGTGCTTTATTAATAAATATGACATCTCACACTTGTTCATTAGCTTGAAATTTTCATCCATCTAAATCACAAGCACCAGCAGAAGGTCCCATGGTGGCAGTGGTTTACACACCAAAGGAGGCAAATGGTCTGGGCCTTTGAGAAATCACCTGACCACCTCCTTCTGCATCACCACTGGCAAAACACCTCAACCCAGCATAGAGACATGGCTACCAGTATCACCTTAAGGGTCATGGCTCGTAGTCCTGACTGAGCCAGGGGCCAAATGTAGTCAGGGACCTGTATTGCTGGGTAGGGATAAACATCTTTGTCCTGGCACTACAGCGAGAACCTCTTCCACTTAAACATGTACATTTTACGAGTGGACACCTTACGAGACACCTCAACTACATAGAAAACATCTTCCGAAAGGCTCAAGGCTGGAATTCTAGCTGCTGAGGTACCAGAATGAGAGGTGCAGGGACTGAATGTCTTGGTGCAGGACCATTCCTCTACAGCCAGTAGGTCCATGCCGAGCAGAAGCAGACATGGGGACATGCTGCGGAGGTGATCCTTCTATTAGAACTGCCTCAGCTAGTCTGGAATAACCTGGATCTGCATCACCTTGTCCTGATGTGCTGTGAGCACCACCCTGGGGATCAAGGGAAAAGAAGGAAAGGCATACAGAAGGAGCAGGGTCCAGGTTCAACTGAAGGTATCCTCCATCAGTGTCCCCATCTGAGTGGGCAGGGAACGAAGCAGCCTCAATTTTCTGTTCTCCCAAGAGGCAATCAGGTCCAATGGAGGTGTGGCCCACTGGTCGAACAGCCAAGCTACCACATCCTGATGCAAGGACCCCCCTCCCAATGCCACATCTCACCCAAGCAGCTGAGAGTGTCCAGCAACTGGTTTTTACTCCCGTGCTATGAGCACAACAAGGAGATCCACCTGCATGCTGCATATCAGGGACCAGGTGCAGAGTGCCTCTTGACACAGGAGAAAGGAGTGCATCCCAGCTTACATGTTCAGGGAGAAAATGGTGGTCATGTTGTTGGTCTGGATTTGCATGACCTGACCCCAAATCAGTGGAGCAAATGCTGATAGTGCCAGGCACACTGCCTAGAATTCCAGCAGGCTGATGTACATACGGGGTTTGCTAGGTGACCAGAACCCATGGACTTTGCGGTCAGACAGATAAATTCCTCTTCTCACCAAAGACGTACCATTGGTGAAGGTGAGAGTCGATTCTGGGTGGACAAATATAACTTCCTCTGCAAGGTTCTGAGGATACAGTACCACTCAATGGTGTCCTACACTGGCTGTGTCACCAGGACTGGATAGTCCAGGTGACCATGACACTGAGACAACTGCTGCCTCCTCTCCCACTGGAGGGGCCACATAGGCCAGCAGACCCAATGGCCACCCTGATCAAGCTATCATGTTCCTCAACAGCCAGAATTTCCAGGCTTGGCGCAACTGCCCTACCCAAAATGATTGGCAAATGATGTAAGATTATCTGCCTTGGCAATGGACAAGCAAGCCCTGGCTTGGAGGATGTCCAACTCCGCTCCAATGAACTTGATCACCTGTGTGGGGAATTGGCCAGGTTGATTAACAGGCCAAGGTCCCGAAACGTCTAGATGGCCAGATCCATGGACTGCTCCACCACTTTCCTGTAGATGCCCACCATGAGCCAGTTATCCAGGTATGTTTACACTCTGACACCCCTAGACTGGCTCTAGGCTGCCAAAACTGAAAGGCACTTGGTGAAGACCCTGAGTGCAGAGGAGAGGCTGAATGGTATGACCTTGAACTATTACAGAGCCAATGCCACGCTGAACCATAGGTACTGAAGGTGGGATGGACAGACTGTAATATGAAAGAAGGCATCCTGGAGGTCTAGGGAGCAGAACCAAGTCCGAGCCTCCAGAGATGGTATGATCTGGTTCAGAGTAACCATACAGAACTTATAACTGTGGATGAACTTGTTCAGATCCTGCAGGTCCAGTATGGGATCCCAGCCCTCCATCCATTTTCATATTAGAAAGTCCTGAGGTAAATATCCATGAGAGTCTAGGACATCCAGGACAGGTTCTACAGCACTGCGCTCCAGGAACTCATTGATTTTGCTTCCTAGTGAAGGCAGCATGCCCCAGGTACCGTTGACTTCTCAGGTGCTCATGGTCGGTATGGTGGAGAGTTTCAAACTCAAGAGACAGAACTGAGCCCACCACTTCCAGCATCTACTTGTCCAAAGTCATGGCAGACCACTGTGAATGGAAGTGGAGGAGCAGGCCACCAATCAAGAGCTGTGACAGTGGCTGTGCAGAAGAAGGAATGGCACCCTGTAATTTGGTACACTCGGAGAGGGCTCCTGCAGGCTTGTTACCAAATGCACCCCCCGCACACACACACACTTTCTTACCCTGACTGCCTGACTTGGGATTTGGGTGGTGGAACTGCCTCTGCAGCTACTGCTGTTGGGGCTGGTCACCACAGTCACAAAAACAGCTCTTTTTGTTCACCTTGGGAAGCTGGGCAGTCTACTGGGGTGAAGCCACCAAGTCTAGGGTGACACTGGACTTTTCAATATGTGTAAGAAGGTCCTCCACTCTACAGCCTAAGAAGTCAGTGCCCAAAAATGGTACATCCACTTACTAATGCTGGGTCTGTGGAGTATAAACAGAGGAATACGCCCAGGCTCCATGACACATGGAGACTGCCTCAGCGTGGGCGTTCGAGGTGGCAATGTCCGATGCAGTCTGCAGCTGGTGCTTAGACAGCATAAAGTCCAGTTCCCAGAGGGCCTAGAGATCTGCCTTGCTCAAAGCTAGGAGCAGGGGTAGAAGGGTGGCAAATGACATTGCCTCATTCTGTGAAGATGGACCGCTGGAAGACACCGAGAACCAGTGACACTGGCTTACTGTGCCTGAAAAGAAAAAAATTACTCAACATAGTAATATTGTTTCTGCAAAGGTGTCCTTTAGTAACAGTAGCAGCAAACTGGCTAGGTTAAGCTGCCTCAGAGGTACAGATTATGTTAATGAGTTATAGAAATTAGCTAACGAGAAGAGAGTTAGAGGGTATGCCAAGTGGAGCTTGCCTAGAGGGCACCAGAATATTTTCGAAGCTATGATGGGCACATGCCCATGAAAATGCTATCCTAACAGGATTTTAAAACTATGTAAAATACAAACACTAGGAAAAGTATTGAGTGAAGACAGAACTTTGCTTTAAATGCATTCAAAATGTAGAATTAATTTGGCAAAAGTACAGGAAGCAGAGTCCTCTTCAGTTAGGTTACTAGGGGAGGAAGGGTGGAAGGTTACTGATACTAAGGGACATCTTGGAAGAAACACTATTACTATGGTGAGCAATTTTTCCTTATCACCCCGGGTTCCTTTAGCATCTGTAACAGTAGCAGACTACAAAGCAGTGCAGTTGGAAGACGAGTACAGAACCCATTTAGGGAAGAGGCTCTGTGGGACCGCCCTGCCAAATCTGGCATCAGATCTAGACTGTACATCTAGGCAGTAATGCTTTGTGAAAGTGTGTAGTCTTCCAGGTGGCTGCTTTGCAGACGTCCATTAAGGGAATATCCCTTGCAGCTGCTACTGTAGCAGCAGTGCCCCTAGTAGAATGGGCCCTAAGGCCTTGAGGAGGCTGTTTACCAGCCTTGCCATAACAAAACTGAATGCAAGAGATTATCCGACAAGAGATAGTTCTCTTAGTGGCTGGCATTCCTCTACCTACCTCACAATAGGTGAGGAAAAGTTGTGTAATACAGTCCCTGAACTGCTTAGTATGCAACAAGCAGAAGGGCAGAGTTCTTTTAACATCCAAACTATGAAGCATGTGCTCCCCTGGTGTAGATTTTTCAGTGAAAAATACAGGAAGGGTAATGGACTGGTTAAGGTGAAATTCAGAGACCACCTAAGGGAGAAATTTTCTGTTTGTTCGGAGGACTGCTTTGTCCTTATAAGGGATGATGTAGTTAGGCTCAGCGCAGAGTGCCTGAATTTCTGAAATTCTTCTTGCAGAAGTGATGGCTACCAAGAAAACTGTCTTCCAAGTGACATATTTCAAATGGGCCATGACCATGGGCTCAAATGGAGGCTCCATGAGCTTAGCAATGCAGAGTTTGAGGTCCCAAGGAGGAACTGGTTCTTGTATTGGGGATGAACATGGAGTAGGCCTTTGAAAAACTTTTTGAGAGCTGGCCCGGACCTGAGGGTTGAGGCGCTGGACACCACAAATCGTGCCATGCCGACGACCTGGGTTCAGGAACGAGCTCGGGACGCTGGGGTTCGACAAGAGTGAGAGAGGATCAAGCATCCAGAGGACTGCTCTCTTCTCTCAGGAGGAGGAAGACCTGTCATCCCCCTCGTTGACTGCCCTCTGGCAGCGGCTGGAAGGCAGTATGGGTCAGAAGACACATCGGTGGGGAGGGGAGAATCGTAGAAAATTGGAAAACTGAGCCTGGCAGGTTCCATGATGGCTCCTGTGTCCATAGGGGTCCGGCCCAGTCTGTCTGGATTTAGTCGGGGGGGGGGGTTTGAACGACGGCGCCCTCCTCCCTGGCCCCGCCGAGGGGGGGAGGGTAATCCGCGGAAGACTGGCTGGGGTCAGTGATACAGGGACGTGGGAAGAAGCCAGAGACTGAGTCTCTCCGCAAAGGAGAGACCGTAGCCACCTGCTAGGGCTTCCAGGAGGAAAGACAGCTATATGGTGGGGGAGGGCGGACATTTTGAAAATGGGCTGCAGAACAACTGATTTCTCTTTCCCTGTGGAAAAGTATGCTGAAATAGCAGCCAAGTGCACCTTAAGGGATGAGGCTTTGAGGCCTGCGGCATGTAGGTGTAGTACCAAGTAGTCCAAAAGGCTGGGGGATGAAGCCTTCAAAGGATTCATTTGTTTACCTTTGCACCAAAAGGAGAACCTTTTCCACTTAGCTGCATAAGTTTTCTTAGTACTTGGTTTTTTGGCCATGCACAGAATCTTCAGGACCTGTTCTAAATATTGGGCATCTGGGAACTCTAACTCCTCAAGAACCAGGCTTTGAGGTGAAGCGATTCCAGACTGGGGTACGTTACCCCTATCTGAGGCAAAGTTAGGAGAGTGTGGCTCAGAGGATGTCAAACAGGATTCCTGTGAGACAAGGCTAGTAAGAGTGGATACCAAGGTTGTCTTTGCCAATCCGGGGCTACTAGGATCATATTTGCTGGGTGGTCTCTCAGTTTCAGCAACACTCTGTGGATCAGAATGAAAAGAGGGAAGGCCCAGAGGAACTTCCCTGCCCAATCCAGAATTCGAACAACTGCTGGAAATGTGCCCAGTGCTGGGCCTGCAGCAATACAGAGGGAACGAATGGTTGAAGTGGGATGCAAACATCTATTTTTGGAGTACCCCTCCTCGTGAACACTGTGGGAAGGACCTGCTTGTTCAGGGTCCATTCACTGTGGCCTTGACTGATGCAGCTCAAGGCATCTGCCTGGGTGTTGTGTTTGCCAAGAAGGTGTACGGCTGAGAGACATTTGTCCAATGAGTAGGCCAGGGACCAAAGTTTCATGGCCTCTGTGCGACGCACAGTCGATCTTGTGCCACCTTGCTTGTTTATGTAAAACATGGCAGTGCCATTGTCTATTCTGATCTGTACTGTGTGGCCTTTGAGTTGTGGGGCAAAGGCCTGTAAGGCAAAGTACACGGCCCTGAGTTCCAGAAGACTTATGTGGCTCACAGATTCTTTGGGAGTCCAACTGCCACTTATGGAGTGGTTGTCTAGATGAGCACCCCAACCAAGAGGGGCAGCATCTGTAGTGAGAATTTTTGTGGGACATGACAGCTGGAAGGGAACCCCTACTGAGAGGTTGTCAGTTTCCTTCCACCAATCCAAGGCTTGGAGCAGTGTCTTTGTAATTGGTACAGTTTTGACAAAGACTGTCTTTTTTGGGATCAATGTGTCCGCAAGTGAGCCAGCCCAGTGGCACTGAGGGTTGAGGTGCTGGACACCACACCTTGTGCCACGCCAGCAACCCAGGTTCAAGAACAAACCTGGGTCATCAGAAATCCGACATGTGGGGGAGAGGATGGATCGTGGCCTCCACCTCAGCAGGGAGTACATGATCTCCTCGGAGCTTGATCACCCCCTGGTGGAGTCCAGACGGCTGCGACGCTTCTGAGGAGTGCTTGCGTTAGGCCGAGGGAGGGTAGATGGTGCTGGTGCTGGAGCTGCGGTGCGCACGTGCGCCTCCATGCGCATGCATCACTACTTCTGGAGCCTCGAGTAGGATGAACGAAGGGGCGAAAACGGAGGAAAATTTGGGGGCCACCTAGGATGAAGCCTCCAGGCCGGCTCTGGGGTTCCACTGGGACACGCATAGCACCATAAGTTCCCAAACGACCCCGAGTCCGGTAGGCTGGCAGATGGGCTGGTGGCCTGCCGAGAAGGATAAACAAAATTGCAAAAAAAAAAAAAAGTGTCCGCAAGTGGTACTGTATGTCCCTCATTTGGAACGCTACTCCATGGACGACAACTGTCATAGAGGCCACGTCACCCAAGAGCCTTAAGAAGTGCGTGGCTGAGAGGGATTGAAGCATCACAGACAGGCCTTTGCCTCTTTTTGCCCTCCCGCATACCAGCTTCACGGCTAAGCTATGGAGAGAGATCCACAACCCCTGGACCAAACAGACACTGAAGGTTATCAAGAGAGCCATCACGGGCACCCCCAATGATGTGGGACCACTCACATCCATTGTTGGAGACCCCGGGTTTCTCCCAGCCCAGTGAGACCCAGGATACTGTAAATGGAACCACAACAAACTAATAGGATACTGTTCCCTGATTCAGAACAACTCAATCAAGATGTTTAGTGATCTCCAAACACAGTACAGCCTCTCCAGAGGTGATTTTCATAGATACCTACAGATGAGGCAATACATGATCTGCCAACAGATCATTCCCAAAGTAGGACGGGAGATGACCCAACTGGAGAATTGCTTATACTGGCTGGTGAAACTGCAAGACAACAAGGTGAGGGTCTCTAGGGCCTACCAGGCCCTAGTGAACCCTGATGAGGGCTGACTGGCGTTCCTTAGGGGGAAATGGGAGCAGGAGGCGGGGGTGGAGGTTCGGGGGGGGGATGGAACAGGGCCTTGCAACGAGGTTGGAGAGTTACAGCCTCGCCAGGGTGGAGGGAATTTAGATGGAAATGCTGGACTAGATTCTTTCATACCCCTACGATCACCTACCACTTTACACCCAGGGGCATGTCCAATGCTGGAGTGGCTGTGGTCAGTCTGGATCCCACTACCATATTTTCTGGGGCTGTCAGAGAATCTCAGACTTCTGGGAAGGGGTTCTCTCGACTCTCAAGGAAATTTGGGGCCCCCAGATCGCCACAGACTTCCAGTACCTGGTTTTGGGTCTAGAGCTACAGGAGGTGCGGGACCACAAGGCTCTTAGGCTTCTCAGAATGGTGTGCCTGGCTGCCCTGAAGGAGATCACAGTTAACTGGATTAATCCAGCCACATCTTCAATAGAAGCTTGGATAGCGAGGGTTGATAACATGGAAAGAATTGAAAGCCTCACAGCGAGGCTCAGACTGCAGTCGGAGAAACACTCTGAGATGTGGGGGAAATGGCTAAACAGCCCCAGGCGAGCACAGGAGGGGGGAGCAGGTGGAGAGTCTGCCAGGCTCCCAGGACCCACAGCCCAAGAGGTGCCCTAAGGAGATCTGGGGAGGCGGCACCTCTCCCACAGCGGCAACTTCTACTGAGGGCTGAAAAACAAAGTGATAAAGAAGAGGGGGGCAATAGAATAGGGGGGAAAGGGGGGGAACAGACACATAAAGGAACACAAAAAGTGGAAACACAGAGACAAGTGCAAAGTTTAGTTGTACTTAGGTTATTTTTATTATTATTCTTTTTTAAAGTTGAATGAAATGCCTTTGAAGATAAGTAGACTGTGATGGATGAAGACATACCTGTGGAAAATACAAAATAATAAAAACAAATGAGTTAGAGAGAATGCAGAACGTACAGTGCTGAGAGCAGCCAAAGTAAATGAAGTTTACCGAACACAGTCATAGTCACTAACATCTAGTTAGGTGAACGAATAAGAGAGTACTAGAGAGGGACAATAATTATCTGCTGTATCTGGCATATTTGCATTTAATGTATATCTGTGGTGAAATTGTTGAAGACTCCATGTAATGTACAAGTGTTTACACTCACTTTGTTTTTTTACCAAAAATAATTTTATTTAGACATATTCCACAAGAGTACAAAAATATATATGCAGCTGGTACATGTGGTATCTTATAAATACATGTATGATATCCTAGTTATGCAAGTCTAATTGAATCCCAGTAGGTCGAACTAAGGAAATGCCATCAAGGAAAAAAAATTTTTTCTGCCCACTGTTCCATCCTCTTATTATAAAGCTTCCAAACCAAACCATAATCGAAGAAGTAGTTATTATTATATAATGCACATAAAACAAGCTGTTTCCATTCCAACTTCAGAAATCTCGAGCTAGTCCTGGGAGATTTCCAATATTTTAAGATCAGCCTTTTAACAGATGTTATATTTGCTTTGAGAATAATTTTATATTTGTCATCAATTTGTTGTTGAAGTTGATACACTCACTTTCTTCAAAAAAAATAAGTACAAAAAAAAAAAAAAGTGCCTGGCTGGCCTTGAACAAACAAATTTAAGAGTGCCAGGAAGCTCTGTATCCTGTCTGCTGGCAGGAAGGCTTTGTCCTGCAGGGTGTTGAGTTCTGCTCCTATGAAGTTTAGGAGCTGTGTCGGTTCCAGCTGGGATGTTTTTTCATTGATGAGAAAGCCCAGGGTTTGCAAAGTGTGTCTTGTGAGGCTGAGAGCCTCTCTGATTTGATGGCGAGTCTTGCCCACCAGTAGCCAGCCATCCAAATATGGGAAGACGGAAATGCTGTGTTTCCTTAAACGAGCTGCCACCACTGCTAGGCACTTGGTGAACACTCTGGGGGCCGAAGTTAGACCGAATGGCATGGCTGCAAACTGGTAGTGTCCTGAGGGCAGTCTGAATCTCAGGAACTTTCTGTGAGACTGCCTTACTGGTATGTGAAAGTAGGCGTCCTTCAGATCCAGGGAGGTTAGCCAATCTCCCTGCTGCAGAGAATGTATCGCAGTTGGGAGTGTAAGTACTTCAGCTCAAGGATAGTCACCACTCCCCATTTTTCTTTCGTGTAAGGAAGCATCTGGAGAAGACGCCTTTTCCCCACTGCATGAACTCTTCTCCACTATTTTGCAGACAGCAATGTCTTGACCTCCAGCTCTAACAGTAAGTTTTCTGTTGGAATTAGGGGTTGTAACATTCTGGGACCTCAAACGGGTGGGAACGTTCTGAACTGCAAAGTAAGGCCCTCACCCACTAGCACCAGTACCCACTTGTCTGTGGTAATGTCAGCCCAATGTTGGAAGTAGTGGGAGAGCATGCCCCATACTGGGGGAGGGGAAAGGACCTGATTGTTTGAGTCAGGGTTTGGACTGAGTTGCAGGAGTGGAGGCAGCTCTTCTCTGTCCTCTTTCCTGCTTCATCTCCCGGAAAAAACTCTTGTTTGAGAGTAGTCCATGGGCATAGGCATGGTGTAAAAAAGGCTTTGAGTAGTAACCTCTGCCTCTATTCCCTCTATAATGAGCCTTATGAGAAGTAGAGGCCTTCTCCTTGGATGCACTGCTCTGATAGATAGTCTTGTTTGCCTCTTTTTTGATGTAAGCTTCGATTTTGTCACTGAAGAGAGAATTATTTTCACAAGGAAAATCCACTGCTTTTGTTTGCCTTGTGAAAGATTCATGGTTCTCAGGCACGTAAAACATCTCAAAGATATGGCCTGGGCCATAGCTCTAGAGGCAGTATCATTATTGTCCACAGCCATGTGGAACTGATGCTTGGTTGCTTCCAGAGCAGTTTTTACTGTTTCTGAAATATCCTGTACCATCTTGTCTGGGTTCTGGTGCAGGATAGCTAGGACTGAATTCCAGACAGCTTTCTGGTATTTGGCAGCATATGCCATGTAAGTAGACTGGCGGAGAAGCAAAGAGGCTGTAGTATATGACTTCTTAGCAATGGAGTCCAATTTTATGGACTCTTTCTCAGGTAGTTGTGAAGAGAGTGGCACCTTGGCTTTATCGCAGGTCGCAGCCTCCACTACCCCTTTATGGCTAGGATGCACAAAAAGGAACTCAGCATCAGATATGGCTAGCTGATACTTTGCCAATCTTTTTATCTACTGCAGGAGCAGAAGCAGGATTCTGGAGCAGTTTCCTTGTAGCTTTTTTAAGAGAGTTGTAGCTAGGAAGAAGAATCTTTTTTGGAGGGGGAAGACCCATCATTTCTCTATCGTCTTCGTCCTCCTCTTCCTCAGTGGTTTCCTGGGTTGGAAGGTCCAGGGCATCCACCATGTGTTACAAAACAGTGAAAAGAAATCCTCCTGGCCATTAGGAGAAGTACCAAACTCCTGGTCAGGGGAAACATCAGGTTGCAGAGCCTGGCCCTCTGCCTCATCGTCATCCCCATAACAGTAGTCAGGCCCATAAGAAGGGGCAGGACTGTGATGGTTTACTGGGGTAGAAGGGGCACTGAAAATGGTGCCCATGCTTTGAATAGTCTGGTGAAGGTGCCAAGCCTTAGTCATCTCTTCGGCAGAGGGCAAATCTTTTTGTAGCTCTGCTTGTTTTTGTTTTTCTTTCACTTTTTCTTTATGAGTCACTGGCGTCTCCCTTTGCCTTTCCACGGGAGGCGTAGCGATATGTTTCTCTTTAAATTTCTTTTTTGCAGGCACCGATTCAGAAACCTGCTCTCCATCTCTCTTTTTTGGCTGGTTACCGTTATTGTTATTATTTTTATCAGACTTGTTTTCAGTAGAGTCCCGAGGGGACTTATCTTTGGGTTTTTGTTGAGAGGAGGACCCCTCTTCAGTAGTTTTTGTAGAGGGGGAAGCAGACTGAGAAGCCATACTTTCCAATCTTTTGGCTCTCTTTTTAATAGTCATTGAACAAAATTTAGAGCAAAGTTCACAATAATGGTCTGGACCTAAACACTAAAGACACAAATCATGGCCGTCCACTTTAGCCACTATTTTAAAGCACCTTAAACAATTTTTAAAACCTGTAGGTCCAGTCCTTTTCTTTGGTCTTTCTGACATGCCAAATTGTCAGAAAAAACTTTAAAATAATGTTCCCAAATAGGGAAAGAAAGTTTTAGAGGTCAGTTCCCACGAGGTAAAAAAAATTAACTCTATTTAATAAGATGAAAAGTAGTAGAAAACCAAGAAAAAATGTAGCTCCCATGAAAAAACAAGAACCAGTAACTTTTTAAAATATAAAGAAATAAAGAACCGCTGATTTTACTTCAACACATTTAAAAATTTACCTCCGAAAATAGGTGGGAAAGGGACCACAGAGATAGGGAGAATCACAGTTCCCTGGAACCAAAAGAAACCACAAAAAAACTAAAGAAAATATATAATAATGTACAAATACTCACAACTCAGCACAAAAATTAATAAAAGAAAGAAGAAATTTCAATACAAGTTCTCTTCAGGCAAGAGTGAGAGAGCACTTCAGAGGTAGTGCTGCTCAGAAAGACGGAGAAAAATTCTGGTGCCCTCTGGGCAAGCTCCATTCAGCACACACTCAAACTCTCTTCTGACTGACTAACACATACTGTGTAACTCATTACCCTAATCTCAGACTCGTAGGCAGCTCAACCTAGCCAGCTTACTGCTACGGTTACTGATGCTAAAGGACCCCCTGGGGTGAGAAAGGGCAAAATCTGTTTTGCCAAATCAAATGAAAACAGTATTGTAACCTGTGTCTACAGTGCCAAAATTCATTTTTACCAGTGTTTTTGTTTTGGAAGCTTTGTTTAACAATTTTTTTCTCAGCTAGAATATATTTTAGAAATGCTGCTATTATTGTGCATCAGTTCTTGTAGTTATTAAAAAATAATAAACTCTATAAGTTCAACCTGTACCTCTCACCTTGGTTTTGTTTCTTAGACGTATAGACAGTCCTCCCAATATTATAAATACTTATCTGCCCCTGTGATCCAAGTATCCAGACCTTGGAGGCGTGTGTGTGTGTGCGCGCACACATGCACGTAGCTGACCTCATGTTTGGCATCTTGAGTCGACCATCCCTCAGGTGGGACAGCAGCAGCACAATTACCCCCATCCCTCAGGGGTGGCGGCAGCAGCAGCACTAGGACCCCCATCCCTGAGGGGTAACAGCAAAACCTTTCCTGTCAGGATGGACAGCAGTTACATCAGCTGATCAAAGGGTTAGCTGCAGAGTTGTCAATCTTTAGACCTGAAATCCAAGACCCTACCACCCAGTCCGAATCCCCAAGTGGGTGGATACTCAGCTTTGCAGCTCTTGCTTTAAATCATCCAGTGTAAAAACAGAAGAAGAAAAAAAAAGTGTAGGTACATAACTCTTCTACACAAAAACATTACTTTCAAGTTGGTGAAAGTCATATCAGCTGACCAAATAAAGGGTTACACGCAGAGCTGTTAAACGTTAGACCTGAAACCCTAGCACCTAACGCCCAGCCCGAATCCCTGAGTGGCTAACACTTGGCTTTTTTCTTTTTTTTTATAATTGATGCTATTTTAAAGGAGAACTACTGGCACCTTTGAAGCCCCAACCGCTACACAGATCGGGCTTCACTCCACAGATCTTCCCTGCAGGCACCATACAAAATAAACTGTTTAGTTACCTGAACACTCGTAAAATGTAATTAAGCCTCCGGTGTAGCCAGCATTTTTAAACATGGCTCCTCACCCTACTTGTCCTTTTCAGGTAAAAAGAGAGGATGATGCTCCACTGTTCCTTCCTTTCTGGTTTCCTTATGTACGGAAATATAATAATTTCCACATCTCGGTTGCCCAGCGCTATTGCGGAAAGAAAGATCTGACATCAAGCAAGGCAAAGCCAGAAGATGACATCATAAGTAAAGTTAAATGCTGCCTCCTCTGCCTTTGACAGTGACCCACGAGTTAGGGCTGAAAATACTTCCTAGTTTCTACTTTCGTTATCTTATACCTACTGATGTTTATAAATATATGTTTAAAAGGAATCCTAAACTTAGTCTTGGTTTTGATAGTTTAGATTACAGAGTTTTAAAGAGAGTTGGTTATCAGATTGCCCCACTGCTCACTAAACTTTTTAATTTTTCATTGTGCTTTGGTGTATTTCCTAGCAAGTGGAAGAGTGTGTTGGTGAAGCCTATATTTAAAACTGGAAGTAAAACAAATTTTAACAATTATCGCCCTAGCTCATTACTGGCTCCACTGTCAAAAGTATAGGAGAGGGTGGTTTCTGACCAGGTGACTGAGCATCTTGAGAAATATGGACTATGGTCGGAGTCACAGCATAGATTCCACCCCAAGCACAAAACTGAGACTGCCTTGGTGAGGTTCACTGGCCGGGTTAGCAGGGCAATAGATGAAGGTAAGCCTGTTGCCTCGGCCTTTGTGGACCTCACCAAGGCATTTGACTTGGTGGACCATGCTGAGCTACTGAAATTGTTGCCTGGTGTCCATTTCTTGGATGATGTGGTTGCCTGGTTCAGAAACTACCTTTCTGGTAGGAATCAAAGAGCTTTGATCAATGGGGTAATTTCTAGTAAAGCTACATCACATTGTGGAGTCCCTCAGAGCTCCATGCTGGGACGCTAAATTTCTCGCTTTTTGTTAATTCACATTCTGATTTATTTTAAACATACGGAATAAATTATATATCCAGATGACGCGGTTCATTTTTGTTCTGGTTACTTATCTTCATTACAAACAATATTGCAGTCTTCTTCACTCTCGGTTTAAATCACATAAATTAGTATTAAATTCAGTTAAAACTAAATCAATGGTTTTCTCAAGTGTTAAGAAATATCTGGTTTCTGAGTTACTTTTATATGATAATTTTGGCAATCAAATTGAGAAAGTGACGGTCTTCAAGTATCTTGGCCTGCTAGTGGACTCACATTTCTCATATGAGTATCATATGATTGAGTTAATCAATAAGCTGCATACGAGATTGGGTTATCTTTTTAGAATATGGAAAAACCTTACAGTAGAAGTCAGACACATGTTAACCCATAGCTTATCACTATCAGTGTTGGATTACTACTCAGTAATCTCTATTCTTACACTTCTGAAGGAATGCTAGCTAAACTAAGGTCACCCTATCATTGTATTATCCAGACTGCCACAGGTTACCTTAAGTCCATACACTACTGTTTATTATACAGTTTGTTTAATTATCTTTGGCAGGGCATTTTAATTTTTGCTCTTTATTGCTTTTGCATAAAATTCACCTGGGTTTGCTTCCCAACAGCATTACTACCTTTTTTCCTATGAATGACCGCTCAGTACAATATAATACAAGAATGCAAAGCAGACATTTATTTATGGTTCCTTTATATCATACTAAGCGCAGAATTCTCTAACTTTTTCACCCAACTACCCAGTACTGTTGTTGGCTACCCTAAAATGTCTAGCTTTAAGGTAACTCTTAGGAGTTCTATATTGACAAACTCTGTGTGTGTGTGTGTTATAATTTACTTTTTAAATTAGTGTATTTGTGTTTTGTATTTTGTATACTGTATATAACTGTTACACTGGAGATCTGTGAGAATGGGTTTTTAGCCCACAGATTTTTCAGTATGAAATAAAAATGAAATGAAAGGCAGTAATGGGAGGAGTCAAACCTGAAGGTGTCTGGTGACTGAGCAATGAGCAGTATAAATGCCTAAGTATGGATGATGAACCAAATCCAGGTTGTTAGCATCATTATTTCATAAGGACTACTGCTGTTAAACAACATTCTGTGCCACCTCTGTATGTGCACTGGGGTGGTACAGCTGTCTGGTAAGGTCAGGGCAGTGATCAGTCCTGTAGGGAGAATCCCAGCTGAAGGGTACGTTCATGCTCATCTCACTCATCAGTAGCACAGAAACATACACCATGATGGCAGAAAAAGACCAGCGGTCCATGTAGTCTGCCCGTATTCCCTATAAATTTTTTATTTATTTAATTTACTGTATTTATTGAAGTTTTGGATTACAACCTCTGAGCCAAGCAAGGCTCTTTTTCAAAGGCTCAAAGTCAGAAAGAGACATGACAAAATACAGAAAATATAATGGATTACACAATAAAACATTGATCAAAATCACAATCACAACAGTTGAAACACAGTAAAAAACAATTGTATTGCAGGTTACATTTAAAGTGCTGAAAGCATAAAGGCAGCACTAAGTTAGAGTGGTACACTGAGTAAGCAAGAGAGAAAAATGCATAAGGTTACAGAGAGGTAGCAATCTTAGCTAGGCTGGGGTGGGGTTGGGGGTATGTGCAGCCAGAGGAGGCACTGTCAAGTGTGAACAGCCAAGAGGCAGCACTGACCAGTGTGCAGCAGGGGTACACAGCAGAAGGGGATAAGCAGGGAAGGGAGGGGTCATAAGGAGGTTTTGGGGGTAGTTCCTGCGGATGGGGAGACAGGTCAAGCAAGGGTGGGTTTAGACCTAGTACATAGTGTTCAATTGGCACAGACACAGTTATTTTCAAGGGCAAGGCAGGAGCGGAGGGCCTTTTTAGACAGGCTCAGGTTGTTAATTTCAAGGAGGGGCACCGGGAGGTCAATAAGCCACTTGGGACCAGGTACGCCAGTGATCTTTGGGAAAATCTGGTGCACTTAAGAGGCACCTGTAGTGCTCCCCTAGCCGCCCCTCTAGTATTCTTTGTGGATGCTGCCGGTTTAAGAAGGTTGATGGTGGAGTCAAGCGTTAGGCCAAGAAGTGATTTCTTCCCAAGTAGACAGGCCTGAAATTTTAGTCTTTGTTGAAGTGGGAGCCATCTAGATTTTTTGTACAGGGAGCACGTATGGTTCTGGTAGTCCGTTCCAAGAGTGAGCCTACAGACCTTGTTCATGAGGGTTTTGATCATCTTCATAGCTGTGTCCGTGCTTGTCCCACATATCACCAGCCCATAATCAATAAAGGATAGAACTGAGCTGCTGGTGACAAGTTTCAAGGCGTCAGGTGTCACTGACAGTTTGTGCCGGTACAGTAATCCTAGTCTGGTGTTATCCGATTTAACGACTTGCGCAACATGCGAGGTGAAGGTGAGGGTATCATCTATATGTATACCCAAGTATTTGAAGGTGGGTACCTGTTCAACTGCATCACCTTTGCGGCTTTTGATGATCAGTGGCCTATACTTTTTCTTATTGTGAGGCACTGTTATTAATATGTCCTTTATTTTTTTTTTTTTTATAATTGAGCAGGAACCTATTCTGCTTGAATCACGATTCCAGTCTTTGGAAGCGGTCTTGAAGGTCTGAGGTTATTTTTGATATTTTCTTTCCAGGCACCGGTATTACGGCATCATCAGGGTAGAGCACCATGTGAGCGGGACAGGCAGAGGGGAGGGAGTTTATGAACAGACTAAATAGTAAAGGGCCGAGTATGGATCCCTGGGGTATGCAAAGAGTTACTTCTCTTGGTTCTGAGAGTTGTCCTGAAATTGTCACGCATTATGCTCTACCTGAGAGATAGCTTTCAAACCAGGTAACCGTGTCGGACGATAGGCCGATGGACAGCAGGTTGTTGAGGAGTAGCTGATGATTGACAGTGTTGAATGCCTTGGTGAGATCTATAAAGACAGATCCCACAGCAATTCCTGCATCCAACACACCTTCTCTGGAACCTACTGTTTCTCCAGGGTACTAACCCTCCCCTTCCTATTCCTATTCTCCTCCCTGGTTCTGTCAGCCTGGGCCACCACTATTCCCTTCATTCTGTCCCTTGCCTACTTGAAGTTCCTGTGTTTGCACCCACCACCTTGGCAGGCAGACTGTTCCAATGTTCCACCACCCTTTCCGTAAACATGTACTTCCTCACATTCCTCCTGAGCCTTGCTGATCTCCACTCGCAACCATGTGACCTCGAGTTGGTATTCAGGGTAAATAATTCCCCACAGTTCACCTTGTTAGTCCCTTTGAGGAACTTGAAGGTCTCTATCATATGTCCCCTCTCCCTTCTGGATTCCAGCAAGTACGTATTTAGTGCCCTGAGGTGATCCTCATAGGAGATCTGCCCTGCAGGCCCTTGATCATTTTTATTACTCTGCACTGCACTGTTTCCAACCTATTCCTGTCCTTTCTGAGGTGAGGGCTCCAGAACTGGAGGCAGTACTCCAGGTGAGTTCTCACCAGGAATCTGTAGAAGAAAAGTATTATCTCTTTTCTTCTGCTGTCAATACCCTCCTGACATATCTCAGCATCTTGTTAGTCTTGCTATAGGCCTTGTTGCACTGGCTCATTTGTTTAAGGGAGTTACCGATGATAACTCTTAGAACCCCTTCCTCTTCTGTAGTGCTAGTCTCACCCCACCATCCACAAGTCCATCTTGGGGTTCCTTTTCCCTAAGTGCATTACCTTGTATTTTTTGGCATTAAATTTTAGCTGCCAGTCCTTTGACCACCCTTCTAGTTTTTGTAGGTTCTTCTGCATATCGTTCTTTAAGACACACAAAAAGAGCCACTCCATGGAAAAAGGCACTGCACTGAGTCAAATGAGTTTCAGGCTAGGTACAGGTAGAGACCCTGCTCGATGCCTCAAAAGAAGTAGACTGCCAAACATAGATTGTTCAGAAATATAGAAACATATTTTATTTATATCCACATTAAAAAAATGGTACACTCCCCAAGGGTGAAAACACTAAACACCACCCGACAACTGTTTCACACTTTTGCAGATGCTTTATCAAGGGATCTGTTCTTCAAACCAATATACCAATATTTATACTTATTTCAAAAATGTGACAGTGCTAACACATTTCAATTAGAAACAATTAAATTTGTCCCCACATACCTTAAAATAGATCGCTAAATCACTTCCTATTAAATATTTCCCTTAATAAATATATATCAGGCTCCAATCAACGTAAATAGGCTCCCACATTATAAGTAACCAACAGTTTCTTATCAGAACATCCTTTGAGGTCAAAATCTAGTTAAAGTCCATCAGTCTCCTTATATTCCCCCAAAAATGTCCATGCTTCAACTGATTCATCTCTGAGAGCTCGTTACTTTTTATTTGCTTTTTTTCTAGTTGTTTGTTGCATCCATCCAGAACTAGGAGAGAACGACACAGCAGCAGAGGAAGACAACTATCCCAGAGAAATGTACGAACAGGAGGTCAAGTTCAGAACAGAGGTCAACCAACTTATTCACGGTATTATGAGATGAGATCTCAGGGGAGGCAACAGTACCAGCAAGGAGGTCTACAACAGCAGCAGGGAGGACAATGCAAGAGAAAGCTGGGAACACAGCCACAATACATACGACAGAAGAAGAAGAGACGGAACTACTAGTGGTAAACATATCTAGTTATGTACTATCCCCAGATGAAATATCAGTATTACAAAAGGGATTGTCATTTATACCAACACAAAACAGTAGTTTGTCTACATGCATAATTGAACTATGTGAGTCCACTAGAAAACTAAATCTTAAAAACGTTTTTCAAAAAAGACAATGACTGGTGGTGGTGGTGGTGGGGGGGGTCTAGGATATGGACAACACTTATTATGTTAAAAACATATTTAAGAAAAAAAACCTTTTGTCCCCATCAGCCCCACTCAATTGCATCTTTTGAAGTTTGTGAGCTGAAATTAGGAATCAGAACGGCAAGCTTTGAAAAGATTAGAAAGTAACAAAGCTTTAACTTTTAAACCTGCCGACAAGGGATGAGCGATTGAAGTAATGGATGTGGAAAAATATGTACAAGAAGCTTTGAGACAATTAGATGATGCAAATACATATATGACGTTGAGTTCTGACCCTACAAAAATTTGAAAACTAAAATAGATTCATTGCATGTGCACAGACTTGTGGTTTGATCAGTGACAATGAGAGTTTTTTTTTTTTTAATCAGTAGAACATCTAGTGCTTGCCACCTTTTATAGTTTACCTAAGATTCATAAAACCTTACATGACCCTCCGGGTTGACCAACTGTGGCAAGCATCAGTTGCCTGATGGAGAAGTTGTCCCAGTTAGTTTATTCACATTTGCGACCCATGGTAAGCAGTCTTCCTTCATGTATAAAAGACACTACAGATTTACTTTATAAATTGTCAACTGTAAATGTGGAAAAAGATTATCTGGTTACCATGGATGTCACTTCTTTATATTGTAATGTGCCCATTGCTGATGGACTTACAGCCATGTGGTATTTTCTGGAAAACTTCAGTGAAAATACCCCACAATATATTGATTTTTTGTTTGAGAGTGTTGAGTTGATTTTGACATGTAACTATTTTACCTTTTTGGAGACATTTTGTTTACAGATAAACGGAACAGCAATGGGTGCATCTTTTTCTGCTAGTTATGTTAATTTATACATAGACCAATGGGAATAGAGTTATACACTGAACCAAACATTAAATCCATTTTGTGATAAAATTGTTCAAGATTTTAGATTTACTGACAGTCAATTTTTTATCTGGAGAGGTACGACAGAAGATATGACTGAATTCACAGAGCACCTGTACAATTCTAACCTGTATTTTAAGATTTACGGTAAACTTTGATTTGCATAAATTTGCTTGTGGTTATTCAGAACATGGAAGAGGGCAGAACAGAGACAGAGTTATACAGGAAGCCAATGGATAGGAATTTGATATTATGTGCATCAAGTATGCATCCAAGACATACTGTAAATAATATTCCAAAAAGTCAGTTCCTGAGACTTCGTAGAAATTGCACACAGAATGAGAACTTTAAAGTAAGAGCTAAAAAGATGTACAATTGGTTATCGGAATGGGGTTATAGTTCCACTATACTAGATTCAGCTCGAGTGGGCACAAGCACAGGGATCGTTGTGAAGGTGTGAGATAAAACAGACAACAAACCAGAAGTCAGGTGCATAAAAACGCAAATGTGCATTACTTTATTCAAATCAGAAAATAAAAAATAAACATACAGAAAGCAAAAGGTTATTCAATGTCCAGTATCCTGCAAACTTTCTAATTTCAAAAATTCCTGAGGCTTAGCTTCAGCCTTTGCAAATAGAACAGTGTCGAAACAAGCACATACTTCTGAGGTCCTCCTCACTTGGTAGTCAGTATTCAACCGATTCCCCTATCCATCTTCTGTTACTCCAAGTGATGGGTTTTTATACCGTTCATGGATGACATCACAGTCAGGTGAGCCACCCCTTTTTACTAAAATCAGTATAAATCTCTTATTCTCAGGAGGTCCACATCAAGCAGTAAAGTTAAACATGTTAATTTTTCTAGCCTATACTCATCTCCTCTTTTCTAGGTTAAGGGGGCTTTACGTTAAGGGGGTTTTATGTTTTCATTTTGTTTCATCTCAAAAGATAGTTGTAATAATATAGTAAGTCCCTGAGGGTTCCACTGGGTTTGCAAGGGGAACGGGAGAACGAGGGAGTGCTCCTCTTTCCCCTTCTCCTGTCAACCGTTGGAACTCATTATATCGTTTTCTATTTATTTCCATTAAATCGTTAAATGTGACACCCTGAAACAGACAATCATACAGCAAACGTATTTCATTTTCATTTCCATCATGAGCGGCCGTCCCACAGAAACAAAGACCAAAAGGAACAGGGGAGGCACCGGACACCCCACACAGGGCTCACCCTGTCACAATTGTCAAGCACTTTTAGATCCAAACAGAAGTAGAGATAAAAACAATGCTGTGAGAGATACACAAGTACAGAACAAACTGAAATATATCACAGCATATACGTACAAGCATAATTTATAAGAGACGTGGTGAATAAATACTGGAGTATAACAGAAGCAGACTATAATTGGTACCATATATAAAAATCAACCTCTGGAAATGGTATTTAAAAGTAGCCAAAATGTAAAAGATGGTATATTCTTTGCAGTCTTGGAGTAGGGGCAATGTGAATACAATGTCTGAGCTGTACGGTGTGCGGAAGATGCAAGTTTTGTAAATATATTAAAAGAACTAAAACTTTCCAACACCTGACTGAATCACAAGTTTTTAAAATACAAGATTTGATTACATGTGACACAGAAGCTGTTATGCTATATATATGGCTAACTGTACCTGTGGCAATTTTTATATTGGAAAGACTAGCTGGAATTTTAAACTAAGTGTTGGAGAGCATGTCAGGGATATTGTCAACAAGGAAAATAAAAATGTGTTGGCAATGCATATTAAATATGCCAGTACAGAAAGTCAATACTCTGATGTATACAGGCATTGAAAAAGTAAGACGAGGTCTGGGAGGAGGACTTGGATAACTTGCTCCTGCAAAAATAAGCAAGCTGAATTTGTAATCTGAATGCATTTTATCCCCCTAGCTTGAATGGAAGGTTTGAAGAAGTAGGAAGGGGCTGAATGAGGCGATTAACACGTGTCAAATCTCAAAGTACGCAGTACAGGTTAAAAAAAACCTAGCTGGGTCAGCAAGGACGTGCAGGGGAACATGAGGGGAAAAAAGACTGGCCTTCATTAAGTTCAAATAAATTGGGGCGTAAGGAGGATAGAGAGGTGTTCACAAAGGCATCTAGTGAGGTAACAAGGTTAGTCAGGGCAGCCAGAGCAGCAAAGGAGCTGAAGTTGGCTCAGGCGATCAGAGAGGGGGGAAAAGTGGTTCTTTAAATATATAAGGGAGAAGAGGAGTTGTAAGAATGACATTGTTAGAATCAAGAGAGAAGGGGGATGGGTGGAACAAGGGGAAGATCAGGCAGAGGCACTCAATGAGTATCTCTGCTCGGCATTCACTAAAGAAAGGGATGGCCCAATACTGAAGAGGAAATGGGGCAAGGGTGGAGGGGGAAGAGATAACAGATGGGGTCATCCAAGAGGATAGGGTTCTGAAGGGCCTTAAAGCCTTTAGGGTGGGCAAGGCACCAGGACCGGACGGTGTACACTCAAAGGTCCTGAAGGAACTGGCAGAGGTGTTGGCAGGCCCTCTGATGGACCTGTTCAATGCTTCCTTGGAGATGGGAATTTACCCAAGGACTGGAGGATACTTCACGTGGTGCCCCTTCACAAGAGTGGACCCAAGCACCAACCGGGCAACTACAGACCTGTAAGCTTGACTTCCATAGTGAGGAAGTTGATGGAGACTATTCTGAGGGAGAGACTGATAACGTTTCTCGATAGCAATGGTGTGCAGAATGAGTCAGCATGGGTTTGTCATGGGAAGATCTTGCCAGACTAACCTGAGCGACTTATTCGACTAGGGCGGTTGAAGAAGGCCATGCTGTGGATGTCCTGTATCTGGACTTCAGCAAGGCTTTTGACTCAGTGCTGCACAGGAGGTTAATGAGCAAACTGAGGGACATGGGGGCAGGGTAAAAACGGGTGGGTGGACAGCTGACTGCAGGGCAGACAACAGAAGTTAGCTGTAAGGGGGGTAGACATCCAAGCTAAGGCCAGTAACGAGTGGGGTACCGCAGGGTTCAGTGCTGGGCCCCATTTTGTTCAATGTCTTTATTGGAGACATTGCAGAGGGGGTCAAGAGTAAAATCTGCCTGTTCGCAGACGACACTAAGATTTGTGCAAAAGTAGACAATGAGGAAGGGAGGCAGGCACTTGGAGAGGAACTAGCTAAACTTGAAGACTGGTCTAGGGAGTGGCACTTGGGGATTAATGCTAAGAAGTGCAAGGTCATGCACCTTGGAGCCAGAAATCCCAGAACAGCTACTGGCTGCAAGAGTGCAGGTAACAGCTTCAGAGGAGGAAAGAGACCTGGGGGTAACAGTTACAGGGGCCATGAAGGTATCAGCGCAGTGTAGGAGGGCAGCAGCAAGGGCAAATAGGGTGCTGGGTTGCATTGCCAGAGGGATCACCTCTAGAAAGGGGGAGGTCATCCTTCCATTGTACAGATCACTGGTGAGACCACACTTAAAAGTACTGTGTACAGTACTGGTGTCCATACCTCAAAATGGATGCGAGATTATGGGAGGGGGTGCAGTGTAGGATTACAAAAATGATCATGGGACTAGGGGAGTTGCCGTACGAAGAAAGGTTCAAGGAGCTCAACATGTACTCGCTGGAAGTGAGAAGGGAAAGAGGTGTCATGATAGAGCCCTTTAAGTACTTGAAAGGCATAAACAAAGTCAGGGAAGGAGGAGAGTTCCGCTGAAAGCGTGGAAGGGTCACTGGGGGCACAGTATGAAGTTGGAAGGGAGAAGGTTTAGGAAGGAGATGAGGAGGCACTACTTCAAGAATGGTGGCGGGTTGGAATGCACTGTCGGAGGACAATCGCTCAAAGGACAGTGGATAGCTTTAAGTGGGGTTGAGATCAAGTCAAGGGCAGGGTTAGTACACACAAGAACACAAAATCAATTAGTCAATCAATTCTTTATTTAACCAGGTGTAACATCATTGAGAAGAACTAATTTGCAAGATGGAACTGGGGAGATACACACACTATTTTAACAAAAATAAAGGAATTACAGGCAAGGCAAGTCTGGTACAGGGTAACATGACTATACAAACAGCATCTACGATGAAGAACTAAACAGCCATGGAGGCCGCAAACTATGAAAACAATCCAACTTATGACATGTACAGACAGACCTATGCACAACATATACAAACACAGTATAAGAAAAAAATAAGAAACTGGGGAGGAGCTGCCCAGCCCACATGGTGTAGAGGGTGGGGATCGAGGAGGAGATGCAGCAAACCAAAGAGCATGATAGTAAGGAGCAGGTTTGTTGAAGAGGACTGTGTGACTACGGTGAAAAAGGGAGAGAGCTACAGGGAGAAATCATAGAAGGCCAGGATTCAAGACCATCAGCAATAGCAAAAGGAGGAAGGACCGGGAAAGAGGAAGGGAGGGTTTTTTTGGGTGGGGGTAGGGCAGCTGTAGTGATATGAAACTAAGAGCTGCACCATCGGGCAGACATGATGGACCTTTTTCTGCCAGCAATTTCGTATGTTTGTATAAAGTGAAACAATTTTTATGAATACTATGTAAAAGGGTGGGTAGATAGATAGATAGATAGATACATACATACATACATACATATATACAGTGGCGTGAAAAAGTATTTGCCCCCTTCCTGATTTTCTCTGTTATTGCATATTTGTCACACTGGATGTTTTCAGGTCTTTAGACAAAATATAATATTAGATAAAGGGAACCTGAGTGGACAAATAACACTTTTTTTTTTTTACTTATTTAATTTATTTAATGAAAAAAGTTAACCAACACCAACTGGCACTGTGTGAAAAGTAATTGCCCCTAGTTAAATCAACCCAATTAAAGGGATAATTAGAGTCAGCTGATTGAACACAGCCAGGCTTGATTACAGCCAGCCCTGCTCAATATAAACCTCACTTATTTTGGCCCTTACCATCAGAGTCACATTGCCAGGACAAAGATTCAACAAGCACATTATGCCATGATCAAAGGAAGTTCCTGAAAAGATCAGAAAAACATTTTGTTGCCCTCTATCAGTCTGGAAAGGGTTACAAAGCTATTTCTAAGGCTCTGGGACTCCATCGAACCACAGTGAGGCCATAATCTCCAAATGGAGAACACTTGGAACAGTAGTGAACCTTCCCAGGAGTGGGCCTGCCAAAATTACTCCAAGGGCGAGTGTAAAATCATCCAAGAAGTCTCAAAGGATCCTAAAACAACATCCAAAGAACTGCAGGCTTCTCTTGCCTCAGCTAAGGTCAGTGTTCATGACTCCACAATCAGAAAGAGACTGGGCAAAATGGGCTTCATGTGAGAGTAGCAAGGCGGAAACCACTGCTAACCAAGAAGAACATAAATGCTGGTCTCTCATTTGCCAAAAGCACCTGGATGATCCACAAGCCCTTTGGGAAAATGTTCTATGGACAGATGAGTCCAAAGTGGAACTTTTTGGACAACATGGATCCCATAATGTCTCGCGTAAAGCAAACACAGCATTCCACAGTAAGAACACCATACCAACAGTCAAACATGGTGGTGGTAGTGTGATGGTGTGGGGATGCTTTGCTGCCTAAGGACCTGGATGACTTGCCATAATTAAAGGAACCATGAATTCTGCTCTGTACCAGAAAATTCTTAAGGAGAATGTCCAGTCATCCTTCCGTCAGCTGAAGCTGAAGCGAGTTGGGTCATGCAGCAAGACAATGATCCAAAACACAAAAGCAAGTCCACATCAGAATGGCGAAAAAGTAAAATTAAAGTTTTGGAGTGGCCTAGTCAAAGCCCAGACTTAAACCCAATAGAGATGCTGTGGCAGGACCTGAAACGAGCAGTTCATGCTCGAAAACCTACCAAATGTTACTGAATTAAAGCAGTTCTGCGAGGAAGAGTGGGTTAAAATTCCTCCACAGCGATGTGAAAGACTGATATTGAATTATAGGAAGTGTTTGGTTGCAGTCATTGCAGCTAAATGTGGCGTAACCAGTTATTAAGTGTAAGGGGGCAATTACTTTTTCACACAGTGCCAATTGGTGTTGGTTAACTTTTTTTCATTAAATAAGTGAAATAAAAAAAAAAACAAGTGTTATTTGTTCACTCAGGTTCCCTTTATCTAATATTACATTTTGTCTAAAGACCTGAAAACATCCAGTGTGATAAATATACAATAACAGAGAAAATCAGGAAGGGGGCAAATACTTTTTCACACCACTGTACATAGACAGTGCTGGCAGATATGGGTCTGTGGCCCACCTAGTCTGCCCATTTGAGTTTGTAACTTCAGTTTATGTTTTCCTAGAACTCTGTTGCCCCTTACCCGACTTCCAGAATTCCTTTATGTCTATCCCATGCATTCTTAAATTCCGTGATTGTTTCAGCCCCCACCACTTCCTCAGGCAGCGTGTTCCACTTGTCCACCACCCATTCCGTGAAGAAATTCTTCCTCACATTTCCTCGAAATCCTCCTCCCTCCAACTTCATCCCATGCCCTCTAGTCCTGGAACATCTTTTTTGCTTAAAAATAGTGTATTCTTGCACCGTGTTCCTCCCTGTAAAATACGTGTATGTCTCTATCATGTCCCCTCTCTCCCTCCTCTCCTCTAGGGAGTACATATTCAATTCCTTCAACCTGTCCTCATAGGACTTGTGATGCAATCCATGTACCATCTTTGTTGCCCTCCTCTGAACCTCCTCTACCCTGTCTAGGTCCTTACGTAGGTAAGGTCTCCAGAACTGTACACTGTACTCCAGGTGGGGTCTCACTAGTGTCTGGTAGAGTGGAATCATGACCTCCCTTTTCCTGCTGGTGATGCCCCTGCCTATGCATCCCAGCATCCTATCTGCTTTACCTGCTGCCTTGTCACACTGTTTCCCTACCTTGAAGTAATCAGAGATGATAACCCCAAGATCCCTTTTCTGCTTGGTGCATGCTATATCCTCACCCCCCCAACTGATATATTGTGCCAGGGTTTTTGTGCCCATATGCATTATCTTGCACTTCTTTGCACTGAATTCCAACTGCCAAACCCCTGACCATTCTTCAAGTTTCTGCAGGTTCCTTCTCATTCTGTCTACACCCTCTGGTGTTTCTACTCTGTTACAGAGCTTTGTGTCATCAGTGAACAGTGAAATTCTGCCTTCTAGGTCCAGTGCAATGTCACTGATGAAGATGTTGAACAGGACTGGTCCCAGCACTGATCCCTGTGGTACCCCACTGGTCACTCTTCCCTCTGTGGAGTGACAGCCATTTACCACCACCCTCTGTGCCCTGCCACCCAGCCAGTTACCCACCCACCACACTACTGTCCTGCCCACATCCATATTCCTAGTTTGTGTAATAGTCTCTATGTGGCACAGTGTCAAAGGCCTTGCTGAAGTCCAGATAGACCATGTCCACTGTCCTCCGCGATCCATCTCCCTAGTCACCCAGTCAAAAAATTCAGTGAGGTTGGTCTGACATGACCTCCCCCTGGTGAAACCATGCTGCCTTGGATCCTGTAGTCCATTGACAACCAGATGTTCCACCAATCTCTCTTTCAGTAGTGCTTCCATGATCTTCCCCACTACCGAGGTGAGGCTGACTGGTCTGTAGTTCCCCACTTCCTCTTTGTTCCCACTTTTGTATAAGGGGACTACATCTGCTGTCCTCCAGTCTTTGGGTACCTCCCCTGTTTCCAGTGATCGGCTAAACAGGATAGCCAGAGGTTCAGCCACCACCTCTCTGAGTTCTTTAAGGACCATGGGGTGCACCCCATCTGGCCCCATTGCTTTATCAACTCTTATTCCTTCCAGTTCCTTCAGGACCCTTTCTCGTGTAAAGGGACTTGTGTCCATTTCTGCACCATTCTCACCCCTTATATTCCCTTCAGACCCATTACACTCCTCTTCCTCAGTAAAGACTGAGCAGATTCAGTATGTCAGCTTTACTGTTGTCATCCTCCACACGGGCCCCATCCTCCCCTTTCGGTTTCACTATCCCTCCCTTTGCCTTTCTTTTTTCACTTATGTACCTGTAAAAGGTTTATTGTTTTCTCCCTCTCTTCCCTTTTTTAGTAAGGGTTTGCGCTATTTGGGTACAAAGATTAATTTTGATTCCTTGAAAAATCAGTGGATGCAACAAGCAACTAGAAAAACAAGCAAATAAGAAGTAATGAGCACTCGGAGATTAATTGAAGCATGGACATTTTTTAGAATATAAGGATATTAATGGACTTTAACTAGATTTTGATCTCAAAGGATGCTCGGATAAGAAACTATTGATTGCCTATGAAGTGGGAGTGTATTTAGGTTGACTGTAGCCCGATAGATATTTATTAAGGGGGAATATTTAATAGGGAGTGATTTAGCCATCTATTTTAAGACATGTGGGACAAATTTAATTGTTTCTAACTGAAATGGAAATGCGTTAACACTGTCACTAGTTTGAGTGTTCTTTAGTGTTTACACCCTTGGGAGTAGCGTACCTGTTTTTATATGTCTGAACAATATATGTTTGACAGTCTACTACTTCTGAAGCCTTCTGCATATCCCCTATTCCTTCCTTACTATCCACTCTCCCACATAGCTTTGTGCCATCTGCAAAGAGACAGGCTGTCCTGGATTCCCTCACCAATGTTACTCATGACCATGTTGAAGAGGACTCGACCCAGGACAAATCTCTAGGGAATCCCACTAGTAACCCGACTTTCCTCTGATTTACAGTAACCCCACTGATCACCACCTTCTGCTGCCTCCCTTCCAGCCAACTACCCACCCAGTTCACTGCATTTTAGCTGCATCCAGTCTTCCATCTTTCTGAGCAACCTTTTGTGCGGTACTGAATCAAAAGCCTTGCTGAAGTCAAAGTACAGCAGATCCATAGTGTGGTCCTTGTCTGCTTCCTTGTTCACCAAGTCAAAGAAAACTATCAGGTTAGATGACAAGACCTTCCTGCCGTGAAACTGTGTTGCTAACTATCCTGGAGCCCATTGCTCTCTAGGTAGTTCATGAAGTCCTCTTTGATTAATTATTCCATCAGCTTCCCCATGATGGAGGTCAGACTGACAGACCTGTAGTTCCCCAGTCACCCCCTATCCCCCCCTTATGAAGCAGTACAACGTCTTCCACCCTCCAATCCCTTGGAACATCTTTGGATTTAAGTGAGCTGTTGAACAGCTCAGCCAGTGGTTTTGCCAGTTCTGCTGCTAATTCCCTAAGTATCCTTGGATGCAATCCATCTGCTCCTGGGTCCTTATCTACCATTAAGGGTTGACAGCCTTTCAGGACCCTCTCACTAGTAAGCACTGGCTGCCTCATTTCCAGGGCTCCTGTAGCACCTGCTTTGATGCCGCTTTCTGGCATGGACCCCAAGTCCTCCTTAGTGAATACTGAGCAAAAGTAGTCATTCAGGATGGTGACCTTTTGCCCATCTTATATCACCCTACCCCCTCAACTAGCCATGCAATGCCCCCCCCCTTTTTTCACTGATATGTCTAAAAAACATTTTTCTCCGTTCCTGACCCCCTACGTGATATGCAGCTCTCTGTCTGCTTTCACCTTCATAATGACCCTCTGTGCCTCCCTATTTTTCTGACGATAATCCTCCCTTTCTGCCTCCCCCTGCTTTTCTTTGTATTTATAGAAGGCCCTCTTTTTGGCCCTAATCACTTTCCTGACCCTAGTTGAGAACCACAGTAGTCTCTTAAACCTGTTTTTTTTTTTAGATACGGATCTTATGCTTGCCTTGGATGCCTAGAAGATGGCTTCCTTTATTACCCCACATCTCTCCTTAACCCCCCCTTATGTCCTCCACCCCTACTAACATATCTCTGACCAGTTCCTTCAGATTATTGAAGTCCATCCTTCTGAAGTCAATGACTTTGGTTCTTGATTGTAAGTTGCAAGCCCCAAGGACCAATTCAAACCACATGGAGTTGTGGTCGCTGTTCCCTAGCACCTTCCCTACTCCCACAGCACCCATCAACTCTGAATTAGTAAGCACCACATCAAGGAATGTGTTCTGCCTGGTAGGTTCCTTAACTAGCTGCACCAGTAGACAGTCTTGGAAGGCATCCAGTAATGTCTGACTTATGGCCACCAGGACCTCCCAATCGATGTCAGATGGTTCAGGTCACCTACCACCACTATTTCCCCAATTGTTGCCCCTCTTTCAAGTTCCTTCTCAAGTTCTCTGTCTCCTTCCTCCCCTTGCCCTGAAGGCCTTCAGATCACTGCTAAGTGTACTTACTGCCTGAGGCTGTCATGAGTTGCACCCAAATGGACTCAGCCTCCCCACTTGTACTGTAATACTTCCATCTTCTGCCACCTCAGCGCACTCCTTGACAAACAGGGCAACTCTCCTCCACCAGTTCTTCTACCGCTCCTGAACAGTGAATACCCAGGGACCATCATCTCCCAGTCATTTTTATCTGTGGCCCACATTTCCATGATGGCCACCAGGTCCACTTCAGTGTCTTTGATCAGCACCTGTAGCACACAGAGTTTGTTGCTTAGGCTTCTGGTGACCCCCCTTCCATTTGACCCCTTCTCTATCCCTGCTACTGTCCTTTTGCTTTTCGTGTTTTCTTCCCTCCTTGTTTGTGCTTTTACCTTTTACTTTCCTCCTCACTGGTACTCTTCTCCTTGGTCTTGTAAACCCTACAGCGCTCTCTGTACTCTATCTGCAGTTACTGTCCCCTGGATGTTGGGGAGGGAGTTCTATCAAGGATCCCCTTCTGTTCACCATCCACCATGGATTCCTTAGACTAAGTCTCCCCTGCATTCAGTTTAAATGTCTGGTGTAGGTGTCAAACTCCTGCCCTAGTGTGCTCTCCCCCTCTTTTGTTAGGTGAAGTCAATCACCCTTGAAGAGTCTTCTGTCCCAGAAATCTCCCCAGTCCTTGACAAAGTGGTGATACCCCATGTCCCAAGACAACCCTCAAGCCAACTGTTAAACTCCTCTATTTCATTACTACTAATTTTGTCCTGCTTCCCTTCTCTACCTCACACAGGGAGGAGTTCAGAAAAGGCTAAGGAGGCCGAGTGTGCCACCAATCCATACCCCAGTCTCTGGACATTCCACTTCACTGTCTCCACCAACTGGTTGCCAGATCATTGGTACCTAAGTGTACCAGCACCCAAAGCACCGTACCACCACCATTCTCTCTGTTCTATTTAAATCCTGGTTGGCTGACACTCCGGTTGGCATCTGACGAACCCCCTCCCCCATCATCCTATCTATTCCTCTGATCATTGAGTTCCTGACCACTAGGACCTTCCTATTAGCCTTGTTCCCCTTTGGTGCCAATGTGATGTCCTGTCCTTTCCCCTTGACTGACACGAAGTCCCCCTTGGTAGAGTCAGCAGCCTGAACCTTCTCCAGGGGTGTGAAGCAATTCACTCTGTGGATGATGCTGGGCCAGACAACCTCCTTATGCCTGCCCCTTCCCACCCCTGCCCTATCACCCTCCACCCCTCTGAACAAGTGGGTCTCCGAGGGAGTGCTGATGTAAGGGGTGAGCTCCTGCTGAGCTGAGCGCACAGCTCAGATACCTTCACTGCTACTGGCTGAGCATGGAGTTCTGCTATGGTCCTGCAGAAGAGGCAGTGCCCCCCATTTCCAGAGCACATCTCTGGAGAAGATTGCCCCACAGTCCCCACAACTGAGCATCTCATCTCTGAACCACATCCTATGAGGTAATGTATTAGCAAGAGAACCTTACTTAATATCTCTTAGCTTAGACTGTACTCCCCACCCAGATGGGGGAATCTACTACCAACTAGCTGTCACAACCTTACCATATAAGGTATGGAGACAGTGTATGATTCAAGTAACACAGATACGACCCTGATGTTGTCAGGTAGATATAGATGTGAAAAAAATGAACCCTGAGAACTTAGAAAATAACATCTCGTGGAATTAACTCCTCACCATGATGCAGTCTCCCTAGCAACTGCACGGGATAATTCACTACCACAATGCCACCTCCAAACAGCTGAAGGAATTAACCCCCCAAGCACCACCACTGTAGTGCAACCTCCCAAATGACTATGGACATAATTCACCACCACTATGCCATCCACCAACAGCTGGAGGAGTCAACACTCCTACCACACTACAAGCTCTCCAACAACTGAGGAAACAATTCAACACCACAATGCCTCCCACCACAGCTGAAGGAAATAACCCCCTTATCACAGTGCTACCTCACAAACAGCTAATGGAAAAAATTCACCATCACAATGCAAAATCAGACAGCTGGAGGAAATAACTTCCCACTACAGACCGCAACCTCCCAAACAATTCAACAGAACTACAATCTTGTGCAGCAGTGGAACTGCAAAGTTCAATGGGGCCAGCTGCGCAAAAATGCTAGTCTCCCCTTTCCTCATCCCTCTCCAACCTTAAAACAACAGTACAAGTCCTAGGGACCAGAACAGAATAGTAGTGGTGTGAGGGTTGCAACCTACTCAGTCAGCAGCCAGGCTGCTGACAAGGCAACTGAAATTCTGTCACATCACCCCAGTGCTGCATGATCTGCATTGGCTGCCAGTGAGGTGGAGGATCCACTTTAAGATGGGCTTGCTCAACTTTAAGGCCCTACACGGGCTGAGCCCTGGCTGTCTGTCAAACCATCTTACAACCGCTGTCTCAATCTGCTCCCTCCGGTCCTCCTCTAGGGGATTCCTGGCATTTCCTAGGACGAGGCTTAAAATACCTGGCGACAGAGCATTTAGTGGTGCCAGCCCCATCCTGCGGAATTCCCTTCCTCCATTTATTCAGGAGGCCCCTTTGGTTGAAGTTTTCAAGACCCACTTCAAGGCCTTCCTGTTTAGTCAGGTCTTCCCGGATCTTATATATTAGCCTTCTTTGGGAGCCCTCGCTCCTTCTCCCTCCAAGTATCTATTTTAATATGGTTCTGTGTTGTCACAGACCATATTTATTTTTATGTTATTATTATTCATTCAATATTTATTTATTTTGTATTGACAGTGTGTTTTCATTGTACAGCGCCCAGAGCCTTCGGGATTGGGCGCCTGGAAAAATAAAATTTGCCTTGCCTTATTTCAGGAGTGGGAGACTTGCAGTTTTTCCATTGTGGCAGTGCACAAAATATACAGGTTACTCACCTGTAACAGGAGTTCTAGGAGTGGTATATGTTGTTCATCCACAGTTATTGGCAGGTTCCTTGCCGCTTTAAATCTTGCCGGAAGGTCTTCAAGCTGGCTCCTCCCACCCACCTGGGTGGTAAAACTCTCAACTCCGCCCCATGACGCCAGATCTAGCCCGCTGGAAGCCAGGTTGCGTGTTGATGCCGGGGAGGTCGGGTGGGTTGTGTGGATGAACAACATATACCACTCCCAGAACTCCTGTTACAGGTGAGTAACCTGTATGTCTAGGGATGTGGATATGTTGTTCAATCCACACTTACTGGCAGACTCCTAGAAGTTCTCTGGGAGGAGGGAGGCAAGGCGCACACCCCCTACTTGGGAAATAAGGACTGGAGAACCGAGGTCCCAAAACCAGCATCCCGGCGCGACTCAAGGTCGATGTGGTAGTGGATAATGAAGGTGTGTGCTGACTTCCAGGTAGCAGCCCTGCAGATTTCCTCGATAGGTATGTCCCTGGAAGCAGTCACCGAAGCAGCAGTATGGTGGGTAGAATGAGCTCTTATCCCTCTGGGATGCTCCATGCCCGCCAACCTATAGCAGAGATCTATGCAGGAGGTGACCCACCTGCCTAACATCTGCTTGGCTGCAGGTCTGCCAGGTGCAGCTTCACTGTAAGTGATAAACAGCTGGCGAACCTCTCCCCGAACTTCAGCCATCCGCTCCTTATAATAAGAAAGCGCTCTTCTAGGGTCCAAAGTATGGAGCTTATATTCGGCCTCCGAGGTGTGATTGGGGTAGAACACCGGTAGAGTCAACACCTGGTTAAGGTGAAACTCCAGCACCACCTTTGGAAGGAATTTCGGATGGGGGCGCAGGACAACCTTGTCCCTGTGGAAGGCCAGATAAGGAGACTCTATGGAAAGCGCCTGGAGCTCTCCCATCCTTCTGGCTGACGTGATAGCCATCAAGAAGGCGGTCTTCCACGACAGGTGGGAGATATCACACCTGTGCATCGGTTCAAATGGCTTGCCCATGAGCTTGGCCAATAACAGCAGCAGATCCCACGGAGATGGAGATTCTCGCACCGGAGGGGATATGTGATCAAGTCCTTTGGAAAAGCACCTGACCACCTTTTCCTGTGCCACTGACTGCTTTCCGGCCCATGCCCGGTAAGCAGAGATGGCTGCCAGGTGCACCTTAAGGGTCGTAGACCAAAGCCCTAGCTGAGAAAGGGACCACAGGTAGTCCAGAATGCTGGCCAAGGAACAGGAGGAAGGGTCCAACCCCTTATCCTGACACCAAATGGAGAATCTCTTCCATTTGAAGGCAAAGCATTTTCTGGTTGACTCCTTACAGGATGCCTCAACAACGCTAAGGACCTCGTCGGAAAGACCCAAGGCCTGGAATTCTAGCCGCTCAGGAACCAGGCCGTCAGGTGTAGGGATTGAAGGTCCAGGTGGAATACCTTCCCCTGGTTGACTGAGATCAGGTCCGGGCAGACTGGAAGCAGTCTCGAGAGCCTGGAACTGAGGCTGAGGAGATCTGGATACCAGAACTGATGGGGCCAGTCTGGGGCTACCAGAATCACCCGCGCCTTGTCCCTCCTCACCTTGAGAAGCACCTTGTGGATCAAGGGAAATGGGTGAAAGGCGTAGAAGAGCCCTGGGGTCCACGGCCTCAAGAAGGCATCTCTCTGCAGCAAGCCCTGCTGAGGGGGGCTGGCATGAAACAGCCTCAGCTTCGCATTCTCCCTGGAGGCAAACAGGTCCACCTGAGGTGTGCCCCAGTGGGAGAACAGATCGTGTACTACCTCCGGCAGGAGAGACCACTCGTGAGATGCAGCACGTATCCGGCTTAGGGCATCGGCCAGAGTGTTGGAGGCTCCCGCCACATAAATGGCTAGGAGATCCGTCTCCAGTTTGCTCCCGAGAGACCAAGTGTGGAGAGCTTCCTTGCACAGAGACAAGGAGCGCGTCCCGCCCTGGCAGTTTAGGTAGTACATGGTTGTGGTGTTGTCCGTCTGGATCTAGACCACTTGACCCCGTACAAACGGAGCGAAGGCAGTGAGGGCTAGTCAGACTGCTTAAAGCTCCAGCAGGTTGATGTGGCATCGAGACTCCTGAGGGGACCAGGGGCCGTGTGCTCTGATCTCCCCCAGATGGGCACCCCAACCCATCAGAGAGGCGTCGGTCACTAGAGTGACCGACGGCTCTGGACGGACAAATGGGATACCCTTCTGCAGATGAGCCGGAACGATCCACCACTGGAGAGTGTTCCCCATCTCCTGGGTCACTATCACTGGCTGGTCCAGAGGACTGGAGCACTATGACCATTGGCAGGCCAGTCCCCATTGCAGGGGACGCATGTGCCAGCAAGCCCAATGGACCACGCAGGTGCAGGCTGCCATGAGGCCCAGGAGGCACAGGAAGACCCGGGCAGGGCGCAACTGCCCAACCAGAAATGACTGGGCAAAGGAGGAAAGAACCTTGGCCCTGTCTGCCGGGAGCCGTGCTCTGGCTCGAAGACAGTCGAGCTCTACCCCGATGAACTGAATCACCTGCGTTGGCACGAGTTCCGATTTGTCCTCGTCGATGAGAGGTCAATCTGAGAGCAGACCTGGAGGGCCAGATCCCTGGATCACTCCACCTCCGGCCTGGAGGAGGCTGCAATCAGTCAGTCATCCAGGTAAGGGTACACCCAGACCCTTCGGTGCCCAGGAACGCTGTCATCACTGCTATGTATTTGGTGAAGATCCTGGGAGCTGGAGAGAGGCCGAAGGGCATGGCCCGGAACTCGAAAAGTGATCCCCCTGCTCTGAAGTGGAGGAATCGGTGGTGGGACGGACAGACTGGGACATGAAAGAACGTGTCCTGAAGGTCCAGAGAACAGAACCACATGCCTTGTTCTAAGGATGGTATGATCTGAGCCAGAGTGACCATCCTGAAGGTTTGAGACCTTAGGAACTTGTTCAGGTGGTGTAGGTCTAGAATGGGGCGCCAGCCCCCCCCCCGTCCGTTTTGGGACCAGGAAGTACCTGGACACAAACCCTGGGTCTGATGGAGGATCCGCCACCTCCCTGATCACCTCCTTCTGGAGGAGCAGGGCAGTGTCGGCTCGACGGGCGGACAGAGGCAGCGGACCTCGTAGTCCCCCATAGGGTGACAGCTTGATAGGGTTGGGACTGCTCGAATTCCAGAGGCAGACCCTTTCCTACCACTTCCAGCACCCTGGGTTTGTGGTGATATCAGACCAGGCGAGCCGTCCCCATGGAACCTGGGGAGTGAGCGAGGTTGGGGGCGACACCCCTGAACCAGTCATTGGGCAGGCTTGAAGGAAGGACTGGCCGAGAAGCCTCCCGGACCTTTCCCTCCCGGCTTCCTGTTGGAGGAAGCAGCAGGCTTGGCTTTGGGTGCCAAGTGCGAGCCTGCTGGCTCTGATGCTGGTGTTGCTGGGCCGGACGTGCTGCAGGGGCTGAAGGACGAAAGGGCTTACACTGCTAGTGGCCTTTGTCCTTCTGGGCAGATGTGACCGAGTCCAAGGTGGCACTAGACTTCTCAATCCGCTGAAGATGCCCCTCAACCCCGGGACCGAACAAGTCGGTACCCAGGAAGGGAACGTCTGCCAGTTTGTGCTGGGTATCTGCCATGAAGGTGAAGATATGCAGCCAAGCTCTGCAGCGCATGGCCACTGCGGCCGCTACTGACCGGGCACATGAGTCAGCGATGTCCAAGGAAGTCTGGAGCTGCTGTTTGGTCACCGCCCTTCCCTGATACTGCACCTGCTTGACCGTAGTTTGGAGGTCAGTCGGGAGATGAGGAATCACCTCATCCAGGGAGCCCAAAAGGGTGTGTGAAAAGTGTGCCATCAGGACGGCCGAGCTGGCCTAACAAAGGCCTAGGGAGGAAGCAGCATAAACTTTCCACCCGGAGTAGTCTAACTTCCTGGACTCCTTGTTGGGAGGCTTGTCCACGTCCCGAGCAGTCCCGGAATGCCGGAAAACTCTATCGGTCACAAGCCCCTCCGCAGAGGGGTGCTCCAAGAAACCGGAGAGTGAACCGGTGGGAACAGCATACTTCCAAGCCATTCTGGCCAAAGGTGCTGGACAAGAAGCTGGCCGCTGCCATAGCTCCAGGGCCGGGCCAACAATGGCTTCAGCCACCAGGAAGGCCTCCGTGGGGGAATCCCCTCGGTCCAGTATCTCTGTGAGGGGATACTTGGCCCATTTTGAAACGGGTTCGAGCTTCATCCCAGTGGACTCTGAGATGAGCCGAAGCATTCCCAGAAACAAGGATGGGCTCTCGTCCACCGACTGACCCCCAGTGGACTCCAAGTCAAGCGGCCTGGAGAACAAGGAGTCATCATCAGACTCCAAGGAGTCTGCAAACAGCTGACGAGTGCCTGAGCCACCCTCCACCTGCCAAGGTCGATCGGGAGTGAGGGTGACCGACAACCTATGGGGCAAACCCTGACCCGACCGAGAATCGTTGGTCGGGGCCCCAGTCTTCGGTTGTAGAGGTGGCGGTTCCACCACAATGGGTGGCGCAGCTGGTTTCAGCTGAACAATCGGTGCCGGCTTCGGCTCCTCACCACTACAAGGGGTTGTTTTGGCCACTCAGGTGCCAGCCACTTAATGGCAGAGGAAGGCGACGGAGTCGGTTTATTCCCGGTCAAAAGGAGCTGCTGCCACATTAGATCCTCGTAGTGCCGACGCAATTTGCGCCGGAGATTATCCTCTGAAGAGGATGAAGACAAGGATGAGCGGCGCCACCGCTTTCCATGGTGCTGAGGCAGAGACCGCCGATGTCAGCGGGATTGGCTGGACCGGGAAGAGGTCCGAGACCGAGACCTTCGGTGTTTCCAAGGGTGGGTCTGAGAGGGGGTGGGGGAAACCCGCTCCTCCCTCAGTTCAGGGACCTTAACCGGGGACTCCGGCACAGGAGGCACAGGCAAGTCCTCGATTTCCACCAGGGGAACCGGTGAAGAAGGGTTGTCGGCTTCTCCGGTCGACAGATCATCCAACAGGTCAAGAAAAATCTCGACTCGTCAATGGGTGTCTCGGCGGCAGACTGGCAGGGGACACCGTGAAAGCCAGCGACCTTAGCTGCAACCCGACCAGGTAAATGCCGACTGTCGAGAAGGACCTCTCCCATTCCACGAACGTCGACGGTTGGACTTATCTTTGGGGTCCTTCTTTTTGGACCAAGAGGAATGTCCCAAAGGGCCTTCTCCCTTGGTGGAAAGGGATTGGCAAAACGACTTGAAAGAAGCTGTGTAGGAGGATTCCAAGGAGAGCGGGATAAATGCCATGACCGAGGAGGATGATGATGATGCAGCCTGGGCCGCCTCCTCCTCGAGGGTGATCATCTGCTCCAGCTGTTCAGCCGAGCCTGCAGCCATGGACACCGCCCAATGGGCCTCTTTGACTTAACCGGAGGATAATGTTTCTCTGGTTGCCCCAACAGTAATCGGGCAGCGCAGTCCTCCAAGACTGAAGCTGAAAAGGATTTGCACAACTCACAAGCCTGTGAGTCATGGCCGAGTCCAAGGCAATAAACGCACATGGAGTGTGGATCGGTCCGGGACATCATCTGCCCACAGGGGCACCGACAAACTCCGGCAGTCGATTTGTCCATCGTAGCCGTGAGGGAAGATAAAGACTGAAGTCTTGTAAATTTTAAAATAAGTTTCGAATTAACCGAAGAGTTTGGATCCAAGCCTAAAATGCAGAGCGCAAGGGGGGTTTTCAACCCTAACACCGAATTTCTTCACTTTTGTCGCTGTGGAACAACCCTAACTGATGCATTAAACAGAGTTTTTTGCCTCTAATTTCCCTTCTTTTTGAGAATGATAATGAGAAATAGTGAATGTAATGCAGCGGCAGGAGCTTGTGACATAGTAACACGAACAGCAACACAAACAGAAGCGCTAACAGTGGCGCACATGGTAACGCAAGCGCAAATGAGAACAGAAAGAGTAACGCACATGGTGACGTAAGCGGGAATAGTCAGTCAAAGGATGTCTTGCCATCATAGTAACATGGTGCCTAAACGGAAATGGCAATGGGCATGGTGACGCAAAGCGAAACAGAAAGAGAAACAGTACTGTAGACACAAATGGCAAAAAATAACGGAAACACAAGCACAAATGAAAACACAAAGGATAACACACATGGTGACGTAGACGTGAACAGTCAATGAAATGGGTATAGAACCGGAAGCAGAAAGGAAAACGGTAACAGTAATGTAAGCGCACAGGCTGGGTTTCCCCAAAAGCTGCATAGAGAAAGACAGTGAGTACAAAGAATGTATGCATAATAATGGGTCTCAGAGCAGAAAATGAGGAGTTGAAATACTAAATTGCTTATATCTCAGGAATTGTACGACGTAGAAAAAATTTTAAAAGTCATATGACTTTCCTGGCTAGTTTTGTGCTTAGCCCCCATCAGGGGAGCTAAGCATTTTCGATGAAAAGTCCATTATCTTGCACCGTTTCCAGATCACGGGCCCTGAAAAGCGCGGCGAACGCTGTAATGTTATCCTATGGGAAAAAAAGAGAAGTTCGGAGTGCCATAACTTTGGCTCCCTGTAATATTTTTTTACCAAACCACTAAAATGCACATCTGTGGGATGGTGGCTGTCTTCCCTCCAAATTTCAGCCCACAAGACCGAGCCGTTATTTTGCAGCAGGGCACCAAAGGATTGCTGCAATGCGTCGGATGCCGTAATGTTATCCTATGGGAAAAAGCATCAACTTTGGAGTGCCGTAAGTTTGCGGCAGTGTAATATTTTTTCAACGAAACACTGAAAGGCACAGCTCTGAGATGTCGGCTGCGTTCCCTCCAAATTTCAGGCCAAAGCACCAAACCATTCTTTTGCAGCAGGGTACCAAAGAATTGCTGTCATTTTCCACAGCCTAGAAAAGTACTGTCGCCAATTTATAAGCTTTCACAAATGCATTCGACAGTGTCACAAGTGCGACAGTACTTTGCGAAAGTACTTTTTCCAGAAATTTGAAAAACATATTTCTGGGGTGTTTTGCCCCAAAATAAAGACATGGCTAGCATCCTCAGGGCCCGACTATGTGAATACAAAAAGAATTAGGTTGCTAGAGGGTCCCAATTTTAAATGCCAAGCATTTTTCTGCTCACTAACTGAAAACAAAATGATGGATCTGCGACAGTAAAAGGGCCATTTGCAGCAGTAAAAAGTGCATTTGCGGCACTGTCGAACTTTTTGTTAACTTTTCCCATTGACTTATAATGGGAAATTGTTTTTCGAATAACTTTTGAACCGTTTAATATTTTTTACGAAATCTTCCAAAAGGCACATCGGGGACCCGGCTGCCACGTTCTCTGAAGATTTCGGACTGGTTGCGTAAACAAATTACTGCAACCTATAGAAACGCGGTCGTGGGAATTACAGAAAAGCGTGCTTATACGCGCGAGATCACGCTTAATAACTCCGCAGCTGTGTATCGGACCGGTACGAAACTTGGCAGATCCCAAGGCGTGTGGGTCTTGATAGTCTATTTCAAATTTCAGGCAAATCCGTCAAATGGTTGCAAAGTTATTAAGCTGCAAAATTTGGGTTTAACATGTAAATGGCTCCTCAGCCCTAACTATAGTGGCACTACAGTGCCACTATAATATATATTCCGTCTTTCGGATGAGACATTAAACCGAGGTCCCATCTGCCTGGATTGGTGGTAGTGCAGGTGGATGTTAAAGATCCCATGGCACTTATCGAAAAGAGTTGGGGAATTTTTATTAAACAACAAAACATATCAAGACATAAGCGTGTTACTGCACATAAAAAAAAAGTACAGATCACAACAAAAACAGCTTAATATTACAATCATACATAAGGGAAAAATAGGGAAAATATAAATATACATATTTCTCAACAACATACATCTATCAAGGTTGAAGAAATTTTTACAGAAATATTCATATATTCTCAAATTCATTCCATAAAAGTCCCCAATTGTACGATGAAAGTTGATGACTTTCCTTATTCTTCAATTTCCCCACTTCAGACTCTACTATACCAACCAAATTAAGGGGAGTAATGATCTGTTGTAGTAAAAATCTACATCTGCTAATCCAAATCCAATA
Source organism: Neoceratodus forsteri (assembly GCA_016271365.2). NCBI lineage: Eukaryota > Metazoa > Chordata > Ceratodontiformes > Ceratodontidae > Neoceratodus > Neoceratodus forsteri. Next base: position 1,064,747,746 of record CM057455.1, on the reverse strand, counting down.
CAAAAAAAATGAATGTAAGACTTGTAAAGTGCTATACATATCCTCAGGCAGTCCTATCTGAAAGTAGCCATAATATAAGCTTTCTTTCAGTGGTGGAAACAACAGATCATTCTTCCAACGTTCTTTCATTATATCCCAAAATTCCTTAGCATAGCGACAATCAAAGTACATGTGGTCCATTGTTTCAAGAAGAGATACACACTTTTTCTCTCGGGCAGAAACGTTCCCTTAGAGACTTATGTTTCTGATTACTACGAACGTTCACCCTACCATGGATACCCAACCAAGAAATATCCCACATGTTTTGAGGAATTCGGGGATTAGTAATGTAAACAGAGATCTTTAAACGTATCTTCATAGAAAGAGTTGAAAACGGTAAGTCATAAAAAAAGTTGCCTCAAAACAGAGTTATACAATCCTTTCCTAGATAATGTCTGAACTATTCCCCACATTATACCCCAACGTTTTATTTTATCAAACATCTCTCCAAACACTCCTTAATGGAGAACAACATTTGTTTTGGTGGAGAAACACACCATTTCTCCATTCACATAACACACCTTGTAAATGCTGTTTAAGTAACACGTCCCATATTTTAGAACAACCTCTTATGACAGGAAGCAAATTTAAGTATAAAAAGGTCGAAAAGAAAAACAAAACGGGATTTATCATTCCCAAACCCCCATCTTTTACAGCCAGATACAAAATGTTTCTCTTAATAGGGTTTAGACGGCTGCTCCACACCCCACAAAAAAAACATCTCATTAAAGCAGTTTCCATTGACCTAGGTATTACAAAAATATTACTTAAAAACAAAAAAACTGGTGTCAGATAAGTTTTAATTAAATAAATCCGTTTCTTTTTAGTTAATTTGTTCCTGTTCCAGTGAGCCACTTTATTGTTACCCACCTGCAATGCCAATTTCCAATTATCCATAGCTTCATCTTTCCCCCCAAAATATATTCCTAAAAATTTGCAAGGTTGGTGTTCAATCCTAAAGTTACCCACTTTAGACGGGGTTTCCGGAAACCCTAAGATACTAATACATTTTGTTTTCGTCCTGTTAATACGAGCACCCATAATCGATCCCAATTTAGAAATCGTGTCACATGCTAACGTTATAGCTTTTTCGTCAGGCAATATAAGGCATATATCGTCTGCATATGCAATAAATTTAGGCAGTTCTATAAAGTCCAAAACAATGGCTCTTATCAAAGGGGACCTATTAAGAACCCACAATAAGGGGTCCAAAACAAACACGTATAATAGGTGGCTAAGTGGGCACCCTTGTCTAACTCCCCTCATAACTCTATGTATCCTCCCTTTCCATCCATTTTCTAAAGGAATCACATTGGCCAGTGCGTAACACATCTGTACCCATTGCACAAACTGCATCGGTATACCAAAAGCTGTTAAACACTCCCAAACATAATCCTGCGATACCTCATCAAAAGCCTTAGCTTGATCTAGACTCACTAAGAAACCATCTAGTCCTTCAATTTTACTAGTTTTTAAAGACATGATTTCCCTAAGGAGAATCAAAGCGTCCGTTATTTTCCTTCCAGGAACAGCACAAAATTGTTGTGCATTAATTAAGTCCGGCATTACCATGGACAATCGATTCCCTAAAAGTTTAGAAAATATCTTAAAATCTACATTTAATAATGTCAAGGATCTCCAATTGCCTATATCCGTACGATCTCCCTTCTTAAAGAGAAAAACTAATAATCCTTCGTACATTTTAGTCGGCAACATCAGGTCAAAAAGGAAAGAATTATATAATGCCAATAGTTCCTTCGGCATTAATTTCCATGAAAGTTTATACATTTCTCCTGATAAACCATCGGAGCCTGGAGAAACCCCATCCTTAAGTGTAGCAATTACAGACCCCAATTCCATCTCTGAAAAATTAGCCATCATTGCAGTTTGTAAATCCAGTTCCACTCGTGGAAGATCAGCTGCTACTAGCAGCTGCGTCGTAAAATTAGAATCACAATGCAAAACCCCAAAAACCTTATCAACATGATGATCCAAGTAATCCATAATACCTTTATCAAATAATAAAACATTATCATTCCCTTTTAAACTAGAAAAGAGACGTTTATCTGTTCTTGATTTATAAGCTAAAAAGGGATTAACTTGAGCAGTTTTCCCTTGTGTCCCAAAAGATTGTTCTCTGATTAGAGAATCCATACAATTGTATTGAAATGGTAACATCAAAATTTTAGTTTGGGCAATACTTTTAGATAAATCTAAACCAAAGTCATTCTGTCTAGATATTAATAATTGTAAAGAATGGTGAAGTGACATATATTCCTTTCTTTTTGATGCTGCCAAAAAATGACCCTTGGACTGAAAGTAACCATTAAACAAAGTTTAAAGGCTTCCCACCATCCCACCATATCCTCATGCAAATCAATTGTAGTAGTGTGATCTTGTATAATCATCTCCAGATCTTTTATAATCGATGAAACTGTTAAGAGGGAAGCATTCAACTTCCAAATTCCTGGTCCTTTCCTCCTATGCTGTGGGGATTCCAGTGTTGTTCCAATCAGAATATGATCGGATGTCTCAATTGGTACATAAAGTAGCTTATTGATATGCAGGGATTTAGTAATCAAAATAAAATCAATACGTGACGCTAAATTACCTTTAAAAAAGGTGGGTTTTGCTGAATTCCTCCCAGTTTGATGGGAATCTTTCAGACCCGCTAAAGAAATGATGTTTGACAAACAGGACTTATCACAATACTGCTTCTCTTTTACATTTTTTTGCAAAAAATTTATATTAAAATCTCCACAAAAAATATAGATCGTCCCGTATGCAAATAAGGTTGTACCTTCTGTAATTACTCTATCCTCAAGGATTTCATCTGTGCTCCATAGATAGATATCAACCGACAAGAAAAACCATTTACAATAACATCTATTAGTAATGCTCAACCAGGCTCGATGTCAACCAATCTAATGAGTCGAACATCCAACGTAGTAAAGCATATGCCAATTCCACTACATCTTTCTTTCCCAATTGACCAGAAGGTAGGTCCCCAACGCCATTGTTTACTTGCCCTAACTATCTCAGAAGTTGAATGAAAACGAGTATCCTGTAGCAGAAAAACATCATATCCTAATGAAGAAAGGATGCCGAAAGTTGTTAAACGTTTGGTATATGATTTTATACTGTTCACATTTAAAGATGCAACCGATAAAGAAAAAGGTTTTAAGGAGGGGGTTTAAATTGCCTGTTACTAGACCTAGTCATCAGTTTTCTGGCTTCTGGTTGTTTACTGCCTGTAGAACTGCTCAAGACAGGGGGTAAAGAAGCGGAAACAAGCGTATTAACATCTGAAATAGGAATAGGGAGGGCAACGTCTACCTGGTCACCCCACAAAGAGAGGAACGAAAATCTATTTTCCAAAGGCCGGGGGAAACAGGCAAAACATCATTACCACTCCTCTCAGATGAAGCCGAACTAAGAATAGGGACCTGTACATCTACTTTTTCCCCTTCTTTACTCGGGCCTCCTATCTTGGACAAAAAACGAGAGTCTGTACCCAGTGTTGCAGGAACCCTTTGTGGAGACCCTAAAGGTGTCGCAAATGGAGTTTCCTTTTCTCCCCTACTAGGTTCTGAGATGGAATCTAAGGGAACAACTATCATGCGTTCAGCTGAAGAAACCTCCTCTATCGGGTTCTCGGAAACCGATAAGTTAGGAGCGCCCTGGAAACCAGAATTTCTGTCCTCCCAAGAAAATCCACCCCTCCCCCTACCTTGATACATGGGCCTAATTTCTATCCCTTCTTTGTCCAGGTGGGAATCTCTAGCTTGTGTTAAAAAATGCTCTTGAGCCGAGGTTTCTTCTGTGTCTGTATCTTTCCATGGACAGTCTGAAAAGGAATGGTTAGTTTCACTGCATAAGTTACAAACGGAAGGTGAAATGCAATCATTAGCCAAGTGACCCAACATGCCACAATGGAAGCACTTAATTTGGTCGCATGATGTATTTAAATGTGACAAAGACCCACATTTGAAACAGCTTTTTGGTTGCCCAGCATAAAAAATTATACCCCTATCTCTACCCAAAAAGAAGGAACTGGGTAAATGCTGTATACCCTCATCATCCTGTTTTAACTGAACTCATACAGTCCAAACCCTGGTCCAAAAGCCATTCCCATCTAAAATGGGATGAGGTTTATCTTGTACAACACATCTTTTTTCTAGCCAAAACAAAATATTTGTAATGTTCACTCCTTCATTCCTAAAAAGGATTGTTACAGTTTTAATCGTAGGCTTCGTAATGGGGATGGCTTGAAAATCTTTCCAGTCTTCCTGATCCTTCAAGTCATAATACAACTTCCAAAATCTGTCTAAAGAAATAGCTGAACAAAAACTGATGTCATAATAGTTATCCCCTTGGGGATGAATAAATGCATATACTTCGGCAGGGGAAAAACCCACAGAATCAATCAATAAAATCTTCCCCACCCAAAGTCTGTCCGGGGCTGTAGGTGCCAGACCACGATATCTCAAACGAACTAAGAACCTGCATTTGGCTGATTCTACAGGTTTCTTGAACAGTCCCGAAAAGGATTTATAAAGCACCCAAACCAACTGGTCTCACAGTACTCACAGATTTTCCCGATGTATTCCCTTCAACCAAAGACGGTGGGCGAGAGACTGGCTCGGTCGGCGATAATTCGATTCCGGAAGTAGGAATACCTGAAGAAGAGTTGGTAGCCACACTGGGTGATTGAGAAGACAAGTTCACAGCGGCGTCTTGCGCACCTAAGAATTCTATAGCCTCACCTTGGCGTTGCGCATCCTCATTGCCCAAATTCATAGACTTTGAAATATTTTCAGTACCAGTTAAGAGTTCCACATCTTTAAGACCTTGTATCTGTATAGTAGTATCCCCTTGAAGAGGAATAGATGGGTCTGGAACCCATTTTTCACCAGACCATAGCGACCCAGCTTGCTGTAAAGCATCACCAGACGACCATTCCATTAAATCACAAGAAAGCCCTGCCGTATTCGCTGAGTTGCCGTCTTCATGTTGTGCAGACTTAGCTTGTAAGTTCTCACCATTGCCACAATCCTGGTGTCCAAAGCGTTTCCCTCCCATATTAAAGGGGCTATTCGGGGAACATTTCCTCTTGCTACGTTCAGCATCCAGCTTCTTTTGGCAAGTTTGAAAATCCCGCTCCGCTGTATTAATTAAGTCCATCAATTGTAATTTCTTCAGATCAAGTTCTTCCTGGAGAAGTACTTCTGCAGAGTTGTCCATATCCAAATCCAGTGCAGAGTCCATAGACTCCAGAGCCGCAGCTCCATTATTTTCACTTGAAAGATTTCCATTACCCAACGCACTAGCAATCGTAGTGGGTCCCTGTGCTGCTGATACACAACCTTCCTCGTCCACCACCTCCGTCCGACTGAGATCCTCCATCCCTGCAGACAGACGGACAGCGCCACCCATCTACACAGTAGGGGAATTTCCCCGGTGTTCTGGCCAAATTTCCCTCGGTCACTAAAAATATCACCAGCAGCTTAATCTGGTTCAAGGTCAGTTGGCATTCATCGGTATCCCCCTTCCCCGGGTCGTGCCTAAAAATAGGCAGGATTTGTCTAGTGCACTTACCCGGTCAACAAAAACTAAATATAAAAAAATATATATATATAAATATAGGGGATATGACATGGCCTGACTGAAGATATCATATTTATCTTCACGAGAGGCCAATGATATCTCACAAGTGGCAAAGCCACGAGTGAGATATCATGATGTCAGTGGCCTCGAGTGAAGATAAATATGATATCTTCAGTCAGGCCATGTCATGTTCTGTTTATATAATGTATGTTTAGGGCTGCACTCAACAAAAGCTCCAGATGTCCACTTAATACAATCCCCTACATAGAGATAATGGCTATTTCAACACAAAACTGCAGTATCTCTACCAACACAACAGATGCCATATGTTGTTGAAAAAATATATATGTGGTTGATCCTGCTACTTTAAAATTATTATAAAAAAAAATTTGATTCTGATTGATGTAGTCGTGGCTACCCTCAACACAACTCTCCATACCCCCCTGCTCCAAAACAGCAGATTACATATATTATGAAAAAAAATCTGCTATTGCCACTTTAAAATTATTTTCATAATACATATCTGGTTGATCCTGCCTGCATCTTTAAACAAATTAATTATTGAAAAACATACTTTATCTGGTTGATCCTGCAACTTTCTTTTATCCACCTGCAACTTTAATGTAGCGTGACCGAGCGCTATGTCCTGAAATGCAGCGTGACCGCGTTAGGCAGATTCAAATGTGAAGCACTGTAAGATATTTTTCATTAGGGAGCCTGTGCTGTAAAACTTAGAAAATGCATCCTTTTCTGAATGCTGCCTGTATTTTGTGAAAAAGCTGCCGACAATACTGAGGAGAAGAGGAGAGGCGGCAGCTTCACAACACCAGACAAACTGTGAGCATACATTGCTATGCAACAGACACGCGCGCTTCTGTCTGGTGTTATGAAGCTGCCGTCTCACTCGCTCTTCCCTCAGTACTGTCGGCAGCTTCTTTTCACAAAATACAGGAAGCATTCAGAAAATAATGCATTTTTTTCAAGTTTTACAGCACAGCGTCCCTAATTGAAAATATCTTACAGTGTATCACATTTGAATCTGCCTAGCGCTTGGTCACGCTACATTTCAGGGCATAGCGCTCGGTCACGCTACATTACAGTTGCAGGTGGATAAAAGAAAGTTGCAGGATCAACCAGATAAAGTATGTTTTTCAATTATTAATTTGTTTGAAGATGCAAACAGGATCACCCAGATCACAGAGAAGTTTGTGTTTGGGGGGAAGGGGGCAAGCTCATAAAGGGACACAGCAAAGATAGCTGGATGATGGAAAGTGAAACACTTTCACTTTCATTACGATGACGTATAGGAATGTGAAGATATCAGTAATATCTCCATGACCTGGCAGAGATATTACTTTTTATCCTGCTATTTATCCCAAAACACACATTGTATAAATATATACACATACACACACATATATATATATATATATAATATATACATATATAATATATACACACACATACACACACAATATCTACTAGCAACATTTCTCATACTTGATTTTCATGTCTTCTTGCACGCATGTGCAAGAAACATAGTGCCACCATACCAATTTTTGTAGGTGGGCCACCCCGCTTCCAATGCCCTGCTCCTTCTTGCAGGCCCGGCCTCATTACACCAATAAATGTCCAAGCTGTCTATGACAGCAGTTCAGATGCAGCGGCATACAGTTCAAAGAAAAAGACCGCTACAATCAGCAGTGTTAACGTGTAGGCAACTTGCATACTGCCATCGGCAGGCAATTTACATACTGCCGTCGGCAGTATGCAAAGTGCCTACACGTCAGCACTGCATCTGAACAGCTGTCAAAGACAGCTCCGTTTCTTTCTTGGCCCCCCAAAAACACCCAAGCAGAACACTGGGAGCTCATCCCAGTGCGCTAATGCGCTCCCCACAATGGCGGTTGACTGATGGGGTGTCCAACTCTGTCGGCTCCACTGCCCCCCCAAAAACAGACATTCAGGTGCCACACTGGGAGCCCACCCCAGCGTGGAAAAAGTCAGTATGACCAACGAGTGCCCAATCCCCCATCGGCTCTACTGTACCCCCAAAAAAGACCTCCAGGTGCCATGCTGGGAGCCCACCCCAGCATGGCAAAAGTCCATATGGCTGACAAGGTGCCCAATCCCCATCGGCCCACTGCCCCCCCCAACAAACTTCGTGGCCTCAGCGTGGCAAAGTCCCGCTATCTTCCTAAAAAAAAAAAAACACTAGTAAGAAAAAATGTCCTCGTTGACTGTCTTGCCCCTCCCCAACCTGCGCCCAGCATCTGTGCACCGCCTCCCCACATACAACTCTCTATCCCATACTTACTCATGTGGAGCCCAGCACGACGATCTTCGGTGGACTGGGAACATGTCTGCACTCTTCACAGCCAACCGCAAACTGAAGAAATTCTGGTAAGCTGTATAATGGCATCAATTTTTTTTTTCAACTTTGGTGCATGTCTCGCCCATTTTGGGGATTTTGTTTGCCACATTTTCAATATGGGGTTCTTGGGACCCCAGCTCATGAACTCAGTCACTGTCATTTTGTTATTCAGTCCTGAAAGGTGATTTTGCGGTCAATGCGTGGAACCACCTTTCGGGACTGAGTAACGAAACAACAGTGTCACAGTTCATGAGATAGGCCACCAAAAATCCTATGTTGAAAATATGGTGAACAAATTCCCAAAAACGATTGTTTTATGAGCGTGCGTTGCGCAGTTCCTACGCACGCTCGTAACTTTGATAATTTTTAATATTTTCACTCCAGATTTTCAACATTGCCATTTTACCACACCTCATTATGAAGAGTACAGCTGTCATTTTTCACATCTCACCCCAAATGGGTTTTCACACATGTAGTGCACGCTGGTGCGGTCAGTGTGCAAAAATCAATGTTCAGGACACATTAAGAAAATCACAGTGACACTGTTCATGAGCAGAGGTGTTAAAATGAATATGTTGAAAATTTGGTGACAAAAGTCCATAAAATGACTCCGTTTTGAGCGTGCATTGAGCAATTTCCATTCGCCCTCGTAAATTCATGAATTTGCAATATTTTCAGTCCAGATTTTCAACACTGCCATTTTTCCACACCTCCTTATGAACAGTACAGTTGTCATTTTTCACACCCTGGCCGAAATGCGTTTTCGTACTTCCGGTGCAGAATAGCGTGGTCGCTGTGGAAAATTAGTATTCGGGACAGATTAAGAAAATCACAGTGACACTGTTCATGAGTGGAGGTCCCAAAATGCCTATGGTGAAAATCAGCTGTAAAAAATCCCCAAACTGAATACATTATGGGTGTACACTGCGCAGTTTCTACGCACGTTCGTGACTTCACCAGTTTTTATATATTTTCACTCCAGATTTTCAACAATGCCATTTTTTACACCTCCTCATGAACAGTACACCTGTCACTTTTCACATCCTGTTTGAAATGTGTTTTTGCACCAGTGGCGCCAAATGGCGCAGTCGCTGTGCAAAATCACCTTTCGCCTAACAAACTGATAGTGTCACTATTCGTGCAGTGGGGTCACAAAAAGCCCATGTGGAAAACTTGGAGTAAAAATTCCAAGAAATGCCCAGGACGATAGGGTTATCGACCATAACGCCCTATCCTGTAGGGACTGACAGGTGTCAGGGGTGTGACTTGGGACTGTCGACAGTAATGCTCATGCCATTCCACCCCCACCCTGCAGCCAGTGACAGGCATCGAGGTACACCTTGGACCCGCTGCCCCCAGAGTTCACCCAATTCTCCTATACTGCGCCCATTTCAGCGTATTTCCTCATGGAATGAGGTGAATGTAAAGCCCAAACACCCCAAGGCACACCTCGACACTTGTCAGTGTCTGAAGGGTAGGGTGAGGTGAAATGTCATGACCGTTATGGGCAATGACCCAAAGGCACACCCCAATGCCTGTTCATCTCTGCAGGGTGAGGGTGGAGTTGGCGTCAGCTCAATACTTCAATGCCATTCCTATACTGCATCTGTCTAACTCCTGCACTTTCGCTGCTAATGCCAGCAAGCAAACATTCGGCATTGACACATGCTTGTTTGTATTATACTATGCACAATAATCTCCTACAGTTAGGATGGTAAATAAAGGAAGCTTTAAGCACAAAATGCTTGGGTAAAAGGATCTGGTTACATATCTCTGCACCAGCCAGACAGGCTTTGTAAAGTTTAACAAAGAAAAAGTTTTGTATGTGTTGCTTGGGTCTAACCTGTTTCTAGGAATCAAATATTCTTAAATGTTTTTTTCCCCCAAGTCACAGTGGGTTTTTTTTTTTGGATGTATTAAGAAATCTCCCTTGTATGTATGGTAATTATGAGTGTGTGTTTTTTTTTTAAATATCTGCATATTCACTTTTAATTGTGAAAGGAGCTCTCTGGTTGATGCACTAATCAATGTACACCTGACCACTGTATACAATGAGCACTTGACTTCCCAGATCACTCTGAGGAAGCTTAGCAGCTTGCTAGGTGAAATGTTAGTTTTTCTGCAGTAGTTTCCGCGTGGTCCTCTTGTGCCACATGTGCTTGTATGCTACCACATTTGCTACACATAAAGGACTGGCTCTAATTTATTTAGTTTTTGTTGACCGGGTAAGTGCACTAGACAAATCCTGCCTATTTTCAGGCACGACCCAGGGGAAGGGGATACAGATGAATGCCAACTGACCTTGAACCAGATTATGACAGTATGCAGTGTCCTGGTGTTTATTTAGTCTGTGCAGTGGGTGCTTCATCTCTGTGCTTGGTAGTCCTATTGAGTCAAGATGTGGTAATCTCCACTGGCATGCTCCAGGCAGAGTGGGCAAAGTGCAAAGCTCAGAGAGAAGCCACAAGGGATATCAACCCCACACTCCGACATGAGTAAAACAACATGTCTTGCTTCTCCTTGCAACCACAAAGATGTATTCTGTGTGAAGTTAGTACATTGATCCAAAGCAAAGTGTGTAGCACCTCTCTACAGACAGAGCATCTGCTCAGTGGAGTTAGATAGTGCCCAGGGGACACGTGTTGCATATAGCAATTGAGAAAGATAAATTCTAGAGGGAATATACCCTGGCAGGGAGAAGTATATCAAGACAAAATAGATGGAAGGGGACCACCTACCGCCTCCATAGAAAAGAACAGAAGCTTTTTTTTTTTGTGGGTGTGTGTATTTTGGTTGGTAGGGGGACCACATGTGACCCCCACTCCCTTATTTTGGGGGGGGGGGTGAGGGTTGTCACCGAAGTGCTCAACCCTTTTTTTCTTACACAAAAAAAAGCCACTATACAAGACCATGGCACAGAAGACAGAGTGCAGATAATATGCTACCAGTACTCATAGGTGAGCAGCCAGAGGTCCTGGCTCTCAGCTGAGCCGGCGAAGGTGGGCAGGCATATGAATCAATGGTGAAGATATTCTGGAAGATCAACAATTACGGTCTGTAACTTTTTTTTTTTATACTCAAGTTTATTGACATCAAATGGGTACAAATACATTTATCTCCATCAGACTTCTCAATCAATGAGGTTAAGTTACCATTACTCTGTGGTACTATGATTAATTATCTCTTTCCAGTACAGAATTTTTAGGATTTTTCTGGTTTGTCTTTCAACATTTTCTTTCTTTCAATGCAAAGTATAGTGCACCAAGATGTTCTTGTCACCATAGGTCCACAGGGAATCCTGTTAGGCACGTGGCTCCTTGGCCCAACCCCCCACTCTCCCAACCTAACCCCCTCTAATTATTTTAGATCACATCAGGAGGAGACTTCTGGATGTATATCCTTCCACAAGAACCACAGTGTCCATCTTCTTATGTATAAACCTGTTTTTTGATTTAGTTTGTAGGTTATCGCCTCCATTTCTGAAATCTCCTGTACTGTGGTGACCCAACTCTGTATCATTGGTGAACTCGGTCTCTGCCAAGAGCGGGTTATGGTTTTGTATGCTGCCACAATGAGTATAGCCCACAAATATAGGGTGTCCGAGGCACCAAGGCCCAAAGGGGGGAACCCTAAAATTAGATTTGTAAAGCTCAAGGCTTGTGTTAACGAGAAAACCTGCCCCAGGATATTACAGATCCCCTCCCAATAATCATTTAGCTTTGGGCATTCCCAAACAACATGTATATGTGTCGCCTTCTTTTCTTTACATTGTCTCCAGCATTCTGAGGCCTGCGCTGGATTTCTTTTATGTAGGGCAGAGGGGGTGAGGAAAAAGGGAGTTTTAACTTTCCATTCAAACTCCTGCCAGTAGGGTGAGTTTGTGGCTTTAGTGGTGACTTAGAAAGCCATAAGCCAGTCTCCCTCCTCCATATCAATTCCACTTTCCTCCTTCCACCTGGCCTTAATCTTGTTTAAGGGGCCCTTTTTCATTTGTGATATTGCCCTGTATATATTTGAGATGAGACCTTTCTGAGTACGCCCTGTCTGAATTTCTCGGATACAGTTTAACAGAGGGATCGCTTTAAATGATATATGATCCAGGTTTTGGCAATGATTTATGTAGGCCCTAATTTGTAAAAACCTGAAATGGTCTCTCTTCTCAAGCATATAGGTTTCTTTAAGTGTGGCAAAATCCAGAACTTGCTCACCCTGCAGTAGCTGATCTGGGTAAACTAGGCCTTGTCTCTCCCATAGCCTAAAGCTGTGATCTAGCTTTGCTGGGAGGAAATCAGGGGTCCAAGCTATTCTGATCAGGGGCCAAATAGACCACATCAGCTTATATTTTGCCAGATCCTATGTGTGGCTGCTATAGTGTTCCTAATGGCCGTAAGTGGGTGTGGGGCTGTACCCAACTTATTTTGGGACAATAGGGCTCTCACGTCTAATGGAACTGCCCCCTCCATTTCCCCCATTTCAATTGTTTTCCAGTTTGACGTAAAGCTAGGAGCGGACCAGATCAGGGCCATCTTTAATTGAGTTGACAAATAGTAATCTTCTAAATCTGGCAATGACCTGCCCCCTCCCCTTTTATGTGCCTGGACTATCTTAAGATTAATCCTGGGCTTCTTGCCACTCCAGACAAAGTTAGTTATTAGCTTATTCCATTTCAGAAATTGGGATTTACTTATATATGTAGGGAGACATTGAAATAGATAAAGGAATCTGGGGAGGATGTTCATTGCGATTATTTGGATTCTAGAGTACATTGGAAGATTGATTAAGGTCCACTTCTCAAAGTCTTTTTTGATCTGGTCTATCAAGGGCTTATAACTGGCTTCGAAGAGTCTAGAAGGATGTTTAGTTATTACCGTGCCTAAGTATTTCATCCTCTTGGAGTCCCACTTTAGAGGGAACATTCTAAGTGTCTCCTGGGATGGTGTATAGTGGAAGCAGAGCACCTCCGTTTTGGTTTTATTCAAAGAATATCCTGCGTGCTACCGAATTCCTCCAAAATGGACCAAACTGCGGAAATGGACGATTCCGAGGGGGCTGCCAGTGTGAGGAGCACATTGTCCGCGTATAGTGAGATTCTCCTCTCTAACCCCCCCCCAACTCAACGCCCCATATGGTCTCTGATTGGTGAATGGCCTCTGCCAGGGGCTCTATGTATAATGCAAATAGCAGTGGAGATAGGGGGCAGCCCTGCCTAGTTCCCCTGCTTAGCCTGAACTTTTCTGACAGATTTCCATTCACTCGAATGTATGCTTGTGGGTTAGTATACAGAGATTTTATACCCTCTATAAATGAACGAGGGAAAGCCATAGTCTCCAGCACCAGAAAAAGGAAGCTCCAGGAAACTTATCGAAGGCTTTCTCCATATCAAGGCTCATAAGACATGCTGGGGTACGGGCTCGGTGTATTGAGTCAATAGTGTCTATGGTGGAGCGAACACTATCTGCAGCTTGGCGTCCAGAGACAAAGCCTGTTTGGTCCATGTTAAGGAGACTCGGTAGGTGTATATTTAGTCTAGAAGCTACAATTGAGGTTAGTATTTTATAATCCACATTAAGCAGTGATATGGGCCTATATGATTCACATTTAGCCGGGTCTTTGTTTTCTTTGTGAATTAGGGAGATAGTGGCATATTGCCAAGAGGGTGGGCCAGGAGTTCCGTCCTCCCAGACAGCTGAGTATACTTCTCGTAGGAGAGGGGACACCTCTTTTATAAAAGTTTTGTAGAATTCTGCACTGAACCCATCAGGTCCAGGGCATTTACCTGATTTTAATTGTTTAATTGCATTTAAAATTTCCAGTTGGGAGATTGGTCTAGTCAAGGATTGACCCGCCTCCTCCGTCAAGGTGGGTTGAGGGAGGGAGGAGAGAAACTCCAGTCTGTCTGCAGGAGAAGTTTCTTCGGGGGCTTGATAAAGCTTGCTAAAGTATGAAACAAAAGCATCTGAAATCGCTGTCAATTTGGTGCCTAACTTATTTGTATTTGGTGATACTATTTTAGTGATGGCTGAATTCACTTGGTGTCTCTTCAATCTAAAGGCCAGTAGTTTTGTTGCCCGTGGACCCCCCTCATAAAACCTCTGCTTCAGAAAATGTAGGGACTTCTCTACCTCTGCCTTTTGTAGGTCCTCCATCTCCTTCTTTTTTGTTTTAAGTTCTTGGTCTCTACTTTTTTCCCCATTTAAGCTTCTGACCATCCTCTAGATGTTTAATCTGCTGCAAGAGTTCTTGCTGTTTTTGCTTAGGCTCCCTCTTTCTTGCCGAAGCGATGGCATTAAGCCTTCCCCTAGTCATAGCTTTGATGGTGTCCCACACTATTTGTGGGGAGATCCCCCCCTTATTGTTCTCCTGCAGGGTTCTGGCAATGTGCTGCTTAATTTCTTGCACTATGTTCTTGTCCTGGAGGAGGGAGCTGTTCAGTCTCCAGTGTGTTTTTTTGGGGGGGAGGGAGAAGTCTATGTCTACAAATATTGGGTTATGATCAGACATTGTACATGTCCCCACCCACATCTCGGAGAATTCGGTCAGGCACTGTGAAAAAGGTATCTAATCTGGAGAACACTTTGAACCTGGGAGAGTAGCAGGTATATTCTTTGGTCTTGGGATACCTCTCTCTCCAAATATCTTTCTTCCCACTCTGCTCTAGTATTTTTTTAACAGAGCTGGCTTTTTTAACATCTGCTGTTGGAATTTGGGATGTGGTGTCAAGCGCTCTGTTAAAAACCAGGTTCCAGTCCCCTCCTAAAACCCAAACCCCCTCTCCTTCTCTACAATTAGTTGAATTAAGGAAGAGAGAACGAACCGGGAACCCGGAGGTGGAGACATTTGCAAAGGTGACCCTGGTATCCTGTATTCTGCCAGTGACTATGATGTACCTAGCTCCCTGGTCCTGCACTACCTCCTGCACCTCAAAGGGAGAGATGTGAGTAAAATTGCACTCCTCTTTCTACCTTTCTGAAGGAAGAGTGGAACACCTGGGGAATCTTTAGATCTCAGCTTACATTCCTGATGGGGAGAGGTGCGTCTCCTGGAGGAAGCTGGCCCCACAATCCTGATGTGCTATATATTTCATTAGTCTTTTCCTTTTTATTGGGCATGTACAGCCATTTATGTTGAAAGACAAAATTTTAGTTAGTTGTTTACTCATATGGCTTAGTTGTGTTTTGCCATCTTGCTTTGCATTGTTTTACTTTTTTAAATAGTTCATGTCTGATATCTTTTAAATGGTTAGTGAAACTGTTACCCAAAGAATTAACCAGTATATAACATAAGTGAACTTGTAAACATCGCAACCCATCACTTTCAACATGTTGCTTAAATTCAACTCTTATTAACGAGACAGAACTATAACTTTTCAAAAGTGAACGAGTGAAATAACTTCCGCTCTCACTTAAGTTTGAATTTTGTTGACTTCCTAAGTTAAGCTGGGTATGTCCCAGCTTGCGTGCTGTAGCCTCTAGTGCTATTAAAAGGGAACTCAGAAATAGCAAGAGAAACCCTTTTAGTCCCAGGGAGATCCCTCTTTTAGGACTTAGCATCGTGAATGCAGTTCTCCACTAGGCAGCTATGCCCATGCCCCACACCATCCACGACTCTTTATTTTAGTCTCCCTTATACAAGTTTTTCCGCCATTCCTCTTTGCTTTAAATCCAAACAGCTTTCTCCCCCATGAGTGAGCCAGTCACAGTTCTGCAGTGGAGATTTGCTGGGTCTTGGGGTACTGAGCGTTGTTTTGAATGGGCCTTTTTAATTTACATATTGATTAGGAGAGATGAAATTCGGATCTGGTCCAGCAGGCACTCTCATAAACATCTGAGGATCGATTGATTCATACTCTGCCCTCTGGAACTGCTCGAGACCCTAGGTTTAAGATTATAGGGGGACCCTCTTTGACCCAGCATTAGTTCTTTGGCTCACTCCCAGCCACCTTTGCAGATCAGTACTCCTAGATGTCACCTCTCTTTGGTGATAAGCAAAGCTTTGGTCATTTCTGCCCTAGACCTGCCCCCCATCCTCCACCCCCACAGACGTCCCAGGACTCTTTTCCCCCTCCCCCCGGCAACTCTATCTGTCTTTAAATCTATTATCTATGTTTTCAAGAACTAGTCACTTCTACATTCTTAAATTAATTCCCTCATTTAGTAATCAAGGTCCAAAATAGTTCGAACAGTCTTGTATAAGTCCACTGGGCTCAGGGTTAGACTTCGCTGCTCGACGTGAGGGGGGGGGGGACCCGGAGGAGAGGCGCAGGGTGAAGACCAGGAAAAGAAAAAGGCAAGGCCGTGGTTTCATTACTTGACTTTCCAGTTTACTCAGGAGCCTGTTGCCTCCAATTGGGTAGAATTCGGGTCCTCACTTAAGTGCTGCGCTTTTTTGTTTACTTTAGCAGAATCGCCATACTTCCCAAGTAGAGAGGAGATGTCCGAATGCAGGTTCGAAGCAGGAACTCTCTTCAGAGAGCCGGAAGGTTACTCCCTTCTGGGCCACCATCCACGCTGAGGCCATCAAGTCCTTCTCGAGCTTTTCTCTATACAAAGCCGGTACAGGTATTGATAGTGATTCCAGGTATTGTGAGGTGGCAAGTAAGTCAGGAAAGATCTTCGTACCTTTGTCTGTTACTATTTTCAATCATGCTGGAAAGAGGACCTGGGCCTTAATGGACTTAGCTCGCAGTAGTTTCACTATAGGCCAAAGCACCCTACGGGCCTCTAGTACTGCTGCGGTGTAATCGTTGTCCAGGGAAATTCTTTGTCCCCGATAAGTTAGTGGTCCTTGCTGCCAGACACTTCTTAAGACTTCTTCCTTGACTTTTTAGTAAGTAAAGCGTACAATCATTGGTCTTGGTCTTGCATTGGGATCCCGGGGCTTTGGGGCTAGGGAGCGATGAGCGCGATCCATCGAGAGGTCAAGATCTTCCGGGAGGTTTAACATTTCATTTATTAATTCTTTCAGAAAGGCTCCAGTATCTCTGTATTTATCCTCCGCACCCTCTGGGATTCCGTAAAATCTTACATTTTGTCGTCTGGATCTCCCTTCCAAATCATCTATCCTTTGAGACAACTCCCTGTCTCTGGTCAGCAGGTATAGGAGCAAACGATCCTGTCTATCTGACTGTTCTGATGTTTGGGCAAAGGCCAGCTCCAACTGCTCCGTCCTATGGTCGACAGTGTTCAACTCCGCTCGGAGGTCTGTAAGTTTCTGGTCTATGTTTTGGACCGTTTGTGCTGTCTGCATGATAGTTTTAACAAGCTCATTTGGTAGGCCCGTTTCTTGCTGTATGGGAGTCTGGTGGCCGTCTGTTGCAGGTCGAGTCTCTGCCACATCCGCTTGATCCGCGTGAAGCAATTCCGCAGTTTTCTTTAGCTGAGTATAGCTACTATTTGCCTTCATTCTGGTAGCTTTGGCTGGGGAAGGCATTAGTTGTTGTGACGATGGCTTTGGATTTGGTCGTGTTGGGGTAGGAGCCACTGAGCTAAGCCGCCATAAGTCCGATGACATCACCCACGGTCTGTAATTTTGATATCTTGCAAAAATCAATTTTCACCACTGATTCATACACATGGGTCAGGATACCAAGTTTCCCCCCCAAAAACGGAGGAGCTGGCTCACCCCGAAGGAAAAATTACCCCAACCCTCTGCGTGGGTGAGAACACCTGAGGGCAGTGGCTCTTTACAGGTCTGGCGAGACCTGTGACCAAAGTCAAGCAGAGGCTTCTGTGGAAAATGAGCACAAGCGCGCCCCAATAGCTCTCACCTGGCCCTCCAGGAGAAAAAAAGAGCCTCTTGGAAAGGAGAGTTTAGCACCTTTTGCCGGGCAAGAAGTGCCAGTCATGAAAGATGAAGCCACGCCATTTGGCAAATGCAGACTCCAGTTCCCAGCAGCCTGGAGGACACCTCACTGGCATCATACAATCTAGTTACTCACTGGTCAATTATTGGAAAAATTTAAATATTACAAACTCCATAATAAATTGAACTACGAGCTGGTTAACTTGATCACAAAAATAAGCAGTGCTACTAGTGAAGTGTTGCAGGGATCAGTCCTGGGACTAGTGCTTTTCCGTACTTTCATCTCAGACTTAGTAAAATAAACTAGTCACACAAAAATGCAGATGGTAGAACACTCAGCGGGGCAATTATGACAACAGAACAAACAAGAAGAAATACAAAGGAACTTAAAAACTGGTCCAAGAAATTGGAAATTAAATATAATAGACAAATGCAAAGTGATGCACCTTGGGGAAAAGGCAACATAAATCAGCTATATAAATTATGTGGAAACTTCTCATCAACAACATTGTCAGAAGAAGATCTGGGAGTACTAATAACAAGTGACCGTGAACAAAGGCAACATATAAATGAAGCAACAGGAAAGGCAAACAAAGTTTCTCGGTCCAGGGGTACAACTAGTAATTTATAAAGTGTACAACCACTGACCAGTCTGTTCCCCCTCAAATAAATATTACTGACTTCTACATGTAACACACACACACACACAAACACACACAGGATTAAATAACATAAGCAGAACTATTCCCAGCTCGCAGGTTCAACCAACACGTGCACCTGCTCCCAAAAGAAACTAATGCTAAAAATGCAGGCTCAACACCTCCCCCAAACCTGAAATGGGGCCAGCACCATGTTAGTTGCAAATTATTAAGATGGATGAACTGAAGAGTATTATTTTGCAATATCCAGTGAAAGAGTCCGACCAACGCAGAGAACAATTTTGGATGTCTCTCTGTTTAATATCCAAATCCTTCATAAACGATTCAGCACATACTTCCAAGAAATTCATTTCCTGGACTTTAAGCAGTCTTTCTGCAGTACAAAGATATTCATGTGCCAAGTTTGTTTTCATACATATGTAGAGAATCTATAAAAGCAGCATGTACTTCTTGTTATCTAAACACCAGATTCTACGTTTGCTCCTTCACTTATTATTGAAAAGTGGATATATAAATGCAGTCTCAGCTTTCAAAAAAGTCACTATTAGTGAAAGCCACTGCTTAGAAAGGTTGAATTCAGCTGATAGCTAAATACAGTAGTTCCATACTCCGTGATGATTCAGAGGCTGATATTATAATTCCACGTGGTTTATTTAGCAATACTGACAATTGATTATATTTCATTGTAGTTAATAATATAGAAAGTTCTATTCCTTGAGCAGCAGTCAGCTGTATTCTGATATTCTAATGCAGCTGTACTGCAGAGCACAAAAGTTGATCAAGCAACATCTGTTATGTAAGGGATTTAATTTCCCGATGATCAGGCTCCATACTCAATTGTTAACAATAAACCAGACTGAAACTCACATGATGTACTCAGCGATAAAAACAAAGTAGATTTACTTCTATTGCAGCTACTATACTGTATTTTTTTTAACTAGCAGCATGTCTAGTGCAAAGTGCAATTCCATTCATTAGCTTTAGAAATGCTTGAAAAACATGCAGGTTTCAATAAAGCGCCATAATGATGCAGCCATTGTAAACTTAGCTGGAAAAATTCAGATAGAAAAACAGTGTGCATCTAGGCCAAAAATACAGGTTACTCACCTGTAACAGGAGTTCTAGGAATGGTATATGTTGTTCATCCACACTTATTGGCAGGTTCCTTGCGCCGTTTCGGAACCAGGAAATACCTGGACACGAACCCCGGGTCTGAAGAGGGGTCCTCCACCTCCGTGATCACCTCCTTTTGGAGGAGGAGGCGATGTCGGCTCGCAAGCCGCCAGTGAGGTTGCGATTCGGAGAGGCTCCCCCGAGGGTACACGGCTCTGAAGGGCGGCCTGCCTCAATTCCAGAGGTAGGCCTTTTCCCACCACCTTCCAGTACCCACCTGTCCATGGTAACAGTGGACCAGGCGAAAGGAAGTGTCTGAGCCGCCTTCCACGGGGAACAGGGTGAGGTGACAGGGATGGGGCGACACCCTCAGCCCGTCACTGGGCAGGCTTGGAGGAGGGACCGCCGAGGAACCTCCTGGCCTTTACCTCCCTTGCCTGTTGGAGGAAGCACGGCGTTTGGGCTTGGGATACTAATGAGGAGCCTGCTGGCCCTGACGCTGTTGGCCAGTATGGCCAAGGGCGCAGAAGGAGGAACGGGCTTAGGCTGTGGCTTGGCCTTTGTCCTTCTGAGTGGAAGAGACCGAGTCCAAGGTAGCATTGGACTTCTCGATCCTCTGCAGGTGACCTTCCACCCTAGGGTCAAGAGGTCAGTCCCCAAAGGAACATCCTCGGCCAACTTGTGCTGGGTATCCAGGTAAAGGTGGATATCCTCAGCCAAGCCCGACGACGCATGGCCACTGCGGCCGCCACAGACCTGGCACATGAGTCCCCGATGTCTAACGCAGTCTGGAGCTGCTGTTTAGCCACTGCCCTGGCCTGGTCCCACACCTGCCTGACCGTAGTCTGCAGATCTGCAGGAAGATGAGGGACAACCTCATCCAGGGAGCCCAACAGGGCGTGAGAAAAATGTGCCATGAGGATGGCCGAACTGGCCTGACGAAGGCCGAGAGAGGACGCAGCATAGACTTTTCGCCCGGCATAATCCAATTTCTTGGATTCCTTGTCGGGAGGTTTGTCCACATCCCTGGCGTTCCCAGCACGCCGGAAAACGCTGTCGGAAACCAACCCTCGGCCGAGGGGTGTTCAAAACCGACAGGGAACCGGTAGGGACCGCATACTTCCTGGCCAACCTGGTCGAAGGCGCAGGGCAGGAAGCAGGACGCTGCCAAAGTTCCAAGGCCGGACCCACTATGGCTTCGGCCACTGGAAAGGCCTCCGTAGGAGAATCCCTCATGGGTCCAGAAATCTGTGAGGGATACCTGGTCTGGCTTAGAACGGGGTTCGAGCTTCATCCCGTGGACTCCGAGGATGAGTCGAAGCAACCCTTAGAAGGACGGCGGGCTATCGTCCATTGACTGTCCTCCCGAGGACTCCAAGTCTATGCGCTTGGAGAAGAGGAAGGAACCATCATCGGACTCAGAAGAGTCCTCAAAGAGCTGCCTCGGCCCTGAGCCACCCTCCACCTGCCGAGGTTTATCGGGAGTGAGGGTGACCAAAGCCTATGGGGCAAACCCAAAGCCGACCGAGAATTTTTGGTCGGAGCCCCAACTAATGGCTGTGGGGGCGGAGGTTCCACCAGAATCGGTGGGGCAGCTGGAATTGGCCAAACAACCGACCTGAGAACAGGCTCCTCGACTACAATGAGGGGTTGTTTCGGCTGCTCCGGTGACAGCCACTTAATGGCCAGGAAGACGACTGGTCGGCTTATTCCCGGTCAAAAGGAGCTGTTGCCACACAAGTTCCTCGTACCTCCGACGCAACTTGCGCCGAAGCCTCCTCTCGTCCGAGGAAGAGGAAGAGCGGCAGCGCCGCTTCCGCGGTGCTGAGACCAAGACCGCCTATGACGGCGGGATCGGTTGGACCGCGAGGATGTCCGAGACCGAGACCTAGAGTCTCGACTAGGCCGAGGAAGGCGAGGAGAAGTGTCGGAAATCGGCACTCCCCTCGGCTCGGACGATCCCACCGAAGGCTCCGGAACCGGAGACACAGACGAGCCGACGGGATCCTCAACTCCCACCGGGGGAACCGGGGAGAGGGAATTCTCAGCTTCTCCAGCCGACAACCCGTCCAACGGGTCGAGAAAAATCTCGACCGCGCCGATGGGAGTCTCAGCCAACTGGCCTGACGGGGACACCGTGAAGCCAGTGGCCGAAGCTGAGGGGTCGACCAAAGTCGACTGTCGACAAGGGGAAGGGGATCTTTCCCGCTCCCAAGAGCATCGACGGAGAGACTTACTTTTGCTCTTTTTGGACCTGGAAGAAGGTCCCGAAGAAGTTGGACCCTCACCTTTGGTCGAGAGGGTCAGACAAAGCTCCTTAAAAGAAGCCGAGTAAGAGGCACCGAGAGAGAGCGGGACAAATGCCGCAGCCGAGGTAGAAGCAGCCCGCGCCGCCTCCTCTTCGAGGGCGATCATCTGCTCAAGCTGATCCGCCGAGCCCGCCGCCGCGGACACCGCCAATCGGGCCTCTTTAGATTTCACCGGTGGAATTCTTTTCTCGGGGCGCCCCAGTTGTAATCGGGCAGCACGGTCTTCAAGGACGTAGGCCGAGAAGGAAGAGCACAGGTCGCAGGCCTGCGGGTCGTGCTCAAGGCCCAGGCAGTAGACGACGTGGAGTGCGGATCCGTCCCAGACATCTGCACACGCAAGGGCACCTCCGAAATCCAGGAGTCGATTTGCCACGAGCCAGAGGAGAAGAAGACCAAGTCTTTTGCAAAACTTTTCAATTTCAACTTTTCAAGAATTAGGAACCAGTCTTTAAAGCCTAACGCTGCTGTTGAGTGAAACCTGAGCTCTGGCGGTGGTGATTCATGTATGGGGGAGCCAAAGTATTCACTCGGTGGGAGGAGCCAGCTTAAGATTTTCCAGCAGATAGGGCGGCAACGTTGCGGTGATGAACAACATATCCATGTCCCCAGAAATACAGGTTACTCACCCGTAACAGGAGTTCTAGGAATGGTATATGTTGTTCATCCACACTGTATGGCAGGTCCTTGCCGCTTTAAATCTTGCCGGGAGGTCTTCAAGTTGGCCTCCCACCCACCCGGTGTTAAACTCTCAGCTCAGCCCCATGACGCCAGATCTAGGCTCCTGGAAGCTGTGTGCTGCCGGCCAGGAGGTTGGTCGGTGGATGAACAACATATACCATTCCTAGAACTCCTGTTACAGGTGAGTAACCTGTATTTCTAGGGACATGGATGTGTTGTTCATCCACACTTACTGGCAGAAATCTAGCAGTTCTCCAGGGAGGAGGGAGGCTGATACCCCTACTTGGGGAATAATGACTGGAGAACTGAGGCCCCAAAACCAGCATCCCAGCGTGACTCAAGGTCGATGTGGTAGTGGGTAATGAAGGTGTGTGCTGACTTCCAGGTAGCAGCCCTGCAAATTTCCTCTATAGGGACGCCCCTGAAGCAGCCACCAATGCAGCGGCATTGCGGGTAGAATGAACTCTATCCTCTGGGAGGCTCCATGCCCGCCAATCTATAGCAGAGATCTATGCAGGAGGTGACCCACCTGCCTATTGTCCACTTGGCTGCAGGTCTACCAGGTGCGGCTTCAGCGTAGGCGACAAACAGCTGGTGAACCTCTCCCCGAACTTCAGCCATCCGCTCCTTATAATAAGCAAGCGCTCTTCTAGGGGACAGAGTATGGAGCCTATATTCGGCCTCCGAGGTGTGATTGGGGTAGAACACCAGCAGAGTCAACACCTGATTAAGGTGAAACTCAGACACCACCTTTGGAAGGAATTTCGAGTGGGGGCGCAGGACAACCTTGTCCCTGTGGAAGACCAGATAAGGAGACTCGATGGAAAACGCCTGGAGCTCTCCCATGCTTCTGGCTGACGTGACAGCCACCAAGAAGGCGGTCTTCCACAACAGGTGGGAGATGTCACACCTGTACATCGGTTCGAATGGTTTGCCCATGAGCTTACCCAGTACCAGCAGCAGATCCCAGAGAGGTGGAGGTTCTCACACCAGAGGGGATATGTGATCAAGGCCTTTGAAAAAGTGACCGACCACTTTCTCCTGTGTCATCGACTGCTTCCCGGCCCGTGCCCGGTAAGCAGAGATGGCTGCCAGGTGCACCTTAAGGGTTGTCGACCAAAGCCCTTTCTGAGAAAGGGACCACAGGTGGTCCAGAATGCTTGCCAAGGAGCAGGAGGAAGGGTCCAGGCCCTTGCCCTGACACCAAATGGAGAATCTCTTCCATTTGAAGGCATAGCATTTCCTGGTCAACTCCTTATGGGACACCTCAGCAACGTTGAGGACCTCATCAGAAAGACCTAAGGCCTGGAACTCTAGCCGCTCAGAAACCAGGCCGTTAGGTGCAAGGATTGAAGATCCAGATGGAATACCTTCCCCTGATTGACTGAGATCAGGTCCAGGTGGACTGGAAGCCGCCTTGGGAGCCTGGAGCTGAGACTGAGGAGATCTGGATACCAGAACTGGCGGGGCCAGTCTGGGTCTACCAGAATCACCTGCGCCTTGTCCCTCCTCACCTTGAGAAGCACCTTGTGGATCAAGGGAAATGGCGGAAAGGCGTAGAAGAGGCCCGGGGTCCACGGCCTCGAGAAGGCATCCCACTGCAGCGAGCCCTGCTGAGGGGGGCGGGCATGAAACAGTCTCAGCTTCGCATTCTCCCTGGAGGCAAACAGGTCCACCTGAGGCGTGCCCCAGTGGGAGAACAGATCTTGTACTACCTCCGGCAGGAGAGACCACTCATGGAACGCAGCCCCTATCTGGCTTAGGGCATTGGCCAGAATGTTGGAGGCTCCTGCCATATGGATGGCAAGGAGATCCGCCTCCAGGCTGCGCATGAGTGACCAAATGCGGAGAGCTTCCTTGCACAGAGGCATGGAGCACGTCCCGCCCTGGTGGTTTAGGTAGTACATGGTCGTGGTATTGTCCGTCTGGACCTGGACCACTTGTCCCCGTAGAAACGGAGCGAAGGCAGTGAGGACTAGACGAACCGCTCGAAGCTCCAACAGGTTGATGTGACATCGGGACTCCCGAGGGGACCAGAGGCCATGCGCTCTGTGCTCCCCCAAATGGGCACCCCAGCCCATCAGAGAGGCATTGGTCGATAGAGAGACTGTTGGCTCGGGGCGGACAAATGGGATGCCTTCCTGCACATGGGCTGGAATGGTCCACCACTGGAGAGCGTTCCACATCCCCTGGGTCACTGTCACTAGCTGATCCAAGGGATCTGAGTGCTGTGACCATTGGCTGGCCAGCCCCCATTGAAGGGGACGCATGTACTAACGGGTCCAATGGACCACACTGGTGCAAGCCGCCATGAGGCGCAGGAAGTCCCGGGCAGGGCGCAATTGCCCAACCTGAAATGATTGGGCAAAGGAGGAAAGACCCTCGGCCCTGTCCACCATGAGCCGTGCCCTGGCTCGTATAGAGTCGAGCTCTGCCCTGATGAAATGTATCACCTGCTTTGGCATGAGTTCCAACTTGGCCTCACTGATGAGGAGGCCAACCTGAGAGCAGACCTGGAGAGCCAGATCTCTGGACCGTTCCACCTCCGTTCTGGAAGAGGCTGCAATCAGCCAGTCATCCAGGTAGGGGTACATCCGGACCCTTCGGCGCCGCAGGAATGCTGTCACTACTGCCATGCATTTGGTGAAGACCCTGGGAGCTAGGGAAAGGCCGAAGGGCATGGCCCGGAACTCGTAGAGGGATCCCTCTGCCTTGAAGCGGAGGAATCTCTGGTGGGACGGACAGATTGGGATGTGAAAGAACACGCCCTGGAGGTCCAGAGAACAGAACCACATGCCTCATTCCAAGGATGGGATTATCTGAGCCAGAGTGACCATCCTGAAGGTTCGAGACCTTAGGGACCTGTTCAGGTCATGCAAGTCTAGAATGGGGCGCCAGCTCCCCGTCCGTTTCAGAACCAGGAAGTACCTGAACACAAACCTTTGGTCTGGTGGAGGATCCGCCACCTCCCTGATCACCTGTTTTTCGAGGAGCAGGGTGATGTCGGCTCAGCAAGCCGACAGAGAGGCTACGGACCCTGTAGCCCCCAAAGCGGCGACGGCTCGGAAGGGCGGGGCCTACTCTAACTCCAGGGGCAGGCCCTTTCATACCACCTCCAGCACCCAGCAGTCCGTGGTGATTGCAGACCAGGCAGAAAGCAAGTGGCGGAGCCATCCCCCTAATGGGGGAACCCAGTGGGCAATGACAAGGCTAGGGTCGACACCCCTCAACCTGTCACTGGGCAGGCTTGGAGGAGGGACCAGCGGAGGGACCTCATGGGCCTTTTCCTCCCTGCTTCCTGTTAGAGGGAAACGCAGGCTTGGCTTTGGGGTGCCAAGCATGAGCCTGCTGACCCTGATGCTGGTGCTGTTGGGCTGGACGTGCCGCAGGCGCAGAATGGCGAAAGGACTTACGTTGTTGACAACGGCCCTTGCCCTTCTGGGCGGAGGTGACAGAGTCCAGGGTAGCATTGGACTTTTCGATCCGCTGGAGGTGGCCTTCCACTCCAAGGCCGAACAGGTCAGTCCCCAGGAAGGGGACATCCGCCAGTTTATGCTGGGTATCCGCCGTGAAGGTGGATATCCTCTGCCATGCCTGCGACGCATGGCTACTGCAGCCGTAACTGATCTGGCACAGGAGTCTCCAATGTCTAGAGCAGTTTGGAGCTGCTGTTTTGTCACCGCCCTTCCCTGGTCCCGCACCTGCTTGACCGTGTCTGCAGGTCGGCCGGGAGATGAGGGATCACCTCATCCAGGGAGCCAATGAGGACGTGGAAGAAGTGTGCCATCAGCACGGCCGAGCTGGCCTGGTGGAGGCCAAGGGAGGACGCAGCATACATCATGCGCCCAGCATAGTCCAGCTTTTTGGACTCTTTGTCAGGGGGCTTATCCACATCCCTAGCATTCCCGGAACGCCGGAAAACACTCTCGGTGACCAACCCCTCCGCAAAGAGGTGCTCCGGAAAACCGGACAAAGAGCCGGTAGGGACCACATACTTCCTGGCCATCCTGGCCGAAGGCGCAGGACAGGAAGCCGGCCGCTGCCAAAACTACAAGGCTGGGCCAACAATGGCTTCAGCCACTGGAAAGGCCTCCGTGGGCGAATCCCCTTGGTCCAGTACCTCCGTCAGGGGATACTTGGCCTGCTTGGATACGGGCTTGGGCTGCATCCCAGTGGACTCCGAGATGAGCCAAAGCAGACCCATAAAAGACGATGGGCTCTCATCCATCGACTGCCACCAGGAGGACTCCAGGTCAAGGGGCCTGGAAAACAGGGAGGAGTCATCGTCAGACTCCGAGGAGTCCGCAAAGAGCTGCCTGGGGTCTGAGCCACCCTCCACTTGCTGAGGACGGTCGGGAGTGAGGGTGACCGACAACCTGTAGGGCAGACCCTGACCCGACCGAGAGTCCTTAGTCGGCTCCCCCAATTTCGGTTGTGGAGGCAGAGGTTCCACCACAATCGGTGGGGCAGTTGGTTTCGGCCAAACAACCGGCCCAGGCTTGGGCACCTTGACTACAGCGAGGGGTTGTTTCGGCTGTTCAGGTGACAGCCACTTGATGGCCGGGGAAGGCAATGGCGTTGGCTTGTTCCCAGACAGAAGTAACTGCTGCCACATTAGGTTCTCGTAGCATCGATGCAATTTGCGTCGAAGCCTCTCCTCTTCCGAGGAGGAAGACGAGGATGAGCGGCGCTGCCGCTTACTTCGGTGCCGAGACCGACGACTGCCATGTACCCCAAGAGACAGGGGAAGTCCCAGGCAGGGTGCAACTGCCCATCCTGAAATGAGCAGGCAAAGGAGGAAAGATCCTCCGCCCACTGGGAGCCGGGCTTGAGTCCATCGAAAGTTGAGCTCCGCTCAATGAAGTGAATCATCTGCGAAGGGACGAGTTCCAATTTGGCCTCATTGACTAAGAGACCGATCAGATCTGAAGGGTAAAGTTTTGGGACCGCTCCACTTCCGCCCTAGAGGAGCCCACGATCAGCCAGCCAGCCATCCAGGTAAAGGTACACCCGAACTCCGCAGCACCACAATAAGGCTGCCACCACTGTGATGCACTTGGTGAAGACCCGAGAGCAGAACCAAATGTACTGCTCCATGGATGGGATGACCTGATTCAGAGTTACCATCCTGAAGGAGTGCGACTCCAGAAATTTGTTGAGGTTGTGCAGATCCAATATGGGCGCCATCCCCCCCATCCGCTTTGGAACCAAAAAGTATCTGGAGACAAACCCTGGATTGGATGTAGGGGTCAGGACACGAACTACCGCTTCCTTCTGGAGGAGCTGGGAAATGTCCTCCCGAAGGGCGGGCAGAATGTCTGCAGATGCCATGTCCTCCCGAGGGGCATGGGTTCGGCTCAAACTCTAGAAGCAGATCCTGGTCAACCACTTCAAGCACCCACTGGTCTGTGGCGATAGTGGACCAGGCCGAAGCAAAGTAGAGTAGCTTGACCTCCATAGGGGTCACCCGGAGACAGCAGGCCAGGCATGGGGGGGTGCCGGAACCCATCACTTTGTAGGCTTGGAGGCCATAGCAGGGCTGACTGAGGAAGCAACTGTACCTCGTCTGCCAGGTTTCCTGACAAAAGAAGCCACGAACTTCGGCTGAGAACACCAAGCCTGCTGAACAGGGCCGAAACTGAAAAGACTTTTTCTTAGACTTCGAGCCCATGTTGTCTTTCTGCACAAAAGTGACAGAGTCAAAGGTGGCAAGGACATCTCTATGTGACTGAGATAGCCATCCATCCCTGGCCCAAACAAGTCAGTACCCAAAAAGGAAATATCCTCCAGCTTCTGCTGGGTATCGGCCATAAAGGTTGAAATCCACAACCATGCCCTTCAGCACACAGACACCACCACGGACATGGACCTTGCACACGAGTCGCCAATGTCCATGGCCGTCTGAAGCTGCTGTTTCGCAGCGGCATGGCCTTGATCTCAGACCAGCTTGACCTGTAGCTGCAGGTCATCTGAGAGTCGAGGGAGCACCTGATCAAGAATGCCCAGCAAAGCATGGGCTAAGTGGGCCATCATGAGGGTTGAACTAGCCTGCCGAAGGCAGAGACAGGAGGCTGCATAAACTTTCTTGCCCACATAATCCAGTTCCTTGAACTCCTTGTCGGGAGGCCTATTGACATCCCCAACATGGCCAATATGCCAAAGGACAAAGTCGGTGACCAACTTTTCAGCTGAAGAGTGGCCCGTGAATCCAGAGAGTCTCTGTGAGGACCGTGTACTTGTGAATTGACGTTGTGGGTCAAAAAGCAGGATACTGCCACAGTTCCAGTGCAAGGCCAAGAATAGCCTCTGCAATAGGGAACACAAACCCAGGGGAGTTGTCCCTGTTAAGGATCTCAGTAAGGGGTATTTAGCCCACTTCTGAACAGGTTCCAAGGGGATCCCCGTGGACTCCTGAGAACAAGCAAAACATAGCCCCGAAGGAATCAGGACCAGAATTAGCTATCATAATCTCCCCCAGATGGAACTCAGTGGCTGGCCTGCTGTGCCCATATAAAGGAAATGGAAAGAATAACAGCTCATCTGCGATTGCGGAAAGATAATTTCACTGCAAGGTGGCTCCCTTACGAGTTCATCAGTGCAAGGGAGGGTATTCCTAGTTTGGAAATCTTGGCAAGAGATGCTAAGACTGAAACATGCAGAACTGTATGGTTTACTTGAGGCCCAATGTTAGTGTTCTCAAACTGCTAGTCTCAAATGGGATGTTACTAGAATGTATATCTAAACATAGTCTGCTCTCTGTTCGAGGGTTGTGTATGACAGCTGCACAAGTGACCAAGTCAATGGGGGAAGGGGGATTAGTTATTGTCATGGTTTTATGTCTGATATATTTATTTTGTTGTAATTCTGTATTGTGTCTCTGGGTTGTTTTATATGCTACACTGCAATGTCAATAAAAGTGCAGTTTCAAAGAAACAAATGGGACTCATTCCTCCATATGTTCTGGGATCAGCCAACACTGGGTGGTATCCTACATCAGCTGAGTCACTGTGACCGGCTGGTCAAAGTGTCCTAGACACTGGGACCCAGATGGCCCAACTCCCACTGCAGTCGGTGCATCCTCCAGCTGGCCCACTGGACCATGCTAGTGCAGGATCCCATGTACCCCAGCAGTCGCAATAAGTCATGGGCATCACCCAACCTAACTGGGCAAAGGAGGCAAGATCCAGTGCCTGGTCCACAGGGAGGCAGGCCCTGGCCCAGTAGAAGTCTAGCTCTGCCCCAATAAAGTGAATTACATGCAAGGGGATCAGTCCGGATTTCACCAGGTTGACCAACAGGCCCAAGTCTTTGCAGGTCTCTGGGGCCAGATCTCTGGACCACTCTACGGCCTCCTTGGATGGCCCAGCAATCAGCCAGCTGTCCAGCTAGGGGTACACCCTGATGCCCTTACACTGCAGGAAAGCTGCCACTGCTGCCATGTACTTGAAGACTCTGGGCACAGACAATGAGGTATGACCTGAACTGATACAGAACCCTTTCTGCATGGAACTGAAGGTACCACTAGTGCGATGGATGGACAGAGATGTGGAAGAAAGCATCCTGGAGGTCCAGGGATCAGAACCATGTGCCCTGCTTTAGAAATGGTATGAGCTGGTTGAAGGTTACCATTTGAAACTTTTGCTTCTTTATGTACTGATTGAGAACATGCAACAGATCCAGTATGGGGCTGCAGCACCCGTCCGCTTCGGAACCAGAAAGTACTGGACATGTACCAATGACTTGCCTGAGAGTTTGAGACACGGGCTATAGTCCCTTTCGCAAACAGCTAGGCGACGGCCTCCCTTAGGGTGGACAGCATGTCCAGCAACATGGAAGACTTCTGAGGAACATGGGATTGGCAAAGAGGGAGAGCCTCAAAATCTACAGGCAGTGGTCTGCCTACCACCTTGAGAACCCACTTGTCCGTGGAAATGATGGGCCAGGGTGGCCAGAATGGCAAAACCGACGCCCCACAGGATGCTGCATCAGGGACTAAGTGGGAGGGAGGTTGACACCCCCCCCCATCACTGGGCAGCTCTGGAGGGGACACTGGCTGGTGGGGCCAGAAGGGCACTACTTCCCCTACTTTACCTGTCTGTTATTGGCCCCTGGCCAGAGAACTTGCCCTTGGGCAACTGGCTTGGTACTGATCCTGCTGGAGCTACTGCTGAGGCTGCAAGGACCAAAACTAAAAGGCCTCCTTTTTCAGTTTTTGGACCTTAGGGTCTTTCCAGTAGTAGTAAATCATTTTTATTCGGAGAATACTGAAGACATTCCATTGAGCAAAGCTAATTTTCAATGAAGTTCCAGGTCTATAAAGTGCAAAGTTTCACATAAATTAAACATAACCACATACATACACTTAGGATAATAATAAAGAACATACCCAGATGTAACATATATGATCATTAGATCAAACTTTTAAAATACATTATACTGATTGCAAACGTAAACAGTCTTTGTCCAAGAGGTACACCATCGAACAAATTTACAAACATTGGTCCTGACCCCCTGGACATCTTAAATATTGAGCTGAATCGTTACAGAGGGAAACTCCCCTAAATGGGACAGAGGATGTTCCAATATTCAAATTACAGCTGGGGATAAAAAATTGGACACCATGTGTCAATCTCAAATCCCTTCCAAATTCCCCAAGTTTAAACAGCCCAACAATATAATCTGGAACCTTATGGTTCCAGACCCTAATCATGAAATGCAATACATGTATATTCCTTCTCACAGGTGGTATATTCCAGTTTAATTCATTAAATAAATAACATTGGGATGTTCTAAACGGAACCTCTAATATGAAACGAGCCAACCTGCAGAACTGCTGGTCCACCTTGTTTAACAATACCCCAGAGGCTCCTCCAAAAAATATATCTCCATAATCAGCTGCTGGGAGAAGTAAAGCTTCAACCACATTCTGACAGACCTCCCTAGACAAAAACCCTTTCTATCTGTAAAGGGCTCCTAATTTTTTATTCATACTTCCAATTAATGAATCTATATGTAGATCCCAACTTAAATGGGAATCAAGCCACATTCCCAAATATTTGTAATGATCAACCTGTTTTATAGCTAAACCCCCAGATGTAAAAATTTCCAGTTTTAGATCACAAGTTCTATTGTACTTACTTCTAAACAAAAGCACCTGTGTTTTATTTGCATTCAAAATCAAATGATGCTTCCTAAAGAATTCCTGAGCTCGTCAAAAGCTTGTTGCAACTTTAACTCTATTATAGCCTGAGACACTCCTTCAATATACAATATGGTATCTTTATTCTATTCTTTATTAATTACAAATCGGGTTTACAATCTTTGAGTCAGAGACTCGTTTACAAAGGCACCTAGTTGCAGGCTGGGGCAAACATCAAGACAGCTATTACAGTACAGATTAAAACAGAGGATAACATTACAGGTGCAGTAAGAGGGACATTTAACATAGATACACTTAGGTTACATAATGTAGTAGTTTGTATGTTACTTAGGTCACATAATGTTACAAAATTGTGAGTTACACTTATGGATAAAGTAGGTCTTCAAAGAAGACAGCGGGTTACATCCCTGTTTGGACCTAGTAGGGAAGGAGTGGGTCTGGGGAGGGAGAGGCTGTCCAGTGGACGTTGTCGAGCCAGAAGGCAAGGCAGGCGGGTACCACAGGTTACAACAGAGGGTCAGTTGCACCTACAACATCGGGTATTAAAGATATGGTTCCGAAGGGCTGTTTTAAAGGAGCCGAGTTTTGGCAAGTTGGAGATGCAGCTAGGGAGGGAGTTGAACCAAGTGGGGGCTCGGTAGAGGAAGAATCTCTAGGCAAGAGAGGTCTCGGTTCTGGGCACCTTGAAAGTGATCTTAACAGAACTCTGGGTGGTGATGGACGATGATGACTGCTGCAGGGAGGTGGAGACCCGGGGAAGAGTCCTAGCAGTGACTTCTTAGCGAGAGGGCAGGTCTGGTAGAGCAGTCACTCCTCAAAATTGAGCAGATTGGTGGTAGTATAGAGAAGGCAGGTGTGAGTTTGGCTGAGGGCACTGGTCAGGAGCCTACAGGCCTTACTGATGGAGAGTTAGATTTTGGAGAGGGCAGTGTTGTGAGCTGCGGCATCGATGGGCAAGCCATAGTCCACGAGGGACAAGACGGAGGAGGTGATGGCCAGCCTGAGGGCAACCTGAGGCAGGCAGTCCCTGTGCCAATATAGCAGGCCAATCCGAGAGTTAATGGCAACTGACAGGGCATTAATGTGGGTGTGGAAGGAGAGGGCAGTATCGAACTTGATGCCTAATTACTTATATATGGTCACTTGTTCTAGCAGGTGCAGAGTGCTGGGGATAATCAAGAGGGGGGTATTTTTAAGCTTTATTTTGGTGGTGGGAGAAGAGCACTGATTTGGTTTCTTTTGGTTAATGATCAGTCTGCGGTAGCCAAACCACCTTTCAGCTTGGTTGTAAGCTTGCTGGAGGGATAACTGGAGGGAGGTGGGATTGGGATGCGAGGCAACGAGGACTGCATCATCGGCATAGAGGAGCATTTCACTGGTACATGAGCTGGGGAGGGTGTTGAGGTAGAGACTAAAAAGTACTGGACCCAGGATGGAGCCCCGAGGGACCCCGGAGCGAATGGGAAGAGTGCTGGAGAGGAAGCCGCTGATCTTGACATGCTGGGATCTAGCAGAGAGGTAGCTGGAGAACCAGAAAATGGGACCGCCACAGAAGCCAAGTTGGTGGAGAGAGTCAAGTAGAAGGGGAAGACAGACAGTGCCAAAGGCCTTGGAGAAGTCAATGAACACTGCTCCTGCAAGGCTGCCAGAGTCAAGAGCAGCATGCAGGTGTTGGGAGAATTCCAGGAGAGCCGTGGTTTTTGTACTGTGTCCTGAGCGGAAACCGTGCTGCTCTGGGCACATAATGTCGTACTTGGTTAGGTATTCAGAGAGCTGGATCAACACCACTTTTTTAAGGGCTTTAGAGAGTAGGGGGAGGATGGAGATCAGCTGGTAATTGTTGGGCGTGGACCGGTCCCCACTCTTATGTATGGGTGTGATTTCAGCAGTTTTTCAAGCACTTGGGAACTGACCCAGGCATACAGACCGGTTTAGAAGGTCAGTCAGGGGGACAAGGACTTCGTTCAAGACCATACGGAGGATCCTGGAGTCGAGAGGGTCACTGCTGGGGTTATTGCTGACTAAGGCTTTTAGCAGGTGCAGCCTGGCTTCTTGGGAGGATAGGGTGTGTAGGTAGTCTGGTGGGCGATACAGGACCAGAGGGAGGAAGGTGGGGATTGGGTCAAAGAAGCTGCTGGGGAGGACCATGCTTAGGTCAGAGAACGCAGTGTTAAGGCAATCGGCTATGAGGAGTGGATCTGTGGTGGGGGTGCCACTGATGGAAAGCTGAGATGGTGGGGGGGCAAGACTTCCCATTTAGCTCTTTCATATTATCCCAGGAGGTCCGGGCTGAACCTCAAGTGGAAGTGAGGGTGATCTGGTAGTGCTCTGCCTTGGCCCGC
Source organism: Neoceratodus forsteri (assembly GCA_016271365.2). Classification (NCBI taxonomy): domain Eukaryota; kingdom Metazoa; phylum Chordata; order Ceratodontiformes; family Ceratodontidae; genus Neoceratodus; species Neoceratodus forsteri. Next base: position 1,064,713,664 of record CM057455.1, on the reverse strand, counting down.
CTAATGGCCCAAGTGCACTTATTGCATTCTGCGTTGTAGGCCTGCCTATCAAGCGCCTTTCCAGATTCTACAGCAATGTGCCCGAGATTATCTCTGATTTGAGTCTCTGGAGGAAGGGGTGGGGTGATCCATGGGGCATTGCACTTTTTGGAGCGGATCCTGGTGAGGAGGGCAAAAAGGTCACAAGCCTTACAGAAGGCATTTGTGAAGTGATCAAGAGCCGAGTCAATGTCAGGGGCACACTGGATAGGGGACCAATCTAGCTGGGCTAGGTATTGTTTTAATTTTCTGAGGCCGCTGGGGCATAAACGGTGGCATAGAGTGGCCTGGGACACTAGCTTCAGCATGGAGGATGACCAGAGACAGAGGACTGGGGAGTGATCGCTAAGAGAGTCGGGGAGGACAGTGACATCCCGGATTTTGTAGGGGCGGTTAGATATAACAGCATCTAGAAGAGTGCTGGTGCCAGTAGAGTGGTTGAATCTGGTGGGCTGGGTGACTAACTGGGACATATCCAGGGCAGCAAAGGAGCCCCTTATATGGGAGGCAGTGGAGGCAAGTCAGTTAACACTGAGATCACCTAGGATGACTTGCTTCACTTTGTGAGGGAGAGATGTGAGATAGTCAATGAGGGACTGGACTGCTTGGTTTTGATTCCTCGGGTGTACATAGGAGACCCTGAGGAAGAGAGGGCCTCGGGTGAGGTCTAATGTGATTTTTAAGGTGAGGGCTTGGGATCCATAATGAATTTTGGGAGCTGGGAGTGCCTGACCTATAAGGGAGTCCAATACGAGTAGTGCGCAACCACCACCATGTTTGCTTACTCGGTTTTCCCTGTAGATGGTATATTCAGGGAGGAGGGAGGGTGACACCGGAGTCAGGGGTGGATTTGGAGAGCCAAGTTTCTACCAGTGCAATTATGTCAAGTTAATGTTGAACGACCCAGCACTGGAGGGCAGCAGATTTCTTTAGGAGACTGCAAATGTTTAAAGATGCAAAGCGGAGCCCAGTTGCACTACAGGGGTTAGAAGGGCTGGAAGCAATAGGTCCTGAGTTTGGGTGTACATTACCAGATAATAATAATAGCAGTGTAATTATTCTGGTTATTGGCCAGTGGCGATGGAGACCCATGGGTTGACACCCATCTGAGGACTTTACAATCAGGGTGCATGGGACAGATGAAGTGCGAAGGGTGGGAATGGCAGGGGAAAGCTGGGTCCAGGTCAGGTCTTGGAGGGCAGATGGAGTGGGGGTGTTGGCAGGGTGGGGTGTTCAGGGATCACGGGTGTGTCGAGGGTGGGGGAGGGCAGAGTCACTATGGGGTAGTCTTTGGATGAGGTGCCTAGTGTGGAGGAAAGGTGCTCCGGTCAGTGTGAGGTCTGTACCAAGAGAGTGAAGGACAGCAGACTTAGTAATGGAGTGTATGTACCCACAGCAGCTGAGCAGTAAAGGACGAGTGTCCAGTAATAGTAGAGAGTAAGGAGATGTAGAGCAACTTTGGAACGGTTGGGGGAAAATGACTCTAGTGGGCGAAAAAAGTATAAGCTGCAAATGGGAAAAATCAGTATCAATCAGTAGAAGAGGGAAGGGGCAAAGATTGATGAATAGTGATAGACTGACCACACAATAAGTGAAATGAGACAGGAACTGTATTGTGTTGGACTGGGTAAGTGTGCTTATAACTGGGCCCTCTAGTGGCTAAAATATATAATCTGCTAATGGAAAAGTCAGCACAAAAAAAGAACAGGCAGGGTGGTGCTGAAGCAGGTATCATCTACATACAGATGATATCGAGTATCAGGGTATTGGGGCCTACATTCATTCACACAGATATTGAAGACCACAGGCCTCAAGACTGACCCCTTGGGAACTCCGCTCCTCAAATCCAGAATCCCAGATTTAAAGGAGGCTACCTTCACATACTGACTACATCCCATCAAATAAGATGAGAACCATTTAACTGAAAGATAAGACAAGCCAAACTCCCTGGGACGAAGCCACAGAGTCCAGGGTGACACTGCACTTCTCAATCATGGTAAGATGACATTCATCCATGGGCCAAAGAGGTCAGTGACCAAGACAGGGACATCTGCCAGCTTGCGCTGCGTGTCCACCGTGAAGGTGGTGAGCCTCAGCCAGGCCCTGCAACGTACTGCACTGGCCACTGCCATGGCATGGGCACAGGAGTCGCACATGTCTGAAGCAATCTGGAAAGTACAGTTATGTAAGAACTTACCGTAACAGTAGATCGAGAGAGAGGCTCTTGCAGTAGGTAATTACATATAGGACTGACGCCGGCCGGCGGTAGGACCCCACGGAAAAATTTCTAGCTAGCAGTCCCTGGTGGGGACCGCCCCCACGTCAGGTGACCAGCATCATACGACGTCAGTATAAAGGGGCGGTCCCGGACGCCCGCCTTCCAGTTCTTTCCCGCCACAGGCCCGGAAGGCCCGGAGGAGAGAGAAGCAGATATTTCCCTCAATGGAAAAGGAGCTGAAAAAGCCTAGGGGGATGGAGGATGGGATAGAGTTTATTGTGAAGAGCTCTCTCGAAGATCTACTGTTACGTGTAAGTTCTACGTAACTGTACTATCTTACTTCTCGAGAGGCTCTTGCAGTAGTAATACATAGGACAGAATCCCAAGCAGTCTGGAACAAATGAAAAGGCATCGAGGAGGAACTACTCCAATAGGTAGTAAGAAAGCTTGCAAACCTCAAGAAAGGAGGCCCTACAAGACCGCTAACCCGAAGCCTGCTCTACGGCGAGAGGCAATGTCCAAACTGTAATGTTTAGTAAATGTATGGACAGAAGTCCAAGTGGCGGCAGCACAGATGTCTGCCGCAGACACGTTCTTAAAACAAGCCGCAGAGGCGGCAACTCCACAAGTGGAGTGACCTCTGACTTGACCCGGGAGGGTCTTGTTGTACTTGTCATAACAGAAAGTGATGCAATGGGCCAACCATTTTGATAGGCATTGCTTAGAGACAGCATTGCCTTCTCTTTTGTGAGCGAAAGAGATGAACAACTGATCAGTCTTTCCGAGATCCTTCGTCGGTGTAGTATCTCAGAATCCTGTGAACATCCATGGTATGGAGCAGGTAGTCTCCTTGATTGGAGTACTGCGTGAAGAAAGCAGGTAATTCAATAGACTGATTCAAGGTAGATTCCGCTACCACCTTCAGAAGAAACTTAGGATTTGTGCGAAGAGCTACTCGTTCTTTGTGAAAAATCAAATAGGGGATTTTGCACATGAGGGCCTGGAGCTCGGAAATTCTGTGAGCAGAAGTAATGGCCACCAAGAACAGCGTCTTCCACGATAAAAACTTCAAGTCTGTGGAAGCCGCAGGCTCAAAGGGAGGAAGGGTAAGTTTCTCGAGGACAAAGTTTAAGTCCCAAGGTGGAGCTGGAGCCCGGACAGGGGGCCTGAGATGAAGGACCCCTCTGAGGAAAGTTTTGGATACCTCCAGCTGGGCAAATGCCTTATCGGAGAAAGGGACATGGTAGGCTGAAATAGCCGCCATAGGGACTTTCAAAGAGGAGTGACTGAGACCCAGGTCGAAAAGATGACGCATGTATTCAAGCAGAATGGTCACAGGGCAGGAAAAAGGCTCCACGTTCCTGGACACAGTCCAGATAGAAAATCTTTTCCATTTCATGGCATAGGTGGACCTAGTGGAGGGTTTTCTAGCCTCCACCAGAATCTCGGCCACCTTAGGAGAAACGCCAGAATGAGCTTGAGCTAGGTCTGCAGGAGCCATGCGTGAAGTTGAAGGGACTTGAGTCCCAGACGGACCAAGGTCCCTTGATCCTGGGTCAGCAATCCTGGAGAAAAAGGAAGAGGAAGAGGAGGAACTTCTGAGTATTGTTGTAGAAGAGAGAACCAGATTTGCCTGGGCCAGAAAGGAGCAATCAGAATCATTCTCGCTCCTTCTAAAGCAAGCTTCTGTAGCACACGAGGGACCAGAGGAATTGGGGGGAAAACATAGACAATCTGTCCTTCCAGCTTGAGAGACAGAGCGTCATTCCAGAAGCACTCTCATTTCTGGAGCGAAGCGAGCAAAGATTGGAGCTTTATGCTTTGGGAGGAAGGAACAGGTCTATCTGAGGAATCCCCAAATCTGGAAGATGCTTTTAGAACTTTTTTGTCCAATTCCCACTCGTGTGGAAGAGCCGACGAGCGACTTAGTCTGTCTGCCAGGACACTGTCAACTCCCGGAACATGGATCGCCGTGAGGTGAAGGTTGTGGTGAGTTGCCCAATCCCAAACCCTCATCGCTTCCCTGCACAGCGGGTAGGGCCGAGTTCCTCCCTGCTTGTTGATGTACCACACCACACACATGTTGTCCGTTTGGACAGCTAGGTGACTGGGAAGGATGTATAAGTGAAGGGCCTGGAGCGCATACAGCACTGCTCGAAGCTCGGGCACGTTGATGTGGAGAACTATCTCCAACTTTGACCAAAGGCCTTGGGTTCGGTGAGGACCCAGATGGGCTCCCCAACCTTCGCTTGAAGTGTCCGTGTCAGAGTCTAATCGGGGGGAGGATGAAAAAAGGGGACCCCCCCGGAAGAGGTTCTCTCAAACCATCCACCATTGCAAGTCTCTTACCATCAGCAAGGAGATCAGAACCAGATGATCTAGGTCGTCTACTCGTTGATCCCACTGAGATCGAAGCGTCCACTGAGAAATTCTCATGTGAAGGCGTACGCACGGAACAGTCAGGATGGCCGCCGCCATAAGCCCCAGTAGACGGAGCACTGGCCTCGCCGGGACCCTCCTGTGTTCCGATAAGAGGGAAATCTGTGACTGGAGGGAGGCCCCCCCTGTCCGGAGGCAGAAAGGCCTTGCACAAAGTTGTGTCGAGAATTGCCCTGATGAACTGGAGCCTCTGTGAAGGATCCAGGTGAGACTTGGAATGGTTGATGGTAATACCCAGGCCAGTGAAACCTGCTGGGTGAGGGAGAGAAAATGCAGGAGTTCCTCCCTGGATGGGGCCGCCAGGAGCCAGTCGTCCAGGTAGGGAAAAACCTGAGCTCCCAAAAGAATGCAGGTGGGCCGCTACCACTGCCAGGCATTTGGTAAAGACTCGAGGGCCAAGGAAAGACCTGGAATTGGTAGTGGACCCCTTGGAACGCAAACCTGAGGTACTTTCAGTGCGAAGGGCGAATGGGGATGTGCAGGTACGCATCCTGCATATCTAGTGCACAAAGCCATTGGCCCGGCCAAAGCAGGGGCAAAAGGGATTGAAGGGAGAGCATCCTGAACCTCTTGTATTCCACATACAGGTTCAGGGAGCTGAGATCGAAAATAGGTCTGAGATCTCCCGTCTTCTTTGGTACAAGGAAGAAGTGGGAATAGTACCCCGTCCCGTAGAGGTGAGGAGGGACGGGCTCTATAACCTGTTTCGCAAGGAGTGCTGAGATTTCTTCCCTGACTAAAGGAAGATGGTCCCTTGAGTAAGCGGAGTTCAGAAGGGGGTGACGTGGAGGTTTCTGTAGAAACTCTATGGAGTGCCCCTCTGCTATGATCTGAAGCACCCATGAATCCGAAGTTATCCTCTCCCAACCGGAAGGTGGAGGGAGAACTCCCTCTATCAGTTCCTCTGGGGCGTCCGGAGGTGGTGGGAGAGGAAAGGAGTCAGGTGGTGTGAGGCAGCGCCGGGAGTTGGGGCACCTGCTGTTTTTGGGCGGCTGGAGGCCTGGCAGCCGTGGGGCCCAACGCTGCGGCCCGCCCTTCCTGAGGTTTCCGCTGAGGCCAGCTGCATCTGCGAAGGGACAGCGCTGTGGGGATGGGGATGGTACATTGAATCAACGAATTTAGGGCCGTCCTTCTCCTGCAAATCAGTGATGATGTCCTTGACATCACCACCGAAAAGCACAGAACCCCTGAAAGGTGCTTCTTGGATGGCTGACTGCACCTCCGGGACCAGACCTGACACACGGAGCCATGCGTGACACCGAAGACTTACGGCGCACGCAGAGCTCCATCCTGTGGTGTCCACTGCGTCGTAGGTCATCCTCAGAATGTGATGACTGGCCAAACAAGCAGAACGGACCAGGTCGGCCAACTCCTGCTTGAATTGAGAGTCAGGCAAAGAGTCGATCTTGGATTCCGCCAGGGTAAGGACGGCCTTCTGGTAATCCCCCATATGTGCTACATAGTTCAGGGCCCTAATCCCCAGTGTGGAAGAAGCATAGATTTTCCTTCCATACTGATCCAGAAGGTGAAATTCCTTATCCAGGGGAGACAAGCTCAAGTGTTTCGGGTGTGCTAACCGGCCGTGAGCGGCGCTAATCACAACTGAGTCTGCACGGGGGTGAGAGTCTAAAAACTCTACACCCTCCGGAGCCTAGTATAGCCTGTTCGACTTCCTGGGAAGTGGGGCTAAAGCTGACGGTTGCTTCCAAATAGTGGAAACAAGGTGGGCGTGAGGCTCGATCCAGGGTGGCACTAAGGTAGGAGCCGTAAGGGGCAAGTCCAGATGTTCGGCGAGTTTTACCCATTGAGGATCTGGTTCTAAGGAATGCCACTGATGGACTTCCTGGATCTTCCTGAGCAACTCCGTGAAGGAAGGATCCTCTGGAGGAGACTTTGGAGGAGTCCTCGGCCGGGGCTTGGACGGAGAGCGTGGCTCATCGTCTTTCTCGGAACATCCATCGGAAGCGTCCGAGGAGTCGGAGAGAGAAGGAGAGGAAGAATCTGAAGCAGAGTAAGACTCCCTAACTCGTCTAGGGGGAGGAACAGGTTCCTTGGGAGGGATCCCAGAATGCGTGTCCTGCCCCTCTCTGGATCCCGAGGCAAACCCGAGAATCTGGAGGAGGAGAGGAGAGTCTGGGCAGTGCAGGGAGCCGGGGTGGTACCGTTGCCGTGGGCGGCTCTCGACTCTTAGTGAGCTGAGCTCAGCCTCAGCCCACCAAGAGGCAAGAGTCTCCTGAAGATCCACCGCGCCTAGGGGCGGTGGAGGAGGAGGAGGGGATAGTTGTACGGAGGAAATCCGTGAGGATAGTATCCGTAACCCAGCTGCGGGTATCCCGAGTCGGTCTGTGGCATCGGGTATTGCGTGTCGAAGGAGTTGGCACCGGCGCGGCGAGGATACGCGGACCGAAGACTGGCATCGGATATGACGGGCGGATACCAGACACTGGAGGAGCTGCGGAGCAGACAGCCCAGCCGGGTGCTCCACGGGCGGATCAGCCGGGCTAGGACCGTGGGGTGGAGAGCCCGAAGGAAGAGGAAAATCCCCCGCCGGCGTCGGAAGGGCTGGAGTCTGAACTGGCGTTGGAGGAGCCGGCGACGGGGTCAGAGGAACCGGCGTCAGATCCGGTTCTTCAGGAAGAGGATCGGACAATAGCCCAGGGTCCCGAGTCTCGTCTGGGAACGGAGGGGAAAAATCCCCGGGGTCAGGCAGGGGGGACTGGGGCTCCCCTGACGGCAGTGAAGGCTGCAGGGAGCCTGGTACGACAGATATACAGGTTACTCACCTGTAACAGGAGTTCTAGGAATGGTATATGTTGTTCATCCACACTCATTGGCAGGTATCCTTGCCGCTTTAAATCTTGCCGGAAGGTCTTCAAGCTTGCTCCTCCCACCCACCTGGTGGTATAACTCTCGCCGCCCCATGACGCCAGATCTGCCCTGGAAGCTCAGGTTGTCGCGTCGGAAGCCGGGCGGATGGAGTCGTGGATGAACAACATATACCATTCCTAGAACTCCTGTTACAGGTGAGTAACCTGTATTCTAAGGACATGGATATGTTGTTCATCCACACTCATTGGCAGACTCCTAGCAGTTCTCCGGGAGGAGGGAGGCAAGACGCACACCCCATTACTTACTTGGGAAAGAGAGCTGGAGAACCGAGGCCCCAAACCAGCATCCCGGCGTGACTCAAGGTCGATGTGGTAATGGGTAATGAAGGTGTTTGCTGACTTCAGGTAGCAGCCCTGCAGATTTCCTGGATAGGGACGTCCCTGGAAGCAGCTACTGTTGCAGCAGTATGGCGTGGTAGAATGAGCTCTTATCCCTCTGGGAGGCTCCATGCCCGCCAACTTATAGCAGAGATCTATGCAGGAGGTTACCCACCTGCTTATCGTCCGCTTGGCTGCAGGCTCCGCCAGATGCGGCTTCAGCGTAGGTGACAAACAGCTGGCGAACCTCTCCCCGAATTTCAGCCGTGCGCTCCTTATAATAAGCGAGCGCCCTTCTAGGGTCCAGAGTATGGAGCCTATATTCGGCCTCCGAGGTGTGATTGGGGTAGAACACGGCAGAGTCAACACCTGGTTAAGGTGAACTCCGACACCACCTTCGGAAGAAATTTCGGTGGGGCGCAGGACAACCTTGTCCCTGTGGAAGACCAGGTAAGGAGACTCGATGGAACGCCTGGAGCTCTCCCATCCTTCTGGCTGATGTGATAGCCACCAAGAAGGCGGTCTTCCACGACAGGTGAGAGAGAGCACACCTGTGCATAGGTTCGAATGGCTTGCCCATGAGCTTTGCCAGTACCAGCAGTAGATCCACGGAGGTGGGGGTTCCCACACTGGAGGGAAATGTGATCAAGGCCTTTTTAGCCCACACCACCCTCTCTGCGCCACTGATCGCTTCCCGGCCCGCCGCCTGCAAGCAGAGATGGCTGCCAGGTGCACCCTTGGGGTCGTCGACCTAAGCCCTTGATCAGAAAGGGACCATAAATAGTCCAAGATGCTTGCCAGGAACAGGAGGAAGGTCCGCCTTGCCCTGACACCAAATTGAAACCTTTTCCATTTGAAGGCATAGCATTTTCTGGTCGACTCTTTACGGACGCCTCAACTACATTGAGGACCTCGTCGGAAAGACCCAAGGCCTGGAACTCTACAGCTCAGGAACCAGGCCGTCAGGTGCAGGGATTGAAGGTCCGGATGGAACACCTTCCCTGATTGACTGAGAGCAGGTCCGGGCGAGCTGGAAGCTGCCGCGAGTCCTGGAGCTGAGACTGAGGAGATCTGGGTACCAGAACTGGCGAGGCCAGTCTGGGGCTATCAGAATCACCTGCTCTTGTGCCCTCCTGCTTGAGAAGCACCTTGTGGATCAAGGAAATGGGGGAAAGGCGTAAAGAGGCCCGGGGTCCATTGCCTCGAGAAGGCATCCCTGCAGCGAGCCCTGCTGAGGGGGCGGGCATGGAACAGACTCAGCTTCAGCGTTCTCCCTGAGGCAAACAGGTCCACCTGAGGTGTGCCCCAAGGGAGAACAGATGCTGTACTACCTCCGCAGGAAGACCACTCGTGGGATGCATCCCTATCCGGCTCAGGGCATCGGCCAGGGTGTTGGAGGCTCCTGCCACGTGAATGGCTAGGAGATCTGCCTCCAGGCTACGACAGTGACCAAATGCGAGAGCTTCCTTGCATAGAAGCATGGGCGCGTCCCGCCCTGGCGGTTTAGATAGTACAAGTATTGGTATTGTCCGTCTGGACTCGGACCACTGACCCCGGAGGAACGAGCAAAGGCGGTGAGAGCTAGGCGGACCGCCGAGCTCCAGCAGGTTGATGTGGCATCGGGACTCCCGCTGGGGACCAGAGGCCATGAGCCGTGTTCCCCAGATGGGCACCCCAACCCATCAGAGAGGCATCGGTCGACAGAGAGACCGTCGGCTCGGGGCGGACGAACGGGATGCCCTCCTGCAAATGATCTGGAACGGTCCACCACTGGAGAGCGTTCCACATCCCCTGTGTCACCGACACAAGCTGGTCCAAGGGATCGCAGCATTGTGACCACTGGCTGGCCAGTCCCCACTGAAGGGGACGCATGTTCCAGCGGGCCCAACGGACCACGCTGGTGCAGGCCGCCATGAGACCCAGGAGGCGCAGGAAGTCCCGGGCAGGGCGCAATTGCCCAACCAGAAATGATCGGGCAAAGGAGGAAAGAACCTCGGCCCTGTCCGCCGGGAGCCGCGCCTGGCTCAAGAGAGTCGAGCTGCGCTCGATGAATAGAATCACCTGCTTGGCTCGAGTTCGACTTGGCCTCGTGATAAGGAGGCCAGTTGAGAGCAGACCTGGAGGCCAGATCTCTGGACCACTCCGCCTCCTTCCTGAGGGAGCTGCTATCAGCCAGTCGTCCAGGTAAGGGACACCAGACCCCTCGGCCGCAGGAATGCTGTCACCACAGCCATGCATTTGGTGAAGACCCTGGGAGCTGGAGACAAGCCAAGGGCATGGCTTGGAATCTCAAGAGGATCCTTCCGCTCGAAGCCGAAGGAATTTCTGGTGAGACGGACGGATAGGGACGTGAAAACGCGTCCTGCAAGTCCAGAGAGCAGAACCACACGCCGCGTTCCAAGGATGGTATTATCTGAGCCAGAGTGACCATCCTGAAGGTTCGAGACCTTAGGAACTTGTTTAGGTCGTGTAGGTCGAGAATGGGCCGCCAGCCCCCGTCCGTTTCGGAACCAGGAAGTACCTGGACACAAACCCTGGGTCTGAAGGAGGGTCCACCACCTCTCTTACCACCTCCTTCTGGAGGAGGAGAGCGATGTCGGCTCGACGAGCCGCCAGTGAGGCTGGGATCCTGACGCCCCGAGGCGACAGCTCTGAAGGGTGGTGCCTGCTCAATTCCAGAGGCAGGCCTCTTCCCACCTCCCAAGACCCACCTGTCCATGGTAACAGCGGACCAGGCGGAACGGAAGTGCTGGAGCCGTCTTCCACGGGGACCTAGGGGTAAGGTGACGGGGATGGGGCGACACCCTCAGCCCGCCACTGGGCAGGCTTTGAGGAGGGACCGCCAAGGGACCTCCTGGGCCCTTCCTCCTTGCCTCCTGTTAGAGGAAGCCGCGCTTGGGTTTGGGATGCCAAGGTCGAGCCTGCTGGCCCTGACGTTGCTGGGCAGGCGCCGAAGGGCAGAAGGACTAAGGGCTTAGGCTGTGGTTTGCGGCCTTGTCCTTCTGAGCGGAAGAGACCGAGTCCAAGGTGGCATTGGACTCTCGATCCTCTGCAGGTGACCTTCCACCCCAGGGTCAAGAGGTCAGTCCCAAAAGGAACATCCGCCAACTTGTGCTGGGTATCCGAAGTAAAGGTGGATATCCTCAGCCAAGCCTCACGACGCGATAGCCACTGCGGCCGCCACCGATCTGGCACATGAGTCCCCTATATCCAAAGCAGTCTGGAGCTGCTGTTTGGCCACTGCTCTGCCTGGTCCCGCACCTGCTTAACCGTAGTCTGCAGATCGGGCGGGAAGATGAGGGATGACCTCATCCAGGGGCCCAACAGGGCATGAGAAAAATGTGCCATGAGGAGCGGCCGAACTGGCCTGATGCGAAGGCCAGAGAGGAGGCGAGCATAGACTTTTACGCCCGACATAGTCCAATTTCTTGGACTCCTTGTCAGGAGGTTTGTCCACATCCCTGGCGCTACGCGTCCGAAAACGCTGTCGGTAACCAACCCTCAGCAGAGGGTGTTCCAAAACCGGACAAGGAACCGGTAGGGACCGTATACTTCCTGGCCATCCTGGCCAAGGCGAGGGCAGGAAGCAGGGCGCTGCCAAAGCTCCAGTGCCGACCCACTATGGCCTCGCCACCGGAAAGGCCTCCGCCGGAGAATCCCTCGGTCCAGAATCTCCGTGAGGGGATACCTGGCCCGCTTGGAACGGGTTCGAGCTCCATCCCGGTAGACTCGAGATGAGCCAAGCAGTCCTAGGAAGGACGCACGGCTATCGCCATTGACTGACTCCTGAAGACTCCAAGTCCAGTCGCTTGGAGAAAAGGAGGAATCATCTTCGGACTCGGAAGAATCCTCAAGAGCTGCCTCTGCCTGAGCCACCCTTCACCTGCCGAGGTCGGTCGGGAGTGAGGGTAACTGACAGCCGATGGGGGGTAGACCCTAGCCGACCGAGAATCTTTGGTCGGAGCCCCAATTGGTGGCTGTGGAGGCGGAGGTTCCACCGAATCGGTGGAGCAGCTGGTTTGGACGAACAACCGGCCTGGTATAGGCTCCTCGGATAAGTCGAGGGGTTGTGTCGGCTGCCCGTGACAGTTACTTCATGGCCGGGAAGGCGACGGGTCAGCTTTATTCCCGCCAGGAGGAGCTGTTGCAACATAAGGTCCTCGTACCGTCGACGTAATTTACGCCGAAGCCTTCCCTCATCCGAGGAGGAGGACGAGGACGAGCGGCGACGCTGCTTACCGCGGTGCCGAGACCGAGACCGCCTATGACGGTGGGATCGGCTGGACCGCGAAGAGGTCCGAGACCGAGACCGAGAGTCCCGGAATTTCCGAGGTCGGTGCGGGGAGGTGTCGGCCGGAACCGGCACTCCCTTCGGCTCGGATGGTCCATCCGAGGGCTCCGGAACCGGAGGCACAGGCGAGCCCACGGGATCCTCAACTCCTCCCGGGGGAACCGGGAGAGGGGAATCTCGGCTGCTAAAGGCGACAGCCCGTCTAATGGGTCGAGAAAAATCTGACTTCATCGGTGGGAGTCTCGGTCAACTGACCTGACGGGGACACCGTGAGGCCAGTGGTCAAGCCGAGGTCGACCAGGCCGACGGCCGACGGCCCGGGAGAGGACCTTTTCCCGCCTCCCAAGAGCGCCGACGGAGGGACTTACCCTGTCCTCTTTTGGACCGAGAATAAGGTCCAGCAGACACAGGCCCTTCTCCTTTAGTGAGAGGGACAGACAAAGCTCCTTAAAAGAAGCCGTTAGGAAGAACCCAGAGAGAGCGGATAAATGCCGCGTCGAGAAGATACGCCCGCGCCGCCTTCGAGGGCTACCATCCGCCGAGCTGATCCGCCGAGCCCGCCGCCGCTGGACACCGCCAACGGGCCTCCTTGGACTTCACCGAGGGAAGCGCTTCTCGGGACGGCCCAGTTGCAATCGGGCAGCACGGTCTCTAGGACGTAGGCGAGAGAATGAGCACAGGTCGCAAGCCTGCGGGTCGTGCTTCAAGGCTCAAGCAGTAGACACACGTGGAGTGGATCCGTCTGAGACATCTTCTGCCCGCATGGGCATCTCTCAAACCGGAGTCGATTTGTCCATCGCAGCAGCGAGGGATAGAAGACTGAAGTCTTTTGCAAAATTTATTTTAAATCCGCAAACGGAGAATAGGAACCAGTCACAAACGTAGAGCGTTAAGGAGGAACCTGAGCTTCCAAGCGGTAAGGAAGATCTGGCGTCATGGGGCGGAGCCGAGAGTTATACCACCCGGGTGGGTGGGAGGAGCAAGCTTGAAGACCTTCCGGCAAGATTTAAAGCGGCAAGGATACCTGCCAATGAGTGTGGATGAACAACATATCCATGTCCCTAGAAACAGCAGGTTCCGCCATAGGCTCCGAGGCCCGGCGTACGTCGGAGGAGCCGACGTGTGGTTTATGGGCCGAATCCCGGCGGATGCCAGAGGAGCCGGTGTCCGGCTTCGGGGTCCCTCGTCGGGCGGGCCGAGATAAGGAGGCCCGGTCCGAGGGAGACACTGCCGAGTGCCGCCCCGAAGGGTCGAGCGTCTTAGAGGCCTCCTCCCAGCGTACGTCGGAGGAGCTGACGTCCGGCTTAAGGGAGGTGCCCGCACCAGTAGGCCGCAGGCCTGCTGCTGTACTGGGGGCTGGGGTCTCCTTTTGCCCGGAGACGCCCGGCGGGCTCAGACTCTAACCCATCGGGCGGGCCGACGCCTCCTCCAAAGCCTTGGAGGCTGCCGTCGGGCGATCCCCCCTGAGGGGATGTTACCTTGCCCGCGACTCCGGCCGGAGTCGCGGAAGAGGAGGCCTTCTCCCAGTGCCTTTCCTTGTCCCACTTCTTATACCCTTCAGGGGAGGTCGACGCCTGCTGAAGTTTTCTCAACTTTCTCCATCACAGACATCTTCTTTTTGAGGAGATGGGCTTCGAGGGACTGCTGGCGTCGTCTGCGGGTGGCCGCGTTGAACCGGAGGCAGTGCGGACACTTGTCGACCGTGTGGTCGGGGCCTAGGCAGAAAAGGCAGAGGCAGTGACAATCTTTGTGAGGCAGTTGGGCGCCGCACGAGTCGCACTTATTCTTTGAAGGGGATGACATATACTGATGTTCACCTGACGAAAGAAGAATAAAATTCTATACTGAAAACTATTCGGAAAAAAACGATGAAGTAACAGGACTGAGCGATATGAACTTAACCGCGATGCACTGCACGAGCTGACGGCGGGAAAGAACTGGAAGGCGGGCGTCCGGGACCGCCCCTTTATACCGACGTCATATGACGCCGGTCCCCTGACGTGGGGGCGGTCCCTGCCAGGGACTGCTAGCTAGAAATTTTTCCACAGGGACTTGCCGCCGGCCGGCGTCAGTCCTATATGTAATTACCTACTGCAAGAGCCCTCTCGAAGTAAGATCTGGTGTTTAGTCGGCATCTGATGCAGGTCTCTGACCAACTACACTGGAAGCTGCTTGTCAGCAGGTAGGTGATGGAGGAGACCATGCAGTTCTCCCAATAGGGAGTGACCAAAGTTGGCCACCATCATAGCGTAGCTCGCCTTAAGGAGACCAAGAGAAAAAAAGGTGTAACCATTCTTGGCCACATGGATGATGAAACTTCTCTGACTCCTTTCCTGGCGGCCTGTCCACATCCCCTCGGGTTCCCAACTTCCATAAAGTCAAGTTCATGATCAGGCCCGCAGCCGAGGGATGGCCCCAAAACCTGGAAAGGGACCCACTTGGTAGTGTGTGCTTGTGGACCATAAGGGCGGAGGGTGCCCGACAGGATGCTGGATGTGGCCAAAGCTCTAGGACTGGTCCCAATACAGCCTCATCCATTGGAAAGGAAATCCCAGGGTTTAATCACTATTGAGGATATGTGTGTGTAAGAGGTTACTTGGTCCTCTTCTGAACAGACTCCAGACGGACAGACATGGACTCTGAGGTAAGTCGGAGGAGCCCATAGAAATACAGAAATATAGACTTTGACGGCAGATAAGGACCGCTTAGCCCGCCTAGTCTGCCCATTTCCCTACCTACAAGATAAGCTGCAGATCCTAGTTAACCAATAGCCTATTTCTTCCTACCCCCCACAAGAATTGCCTTATGTCTGTCCCATGCATTCTTGAATTCTAACACAGTTTTAGACCCCACAACCTTCTCAGGAAGGCTGTTCCATGCGGCCACCACCCTCTCTGTGAAAAAATACTTCCTCACAATGCCCCTGAGCCATCCTCCCTCTATCTTCAAATTGTGTCCCCTTGTTCTTGCACATCTTTTTCTGAAAGATGCTCCCTCTTGGACTTTGTTGATTCCACTGAGGTACTTAAGAGTTTCTATCATGTCCCTCTCCTCCTTTCCTCAAGGGTATACATATTAAGCTCCTTTAGTCTCTCCTTGTATAGCTTCTCTTGCAGACCCTGTACCATTTTAGTTGGCCTCCTCTGGACTGCCTCCATTCTGTCTATGTCCTTGCGGAGATGGGGTCTCCAGAACTGGATGCAGTACTCCAGATGGGGTCTCACCAACTGTCTGTACAGAGGGATAACAACTTCCTGTTTTCTGCTGGTGATGCCTCTCCCTATACATTCCAGTATCCCACCCCCAGCCTTCCCTACTGCCTTCTCACATTGCTTGCTAACCTTAAGGTAATCTGATATGATTACCCCCAGGTCCCTTTCCATTTTTGTTGTTACTACCTCTCCCCATTGTGTAATCTTCTGCTGGGTTTTCGTTTCCCAGGTGCACTATGTTGCACTTATTTGCACTGAATCCAAGTTGCCATACTTCTGACCATTCCTCCAACCTTGCCAAGTCCCTTCTCATCCTTTCCACGCCTCCCAGTGTATCATCCCTGTTGCAGATCTTTGCATCATCTGCAAAGAGGCATTCTTTTCCTTCCAGTCCCTCTGCAATGTCACTTATAATGACATTAAAAAGGACTGGACCCAGTACTGAACTCTACGGTACCCACTAGTAACCCCTCTTCCTTTATAGTGGACTCCATTTACAATTACCTTCTGTGTCCTGTTGTCCAGCCAATGTTTTACCAAGGCTACCACCCTGGGACCCACTCCCAGGCTGGTTAATTTGATTATTAATCTTTTGTGTGGGACTGTGTCAAATGCCTTGCTAAAGTCTAGGTAGGCCATGTCCACAGCCCCTTCCTGGTCTATTACTTTGGTCACCCAGCCAAAGAAATCTATCAGATCCGTCTGAAATGGCCTTCCTGCTGTGAACCCATGCTGCCTTGGGTCCTGTGCCCCACTGGCCTCTAGGTACTCGACAGTTCTTTCCTTCAGAAGTGATTCCATCACTTTCCCTAGCACAGAGGTCAAACTGACAGGTCTGTAGTTTCCTGTCTCTGTCTTGCTCCCATTTCTGTGAAGGGGAATCACACCTGCCTTCCTCCAATCCTCAGGTACCACATCATCCTCCCATGATTTGTTAAAAAGGGTAGTCAGTAGTGTTATTAGTTCTCCGCTTAATTCTTTTAGAATTCTGGAGTGAATTCAGTCAGGCCCCACTGCTTTGTCCGCCTTCAGTCTTTCTTCTGTGAAAGGACTGGGACTGACCCCCTATTCAGAGTGCTTCTGTTAATTGGATTAGGCACCTCCCCCTCCTTCTCTTTTGTGAATACTGAGCAGAAGTATTCGTTCAGTATCACAGCTTTTTCACTGTCCCTCCCTGCTCACCCACCCATGGTCAAGTAGTCAGTTCTTTGACTGACATGTGGTCAGTGGTATGCGGCCATGACAACTGCATGGATGAGCCATCCGAGGACTCTTCAAATACAGACCTTGACTGTTTGCCACCGTGAGACATCTGACATTCACCCAACTGGGAGATTTCTGCTGACAGCAGGCCTGGCAAGCCAGTCACAGCACAGGAGTCCTTCGTCCAAGCCCCCACAGAGGGCTGTAGTGGAGGTGGCTCCACCAACAAGGGTGGTGAGACAGGTGTTGAGGACATCTGTCAAAAAAGGACCGGCATGGGCACGACCGCTGCCTGCCAGTTGACCACAGATGTTGGGGTAGAGCCCTACCCTGCCCTGCAATGGTCCACTGCTGCCAGGGGAGTTTCTCATAGTGCTGCCGCATCCGAAAGCAGAGCCTCTCCTCAGCAAAGGAGGTCGAGGAACACGGATGCCTCCCAGTCAAATGACAGCATGAGCGGTGCTTCAACGAACAGCTTTACCTCGACCACTGATCCGAGGTCCGACACTGAGAAGAAGCCACAGGGGGTTCATTACTAACTACATGCCAAGATGCGAGGGGAAGCACCAACTTCGGTAAACAACAGCCAGTGGAGGCTGTTCCTAAGTGAAGCCAACTGGGGACACCGATCAGTCTACATCTGACACACAGTTGGTCAACAGTGTCAAGAAAAATCTCAGCCGCATGATCAGCCGGTCTTGAGGTTGAGATTGAAAAGACCGATGGGACACCGTGGAGTTTCCCACCTGGTCCTTGACCACAGAATGCTCGACTGTAGTTGAAAGCTCAAGCCAAGTCGAACTCTTGGGGGAGTCAAGGGAGTAGAAGGACTGTTATCTCTCCCAGTCCCACAACCAGCTCTGGTGATGTTCATGTTACTTACTGTGGTGGGCAGGGCTTTCCCCGAAGGCCTGACATATCTCCCGGAAATCTATGGTGAAGGACACTCCAATGCTGACCCCAGCCAGGAGCAGCACTGAGGAAGACAAAGTGCCTGCCACAGCAGTAGCCACTGCCAATTTCATGGCCGTAAGCTGGGCAGCAGGCCTCATCATAGCAGAGACCTTCTTGCAGCCTTTCGGCCAAATCTTTAGGTCCCTATCAGCCAGCCAGCTGAGAAGAAGCCAGGCCGTGCAGACCTCCAAGGAGGAAGGAAGCAATACCTAGCTCAGGCTATAGACCAAAACATCGTATGCAGCTCTCAAACCACAGACGCAAGACATCTGTGGGTCCATCCGTGACATTTTCTGCTGACACATAACATAGAATTTGAAGTCAGGAGCTGGCTTTCACTTCCTTGTGCTCCAACTTTCATCGACAAGGCTGGAGCCGAACTGACTGCAAAAAGAAAGAGTTGAGGAAGTTCCAAAATACTGAAGTGAAAAAGCAGATATCGCCAATGGTGCACTTGGTTGCCTACAATGTGCAGAGCTGCAAAGGAGGAGACTGATTACACAGGAAAAGATCAGACCACACAGGTGGAGTTGAGGGCTATACAGCCTGGATGGTGGGAGCAGCTTAGTTTGAAGATGTCCTAATGAATCAGCACTTTCCTGTGGAGCTGCTATTGTGTAGATCATGAACTACAGTATGTCCGTGCCCTAGACATAGGAACTTTTTGACCAGGGTGTCCATTAACTCCCTTTTGGAAGTATTTATGTAACAAAAATAGGGTAAACTTCCAAAATACAAGAGGAGGAAGTATCTGATTCCCATAAAGAGAAAAAAAAGAACATTTGGTGACATTCAATTCAACAGGCATGGCAGTAAAAACGATGGGGTTTTTATCTACCATGTATATTAATTTCCAGAGATATATCTTACTTAGAATACTGATTTCCAAATTTTGAAACTCGGAAAGAATTTTCACTTCCAAACACTGCTGTAACTTCTACCAAAAGAATATTACTGAACCCATGTGTGTAACCAAGACTTGTAGTTCCATACCAAGGTTCTCATGACATTAAACTATTCTAGCTCCACTCATGAGGTTCAAGTCACCACAACCCTATTATATAGGGTATAAATAAATTCTGTGAATTCTCATACTACTAGAAACACCTCATTATATCATGTACAGTAGTAATATTTCAAACCTTAAAGATTGACAAAATAACGGTAATACTGGCATTAGCCTTATATTCATAATGTGAAAATATATAATCATACAGTAGGTAAAAAAACCAAAAAACTAAATGCCCTTATGCTTACATTGACAGCAGATATGTATTACCCATTTTAAAATAAAGACTTTTAACTTTGACTAAAGAAAACATATATAGGAGAGATACATTCCTATGTATCAAAGTTAATGTTTAACATGTCACAGACGCATCATTTTTCTACTAGTGGTAAGCCAGCAGCTCTCTCTTAGCTGAATAGTATAATTTGATTAAACTTTCATTGCCAAAAAAGCTGATGAATGTAATTTTCTTAAAACCCCATTTAGATTTTAGACTTTAGACATTTCAAAATATTCAGGAATTGTATTTGTTTTAATATAGCCTGCAGTTATGCAATTCTTGTCAGTTTTGGCAAACTACAGTAATCCCTGCACGAATTCACTAAATAAGCATGCTTAAGATGTGTGTATCAAATCTAATATTGAATACTGTCTTACTACATAGTGCATATATGAAGTTTACCCATCTGCATGTATGTATGAAACAGTGCATGCATACAAATGCACACATGTGCACGTACACACTTACAGAATGCATAAATTGTTTCCCACATACTGTGAGTGCACTGCATTTTACAAATGATCTTTATACCTTGTGAACAGTAAGCGTGCAACAGTCAATAGCAGAACTAATTGAGAACCAATAAATTTAGTACATTGCAACAAGGGGTCTCTAGCTCGCCATACTTATACATCAATAGGTCATTTTCAGTTAATTAAGTGAGGGGGTAATCAGCTTAATTTATGTAGTTTGGGGCAGTTAGTGATAGCTCACTACCGTACCTGACGTGTGGCCTGCTCATACAACTTCTGAGAAGTGCCCAGCTCCTTCTGCAGCTGTTCAAGTTGCAACTTACAATATTCAAACTCAGCCTTAGTGCTAGACTCCTCCGTCTTAAGCTTGTAGATCTGGTGCTCCTGAGCTTGAAGCTTAGGGGAAATTCAACAAAGCAAATTACTCCAGTGTAACAGAAAGAATAATCCTTCAAAATAAATTTGGTACTTTGCTAATTTGATGCCAGTGCTTAACATTCCTGTCTGAAGACAAAAAAGATAATCAATGCAGTACAGGCGTACAGTGTAATGGAAAACTGTTCACCAGTGCAATGCAATTCCATACCTCTCAAATAAAAATGATGGTTTAATAAATATGCATGATATCATTTGTTGTTTAGAAAATATAATCAAACTGTCTACTATTACAGAAAAGAATTAAAAGTATTCTTTGTATTGTTTTAAAATTATGTCATACCTCAGAAAGAAGTCCATCATTTTTATGCTGCAGGGAAATTAGTTCCTTCTGCTGTCTCTGTACCTGGTCTTCTCTTTTCTGAAGCTGCAGGTTTATACACAAAGGCAAACCACAATGTCAACCAATTGGACCTCACTTAAGCAACCTAAGCGATCGATCTGCAAAGCAAAGAATGAACAGGACCCCATTTCTGCAGTATGTTGTTCAAACTGCTCTTTCATTAAAAGATGCTCTTTCTTATTGATTTTGGCTTAAGTAATGAGAAAGCTTATCCAAAAATCTTTAGCATTTGGGCTCAAGTTAAGGAAATCAATACAACCATTTCCCATTTGAACAACATATGTGAGTTTTATGTAAGAGAGACAAGACAAAGCCAAAATCGGATAAATCGATAACTTTGTCAATAGAACATAAAGCTGACAAATGGCGTTTTTAAACAATTAAAGTGAGCTGTAAACACAGAGAGGCTGATCAATTTCAATGTTTTGCTATTATCAGTTTTTAAACTCTGATTTAATACATGGGGTCTATCTACATGGTGAGACTACATGGTGAGACTAATACAAAAATCAATCCCCCCCAAAAAAGGGAGTATCCTAAACATAAAGCCAGGGCCACAACAGAATCCGATCTTTTGTAATAGGTATATAAAACGAATACCCTATATTTTTTCTACACTGTTGCATTCACTGGAGTATCACATGAAAATCACTTGTTAGTTCACATAGAAATCACTGTTCTAATGCTTTTCAGATTTGTTTCCTCAAGTTGCTTCATAAAAACTTGCCAACTTTGCTTCTAAAATGGGCACTGTAGGATATGAAACAGAGTTAACCCCTTCAGTGCTGGTGATAACTGTGCCCTGCCTATTATTATGTGACTAAGTGGCATGTACTAGAGGCATCACCACTGCAAGGGTTAGTCAGAAAGTAGTATTTTAACTATTTATCTAATGGGACATACCAATCAAGAACAGTTGGGCAAACAAACTGAGAAATTCAGATGAAAAACAAGCAGTATTCAAAAGCCTGACAAATATATATTTTTAGGAATTTTATTGTGGGAAAAAAACTTTCTTTTTTTTTATTTTCTGCCTACAAGACAGTACCGGCTTTCAAGATGAAGCTGTATAAATTTCTGCTTACCAAGGGAATCACCAGTTATCCTGGGTAGTACAGTGGGTAGGAAATCCCTGCAAACTGGACTGATTTTCCACACCAACTTATTTCATTACTGCTTATGAATGAGGTGGGTGTCTGACATAATGGACCTGGAGTCCCTTCCAACCTTAAATACTACAATACAAAAGCACCGTTTTAAAGAAAATCCAGTCCCTCACTTCACACCCCATTACGTCAGATCCTGTATGCTGGAAACAGGGATCTAGGTGCCACTTGCCAAGGGAAGTCACAGAAACAAAAACAGAATTTATGGCAGATAAGGACCGCTTGGTTCATTTCTCCCTCCCTACACTATTACCCAGACCATGCCCCATCTACAGCTCTTTCTCCCTCCCCCCCTCCTTTCCACTATGACTCCCTTGTGCTTCTCCCAAGCATTCTTGAACCCCACCACTGTTTTCACCCTTCCACCTCTGCTGGAAAGCTGTTCCAGGAATCAACCACTCTTTCTGTGAAGAAGAACTTCCTCACATCTCTCCTGAATTTATCCCTCTTCAGCTTCATAACATGTCCCCTTGTTCTTAAGCACCTTGTCTTCTGAAAAAAACTTCCATCTGTACCTTATTTAACCCCATGAGGCATCTAGAGGATTCTATCATATCCCCCCACCCCTGTTTCAAGATATACATATTAAGGTCCTTTAGTCTCTCCTTGTAGGGCTTTTGTTGCAGACCCTGCACCATTTTAGTAGCCCTCCTCTGGACCACCTCCACTCTTTATCCTTCTGGAGAGGTGGTCTCCAGAACTGGACACAGTACTCTAGGTGGGGTCTTACCAGCGATCTATACATAGACAACACCATTTCCCTGTTTCTGTTGGTGAGACACCTCCCTATGCACCACGGCATCCCACAAGCCCTCCCTACTGCCCTGTCACACTGCCTGGCCACCTTTACGTCATCCAATATCACCCTCCCAAGTCTCTTTCCTGCTTGGTGGTCATCAATATCACTCCATCCATTTCGTACTTCACCCCTGGGGTTCTGTGCCCTAAGTTCATTTCTCTGCACTTTTTCACATTGAAAGCCAGCTGCGATACCCTTAACCACTCCTCGAGTTTTCTCAGGTCTCTGCTCATTCTTTTCACACACACCCGAGTGTTTACCTTATTGCAGATTCTAGTGTCATCCGCAAAGAGGCAGACCTTCACTTCCAACTCCCCTACAATATCACTTATACAGCTGTAACCACTAGATGGCGCTATCCCAGGGGCTACTACCCCTGCCTGATTTGCCACTAACAGGTTGAGGGGCCTGGATCCAATGGCGGGTGCCTCCACCCAGAGGTCAGGGTTTGCAATAGTTAAACTAACTTGGTCACAGCCCTCTGGGACACTGCAACCCCCCTTTCTTCCCACTAGTGGCCCACACAATATATCAGAATTACCTTCACAGTATACACTTACCCCCAGGTCTGGTTCCGGCACTGGGACCTCCTGTGAAATGAGATACAGTGCAACAATCACAGTACAGTACTTTAACATAGACAAATACCTCAGGCAGTATAACTTTGCTGAAACAAGCAGCTCTGATTTATTTAGGGGATATAACAAGGACAGGGAAATCAGGTTAATTAGCTTATCACTCTAATAATCTACTTATGGCTCTGTGCACAGGCCTATCCCTATCAGTTACTGTCCCTGGGTACCCAAGCCCTAGTGGCTAGTCCAAACTGTGGTAGCTGGTAGGGGCTCTTTCACACAGAGAAAGGAGAATTAAACAGTCAGCAGTACAGTAATTCCATTTGGATTTAATGTGGCAATTCAACAGGGAGCGACCCTGAATTAGTACTCACGACCTCCAAATAAGATAGGGTCCTTCAATGTCAGCAGGGCTCACTTGAGGTACACAAACCTCTTCACACATCCATATAAAAGAAAGCACTATACCAGGCAGGCTGCATCTGTATCCCGATCGCAATTACTGCACAATACCCGGAGAACACACAACAGATTCAGTTCTGACAGACCGAGTGCAATTTTCAGCAATTCCTCCAGTCTTCTACAGGGTGAGCCTGGTTTCTACTCTTCAGAGATCCTTTGATTCTTTTCACAGGACGGATTCAGTCCTAACAAGCTGTTACACAAGCTGCAGACCGAACTCTGGGCCTTACACACGCTTTTTGGACTAAAACTGCACACTGAAAAAGCACAGGGCTCCTTCCTTCTTCACTGCCAAAGCTCAACTGAAACTCCAACCGACAAAACCGGCACTTCCTTTGAGTTCCTCCCAGTTCTTGACTGGATTGGCTGTCACCACAATAGACTGCTGCTGTTGGTCCAAAAGGCACTGAAGTCTAAACTACATCTCCCAGAGTCACTGCCCATACAATCCTCTTGTGGCTGGCTCAGATTATGAGTCCAAGTTCTGATTCGGTCCAAGGCACCATTTTAGAGCTAGCTTACCCCACACTGATTGGTCCAGTTCAGCAGTTCAAAACTAGAATGGGGAACTAGCAGACACAGTTCTGACTGCAAAGCAAGCAGGTTAGACAAACTGTAATTTCATTATTACTCTAAATAATTTCTGGCAAACAGTTACATCTTTCAGATAGGTTCCTTGCACTCTAGTGACTGCAAAATGAAGTGAATTGGCAGCAGCTCGAGTGGTACTCAGAGAAGCACACACACACATTCCCCCCATACAAACTAATTATGTCTGCAAGCAGACAGCTCTTAAAGAGACAGTACCAGAGACTCTAAAAACACTCACTGATAAATGGCTTAAATGCCAAACACCATTCAGGCTTGGAGCATTCAAGCAAGCTCCTGGAAGTCTTTTGGGAACCCCCATTTGCAGGGGGGTTACACAGCCATTAAAGAGGACCGGTCCCAGCACTGATTCCTGAGGCACTGTGATGGCCACACGCTCTTCCTCAGAGATAACTATTTATTTACTTATTTATCAAGTCTAGGATTACAAATACCTTTGAGCCATGGCTCTTTTACAAAGGTTCCACGTCAGAGAAATACAATTTATGGGCAACATCAAGACAGGCATTACAACAATGTGGACATTGCAAACAGAGTACAGATTAATACAGTTCAAGGGTAGCATTGCAACAAGGCAGCCAGCGGCATTTGTCAGAGAAAAAAATAGACAACAGATAAGAAGTGCCAGAGTCATAGGGAGGAAGGGGGGAAGGAATGTAGGAAGGGCGCGAGAGGGTGAAAAGTGCAGCATTGGGTATACCAAGATGTGAGGGCAGAATCCAGCGAGGAGGGGGGACAACTAGAGCAGAAAGGGAAGTGGAGAAACAAGGTTAAGTTGGGCAGTCACAGGAGCTGTTGGTAGTGAGATAGTCCCGGAGCCTAGTTTTAAACATACCAATAGCTGGGACAGAGGAGATGGTTGGGCTGAGGCCATTGAACCAGAGTGGCGCTCGATAAGCAAAAGAGTGCTGTCCCTGTGAAGTGTGACAATGGGAGACTTTCAGTAGCTGTAGCGTGGATCTCCTAAGGCACCATTTGTTAATTCGGTGTTGTAACAGAGTTGAGGCCCCAGAAGGTGCAAAGCCAAGGTAGATTTTTTTTCACCATGGAGCAGGTGAGAAACTTTGTGTGATTTGATAGTTTGAGCCAGCCGGTCTGAGTGTACAGGTCACATGTGTGGGTGAGACGGTGAGCACCAGTGATGAGCCGACATGCTTTAAGGCAGTTGAGAGGCATCTAAGGGTTGTGGTTGTGGCCGAGCCATAAATGATGAGACCATAGTCTATAACAGAGATCACAGAGCTCAGGACTGCAACCTTCAAAGCTTCTGGCGTGAGGTGTGGTCTGTGTTTGTAGAGGAGACCAAGCCGTGTATTAGCAGCTCTAGCTACATTATCTACATGAAGTCCACAGGAGAGATTAGGGTCAAGCTGTATCCCTAAGTATTTGAAGGACCCCACCTGATCTAGAGTGTTCCCTGGGTGATGGAGAATGGCAAGTGGTGTAGCTTGTGTGGGTTATGAGAGCTGCAGAAGAGCATAGATTTGGTTTTTTGTCATTGAGGACCAGTTTATGGTTAAGAAACCATGTCTCTACAGAACTGAAACCAAGTTGAAGGTTGTGTTGAAGAGTTGCAGGATCTTTGTGAGTGGAGAATACAACAGCATCATCGGCATATAGTATGATCTGCTCAGAGCAGTGGTAAGGGAGGGAGTTTAAGAAAAGGCTAAAAAGGAGGGGTCCCAGTATGGATCCCTGTGGGACACCCAAGTGAACAGGAAGGGTGTTAGAAAGAGCGTCCGCAATTTTCACTCTCTGTGACCGGATTTCTAAGTAGCTTTTTTACTTCCATTCTCTGTTGCTGATCCCATAACCAATTTCTTATCCAGTTTATCATCTTTGGACACACTCCTAAGCTACCCAGCTTGCGTACTAGTCTCCTATGTAGAACAGTGTTGGTGTCGAGGTCAGGTGGGTTGTGTAAATGTGAACTGTATACCACTATTAGAACTACAGTTACAGGTGAGTAAATGAAAGTTACATACTTACTGCAACTGCTGATCTTCCAGAATATCTTCACCACTGATTACCACTTATGGGTCTGCGTTGGAGGCATCAGAACCCTGTGGGCACAAAGATTTTGCCAGGAGCTGGTCACAGCTACTAGGCATGGCATCAGTGCACCTCTGACATGATGCCACATGCCAGGCAGTAACCATTGCCTGCTTCCTCTCTAACCTTAGGTCTATTCTCCAGGAGAAAAAAAAGTGGAAACAAAAATAAAAGAGGGCTAAGAAATTTCCTAGCTTAAAAGAATAGGGAAAGGATATAGGAAATATGAACAACACAATAAAACCCAAATACTAACTTTAAAATAAAGGGGGAAAAAATGACACACTAGGTGGCCTAAAGGAGTAGCTGGGTATGGAACTGGAGCCTTACACCATTAGGCAGGCAGTAGATGGATACAGATCTTAAAACTCGTTGTACCCAGTAGCTCGGTTTGAAGTCCGAGCCATCCGCTGCTTAACCTCATACAAAATGACTACCCAGGATACAATAAGTTAAAGGCAGCAGACCTGATGCATGTGGCGGCTCTGGCAGAAAAACAAGAGGAAATGCCCAGAATTGGAACCCCCTTGCAAATGAGATGGCACAATGTACCATACAGGAATGAGTCACAAGAACTGCTGGAGAAACCAGACTCCATGCTACCCAATGCATGACTGGTTGAATAAGCTAGTCCACATGTGCCTCCCTTTTTCCCCATCAGGGAAAAAAAGGAAGGAATCTCACATACATGTGAAGCTGTAAGGTCAAACAGCCCAAAGGAGTAGAGATGTATTAATCTCGCCAGGCACTCCATAGGGTACTGGTATAACAGCCCAGCTGACATAAAAGAAGAAAGGCATACCAACCAAAATACAGTCTGGCATAGCCAAAAGAAAAAAACATCAGAGAAAAGGACCAGCTTCTGCAACAAGAGGGATGCACCTTGTGTATCGGCTAGTGTTCTTGATCCAATCCAGTGCACAGCACTCTTCCATAGACACTGCAACTGCCAAGTGGACTCTAATTCAATAGTTCCCAGAGGTACAGAATGCATTTAGCAACTAAGAGGGATATAACCCAAGAAAGGGATGTATCCTGGGCAGGGAGGAAGACAACAAGAAAGAAAAAAAAGAATGTAGGATGAAGGGAGCATCCCTCTCTCACTTTTTTTTTTTTTGGGTTGATGTGAGGGCCCTAAAAGGAAGCCTCACCACAGTTCTAAATGTTTTTTGTGAGAGTGGGAACCCAGCTACCCCTTTCGTAATTAGCACAACTGAGGAAATGCCATGGCACTAGATGGTGCCAGCCAGCACCATCAGCGTGAGCTGTCCAAAGGCCCTGGCTCTGCTAGAGAGGGTGATGGTGAGCAGGTATGACAATCAAAGTGAAGATATTTTGGAAGATCAACAGCTACGGTAAGTATGCGACTTATCTTCCAATAACCAATCTTCACCACTGATTCACACTTATGAGTCAAGGTATCAAGCTTTCCTTCTTATCTGAGGGAGGAACTAGCCCATCCTGAGGGTAACGGATACCCTCAGCACTCTATGTGCAGAAAAAACCTGAGGGTAGGGGCTCCTTACAGGTCTGTTGAGACCTGAGACTGGTCAAGGCCAGGTGGTGGGGGGTGGGGCTGCTATGGCACAGGACCAGGAGAACTCCCCGAAAGTTCCTGCCTGACCCTAGGGGACAAGTGAACACCTTGGAAGGCAAGTTAAGTGCTGTCGTCCAGGCACAGGTCAGGAAGCATTAGAAAACCAGGAATAGCTATAGAATTCACAAAATATTTATTTACACTAGCAGTAATATAAAAAATTTTCTTCAGTATAGCTATTTACAAATGCCAAATAAACAGAAGATCCAACTGAGTTTTTCTTCATTCTCTGTGTCCATCTTACATGCAATTGCAGCTCAGCTCTCTTATAAGTCCTTCCAATCCTCATTCTTAACAAACATCCTGTTCTTGTACATTTTAGGCAGGTACAAGGCAGGAACACAGTGTGTCTGAGCTGAGGTCCCTTTTCACAGCTCTTCTGCAAAAGGCTTAAAACTTGCACTCAGGTAACCCTCTTAATTTTACAATAGCTTTTTACTATCATCTCAAACTATAATTATATACATTTCAACAATAACACTATATATTTTCTAAACAAAGGGATTCAGATATCAGTTACACTTTCACATAATGATTTGCATATATTTTGTATCAGAAGATATGCAAGGGAGGGAAAAAACACACAGCAAGAGAGGACCGAGAGACAGTGAGAGGCAGAGAATTGAGAGACTGCTGGGGTGATCAGATCCTAGGTCTTACAGGAAAATTTGGTTGCACAACCAGACAGACAAGAAAAGGAGAGAACAGATCCTTGCATTTAAACTCTCCATAACAACTGGGGTAGGGTCCTATTCCACCCTGTCACAAGCGCATAACACCAGGCCAATGGTGACAGTCAAGAGAAGTGAACCCAACTAACTCCAGGCCAACAGTACAAAAAAAAAATGTCCATGACCTCTGGTACCAGTCAGAAAGTAACCAGCCCCCCATCTTCACCCTGATGGCAGCTCACTTGAAGTTTTCTCCATCTTCAAGTAGCTCGTTGTGTGGCTGGATAGCAGGCTTGACTTTTCTGCCAACATTGACACAATACACTCCAAGCTCCGCCCCAAATTAAGTACCCTGTACCACAAGGACTGCCTTTCTCCCCAGGTCTACCAGGAGCCGGTCAAGAAAATTGTTCTCTCTGTGTTTGATAATGTGGATGTGGTCTATGGCACTGCCCCCCATTCCCTCACCAGACTGGACTTTCTCAGCAATGCTTTTTGTACTAACACCCCCCTTTCGTACTCAACATTGCTCCCTTTACTTCCCCCTCATTTCACCAGTCCCACTGTGTATCCTTCGTCTCCAAATACTGGTTTGTCTCCCTTCCTCAATACCTCTCTTCACCCCTCTCTCCTATCCCCTCTGCATACTACTCCCTTCGCTCCAGGGACTCCTGCACATTCTCCCTTCGCCATTCACACTCCTCTAAACACTAAACAATGAAGTTTTCACGTTTGTTGCACATTGAACAGTTCTCTGCAGACACGGCTGAAATGGCACCTGTACCACCGGCACAGCTCCTGCCAAGGCTCCAAAGTAAGAAGGCAGTAGCAAAAAAGAAACCCTCTGGGCCCAGCTTGGCCGATCTGAACCTCAAGGCTGTGAACGCCTCTAAAGAGTGGCATGGGGTGTCCCTGCCGGCGCTGAAGAAGATTCTGGTGGCCATGATGTGGAGAAGAACAAGGCTCGAGTGCAAGTGTCCCTCCAGAGCCCGGTGGGCAAAGGCAAACTGAAGCAGTTCAAGGGCTCCTATAAAGTGAACAAGAAGGAGCCGCAGAGCAAGGAGAAGGCAGTCAAGACTGTGTGCAGTTCTGGAGGCCACACCAGCACAAGGACATTAACAAAATGGAGGCAGCCCAGAGAAGGGCAACCAAAATGGTGCAGGGACTGCATCAGAAAACATATGAGGACAGATTAACTGAGCTCAATATGTATACCCTAAAGCAAAGAAGGGAGAGAGGTGATATGATCGAAATATTCAGACATCTTCAGGGGATTAACAAGGTGAAAGAATCTAACAAGTTTCAATATAAGAACAAGCATTTATCAATGCCGAATGTTTGCTTGCTGGCATTGGCATTGGTAGTGTAGGAGTTACAGAGCTGCATAATAGGAATGGCAGTGAAGTACTGAACTGAAGCCAACCCCATCGCCACCCTGCAGATAGTGACAGGCATTGGGGTGTGCCTTTGGGTCATCAGACATAACAGCCACGCCATTTCCCCACACCCTACCCTGCAGACACCGACAAGTGTCACGGTGCACTTTGGGGTCTTTGACCCTTATGCGCACCCCATTCCATCAGGAAATATGGTGAGATGGGTGCGGTATAGGAAAATGGGGTGAACTTTGGGGCTGAAGAGTCCAAGGCAGACCTCGATGCCTGTCACTGGCTGCAGGGTGTGGGTGGGGGTGGAATGGTATGAGCACTGCAGGCAACAATCCCAAGTCACAGCCCTGATGCCTGTCATTTTTTTCTACAGGGTGGGGCGTTATGATCGGAAACCCTAACGTCTCAGGCATTTGTTGGTATTTTCACTCCAAATTTTCAACATGTTTTTTTTGTGACCTCCACCTCATAAACGGTGGCAATATCAGTTTGTTAGCTGAAAGCTGCTTTTGCACAGTGACTACGGTGTTTGGCACCACAGGTGCAAAAACACATTCTGAACAGGATGTGAAAAATGACGGCTGTACTGTTCACGGGGAGGTGTAAAAAATGGCAATGTTGAAAATCTGCAGTGAAAATATAAAAAAAGGGGGTGAAGTCATGAGCGTGCGTAGAAACTGTGCAACGTACACCCATAATGTAATTAGTTTGGGGATTTTTTTTTTTTGACAGCAGATTGTCAACAGAGGCATTTTGGGACCTCTGATCATGACCAGTGTCACTGTGATTTTCTTTATCTGTCCTGAACAATGATTTCCCACAGTGACCACGCATTTTTGCGCTTAAAGAGTGAAAACACATTTCGGCCATGTTGTGAAAAATGACAGCTGTATTGTTCATAAAGAAGTGTGGAAAAATGCCACTGGTGAAACTCTGGACTGAAAATATTACAAATTTATGAACTTACGAGGAAACTGCGCAATGCTCACTCGTAAGTCACTTTATGGACTTTTGTCACCAAATTTTCAACATAGCTATTTTAAGACCGCTGCTCAGGAACAGTGTCACTGTGATTTTCTTAATGTGTCCCAAACATTGCTTTCACACCGACTGCACCACTGTGCGCTACATGTGTAGAACCATATTTTGGGCGAGATGTGAAAAATGGCAGTTGTACTGCTCATAAGGATGTGTGGTAAAATGGCAATGTTGAAAATCTGGCGTGCAAATATTAAAAATTTGCAAACTTGCGATTGTGCGTAGAAACTGCAACTTGCGCTCCTAAAACAGTAATTTTTGGGAATTTTTTCACCAAATTTTCAACACAGCCATTTTAAGACCTTTGCTCATGAACAGTGTCACTGTGATTTTATTATTCTATCCCAAACATTGATTGCGCACACTGACTGCGCCATTGTGCGCTACATGCACGGAAACACATTTTGGGCGACGTGTGAAAAACGACAGCTGTACTGCTCTTAAGGAGGTGTGGTAAAATGGCAATGTTGAAAGTCTGGAGTGCAAACTGTAAAAATTTGCAAACTTACGAGCATCCGTAGGAACTGCGAAACGCACGCTTGTATAACGGTCATTTTTAGGAATGTTTTCACCAAATTTGCAACATTGGCTTTTTGAGAGCCCACCTTATGAACACTGGCACTGACGTTTCGTTAATTGGTCCCAAAAGGTGATTTTGCACAGTGACCACAAAAATCACCCTTCGAGCCCAATTAATGCCATGACAGTTTAGAATTCATGAGGAGGGGTCCCAAAAACCCCATGTTGAAAATTTGGTGCCAAAATTCCGAAAAATGCCTCAGATATGCATAAAAATTGAAAAAAAACTTGTTTATGGCATTATACAGCTTACCGGCATCTCCTCAGTTCGCGGTCGGCTTTGAAAAGTGCAGACGTGTTCCCAGTCCACCGAAGATCATTGCACCGAGCTCTGGAGGCAAGTATGGGGTGAGGTGGGGGTCTGGGGAGGCAGGGTGCACAGAGGGTGGGCGCAGGTGGGCAGGGAGACCACTGAGGGAACTTTTTTTGTTTACAGGTTTGTTTTTTTTAGGAAGACGATGTGGGACATTTGTCACGCTAGGGTGGGCTCCCAGCGTGGCAGCTGAAAGGCTGCTTGGGGGGGGGGCTTGGAGCCGATGGGGGATTGGGCACCCCCATTGGCCATAACAATTTTTGCCACGCTGGGGTGGGCTCCCAGCATGGCACCTGGAAAGCTTTTTTTGGGGGACGGGGAGCACAGCAGAGTCAACAGGGGACTGGGCATCCCCGTCGGCCATACAGTGTGTGTGTGAGGGGGGAGCGCATGAGCACGCAATATGCTTGCATGCGTGTGTGTGTGGGGGGAGGAGCGCTCCTCACTGAAGCAGAGCTCTCCCTTTCAACTGTACGGCACTGCATTTTCAACTGCTGTCTTAGACAGCTGCAGCGTTCATTGGAGAACTGTGGCTGCGCCTGCAAACACACTGACTGAATTGGAAGACAGGTGCCACACCTACACAAACTCAGATGATGGCACTATGTTTCTTGCACATGCATGCAAGCAAGCATAAAAATAGCAGGACAAAAGGACACAGCATGAGATTAGAGGGAGGCCGATTAAGGGATAATCTGAGGAAGTTCTTTTTCACAGAAAGGGTGGTGGATGCATGGAACGGCCTACCTCAGGAAGTGGTGGATATGAATACAGTGCAGGGCTTCAAACAGGCATGGGATAGGCATAAGGGAGCAATACAGATGAGTATGAATAGATAGGCCATTGATAGAGTACAGGCCTATGGCACATTCATAAGGTAGAAAAAAGAGTCAGAATGGATGGGCCTTGCGGTCCTTATTTGCCATCAGCTTCTATGTTTCTATATTTCTCTGTGGGATAATCTTTCTCCTATCACCTTCCCTCCCTCTGGAACTTGCTCCCTCCACTATCCATGTCTCTGCCCACTCCTTTAGAGACCAGCTAAAACATCTCTCTGCCGTATCCTGCTCCTGCCACTCCAGCACTTGACCACTACTAGGCCATGCTACATCTGCGCTGCAGATTTGCACTTACCTGCACTGCCACTACCTGAACTAGATTTTAAGACACTGTTAACTTCAAATTATTTTATCACCTGCACTGTTCTCATTTTATTACACATAAATGCCCCTCAGTGTTCTACCTTGTGATTCTACCACTGTCACTGTACTTTTATCCTATTAGTTGTACACTCTTATGCACTTTATTTTGTACTGTCATTAATGCTGTGTTTGTTGTACTACTGTACCCCTCTTCCCCCTCCCACCACATTGGAGCTGGACATGAGACTTGGCTCAGTGTGCATTTCCATGTTACCATTTTTAAAATAAACAAAATAAATGCCATCCACCTAAAGTAGACTGTGGTTTCTACAAGTCTGGAGACCACCTCACTGGTGTTGTAAGATGCCTTTGCCTGGTGCTGTGCTACCTTCAGACCTAGGACAGGGAGGTCAACAGCCTGCCTGACTGCCTCACTTGGTGACTGTGCAGCTAACAGCCTGTGTAGCTGCTACCACAGGAGATGATTATAGGTCACCACATGTGTCTGATATGTAGAGATGCTGAGGTGAAAACCTTCCTCCCAAGAGCATCCACGTGTGGAGAATCTGCCTAAGAGGGGGGGGGGGGCAGTCATGCACGAGGTTCCCGTGGTCTCGATAGGTTCTGCAATCCCTAAAGCCCTGAGATGAGGTGAAGTACCTCACCTGTGGACCCTGTGGGTGCATGATACTATGTGAGGAGGTTCCTGGGGATGGTCAGACTAGAGAGGGGACACCTCCACACTGCCCTAGATGCCTCCTCCACGGCCCTAGGCCCAAAGTGGATGACTACAGTGTTGATGCTGGGAATTTTAGTAAGTCCCCAATGACAGGGCTGAGGGATCGTGGCTTGTATGGACTTCAAGGATGTGTGTGGATCATCTCCATCAGGAATCCTTGATGCAGAGTATATTCAGCAGTAGAAGTGATGTGGACAGATGATTTGTAGTCCTAATGGGAGGATGTCGATGGAATGAGGCACTGTCTCCAGATAAGGTTGGTATCGGACAGAAGGGTTGGGGCTGGGCCCTGTCTGACCCCATGTATCAATCATCAAAGGAAACAACCCATATCCAGTGTTGTTTCCATGTTAGAGGCCCCTTGGGGCCTGTCAACGAGAGCATCCTTTCACTGTGGCCTTGTCCGGGGCTGCAGAACTGCATAGGAGGCCTCACTCAAGGGGAGGGCCTAGAAGAGTTGCCCAGAGGGTGTCCTCCTACATCCAAGGAGTGACTGGATTGGTGCCTATGGGGGAGAACCCCAGGTGAGGACAGCGGAGCCATACACGTCTCACAAGGTGACCCCAGTTCTCACCAGTAGCAGTAACATCCAATGACTCTGGAGTAAACTCCATCTCCAGGCCGCCATCTGACTCAGACTCAGCATCACCTCCGGCCCCAGGCTCAGGATTAGCAACAGCCTTGGATACAGTGTTATCCCCATCATGGTCAGCATCACCCTTGTCACCGTGCTCAGTGCAAACTTTTTGACATCGTGCTCGGAGCCATCACCCTTTTCAGAGGCGCAGGCGACACCGGAGTTGGGGTTAACCTCCAGGATGACATTGTTGTCAGCAACTTGATCCGAGCTGGACTCAAGACAGGCATCACAGCAGTTGCCGCCTCCTTCACCTTGTCCGGAGTCATCAGCCTCATGTGTGCCGCTAGCTACGCCATGGACAGTGACAATATCTGAACCAGCAACACTGTGGACAACAGTCTCTGTGCTGGTCCCTCTCCTGACACTGCGAACAATGTCAGGACGGGGATCAGCATTTTCCCTAATGTCATCTGCCAGATCGTCACCACAAATGGTGACAGCAACACAGGCAACACCAACTGATGTCAAAGCGTGTATTGGTGTAGACTGCATGCCACTGGGGACATCTGCTGCTTGGGGCAGGCAGACTGTGAAGGGTTTGTAGTCGACCATTCAAAAGTAGTCAACTGTCAACCAAACCCATCCACCGACCTCTCTGGCGCCTTAGTGTGGTGAGGTCAATGAGAACGCCGTACTTCTACGTAACAGGAGGTCCCGGGAAGAGGCCCAGAGCAAGGCCTAATGACCTGTTCTTGGATGCACATGTGCAATGCCCATCTCTTAAGATGGGGCTTGGATGATGCCACCTCAATGCCCAGTTCTCGAGGGTATGTTGGTACATGGAGAAGCCAGCATTACATGTATCCATGTCATGCTCCGGTCCAAGATAAGTCGCACAGGTGTGATGCTAGTCCGTCACAGCCATCGTTTTTCCACAAGCACAATGATGCATAATAAGTGGTTGTCAGACTTTCGTCAATGACTGGGCCCCTGTTTTGTTCTGGTTATACACAACTGAACTTCAGCAATGTGATAAAATGACAAACAAGTAACACCATAAATAAAAAGAAACTCATAGTGATGCAGATAGATTAAGTGGTGATGAGGCAAACCGAGGTGCTGCACTCCCATGGTGTGCACTCAATAGCAGAAGAAAAGAACCAAGGCTAGTAAGTTAGCAGTGGGTATAGGCAGGCGTGCTGCATCATGCGGAGTGGGGGTGCAGGCACCATGACTAGTACAGGGTCCTGTGAGCCTGAATCAATGAACATTGATTCTTGGAAGATCTTTTATTTCTAGAAACTTCACTGTCCACATTGTGGCAGACTCCTAGCAGTCCTCTGGGAGAAGGGGGCAAGGTGCGCACCCCTAATTGGTGAACAGAGGCTGGAGGACTGAGGCTCCAAAAGCATAATTCCAAAGACTCAGCGTGTCGATGCTGTAGTGGGAGATGAAAGTGCGTGCTTTTGCACAGGTTGCAGCACTGCTTATCTCCTCTAGGGGGATTTTCCTGGAAGCAGCCAGCAAATCAGCAGTAGTTCAGTGGAATAAGCCATCAGCCAACAGTAGCAGAGGTCCGTGCAGGATGTCATCCACCTGGCAACAGTCCACTTAGCTGCCCATCTGCCAGGTGTGGCTTCAACACAGGTGACAAAAAACTGGAAAGCCTCGCCTGAAATCCCCACTGTGCATTACTACGACAGCGCATTCCACAGGTCCATGGTATAATGGAGCCCACGACTGACATCTCTGAGGTCGACTTCATGAAGTACAACAGTAGGTTTATCATCTGGTTAAGGAGGAAGTCAGACACGGCTTTGGCACGAATTTCGTGTTGGGGCAAAAGGCGACCTTATCCTTGTGGAAGGCCAGATAGAGAGAGTCCACTGACACTTCCTGGAGCTCATTCACCATTCTGGCTGACCTAATGGGCACCAAAGAGGAGGTCGTCCATGTCAAGTGTGACATCTACATTTGTGCATCAACTCAAATAGCTTGCCCATCAGTGTTGCAAGCACAAGCACTAGGTTAAAAGGAGGCTGTGGTTCATGCATCAGAAGGAACAAGTGGCCTAGGCCACTGAAAAAGTGTCCAATCACCTTCTCCTTCGGCACCGCTGGCATACCAGCCCATGCCCCACATGCGGAGATGGCTGCCAGGTGCTCCTTTAGGGTCATGGCTCACAGTCCTGACTAAGACAGGAACCAACAGTAGTAGAGACTCGTAGCTACTCAGCAGGCAAAGGGCTCAAGCTCCTTCCCCTGACACCAGACTGAGAGTCTCATCCACTTACATATATAGGTTTTGTGACTCAATTCCTTTCAAGATGCCGTCACACACTTAAGACGTCTTCCAAGAGACCCAAACCTGCAACTCAAGCTGCTCAGGAACCAAGCCAAGAGGTGCAGGAATGTCTTCATTTGTCTTGTCAGCAGATCAGGCAGAGAAACATCCGCTATGGCAGCTTGCTGCTGAGACTACAGAGACCTGGATTTGAGATATCAGAACTGTCTGGGCCAGTCTGGTGCTATCAGGATCTATTGTGCCTTGTCCTTCCAGGTCTTGATCATGACCTTGTGAACCAAGGTGAAGAGAAGGTGTATAGAAGGTCCATGGTCCAGGATGGAGAGAAAACACCCCCTTCAGTGTCCCGCACTGAGTGGAGAGGGCACAGAACAGCCTATTTTCTGTTCTCCCATGAGGTACACAGATCCACCAGAGGGGTGCCCCTGCTGGGAGAACAGTTGATCTATCACCTCCTGATGCAGGGACAACTTGTGTAGCATCTCTCAGACCCAGCTAAGATCATCTGCCAGTTGGCTGGTTTCTCTTGTGACATGGATCACCAGGAGATCAGCCTGCAAGCTGTGCAAGAGCGCCAAGGTGTGAAGAGCCTCCTGACACAAGGGAAAAGGAGTGCATCCCGCCCTGCCTATTCAGGTAGAACATTGTGGTCATGTTGTTCACCTGGACCTGAGCAACCTGACCCTGAATCAGAAGAGTAAATTCCACAGCCAGATGCACTGCACAGAGCTCCAGCAAGCAGATGTGATATCGGGACTCCCAGGGTGACCAGAACCCATTGGCTCTGTGATCCCCAATGTAAGCTCCCCCATCCCACCATGGAAAACAAGACACAAGGATCTGGGCAGATGAATGGGATTCCTTCATCCAGGTCTTGGGGACACAGCCTCCACTTGAAATCATCCCACATCGGTCAGGTCACCAAGACTGGTTGGTCCAGGCAACTTAGGTGCTGGGACCACTGCTGGCCCACCTCTCACATCAGGGGGTACATTAGCCAGTGAGTCCAACGCACTATGCTGGAAGAAACTGCCGTAAGCCCCAGCAGCCACAGGAAATCCTGGGCCAGGAACGAGTGTGAATGTAAGGTTCGATGCCATTCCCAAAGAGGCAGTCGTTGACCTGATGGGAGTCCAGTTCAACCCCAGTGAACTAGATCGCCTGCACAGGCACCAATTTTGACTTGGCCAGGCTGACCAGTAGCCCAAAGTCTGGGAAGATACGAGGGGACAAATCCCTGGACTGCTTGCACTGCTGACTTCCCCATCCTTTTCAGAACCAAGAAGTACAGAAACACATACCTTTGTGTGGCCAGTATCTGGAACCCATTTTATCACCTCATGCTCCAGGAACTGAACTATATAGCCCCTTAGCATGGACAGCATGCCCCGATACCCTGGACTCCCAAGTAGCCCTTGGTTAGTACGGCGGGAGTGCCTGAATGTCCAGAAGCAACCCCTTGCCTTCCCGCACCCAATTGTCCAAAGTAATACTGGACAACTATGGGAAGAAGTACAGGAGCTGGGAAAGGGAGTGGACAGAAGAGAGAATGGCACAATGCAACCTATCACTTTGTAGCCATGGAGGGGGGCACCAGATGGCTGGGGGTCTGGAGGCAGCTCTGCCCCCCCTCCACTTTTCTGTCCCAAACCCCCAAATTTGGGTGCCAGACACCATTGCTGGGATTGCTCTTGCTGGGGCTGCTGCTGAGGGTGCTGTGGCTGAAAGCCCTGAAACAGGAAGATCTTTTTCTTAGGCTTAAGCAGTTTTGGTCCTTCTGTGATAAAACCACAGAGGCCAGGGTGCCACTGAACATTTCAATATGTGTGCAATGTCCTTCCACCCCAGAGCTAAATAAATTGGTACCTAGAAAAAGGACATCTGCCATCTTATGCTCAGTGCCTGGTCTAATGGTGGACAGCTTAAGCCAGGCCCTACTGTGGATAGTGACAGCTGTGGCCTTCACATGGCTGCAACAACTGCCCATGCCCCAGGCCATTTAGAGCTAGTGTTTACCCAGCATGCATCCTTGGTTCCTGATATGTTGGGCCACCTGCTACTTATAAGCACGTATTAGAGTAGGGAGCTACCCAACCAGCCCAAGAAGGGAATGGCCAAAGTTAACCATCATTACAGAATAGCTGGTCTGCTAGAGACCAAGTGAGGCTGCCGTACAGACATTTTGTGCTGTACAGTCCAGTGTCGAAGTCCTTGTTCGGCATCTCATCCACTTTCCCATGGCCCTTTGACTTACAAAAGGCCGTGTCTGACAGCAGCTTATCTGCATAAGGGTGGTCACAATCCCCAAGAGGATGCCTGGGGGGGGGGGGAACATGTACTTGCAAACCATCAGGGTGAGAGGCGCCAGGCAGGATGCTGAATGTTGCCAAAGCTCCAGAGCCTGTTCCAAGATGTCTCGGCTATAGGGAAGGCAACCGCCGGGGAGTCTTTCCTGTCCAGGATATTGGTGAACAGGTATTTAGCCTGCTTCTGAAGAGGGTCCAGGGGGCCTTCCATGGATTCAGACATCCCCTGGATTAAGGCACCAAATGAAATCAAGCCCAATGAGGCAGATCCACTGCTGAAGAACTGGGTCCTGCTTGAGGTCATCAAGGACTCATCATTAGAGTCTGAGGACTCCTTGAAAACTGCCCTGGTCCTCTTCTTGATGTGGACCACCCTTCTACCTTTCTCTAATGTGTTTTCTATCGAGAGGCAGCCTGGTAGGCAAGCAGTTGGTTAGGACTCCTTAGTGGTGAACCCAAACCGTGGCTGTAGTGGAGGAGCTCCACTACCAGTGGAGAAGCAGACACCATGTTCTGCTAGGTTGTTGACAGGGGAATGCCCGGAGGAGGCCAAGGGACGGTCGGCCAGGACAATGAGCCTTCCATTTCTTGAGTGACAAGGGCAGCATCGCCTGATAGTGAGTACAAGCTAAGGTGGTGTGTTCTTCGCTGAGGCAGAAGAAACACATCATTGGTGTCTGTGACCAACATCTTCTGCCTGTAACGCACGCAGAATTTGAACCCAAGCTCAGTATTACATAATATTACAAAGTCAGTATTATACAGGGCAACTAGATTTTTAACTCTACACCCAATGAAATTGCCAATTGCATAAACATTAGAACATTCAAAACTAAACTTAAACATTGGTTGTTGTTAAAGAATGGATGTATATGCACTTAATGCTTGTTTGTTTCACTAGTACTGACAATTTTTATACTCTATTTTTCGGGGATCTGTATTGTATTGTATTCATGTTATATGGCTTTTTTTTTTAAACTTGTTGCTTGTGAAAATGGGCAAAATTGCTCATCAGCTAACAAGTATAAAATACAAAAATGAAATGAAGCTTTTGTCAATCCATAGCGTTTGGTTATCAACAGAGCAAAACCAGCAGACTATTCTCTACAAAACTGGGTGAAAACACATTTTTTATTCAACGTTCGCCAAAGAAAGTGCTTAAAAATTGGTACTGCCTACTAAGCATGCAGAGATGAGCCAAAACATTCCT
This sequence comes from Neoceratodus forsteri, assembly GCA_016271365.2. NCBI lineage: Eukaryota > Metazoa > Chordata > Ceratodontiformes > Ceratodontidae > Neoceratodus > Neoceratodus forsteri. The sequence continues at coordinate 1,064,674,032 of CM057455.1, read as the reverse complement.
CCCACAAGGCCCCAGGCCTGCAACATGAAGAAGCAGATTTATAGGGTGTGACCCCAGACCTTTAGCTTAGCTTTGGTTCGTGAGGGGAAGGGAAAGGGAACATTGTTTAACCAGGAGTAGCACACTAAGCCAAAGCTTGTTTCCAGATGTGACCTGGGAGCACAAGGAAGTTAAGTGACTTGCTTATGATCACATAGTATGCAGCTAGGTGGCTGTGGGATTCAAACCCAGGTCTCCAAATCTGCAGCTCAGAGCCTTAACCCACTGCGCTATATTGCCTGCTATGAGGGTAGGTGCTGGGGGAGAGGGGTGAGCATTAGGTTTGAAAAAGCTCTAAAACCACACTCCCTCCTTTTGTAGCTTCGTAACCCTAACAAACGCTTTAGCGTATTTTTTGCAATTAATGTCCCTACTTTTTGAGGCGATGAATGCTAACTTGCTATCGCACCCAAGGGAAACAAAAACCTATGTTAATGCATATATTAGGGTTGGTAAGCAAAGTGAACAAAGGAAATTAAAAATTAGGGGTCAGATTCCCATGAGCCTTGGTTTATGTCTCTTGCATTTGAAGGTGGCTTCTATTCCACAAAATGTGGTATATTCAGAGAGACTAAATGATAGGCAGGTGTGGTATATGGAGAATTATAAGACAGGGTCCAAGAATCGCAGACCCTGACTGACTGACTGGCACCTTGCTGCCATGGTAAATTCCAGCATAACCCACGAAAATGTAAGCCCCCACTTGCAGAAATCCGTCCGAGCCTCTGAGCATGATAGCAGAAAACCTACATGCTGAATCCCCACTAAACCGTGGTCTCCCACAACACACAAAATAAAATACACTAACTCTCGAAATACGAACAACACTCAGAATGAGCCACAATAACTTCCTGAAACACTTGGACATGCAACATATGAGCCAAAACAGTATTTTATAAATAGCTCCACCGTAACCACTTCCATGTGGCTCACCTGTCAAACATTTTTCTATCTTGGTTCGGCTCCATTGCCAGCCTGGGTTGCCATATTCCCAAAACCATCAAAACTGCTGAAACCAGGTAGGGTCCAGTATGCTGTCTCCGGGGGAGGATTTGCCTCCACTGCAGGGCAGTGAAGCAGAATAGATCAGGCCACTACTCCGTAGGAGATGCGAGTGGCTACCCCTTCCCCCTCCATTTTAACATATTAACTTCCCCTATTCTCAGACATAAGAGACTTAATGGTGTTTTTTTCCTATAGGGTCCCTATCAACTCACCTATATTGTGAATTCTTGATATCACAGAGGTTTTAGTTTTAAAGGAAACACACTGCACACATTTATTCACAATTTTTCACTCTTTATTGGGTTGTTTTTTAATCATTTTCCCAGCATCAAATGTTATAAATGTTCTTTATTGAAACATTCTGTCTTTTTATGTTTGCTTGCGTGCATGCGCAAGAAACATTATGAGGCAGCTCAGGAGAGAAGCGGATTTTGGAGGTGTGGCACTATGGTGGCCAATGCCACCACTGCATTCTAGGGCTTGGCCCTCGTGTCCCAATGCGGTGGTACGCTGCTGCTGACACTAGTTCAGCCAGCGTGCCACCAACTTGAAACCGATTAACCGCTGCAATGAGGGAGTGACCCGTCATTGCAGGGCGTGCCTTGCCTGGTGTTAACATTTCAAAACAACATGGTGGCAGCTGTCACCATCCGCCACAGTCCCCATAAAGGTGACGGGTGCCTAATCCCTCTGTCGGCATGCCCCTGCCTCAGTTCATTTGCCGATCGGGGATTCTAATCCCATCGGGCACAATGTCCCTCATTTGTTGTGTGTCGAGGGGTGCCTAATCCCCTCGCATCATGCCCCCCCAAACAGGCTTTCTTTGCTGATGGGGGGCCCAATCCCCGTCGGCTCAAGTCCCCCCTTCCCAAAAACACAGGTGGCACACTGGGAGGCACCACAGTGTTCAAAAAGCAAACCTGCAAAAAAAAAAAAAAAAAAAAACCTTTCCACAAAGTCTTTTGGTTTGTTTTGGTTTTTCCCTGAAACAAAGAAAACAGTCCTTTGCCGTCGGGTCCCCTTCCCCAACCCATGCCCACCCTCTGCGCACTCTCACTTCCCTTCACACCATACTTACTCCGGAGCCGGGCGCGATGATCTTCGTGAACCAGGAACATGTCTGCACTCTTCAAATCTGACTACAAACTGAAGAAATGCCAGTAAGCTGTATAATGGCATCAATGCGTTTTTTTTTCAACTTATGTATGTATCTCTGCCATTTTTGGACTTTTGGCACCAAATTTTCAACATGGGGTTCTTGGGACCCCTCCTCATGAATTCAGTCACTGTCATGGCGTTATTCAGTCCTGAAAGGTGATTCTGCGGTCACTACACGGAATCACCTTTTGGGACCAATTAACGAAACAACAGTGCCACTGTTCATGAGGTAGGCTCCCAAAAAGCACACGTTGCATGTTTGGTGAAAAAATTCCAAAAAATGACTGTGTTACAAGCGTGTGGTGCGCAGTTTACACACCTGCTTGTAACTTTGACAATTTTTGAGATTTTTACTCCAGATTTTCCACATTGCTATTTTTACATACCTCCTTATGAACAGTACAGCTGTCATTGTTCACATCCTGCCCGAAATGCACTTTCGCACATCCGCCGAACAATAGCGCAGTCACTGTGGGAAATCAATGTTCGGGACAGATTAAGAAAATCACAGTGACACTGTTCATGAGCAGATAGTCCAAAATGCCTATTTTGAAAATTTGGTGACAAAATTCCACAAAATAACTATGTTACAAGCGTGCCTTGCACAGTTTCCATGCACACTCGTAACTTTGAGAATTTTTTATATTTTTACTCCAGATTTCCAACATTGTCATCTTTTCACGCCTCCTTATGAATGGTGCCACTGTCATTTTTCACATCCTGCCCAAACTGTGGTTTCGCACATCTGACGCAGAATGGCACGGTCGTTGTGGGAAATCAACGTTCGGGACAGATTAACAAAATCACAGTGCCACTGTTCATGTGCAGAGGTCCCAAATGATTTAATCAGGTGGGGGTGTTGACGTACTGTTAGTACGAAACCAGTCGGGACTTTGTGTTGCGGATCCCTTTTGGCTGACTGTGACGTCTGCTTTGTATTTCAAATAAATTTATGCCTTGTTTGATGCCAAGCGGAGAATTGCTAACTTTTTTTGCACCATACATGTTGAAAATTTGTAGTGCAAATACCAACAAACGCCCGGGGCGTTAGGGATTTCTAACCATAACGTCCTACCCAGTACAGACTGACAGGTGTCAGGGGTGTGCCTTTGGATTGCCGGCTGTAATGCTCATGCCATTCCACCCTCACCCTGCAGCCAGTGACAGGCATCGAGGTGTGCCTTGGACTTTTCGGCCCCAGAGTTCACACCATTCTTCTATACAGCATCCATTTCAACATACTGTATGTCCTTTTGAAATGGGGTGACTGTAAAGCCGAACACCCCAAGACACACCTCAACACTTGGTGTCTGCAGGATAGGGTGAGGTGAAATGGTGTGAGCGTTATGGGCAACGACCCAAAGGCACACCCCAATGCCTGTCCATCTCTGCAGGGTGGAGGTGGGGTTGGCGTGAAGTTCAATACTTTACTGCCATTCCTATTCTGCATCTGTCTAACTCCCGCACTTCCAATTCTAATACCAGCAAGCAAACATTCGGCATTGACAAATGCTTGTTTCTAATGTTAGTATGATATATTTGATATTATAAACAGCCATAGAGCATTAGACTTTTCTGTGTTTCTTAAGAGGCTAGATACAGCTGTTAATTAAAGCTAGCCTGTTTATATTCCTGGACTTTTGATCTACTGGAGTCTATCTACTGTCCACCTGCAAGAAAGGAAAAAAAAAAAGAAAAAAAAAAAAATGAGGACTTAAATATATGGCTACTATTCAGTATAACATCTTTGTTAAAATCTACTGTGTACTGTTGAATATATTGAGATGAACTTGTCTTAATCTGTGCATTAATAAAAATTTAAGTTTAAAAAAACAAACTGCTGAAACAGATCGCTCCAATGAGAACTCCCACTGAAAAAAAACAACATGTCGTCTCAGAAAGCCGTTGATCAGAGTTTCTTCTTTCTGGCACTCGGCACCAAGATTCACCTCAGAACCACACGCTGTACGACACCGGTGTGGTCACGCCATGCTAATTCATAGCCTGACTTAAAGAGCCACTTGTTTACTCATGGACTCTCTCTCAAAACAAACAAAAAAAAAAGTTAACTCACAACTCCAAGGCTCTCTCTCTGAAGAAAAGAAACATGACAGCATTTTAATGTGTGTGTGTGCGCACGCAGCTGCATTAGGAGCTCGGCAGCAGGTAGCCACTCAGGACTATTTTTCTCATGCAGCAATGAATTAAATAAAAATAATTTAAAATAAAAAAATATATTTTTTTTATTTTTCCTCACAAAAATAAAGAGAGCCATTATATAATCACAATAAACCACTCCAGGGTTTACTTACTCAGCCTGCGGCCTCATGGCCAAACCACATCAGGCGTGAGCAAATCTCAGCATAGCCCATACCCTGTTGTAGTTTGTTGGTTAACTTTGCCCATTAAGGAAGCAAACAAGATCTTAAAGGTCAAGAGCCTGAAGGGCAAGTGGCTTTATGATCTTTTTAGTCACCATTAGGATGCATATATTTTCCTATATAAGACTTATCTAGCATTTATTTTATATAATACATTAGGCTGCCATGATTTTTAATATTACTGTAAATCACATTTGTGATCCTTTCCTTTGCCTTTTTTGTCCTAGTAATATTATGTAGTGTAGAGGCCTTTTTGGTGTTTTTTCTCTTTCTTCCCTTTTGTGTTTCTGTAGTGTAGGGGCCTTCTACAAAAGAGACACACCTGCTGGAGTCCATCCTTCAGGTTAGTTCAGGATTGTGCTGAGCAGTGGCGTGGCAGTTTCTGTTCAGAGTGTGCAGTCGGGAGCAGTGGTCTTGACTGACGGGTCGGTGTGGCACACTGTAGGGTGCAGTTAGGAGTGAGGGTGTATAACGTGTAGTCAATAGCAGTAGTTGGGAGTGGTATGGAGGTGGAAGCAATGTCGTTGGCTTAGCAGTTGAACTGGGAAAAAGAAATAAAACAGCAGGGATAGCTAGCTGGGGGGGGTAGTGGAAGAGGACGAGCAGAAGACAAATGTACTTAACAATGGCTTCTACTCAGTATTCATGGTAGAGCCTCTGAATGCTTACCCCCTGACTCCACAGTCATCCTGGTCTGCATTAAAGCAGCTCTGCAGCACCTCTCCACACCGTCCTGCTAGTGTATACTCACCATAGCAGACACCCCTACTCCTTCAGCATGGGCTCAGCCACTTTTACACACCATGTCATGCAAGTCCATCCCAGTTTCAAGCATCATATCATGCCACGCCCCTAGTTTAACTCCTAGTCAAGTACTTCACCGTTCTTGGTGCCCCGTTCCCTCTCTCACCCCCCGCACCAATTCATCTACACCTTAAACCGCATACCTTGACAAGGCCCCTCTTTGAGGCTGCTCTCCCCCTCTCTGTCTTTCCCACCACTGCTCGCTATCTCACCCACTGTAGCTGAACCATCCCCACAAAACCAGTGATAATCACTATAGAACTGTAAATATATGAAATACTGTGTCTTGTACCTTACTTCATCTAGAGATAATCAATGAAGTACTGTAACCATTTGTATGGTCAATGTATTTTGTACTGTAAATTGTCTACTGTTATTGTCAATCTGACGTGGAACCTTTGTAAAAGAGCTTGCACTCAAAGGCAATTTCTGAAAACCAAATAAATAAATAGAGGACCATGGTAACAAGGTCGCCACACAGTGATTAAGGAAATGTGCAAAGTACAGATCTTAGATGGCAGGATAAGAAAGTGTCCAGAAGCTCTCAGTTTAGATAAGGCACTAGGCTGGATGGCCTGCATCCATAGGTACTTGGGGAGCTGGCCACAAAATTAGCAGCACCCTTATCCTGTCTATTTAGCGAATCACTGAAGTCCGGAGTGGCGTCATCAGACTGGAGATCGCCAACACAGTACCACTCTCACGGGGAGATGGGGTATCCAGGAAACTACAGGACTGTCAGTTTTACCTCCATTGCAGGTAAGATGATGGCGGCAATAATCCAGGAAAGCTTTGTGGCCTCCTACGAGGTCAACAGATTGCAGGACACCAAGCAGCATGGGTCTGTGTCAGGGAAGTCATGCCAGACCAACCTGATACTGTTTTTTTGACTGAATCACCAAGGCAACAGACAGAGGAGATGCCGCAAATTTGCTCTACTTCAACTTGAGCAAGCCTTTCAATTAAGTACCACTCTGGAAACTGCTGAAGAACCTGGTGGATTTAAGAGTACAGTGGGGTTTAGTTGGGTGAGTAGGAAATTGGCTTTGGAGAAGGCAACAGAGAGAAGTAATGAATGAGGCTAAAGTGAGGGAAAGAGAGGTCATGAGTGGAGTGTTCCTGGGATTCGTCCTATTTAATATGTTGATAAGTGACACAGAGGAAGGTATCTGGAGAAAGCTTTATCTCTTTGCTGAAGATGCAAAGCTATGCGGCAGGGTAAATCACAAGGAAGTGATGCAGGAGCTCCAGAAGGACAAAGAAAGGTGGTCTATGGTCTGGCAATTAAGATTCAAGGGCAAGCAGTGCAAGGTAATGCAGTAAGCAAGACTGAATCCTTGCACAGAATCTCATATGATAGGGGTTAGACTGGCCACTTCTTAAGAGAAGAGGGAACTGGGGGTCATGATCAGTGATTCTCTTACGCAAACAAGTCGATGCAACAAAGCATACTGCAAGGCACTGAGGATGCTGGCGTGTGTAGGTAGGGGTTTTGACAGTAGGAGAAGCAAGGTGATTCTGCCACTGCACAGATCCCAGGTGAGGCACAGTTCGCGAGTCCTCACCTGAGGAAAGACATTCATAGCCTAAGGTCAGTACATAGAAGGGTCACCATGATGATTCAGGGCAGATCCTATGAGGATCAGTTGAAGGGCCTAAATGTGTACTCACTGGAGGTCAGGCCTGAGTGGGGAGACATGACAGACACACATGTGAATATTGAGGACCTATTTGTTAAAAAAAAAAAAAAAAGATGCAGTCACTTGGGGGCAAGACTGGATGTCAGTGGGGGTGGGCAAGTTCAAGAAAAACATGAATATGTTCCACTTCACTGAGAGGGTGGTTGTATAAACTCTTGGGACAAACTGCTGGCGGAAGTGGAGGGGTGGGGGGCAGCTACCCTTAATGGGTTTAAACATGGCTTGGACAGAGCAAGGGAAAGTACAGTTATGTAAGAACTTACCATAACTGTAGATCTGCGAGGGGATCTCTTATAGCAAGCCACACTTATGGAACTACCACCATCAGGCAGTAAGACCACCTGGAAACTTTTCTAGCTAGTAGTCTATCTGGGGGCCAACCACTCCATCACCCTTTGACATCAGCCAACCCTATAACATTGGGCTGCCCTGCTCCCTCCTTAGTTCTCCCGCCTGAGACCAGAGCTAGGTAACTCCTGCTGAGGAACCAAGGAGGTACTGAAGGTTCCCACCAACATGGAAGCAAAAAAGATCTGCAGATAACAGAAAGCTCTACCAGAGCGAGGGGGAAGGAGGGAGGGACGGCATGGCCTGCTGCAAGAGATCCCCTTGTAGATCAACTGTTACAGTAAGTTCTTAAGTAACTGTGCTATCTAACATTGGGGGTATCTCTCGCAGCAGACCACACCTATGGAACGAGTCCCAAGCAGTTGACACATCAGGAAGAAAAAAATTACTCACCTTAGTAATGTTTTTTCTTCTAATGAAGTCTTGCTGTATTCTGACATATGCAGTTAGGTCCTGCCTTTCAACTGGCCCGGAGAACAAAGAGTTAAACTTTCCATGGCCAGCATGGAATGTTCATCACGAGCTCGGTTGAAGCCCCTGTCTGCTGCTGTTTAAACTGCAACCGTCAGATCTTTATGAGCAATACTCACTAAAAGTTTTGTGTGGAAACTGTAAAACTCACACTAGCCAACTGGCAACTATATCTATATAAAAGGGTTTTTGGTTTCAAAAGGAAGACTCAAGTCAGGAAACCCAAAAACAAAACACATCCAAAAACACAACCACTCACCCAAACTAAAAAAAAAAAAAATAAATAAAAAAGGTGAAATAAGGGACACCCCTAGGGTGCCAACACTGCTCCTGCCCACCCACATCCCAAAAAATAGGTTCTGAGAGGGGAGGCAGGTGGGGAGGTCAGAATACAGCAAGACTCCATTAGAAGAAACAACATTACTAAGGTGAGTAATTTTTTCTTCAAACAACATGAAGTCTTGCTGTATTCTGACATATGCAGACTACCAAGCAGTACCTCCATGGAGGAGGGACAGAACCTACTTTGGAAACAGGCTCTAAAGTACTGCTGTGCCAAACCGAGCATCACTCCTAGCCTGGATATCCAGAGAGTAATGCTTGGTGAATGTATGGACTGTTTTCCAGGTGGCTGCTTGACAAATTTCTAAAAGAGGAATATCCCTAGCAGCAGCCAGGGAAGCAGCTGTACCTCTAGTGGAATGAGCCGTCAGGCCTGAGGGTGGAGTTCTACCCCAGTTTTTCATAGCAGAATTGTATACAAGAAACAATCCACCTGGCAATAGATCTCTTAGTGGCAGGTTTGCCCTTAACAACTTCTCCATATGTGAGGAACAACTGGAGGGATTCAAACCTGTGACCCTTGGTACGCTCTATGTAGTAGCTAAGGGCTCTTTTAACATCCAAGCTGTGTAGCCTCCTCTCTCCAGAGGAGGAAAGGACAGTGAAGAAAACAGAGGGGAGAGAGATATAGACTGGTTGAGGTGGAAATCTGAAACCACTTTAGGCAAAAACTTTCTGTTAGTTCTTAGGATCACTTTATCTCTATGGAAAGAGATGAAATCAGATTCCACGGACTGGGCTTGCAATTCACTGATACGCCTGGCAGAAGTAACGGCTACCAAAAACACAGTTTTCCAAGTCAAGTACTTAAGCTCTGCAGAGGACAAATGCTCAAAAGGGGGGTTGCATAAGCTGAGCAATGCAAACAGGAGCAGGATCCCTAAAGGGGGAATGGTGTGAAGCAATCCCTTGAAAAACTTACAAAACACAGGGTGGGATGATAGAGAGGAAGGCTTGCCTGCTGACAAGAAAGCAGAAACAGCTGCCAAGTGTACTTTAAGGGTAGCTGGTCTGAGGCCTAGGCCATTAAGATGACCATATAGTCCAGAACCGTAGGCAACTCAGCAGAGTCTGGAGAAATATTCTTCTTAGAACACCAAATGCAGAATCTTTTCCATTTGGAATTGTAAGTCTTTCTGGTGGAAGGCTTTCGAGAAGCCTTAAGGATATCTAGAACCCCCTGGGAAAGATGCAACTCTGCAAACTCTAACTCTTCAAGAGCCATGCCTTGAGATTGAGAGACCGAAGATTCAGGTACCAAATCCTCCCCTAAGAGGATGTCAACAGGTTGTAATTCCTGGGAAGAGACAGGGGAAGGTGGACTGCTAGGGACAGCAACAGGGAATACCAGGGCTGTCTGGCCCAGTCTGGAGCAATCAGAATCACTTTGCATGGTTGTGACCTTATCTTGACTAACACTTTGAACAGGAGAGGGAAGGGGGGAAGCATACAGAAATTTCCTTTCCCAGTTCAGAATCAGAGCATTCAGGGGGACTGAGCCCAAGACTGGGGGTCTGCAACAAAAGAGAGGAAGTTGGTGATTGTCTGGAGCTGCAAAAAGATCCATCTCTGGAGTGCCCCATCTCGAGACAATCACTTTCAAAACTAGAGGGTCTAGGGTCCATTTGTGATGGCCCTGGGATATTCTGCTCAGAGCCTCTGCTAGGACATTGTCCTTCCCTGGGAGGTGAACTCCTATCAGAGAGGTTTACAGGGAATAGGCCAGGGACCACAACTTCATTGCTTCTGTGCACAAGGCCACAGACCGAGTCTCTCCCTGCTTGTTGATGTACCACATGGTGGTGGTGTTGTCTGTTCTGACCTGGACCACCTTGTTCTGTACAGATTTGGAAAAAGCTTGCAGTGCCAGAAACACTGCTCTGAGTTCCAAGAGACTGATGTGAAGAAGAGATTTCTGAGGTGACCACAGTCTCTGGGTGGTAAGAGCCCCCAAATGGGCTCCCCAGCACAGCAGGGAAGCATCTGTGGTGAGTATCACTGAATGAGACTGAGTGACAAAAGGAACCCCTTGTCTCAAATTGTCCTGATCCTGCCACCATTGCAAGGCCTTGATCAGGGTTTGAGTCACTGGGACTAGTTTGGTAAAGGAATCCTTTCTTTGGGAACAGAAGGCTCTTAAGTGGAACTGAATGTCCCTCATCTGGAATCTTGCTCCTTGGACTACTGCTGTGGAAGCTGCCATGTGGCCCAGAAGCTAAAGGAAATGCCTTGCTGGTCGAGACACCTGAAGGGTGAATGAAGAGGCCAGTTCCATGAGGGTCCTTGCCCTTTCCAGCGGAAGGAAGGCTCTTGCCTTTACTGTATCCAGCTCTGCCCCTATGAAGGTGAGGAGCTGTACTGGTTCGAGAACTGACTTTGGAAGGTTGAGAAGGAATCCTAAGTAAATGAGCACTTGCTGGGTCACTTGCAAATGTGACTTGACTTGGTCTGTAGACTGACCTACTATGAGCCAGTCGTCCAAGTATGGGAAGATGGAGATCTTTTTTCTCCTTAGGAAAGCAACCACTACTGCCAGGCACTTTGTGAAAACCCTTGCGGCTGATGTTAGGCCAAACGGCATTGCTCTGAATTGATAGTGGCCTGAGGGCAACTCGAACCTGAGGCACTTTCTGTGGGAACACCTGATGGGAATGTGAAAATAGGCATCTTTGAGGTCCAGGGAGGCTAGCCAGTCCCCTGGCCTTAGAGAGGGAAGGATAATTCCCAGAGTCACCATTTTGAACTTTGGCTTTAAAAGGTGTTTGTTCAGATATCTTAGGTCCAGGATGGGCCACCATTCTCCTGTCTTTTGGGGGGTTAGGAAGTACCTGGAATACAATCCCTTGCCCTTGTGTAAGGTGGAAACCCTCTCTATAGCTCTGAGAGCTAGGAGAGAAGAAACCTCTGCCTCTAAGGCAAGGGTCTCTGATAGATTCGCAGGTGGAAAGGATCTGGTTCTCATCTTGGGAAATTTTTTGAAGCTGAGAACCAGCCCCAGGCTTACTACTTCCAGGACCCACTTGTCTGATGTTAGGGACTTCCAGTCCTGGACAAAGTAAGCCAGCCTGCCCCCTACTGGTATGGGAGAATCGGCCCGGGCAGACCCATCAGGGTGTCTGCTTGGCAGGGGCTTTAGGCTGAGGGGTGGAGGCAGGCCTGCTCATCCCCCGTCTGCCTCTCCCTCTAAAGAACCCCCTCTGAGAGAAAGAGAAGGAGGCCTGAGCTTGGTAAAAAGGCCTTTGGAAAGGCCTGCCCCTGCCCCTGGACTGCTGCCTTTGAGGAGTTGCTTGCCCTTCTTTGGCCTGAGCACTCCTGTAAGCGGTCCTGTATTCATCCATCTTTTTCATGTAGTTCTCTGTCTGCTCCCGAAACAGAGAATTACCAATTACAGAAAAATCCATGGCCTTAGCCTCGGTATCCTGTGAGAGGCTAGTACATCTGAGCCAAGCCATCCTCCGAAGGGCCACAGATGTAGCCATGACTCTTGATGATACATCACTGGAATCTACAGCAGCATGAAATTGTACTTTAGATGCCTCAATCCCATCTGCAGCCACCTGCTCCAGCTCCTTGGCAAGCTGGTCAGGGGCCTGTTTAGCCACAGCCAGCACAGTGTCCCACCTGGACTTCTGGTATCTAGCTGTATAGGCCATATAGTTAGCCTGCTTGAATCCCAAAGATGCTGCCATGTATTGTTTCTTTGCCATGGCATCAATCTTCCTGGAGTCCTTGTCTGGGGGGTGTGATGCCAAGGGGATATTTGCCTTATCACAGGCAGCAGCCTGCACTACCCCAACATGGCTGTATTGCTGGAAAAGGAACTCCATGTCTGAGCCTGAGAGAGTGTACCTCTTGTCCATTCGTCTGTCCACAGGAGGTATAGAATTAGGAGACTTAAGAATTGTATGTGTCTGTTTCCCAAAGGATTTGTGGAGGGGAATAGACAGTCTCCTGGACTCTGGGATGTCCATCACCTCAACAAAATCAGGCTCCTCCTGATCCTCTACTGCTTCCTCCACAGGAGCAGGGTCTCAGCTACTTTTTGTAAAACATATAGTGAGAAGGGGACTCAGAAAGCCTAGGAGGAGAAACACCTGAAGGTCTGTCTGGGGAGATGTCCGGATCAATAGGCACATCCAGACTTTCATAATCACCATAATCATCCTCGTACTCTCCTTCCTCCTCCTCCGGTTCAGAAAATTCTTCCAAAGTGTAATCCGGAACCGTGGGAAACCGACTGAACCGAACCCCTGCCAGATGGTGCTGGTTTGGTCGGAACCAATGTAAGCGATTGCACTATCCTTATTGCCTTGGATATCTCATCGGCGGTCAGAGTATGAATTTCTGGGTCCGAACTGGACGATTTATCTTTTCTTTTCCTTTTCACCGGAACCGACTCCTCAGAATCGGCTCTCCTTTTGCCCGAAGAAGTATCACCCTGGTCAGAGGGCACTAATTCTGGTTCGGTCGGAACCGAACCAGGCTGGCCATCCGGGTCAGCGGACTTCTCGGCCTCCCTTTCCCTCAGTCTACCTAATCTCTTTTCCAGGGTGGATTTGGGAAAATTTACAAATTTGGCAGTCTGAATCGAGGTGGTCAAACCCCAGACAATAAACACAGGTGGTGTGGGGATCAGCCTTGGCAAAGACTTCCCCACACACACTGCAGAGTTGAAACCCAGTGGGCCCGTTTTTTTTCTTGGGTTTCTCAGACATGGCCAATCCTATCCAAAACGTACCTTTTTTTCGGCAATCTGCCAGGCAAGACTCCCCTATCAGTTCCTGACCATGTCACGGGTCTTGGAAAAAAACGTAATAAAATCCATTTTTTTTTTTTTTTTTTTTTCAGAACCGATAAGGACCGGTTACCACACTCTAAATAAATTACAAACTTTTTTTTTTTACCTTAAACTGATCGGTTCAGCCGAACCGATCCACAATTTACAAGTTCCACACAGAAACTACTCAGAAAAACTATCTAGTACTCACGGTACCACAGACAGAGACTTGAACCGACTGAGTGGTAACAGCAATTCGGTAGAAACCGACCGATCAAAAACGACACTTCAACCGACATTTTTGAACCGAGCAAAGGAGAAATCTCCGGAACGACTGTTCAGTGAGGCAGAGTAAAGAATCTGACGGTTGCAGTTTAAACAACAGCAGACTGGGGCTTCAACCGAGCTCGTGGTGAACACTCCATGCTGGCCATGGAAAATTTAACTCTTTGTTCTCCGGGGCAGTTGAAAGGCAGGACCTAACTGCATATGTCAGAATACAGCAAGACTTCATGTTGTTTGAAATGCAGTCTGAGCAGTAGGAAACCAAGAACCTAAGAGAGTAGGCACTGGAGAACAACTAGGTCAAAACTGGCCCTGTAACTAGGGGTAATGTCCAGACTGTAGTGCTTGGTGAAGGTGTAGACAGAACTTCAAGTAGCCACTGCACAAATCTCTGCAACTGAGACTTTCCTCAAACAGGCAGCGAAAACAGCCATATCCTGGTGGAATAGCCCTTAAAATCGCCAGAAAGTTCCTTGCCGTACTTCCTGTAACAGAACGTAATGCAGCTGGCCAACCATTTGGATAAGCACTACTTAGAGATAGGTGCGCCCTCTATTCCAAGGGTGAAAGAAACAAACAACTGTTGAAACTTCCTGCATTCCTTACAGGAACACAAATTTCTATGCACATCTAATGTGTGGAGCAATGCTTCCCCTGGATTGGCATGCTCTGGAAATAAATAGGCAGGTGGATGGAATGATTCAGGGTAAACTCAGACACCATCTTAGGAAGAAACTCAGGGTTAGTATGCAAAGACACACTGTCTTTGTGGAAAACCAAATAAGACTGTTCACACGAGCACCTGAAGCTCAGAAATCCTTCGAGCTGAAGTAATTGCAACTAAAGATAATGCTTTCCACAACAGAAAGCGTAGCTAGTAAGTCACAGTAGGCTAAAGAGGAGTCAAAATTAGCTTTTCCAACACAAAATTCAAGCCCCACGGAGGTAAGGAATTGAGGACAGGAGGCTTCAAGTGAAGGATGTCTCAAAAAAGTACCCGACACTTCCAGTTGTGCCACTGTACAGCCATCAATGGGCACATGGAAACCAGAGATGGCAGACACGAGCACTTTAAGAAAGCAGTACCCAGACCCGAGTCCAAAAGGAACAGCAGATACTCCAAGATCTGGTTCACAGGACACGGGACAGGGTCCAGCTGGAGTGAAGCAGCCCATAATGTGAAACACTCCACTTCATAGAATAAGTGGCCCTGGTGGAAGGCTTTCTGGCAGCCACCAAGACATCAACCACTTTGAGTGACATCTCAAACTGAACCATGGTTATGTCCTCAGGAGCCAGGTGTGAAGGTGCAGGAACTTGAGGTCTGGATGGACCAGGGTGCCCTGGTTCTGGGAGTGCAAGCCAGTGCACAGAGGGAGAGGTACTGGAGGTTCCCCACTGCTAGCTGTTGGAGAAAGACGAACCAAATCTGACGAGACCAAAGAGGATAATCGTGGCCCCTTCCATATGCAGCTTGATTAGCACCCTCTGAAGCAGCAGGAAGGGAGGGAAAGTGTACAGAAATCCCCCCCTTTCCAGAAGAGGGACAACATGTCTCACCAGAAAACTCCAGGCCCCGGATCTAACAAGCAGAAACGTGGCAGTTTTGCATTGGGTGGGGACGCAGAAAGGTCCAACTCTAGACAATCCCTCATCTATCGAAGAGGTCTTCAATGACCAAGGTCAAAAGCCCCCACTCATGCATCTTTGACCGGCTTAGATTGTCTGCCAGGATGTTTTGGACACCTGGGACATGGACAGCTGACAGTTCTAGGCCGTGGTCCAGAGCCCAGTACCAGACTCTCATAGCTTCTCTGCAGAGGGGAAACGAGTAAATACCCCCCATTTGTTTATATAGTGGATGACAGTCATATTGTCCATCTTCACCAGCAGAAGGCTTGGGTACAACTGAGCCTGGAAGGCCTGGAGGGCGTACAGCACTGCCCTCATCTCCAGGACACTGATATGGAGAAAGGACTCCAGTCAGGATCACACCCCTTGTGTTTGGTGTGGGCCCAGATAAGCTCTCCAGCCTATCACCGAGGCATCTGTGGTCAGGATCGGCTGAGGGGAGGGAACAGCAAAGGGGGGGACCCCCCCGGGGAAGGTTTGTGGGCTCCATCCACCAGAGTAGGACTTTCTACACCAAGGAGGAGACCAGGACCTCCTGCTCCAGGTCATCCATACGTTGTTCCCACAAGACTCTCAATGTCCACTGAGGGACCCCTAATATGCAATCTGGCCGGAAGCACCATGACTATGGCTGCTGCCCTCATGCCCAGAAGCCAGAGAAAAAACTCTGGCGGAGACACAGCGACTGTAGAACATCAATCTGGTTTGGGCTACGTGACGGTCCACCCTGTCCTGGGAAAGGAAGGCTATGCCCTGTGCCATGTCCAAGGCTGCCCCAATGTACTGGAGTTGCTGACTGGGTACTAAGGTGGACTTGGGCAAGTTGACTGTAATGCCCAGGTCCTGGAACAGACGGATGGTGTACTCCAGGGTACATACTAGGCTGTTCCTGGATGAAGCTTTCAGCAGCCAATCATCCAGATAGGGAAAGATGTAGAACCTCTGTCTCCTGATGGAGGCTGCAACCACTGCCAGGCACTTGGTAAACACCGGAGGAGTCGAGGACAAGCCAAAGAGTGAGGCCTGGAACTGGAAGTGTGACACCTGAAAGTGAAATCTGAGGTATTGCCTGTGCAGGGCACAAATCTTGATATGCAGATATGTGTACTGCATCTCTAGGGAGCATATCCAATCCCCTTTGTTCAGGAGGGGCAGCAGTCCCTGAAGGGTTACCATCTGGAACTTTTTGTACTGGATGAGTAGATTTAACTCTCTGAGGTCCAGAATGAGCCAGAGGTTACCAGTGCATTTTGGAACCAGAAAGAAATGGGAGTAGAACCCTCTGCCTTACCGGGCCTCTAGCATGGGTTCTATCATTCTTTTCTGGAGCATGTACTGGTTCTCCTCTCAGAGAGCGGGGATATGAGTCAGGGGTAAGAAAAAGGGACTGGGGGCCACTCTATGAGCTCCAGAGTGTGACTGTAGTTGTAGTTTATGAGTTGAAGCACCCAGCTGTCACTTGTGATCTCCACCCACCTGTCTCGGTGTAGGGAGAATCAACCCCCTACTGCCTTCACCAGGTCCATGGGGGGGGGGTCGGGCAAGAAGTCAGTCTGAGGCAGGGACTGGAGCTGCCCCTCCTCTACGGGAGCCCCTGCTGGAGGAGGGGGTGGTCAGGGCCGAGGAAGCCTTATGTTTGACTGACTTGGAGGTGGGTCAGGGTCTGTGGGTTGCTCAACGAAAGGGCACTCATGGGGTACTCTTTTGCTGGGCATGGTACAGTGAATGTACCGATTTTAGAGTGTGTCTGGAGGCTTGTAGGTTGGACAAAATATCCTGAACATCAGCCCAAACAGTTTATACCCCCTGAAGGGGGCATTCAGGATGGACATCTTAACATCCTGGGCAAACCCCAACATTTGCAGCCAGGGTGCCGATGAAGGCATATGCCCATGGCCGCTGCCAGGGTCAAGGTATCTACTGCATCGCAGGTCAAGCACAGGAGGTGTCAGTTGACGTCCAACCCAGATCTGAGAGCTTGGAGGAGCTGTTGCATGGCCAGACCTTCAGGCAATGATGTGACCATCTTCATGATTTGCTCCCACAGGACACCTTGGTACTGGATCACGTAGGCCATATAATTAAGAGTCCTGATGGCCAAGGTGGAAGCCTGTTTGCCAAAGAGGGCCAGTCTCTGGGATTCCCTGTTGGGAGGAAGGGAACGCAGGTGCTCTGGTCTCTTAGTGCAGTCATGTGCCACATTAATGACAAAAAAGTCCACTTGCGGCTGTTCCCCAAAGAAAGGCTTGCCCGTGGGCACCTTGTATAGTTTATCTGCCTTCCTAGGCATGGCCGATGTGAGATTTGGGTGATGCCAGGCAGCCATGGTGGCATCCTCAAATGTATCAGTGGGGGAACCACCAAAGGGGAACAGTCCGGCAGCTTGAGGTAGGAGGACAACTAATGTCGGGAGGGGTCCAACTCCTCGGTTTCGATTCCATAGCTGACTGGATCTGATGAATAATCCCACAAAAAGATGGGCCATCTGAGGGAGACAAGGGGATGTATTTAGGGGTCTCTTCCCTATCCAAAGACATTTCAAGGAGGAGGGGGAAGGTCCCTCATCCTCGTCATCACTGGACTCGTCAAACTTGACCAGGGGTTGGCAGTCTGGGTGATACTCTCCCTCATCCACCGGGAAATGAGAGGCAATATAGGGTGCCGGCTGACTTGGGACAGGGTGAGGGTCCCTGGGAATGTTGGACGTCGGGTCTGGATGCATAGGCCTGCGTGTGGTCAGGTCATGTGGAGGGATAAGCAGTATCTGCATAAAATCCCAGAGGGACATCAGCACAGACTGAAAGTTCATGTCACCGACATCAGGTAGCACGGCGGTGGCAGTTGGGGGACTGGTGCTGGCATTGGTGGTGGAAGTTAAGGTGCCATTGTAGGTTGAGGAGCTAGTGCTGGCATAAGTTGAGAGGCCGGCATCAGTTGAGAGGCCGGCACTAGTTGTGGCAAAACAGGTGTCAGGGGAAGGAAAGGCCTGGCTGGCGCTGGTGCCGGATGCAGAGAAACCGGAGTCACTCGGAGGGTGGCTTCAGTGACAGGCACCTCTGGAGCAGGCAAAGGTGACCTAGGGATGACCAGAGGACAAGCTAGGGAAAGCGTAGGGTCCACGGCCATGGAGGAGGTTGCTTGTGTGGAAGAGGGTAGTGGATAGGTAGCATCAGAAGACCCAGAGCTCACCAAACTCACACCAGCCTGAGAGGGACCGGCGGAACCTCATGACTGTGGCCCTGCCACCAGAAGGGGCCCTGAACAGCAGGGACTGCTGGGACTGGGAAGATCTAGCCCCCGAAGAACCACTGCCCGATAAAGAGAGATTGGTGGGCTGCACTGCCAATGGTAGAACTTTGGAGACGGGGCATGTGAGGCAGAAGAGGCTGCCCCTGAGGAAACTGCCGAGCCCGTCAAGACCTTAGACCTATGCGGGGACTGCAAGCGGGAAGAGGATTGGTGTTTTCAGCAGTCCTTGTCCTGGTGTTTGTGCTTGCCACCAGATTCCCCCCCCCCTCCCGAGGAGGAGAGTTGCGACCCTGAAGACAAGGCCAGAGAAGAAGAGGAACTTCTGGACTGCAACTCCCGTTCTATGCTGGCAACCTTCTGCTGTAAGAGAAATTCTTCCAGAGCCTGCTGGCGACTGCGTCGAATAGCCTGGCTGAAGCCTTTATGGATGTCTGGCCTGGGTGTTGCGAGTAGGCCCGAGGCAGCGAATGCAGGCAGAGTGTCCGTCTTTCTCCAGAAGCTGCTTCCCACAAGCACACTTCATCCTGAAAGTCCGTTCGGAAGAAGAAGACAGGTCCATCATACAAAAAGAATCAACAAAGAGTTGACAAACTAGAGTGAAAAATAAAAAAAACTTTGGGGAAAAATTGCGATCGACTGAAGCCTGCTACGGTCTGTGGCATTGCGACATGCATTGGTCGATGGCAGGAAAAGAACTGAGGAGGGAGCGGGGGCTGCTCAGTCTGATAGAGTTGGCCGATGTCAGAGTGGGCAGCCCCCAGACAGACTGCTAGCTAGAAAAGTGTCCGGGTGGTCCTAGTACCTGACAGCAGAAGTTCCATAGGTGTGGCCTGCTGCAAGAGATATCCCTGACACCAGATATCATAGTTCTGGGGTGGGGGGGTAGAACAAGATTGAGGGGAGGGGGAAGTGGAAGACAGCCCACCAGTACAATAGGATGATAAGGTGAGATTGTATACTAAGGGAAGACTTGATGGACCTTTGGTCTCCTTCTGCCACCCATCAAATTCTATGTTTCTAACTTTCTGACTTCTCTCTCTTCAGGAGCCAGACCTGAAGATGCAGGGACTGAAGTCTGGAGTGTACCAGCCTACCCTGGAACTGCATCAGGAGGTTTGTTTTCAAGGGTAAGGTTTGTGGATGTTGAACTGCTGGGTGTGTCAGCAATGGGTACCATATTTGTCTCAGCAAACACAGAGCCATCAGAATCATCTTGCCTCCAGCTGGAGAAGTACTCCCTGAAACAGAGGCAATTGTGGGAGGGTGCAGAGAAAGCAATTGTCCACTGCATCCTGAAAACATCCTAACAGAAAGCGCCATGCTCTGAATTTCTGGAGTAGAAGTGTTGTTGTTTGGTACTGTTGGGGATGTGAGAGGATCCGACTCAGGTAGCCACCCCGAATCCCCTCATGAGGATCCGTTACTGTTCGACTGAGGCTTGCTAGGTTATTTTGTACCCCTAGCAGATGAGTCTTCTGAAGTAAGGTTCTGTTTTTTGTTGTTTATTAACATTTTTCAATATGCACACATACAGACAAATATCCTAGTTAAAGTACATCCAATCATAGGACTTAAGAGACAGGAGTTTACCGTGACGGGCATGTGGTGTACATAGCATGAACTCTATAACAACACATTTTTTTGAGGTATTACTCAGAGTATTAAATTAGTAAGTTTATAGCATGCCTACCATACACCGCAGGGGCCCCAATACGTAACTGTTTTGTCACTACGTAGTCAATATGGGACTGAGGTCAGTGGCGTTATAAGACAGATACAGGGTAAGCACCTACACTAAGAAACTAGAATCTATATACATATCAGCGTATAACCTAGTTGGACCTGGCTGGAACCTGCAGATCTATTAACTGCATTAATTTTGTACAGAGTATTCAGGAATCGTAGTATCAAGGTTCTGTGGTTCCTTAAGATCAAATCTGAAGTCATACTGCTATACAGCACTCTACCTTAAGCCCACCCTGGCAGAAGGGTGAATGCTGTGTACCTGAGGCAGATGCAGCTTCATAAAGTGATTGGAGGAAAGAGGCCCATACCCCCAGAAATTTTACGGAAAATCCAGAGGAGAGGTGACTCAACCTCTCGAAATTTGCCAGCTGAGATTAGCTATTAGTTCAGCCTACATCAGTATCTCAGTGGTTCTCCAGCATTGGAGAAGGAGTCATTTGGCTTCCAAGCAGACCACTGAGACCCAATTCAGCTTCTTTGGGTTGAGGGTTAGAAAGGAAGAGCTATTTTTGGGGAGAGTGAGATGTTGTGAGACAAGGCAGCAATTATAAAGTAGAAAACCCAAAACCAGCAGGGCTGAATCAGGAAACACTGCCACAATATGTGGTACAGATTCCCTCCAGGTTGACTGCACCAGCAGCACCGATCACTGGGAAGCAAATGCACAGCATAAAGGATCAACGGAGTGTGGGACAAAATATTGTAGACCTAGATGCCCTACAGACCCTCATGCATGCTATTACACACTACTGCAGCATAAGGTGCATTTGTATTTATTCAGGCTTGCCATTATGTGCTTAGGAACTGTTGTCCAGCAGGATTATTTTGGTGGTGTTTGTGCACCACCTACAGCTTTTTGCCATGATGCAAGGATCAGCACTTATTACGAATTGCTGTACTGTTACCCAAAAGTAGACTTAGTCAGCACACTTATCAGTGTGTACGTGCAAAACCTGTCTTAGGTGCGAGCTGCCCACCACTGTCCACCAACAGAATTGCTGTATCTTGCTCTTCTGCCTTTTCAGGAGAATCCATTACCTAGTAATGTACTTCCTTATCTCTAGTATAAGAATCTCTGTAAAACTGTTTTTCAGAGTTTGCATGATGACACTGTGGTGTTCTGAGGTCTCTGAACTCCCAGCAGGTAATGCTGTTTTCTACATGTTTTGGAAGAAGCATTCTTCTGTGTCGTGTTTTGCCAACAGGTCTAGAATCCTGTCACCCAACAAACTGGCGACTGCAGGAGGACCTGTCTGGATGGAACCGAACCAGTGTGCCAACAGGTACACAGTGAATGAAACTGGGAATCACAAACGGGTTCGAACCTACACGCTCTCGTTCAACCCTTATGGACAGTCTTGCAGGTCCCTCTGTGCCATGAACAATATTGGGAATCACGAAGGGGTCTGAAACTATACCCCCCCTCTCGATCAACTTGCGGCAGTGGTTCGCCAGACTTTTCATACCAGAACATGTGGCTGTCTAACTATTGGGAACAAGGTGAACCAATATGCCTCGGGCTGTCAGTAAGCAGAGTGAAGGGGGACCTCCAAAAATGGCCATTAGCACAGAGCTAAAATTTGACATCTTAAACTTTCTAACCTCCCATGGAGGTTGGGGTGATATCGTGCTGGACACGAAGTTGCATGCTAATCCAGTATAGTATGTCAGCAAGCTGTACATGGAGGCAAAGTCTGCAGCAAAGAAACATGACCAAAAAGGTGTTTTGGTTGCCACACTGTATACTTTATTTCAAGCAATAGAATCGGAGGTCCTGGCTCTGAAAAAAGAGCTGGGGTCCAAATCCCGGGAAGTGGGTCACCAACGGAAAGATTTGGAATAAGAAATTGAAAAGTTCAGAAACGAGACTCAGTAAGAACTTTAGAGTGTGGTACAGGAAAAAGACTGGGAAATTGCTAGGTTGAAGAAGATAATGAAATGTTGCAGCAGGATAGGAGGCATATGTTATAGTTGAATGACTTGCTTACGAGTATGAATGATTCGTTGAGAAATGAATACGAGGAATTAGGGGATTTTCTGAGATGTCAGAATGCACTGGAAAAGAGCTTAGGGAAAATTGCAAAGTGAGCGTTGAGTACAGAGTGTTGCAGGATCATGTCAGTAAGGGACAGTTTCAAGGCAGAGTGCATCATTAGATGTGTAGAATTACGATGGCGTAGTTACATCAGCAGTTGGCAATACTGAGAGGTCATGTGAGAGGTATGCAGTCTGCCTCACCTATCTCGTTGTTGTCATCGGAGCATGACGACAGCGATGATGAAGGCGTTCAAGATGGCGGTCCTTGGGACTCTGGAGGGTTGAGGCCTCATCCACCAGTAGCCGCCATGAATAAAAAGGATAAGGAAGAGGTGGAAAGCCTGACTCAGAAGGCAATCTCAAAAGCTGGGATCTCTGACTCTCCGGTGAGAGCGCTGAAACAAGCAGTCAGCAACCCGCTGAAAAAGGAGATGGAGCAACAGAACCTCCTTCAGGGCGTGGCTTCTGCCCTGGCCGAGGCATTCACTAAAACCATCACTGGACA
The DNA here is from genome assembly GCA_016271365.2 of Neoceratodus forsteri. Classification (NCBI taxonomy): domain Eukaryota; kingdom Metazoa; phylum Chordata; order Ceratodontiformes; family Ceratodontidae; genus Neoceratodus; species Neoceratodus forsteri. Next base: position 1,064,651,553 of record CM057455.1, on the reverse strand, counting down.
GGGTGCAGGCCCAAGTGCTCTGAGGCCCGCACAAGCAATCCAGAACATTGCGGACAAGATAGGCCATATGGCCCCTGGCAACAACCTTAGTTGCCATTTGGAAAAGGTACAGAACCACTGCCAAATGCTCAGCCTCTCAACTGAGCACCAAGCACAGGTTCTAAAGCAAACTGTGCATCCCACGTTGAGGGCCAAGATGTCAGAAGGCACACATAATGACATCAAAGCTCCCTTTGGTACAGTCAAGGCTCACCTCTTGGCGCACGACCCCAACATGTTCAGCATTATGCTAGTGACCCAGGTGAAGCAGCATGTTAAAAGAAACCCAGCCCAATATGAGAGCCACTTGTGGCTTGTGTATAGTGCAGGCAAAGATTTGGCCAGTGAGCAGCCTGACAAAAACTCTATTGAGTACAAATACCTGTTTTTGAAAACCTAAAGCCATCCCTCTGCAGGAAGGCAGAGGATGTCATGTTCCCTAAACAAGACTGCCTCCACGACATCATGGAGAGTGTGGAGCATGTGTACCAGGTTCATGCAAAGGACCTTAGTTCGGGCTCTAAGCCCAAAGTAGCTGCAGTGCAAAGCAGCACGGATTCCTCCACTCAATACAGGGTGGAGGGGAACTCGTACGAACCCCAACACGACAAATCCTCATATCAAAACTGAGGAGGACACAACAAGCAAAAGTATGCACCAAAGTTGAACAAGCAGAATGTGAAGGACAACAACGATCCAGCCCTTCGCATAAGGAATTGGCCGAAGTCGTCAGATGATTTTGGGAATAAAAGACCAAAGTCCAGTCGCTTATGTCACAATCCTCCACAAAAGTTGCGGCAGCCATTCCTTCTGCTCCCCCTCTGAAGGAAGACACAGAGAGGGGCAGGCAGTCAAAATCCCTGTACTCCAAAGCAATACAGATGCTCCGGGAGGTGGACCCCTCACTCTATGACACCTTGCAAGAACTAAACGGATCGGACTGACAGTGTTAGGCTCAGTTCGAATTCTCACTTCTTTAGTTACTGATGAGTCCGGACACCTATGTTACCCCTATGATGTGCACTTGTGTGGCCACGCAGATAACAGAAACAGCCACGCAAATTAAAGAAACAGCCGTGCAGTACAGTAGCAATGGCATGCCATGCAGATAAAAAAAAAAACATTGTGCTTAACCCTTGTTTTTTCACAGACTAACATATCAGTCCAAAATTAATTTGCACTCTGCTTCTGTCTGCAGCAGTAAGGGTTAATTTTAATGGCGTCCGTGTTTCTCACTGCTGCCTTATCTCCTCTTGTCATCAGGTTGTAAATTTTCACAGGGACCAACTTTAAATGTTAGGGGAGCCTGTCACAGCTGAAATAGCAGTTACATAAGAACTTACCATAACAGCATATCTTTGAGCGAGGTTCCTGCAGTAGGTCTTCACATATAGGACTGCGCCCCCTGGCATCAGGTCCACACAGCAAACTTGTAGCTAGCAGTCATCAGCAGGGACCACCCTGCCGTCGCCAGGTAACGCGACGTCAGCTCGACTATAAAAGGGGGTCCCGTACCCACCCTCCAGCTCTTTTCCACCGGAGACCTAGAAATAGGAAGCAGAAAAAAGGAGGACAACTCCTGGGACTCTGCGCCCTGGCAGAACCAGAGGACTAGACAGTAGAAAGGAAATGACTCCAGGAGCTGCAGGATAGGTGGGTGGGAAACTAAACCTACTGCAGGAACCTCTCTCAAAGATCTACTATTACAGTAAGTTCTTATGTAACTGCTATATCTTACTTCAAGAGGGTTCCTGCAGTAGGTCTTCACATATAGGACTGAATTCCAAGCAGTCTAAAAAAGGAGGAGTCAGAGACGAGGTTCCGGGAGGAGGAAGATGTTTGCCAACTAAGGGTCTGCCTTAAGATAGAAGACCTTGCAAAACCACAAGGCTGAAAACAGCTCGACGCCTAGAGGCAATGTCCAGACTGTAGTGTTTAGTGAAGGTGCGGACAGCAGACCAAGTGGCCACTGCACAGATATCTGCAGTGGACACATTCCTGAAAAAGGCAATAGAAGTGGCCATGCTTCTGGTGGAGTGGCTTTTGACAGCCCCCAGAAGGGTTTTCCCATATTTCTGGTAAGTGTAATGGATACAGTTAGTCAGCCACCTGAAAAGAGTCTGTTTAGTGATAGCCTTTCCCTGGCACTTGAAGGCAAAAGCTACAAAGAGTTGGTTCGACTTTCGAACCTCCTTAGTCCGGAAGGTATAGTACCTCAAAATCCTGTGCACATCGAGGGTGTGCAAAAGATATTCTCCCCCGCTGGAATGTTGAGCAAAATAAACTGGCAGTTCAACACTCTGAGAGTTATCTCCGAAACAACCTTCAGAAGAAAAGAAGGATTAGTCCACAGGACCACCCAGTTCTTGTGAAAAATCAAATAATGCTGTCTGCAAACAAAGGCCTGAAGCTCTGAAACCCTTTGAGCTGAAGTAACTACAACCAAAAGCAGTGTCTTTCTAGCCAGGAAGCACATTTCACAACTTGCTGCCGGTTCAAAAGGAGGCAAAGTAAGATTTTCCAACATAAAATTAAGATCCCAGGGAGGACAAGGGTTCCGGACTGGAGGTTTGAGATGAAGATTCCCCTTCAATAAAGTCTTGGAGGCCGGCCCGGTGGCGCTGATTGTTGAGTTGCTGGATGCCACACCTGCACCACGCCGGCGACCCAGGTTCAGATACGGACTCGGGTTGCTGGGGGTCGGCTGGGGGAAGGACGACTGAGCGTCCCAACGGATGCTCTTCTCCTTTGGGGAGGGTTACCAGGGGTGTTTAATGCACCCGACGTCCATGAGGGCCGGTGGAAGCACCGACTCTTGGGGGCATTGGCGGTTCCTGTACAGAGGAGTCTGGGAGGGGAGGACACTATTAGGCACTTGGCAGGTGTGCATAAGCACATTGCTGCCCGAGCCGGTGTTCTCAGGGGTTGGAGGGGAAACCACAAGAAAAATGGAAGCTACCCTCGCCATTCCTAGATGATGGCCGCTCCAGCCGCCCAGTCCAGAAACTACGGGCAGACCCCACTGTGCAAGGTGCTCCACTGAGGCGAGAGGGAGGTAGGAGTCACCAAGATCACTCTAGGGGCAGACTCAGGGTTGAGAGAGTGGGTGGCATGAGCTAAGCCTGAAGGAGTGGAATGTCGAGGTGATAAGGTGAATAAAAAGTAATTTCAAAAAAAAAAAAAAGAAAAGAAAGTCTTGGAAACCTCTAGCTGTGCTATGGTTTTACCTTCCACTGGATGGTGGTAGGCCAACACCGCAGAGAAATGGACCTTAAGAGAGGAGTAACTAAGGCCCAACTCTGAAAGATGTAAGAGGTACCCCAGCACACGGGAGGCCGAGCAAGAAAAAGGGTCCAAGCACTTGGCTGTGGCTCAAGCACAAAATCTCTTCCACTTCATCGCATAAGTGGATCTGGTAGAGGGTGTTCTGGCCTCCACCAAGACCTGAGCAACCTGGGAGGATACTCCATAGCAAGAAATTGCTATGTCCACAGGTGTCACGCATGGAGATGAAGAGACTTGAGACTCGGATGTACCAGTGTGCCCTGCTCTTGTGACAGAAGGTCGTGAGAAAGCGGCAGAGGAAACAGGTGTTCTAGGACTAGTTGTTGCAACAGCAGGAACCAAATCTGCCAGGGCCACAAAGGAGAGATCAAGATCATGCGAGTCCCCTCTGCCTGGAGTTTCAAAAGAACCTTTTGAATGACAGGAAAGGAAGGAAACGCGTACAGAAACCTCCCTGTCCAGGAGAGAGACAGTGCATCTCGCCAAAAAATACCTTGCCCAGAAATGAGCATACAAAAGCTGGGTAGTCTTGCGTTGGATGGGGAGGCGAACAGCTCTAGGTTTGATCGGCCCTATGGAAGGAACAAGTCTTCTACTACTACCTGCTTTAGTTCCCATTCGTGAGCCCTGGCTACCAATCGGCTGAGACTGACCGCCAGGGTATTGTGAACTCCCGGCACGTGGACTGCTGTCAAGGTCAGGCCGTGCTGAATCACCCAGTACCATACCCTCAATGCTTCTCTGCAAAGAGGGTACAATCGGGTTACTCCCTGTTTGTACAGATACCAGACAGTGGCCATGTTGTCTGTCTGGATGAAAAGTGTTCCTGGACGAAGTAATAACTGGAAGGCATGGAGAGCATAGGGCACTGCTCCGGTCTCCAGGACGCTGATGTGAAGATTCTCCTCCGCTGGAGACCAAGAACTTTACATTTTGTGATCCCCAACCCGTATCGGAAGCATCTGAAGTAAGGGTTTAGGAAGGAGCTTGGAAGTGGAAGCGGGCCTCCACCAACAAGTTGGTGAGATCCTGCCACCAGAGGAGATCTTTCTGTAGGCTGTTGGAGATCATGACCAATTGGTCCATGATGTCCAACCATTGATCCCACTGGACCCGAAGAGACCACTGGGTGACCCTCATATGCAGCCTGGCCAGGGGGATAGTTGGAATGGCAGCAACCACAAGACCCAAGAGATGAAGCACGGAACGAGCTGGGGTCCATGACCACCAAGGTGGCCTGTGAGACCAGGGTCTCTGCTCGGTCTAGTGGTAGGAAGGCTTTGATCTGGACTGTATCCAGCACTACACCAATAAATTGGAGGCACTGGGAGAGTACTAACGGATTTGGGTAGGCTGACCGAAATTCCCAGGTGGGAAAACAGATCCAGAGTGAAGAAGAGAGACTCCTTCATGCTGTCCGGGGATGGGGCTGTAAAAAGCCAATCGTCCGGGTATGGGAACATGTATATGCCCCTGCGGTGGAGGAATGCTGCTACCACCGCTAGGCACTTGGTGAAAACTCAGGGGGCTGAGGAGAAGCCAAATGAGAGTGCCTTGAATTGGAAATGGTTCTCCAGAAAGGAGCACCAAGGGAAGCAGCAGTGGGCCGGAAGGATAGGGATATGAAGGTAGGCATCCTGCATATCCAGGGAGCACTGTCAGGTGTTTGATAGGAGCAGGGGTACGAGTCCCTGGAGAGTCAGCATGCGGAACCACTTGTACTCCACAAAGTGGTTTACCATTCTGAGGTCTAAGATCGGTCTCAGGTCTCCCTTCTTTTTTGGAACTAGGAAGAAGTGGGAATAAAATCCCCTTCCTATTTGATCTGGAGGAACGGGTTTTATGGCTGCTTTTAGGAGTAGAGCTCGAATCTCTTGATGGACGATGGGGATCTGACCCAATGGGCAGTAAGACCTTCCCAGAGGATTTGCTGGAGGAATCTCCAAGAACTCGATGGAGTGACCTCTCTGTGTGAGCTGTAACACCCATACGTCTGCGGTGATGGTCTTCCACCCTGTCAGGTATAGGCCGAACCTCCCTCCTACCAGTTCCTCCGTGGGGGACGGAGGGAGTGGGAGGAGGGGAAATGAGTCAGGATGCAGAGGGGAGGGAAGCTTTAGCTCCTGAGGCTGCCTTAGCAAATTTGGCCTGAGAAGGCTGTGCTCCTGAGAGATTTTTGTTCCAATTTCTTTTGCGACGAAAAGGCTGCTTCTTCTGACCTGACCGGTACATGGAGCGTACATCTCTTAAGGACCTACCACTCTCCTGCAGCCTGGTAATGATATACTTCGCATTGCCGCCAAAGAGAACAGGACCCCTGAAAGACGCATGCCAATAGAGTGGACTGTATGTCCTCTGCCAGGCGCAGCCAAGCTAAACGCCTAAGGCAGACCCCGCTGCCGCAGCCTGAGCCACAGAGTTCACTGAATCATATGTGGCTCGAAGTGCGTGCCAATAAGATGACTTATTCATCGTCACTTTCTCCAGTAACTTGGTCCTGAGCCACTCGTCAGGGACGTCCTGAAGATCCTTCTCTAACTCTGAAATAGAGGACTTCTGAAATGCCACCATGTGCGAGACGTAATTAAGTGACTGAACAGCACAGGTGGTTGAGACATAAATCTTTCTGCCATATTGGACCAGCTGTTTTGAGTCCTTGTCCGGAGGAGAGGAGCTGAGATGTTTCAGTTGGGCTGAGTGGTCATGGGCAGCTGTGATGACAATGGAGTCAGCTTTTGGCTTGCGAAGTAAGGTGGGTGATCCCTTCCGGGGTAAATTAGGTTCTATCCGCTTTTCTTGAGCCTGCAGGGATAGAAGATGGCTACTACCATATAGTGGATGCAAGATCCTCATGTGGACCCATTCACAGGGGAATAGGGAGAGGGTCCACATTGCCAAGGTCTAGATGCTCAGCTAGTCTTTTACGTTGAGGATCTAGTTCCTTAAACGGCCAGCCCAAAGCCTTTTGAATAGACTGTAAGAGCTCCCCGAAAGAAGGGTCCTCTGAGGGGGATTTAGGGGACTACTAAGGTTGAGGCTCAGCGGGAGAATGGGGTTCTGACTAATCACCATCTAAGTCCTCATCTAACTCCGAGGATTCCATTCTGCTGGGTAAAGCGGGATCTACTCCAATATCACCCACTGGGAGAAAGCCCAAGGCACGGCCAGAGAGCACTGGACTGGGGGGGTGGGGCCCCTAGAAAGGGGGGGTGCCCCCTTGAGGCTGGGACTGTTTTAACTCAGTCAGGAGTTGCGTCCTGACAGCCTGCCACCACACCGGGACGGCATCATGGTCAGTCAGCAGAGGAGGTGGCGGAGGAGGCTGAAACCCAGGATACACAGGGTATGATGGGTAGCTGGGGAGGGATGCCAGTATGGGTGCTGGTATTGGTAACCCGAGAACCCCGGTGAAGGGTATCCAGGCGTCGGGTATCTGGACGGCAGATAGCCTGGCATCGGGTAGACCACCGTTGGCGAGTAACCCGGAGGATGCAGGTAACCTGGCATTGGCAGCATAAGGCCTGGCATCGTAAGAGATGGGTCCAGCAGCGGAAAGTCGGGTTCAGACCCTGGGAAACTGCCAGAGGGGCCAGCAGGAGGTGCTGAAAGCCCAGCCGGGGGAGGCATCGAAGGGCGGCTGGGCAGCAACAAAGGATCAGGCAAAGGGCCCAAGGGTCCTGAAGGAGGAGGAGGGTCCATGCCTGTAAGTCCTAGGTCCGGTGATGAGTCCCTGGGAAGGAGGGGATCCGGCAGCGGAATAGAGCCTGGAGAAGGGGGGGGAGCCCCAGGAGGGACCCGACGACAGGTCTAGAAGCATTCCCAAAGGAAGAGAAAGGTTGGGAACGGGTGGCGAATCCCTTGGGGTGAAAACTGGCAGTGATACAGGTTCCTCCACGAGCACACTCGTCCCGGAGTTGGAATCCACAAGGGAGCCCAATGGGAGAGTAGTAGCGGCTGTGCAGTCGACGGGTACAGTCGGTTGACTTAGTTGCGACTGGGCGGCAGCAGGAAGATCGCAGTCAGGCTAATCGGTCAGGGCCGGGCGCCCAGTGACAGAGTCGGGGACGGCTTGTTGGTGGTGCTGCTAGTGGGACAACGCACAAGGACCTCTAAAGAGGTGACCCCCAGCTGCGTGCTCACCTCGGCAGGAGGGGGAGAGGTTGTCTGACCCACTGAAGCAGAAGGCAGCCTAGGAAGAGTGGTACTTACGGTTTTAGAGGAGGACGACGCACACTGGTCATCGACCGAAGGAAGGTTGGTTTCACCCAGAGGAGACGGGCTTCTCTCCCGGCGCTTCTCCTTGTCCTCCTCCTTTTTCTTCTTTTCTGGGGCCGGTGACGACCTCTCCCTAAGCTCCTTTTCCATCTAAGCTAGCCGCTGAGTAAGAAGGTGAGCCACAAGGGTCCGCTTGCGATGGGTCCGGGTGGCCTGCTTAAAGCCCTGACAAACAGCACACTCGGCAGAGTTGTGCTTGAGCCCAAGGCAGAGGAGGCAGCGCGACTGGTTGTCCCCGTGCAGGATTTGGGAGCTGCACTTGATGCACTTTTTCTTTAAACAAGGCGACATACACCAAAGGTGATGGAGAAAAAATTTAGTTTTTTTTTTTAAACTTAGTTTTATTGTTAATTATTTAGGACATCACATTGATCAATATATAACAATATACACTGTTTTTCCACATACGCTGTGTTACAGTTTGTTCTTGTTTTCCTCCATTCTGTCTTTTCTGTTGCCAAGATTTGATTATGTTTATCTGTTTTGTTTCTCATACAGAGTTCATATCTCAACACCTTATTTTTAGGCTTTCATTAATTACAATCCTTAGCAATGGGGTTCATTTCATAAGTTAAGAACTTATCTCTCAACATTCCATCCATTTATATAATCCACTGCGTTTTGTCCTTCTAAACATAACTGTTCAGCTAACAGCTTACAAGATTCTTTTCTCTTTACTATAGCTTCTAGATTTCAACCTGAATGATCTAGCTGGGGTTGAAGTCATCTTCCACTTAAGGATAACAGTTGAATTCAAACTTAAACTTAAATTTCAACTTAAACTTAAAGGCGGGCACTAGGTTGCAACCATTTTCCACAACCTCAATAGTTATTTTCCTATTTCTGAGACCTAATTCTCTCTATTACTGTCTTAACACACGCTTTGTGCGAGACATCCTTCCTTCTTCACCCATGTTGATGCCATGGGGACCACAGTTGGGCAAATCCTTCACTTTGTAGCCTTAGCGTTGCTGTAAATTCATTCCATAGTTTCTACCTGAGACATTCTGGACCGCCACTCTTGCACCGAAGGGGGAAGAGGAGATAACCACTTGGCTGTAATACACTTAAGTGCCACCAGTCTCATGATTTGAGCTAATCTCGTAGATTGTCTAGGTCCACTAAGTAATGTAGGGTGACCCAGCACTAATTCCTCCCCCGAATAGGGTCTCTCTAGGTCCGTGAGCCTGGTTATTGGGGTATGCACCTCCCTCCAGAACATACGAATCTGGGGGCAATCCCAAAAAATATGAGTTTGTGTTCCAGTCTCTCCGCAGCCCCTCCAGCACATTACAGACCCCGACCGACCAAAATGTCTAAATTTAGTAGGCGTTAAGAAATATCGCCATATCACTTTCCAGTGAAATTCCTGCCATGTTGGGGAACTTGTAACCTGCCAGCCCCGACTAAATCTTCTGGTCCAGACATTCTCTGCTATGTTAACTTTCAACTCTCTTTCCCATTTATCTTTAAGATCGTCTAGTCCCGATGGGAGGGTGTGTAGTAATATCTTGTATAATTGTGATAATGGATGTGTATTTCCCTTGATCATTATAGTCCCATAGAAAAAGTCTTCCAACTCTGTCCTCTCCCTAGTTATTTTTTGTATTCTGTTTGCCGTAGATATGTAGTGACGTACCTGTAAAAATCTAAAATGATCTTGTTTCTGTAGGTGAAATTTTTCACTTAATTGTGCAAAGGATAGGAGAGTTGTTCCTTATAAACTGGGCAAGGTGGTTAATCTTTAGTAGCCCAGACCTTGTATCCTCTGGCCTGACCTTGGAGGCACAAAGGTGGTTTCAAACCGTATCAGGAGAGAGGTCCCAATCCCGGGGTATATTTGAGTTTCCTAAGCTTATGTAGTATCTTCAATGAGTGGGCAACCCATGGGTTTAAATCAAGACCCTGTGTTATGTGGGGCAATGTATTAGTGGGTAGGGCCCATAGTGCCCACCCTATTATTAAGTCCTCCTCCAGGAGGTACCGCCCTGAATCTATTCTACGCTTTGCCCAGGTACATAGTTGGGACCCCCTAGCTGCCAAAAAATAAAAATAAAAGTGAGGGTAGGCAAGGCCTCCCCGCTCCCTCGGATGGAGAAAAAATTAACAGCAGAAAAAGATGATAAAACATCGAATTAAAGCGGGTGACTGATCGCTGTTCTACTGCGTCCATCAGGCGAACTGATGTGATGGCAGGAAAGAACTGGAGGGCAGGTGCAGGACCGCCTCTTTATAGTTCGAGCTGACGCGTGTCACCTGACGGGGCGTCCCTGTTGATGATTGCTAGCTGTAAGTTTGCCCAGACCTGACGCCAGGGCACAGTCCATATGTGAAGACCTACTGCAGGAACCCTCTCAAAGTAAGATCAAATGTTATGAGGAAGACTGCTCTACAATGGTACGCATGAGGATGACTTTGGCATATTCAGCAGCCCAGCCACCTTCCATACCCCCTCCGGCATTTCAGTCTGTTTTTAATTAATCCTCTGTCCCTGGCTAATTACCTTCTTTCTTTTTTCAAGGTCCGAGGGCATGATTGTTCTGTCTGCCCTCTGCAGCCCCTGACTGAGTAGCTGCCGACGATCCTGCCTGATGTAAAGATACGGGACATAGCTGCAGCCAAGATTTTTGAACTTGGCACCTTTTATTTTGTTCCCCAGCTGGAGCTTATTTTTTCAATCTCTCTGTATTGCTGCTGTGCTCTCTTGCTAGCTAGCTCTATTTTTGGCCTGCCCTCCGTCCCCCACCCCTGTCATTTCTTAAATACGCTTCCTACCCGTCCCTGCTATTAGTCCACTTAAGCAAGGAGGTGTGACGAAAGCACCGTCAATTGCATTTCTACCATTCCATCTTTTCATGCGACACCCACCTCCCCGAAGGCACTCCTACCCTGCACTCCTGACCTCATGTTGAAATCTGACTATATGTCCCGGTGTTGCCAGTTAAGCATGCTCTTGTGGGTTGGTTTTGTGGCTGTTTATTCAAGTTATCTTCTTCATTGCGATCTTCTTATAAGTCCCTCCATGCCTCTGCACCCATTTTGACTCCTCTGTTCTCAATTGGTGGGACAACTGCTCTGCGCACCAGTGCTAACATTTCTACACTGCAGCTCTCCCTTTATTATTATTACTACATTTCTCCTGCCTTTACAGCAACTCTCCCGTTTGTCCACTTTAATTCTCCCTCTCACCTCTTCCCTGGTCACCTTCTCAATTTTAGCTGCTTGTCCTTGTTTCTCCTCTACACCATGTTATTACACTATATTTCTATCCTCCCTCTCCTCTGCCAGTTTTGCTGGCTAACAATTCAGTACTCCTTTCACTCTTTCTCCCTCCCTCCCTTCCTCTGCCACCCCCTCTCCCCTTCCACTAGCCAACACCTGGTTGCACAACCCTTGGCAGAAAAGCCCTTTGATTCCCCCCTTGCCCCATTTCCACACCTGGCTGATTCCCCTAAACACCACCTTTTAATGTTGGCACGCTTGCGCAGCCAACATCTTGCGGTAGTGCAGATTTGAAGGCACGGTCACTGTTGGGTGAATGCAGGGCAAGCACAGTAGGTGCGCGCCCTCATTCTCAATCAGCTCAGGATGCCGGCGCCACACAAAGCATACGTAATGTATGGCGAGATCAATGAAAGGTCCACTGCAATGCTAACTAGGCTCGCCATATGCAGCAGACCTCCCGACGTGCTTTCCCTGTTGGTGAAAACAAAATTAACATGGCGGCACACTGCCTGCCATACTGCCGACTTTCGGGTTTGCCCAATCCGTCCCGGCATGCCCTGCCCCAATGTATGTGCCGACAGGGAGGACATAATGCACCTCCACGATAGTGCTGAGGAAGTCCAACCCCTCTAGCTCTTGCCCCACCCCCACCTCATAGTGCCAATGGTGCCCAATCCCCCATTGGCTACAGCACCACCCCCACAAAACACTTAGGTGGCATCCCTGCCAAAGCTCCTCAGAAAAAAAAAAACTGTCCCCGATGTTTTTTTTTTTTTTAAACCTATAAAAAGAAACGGTCCCTTGCTGTCTCCCCTGTCCCCCTCACAACCTGGCGCCACCCACTGCGCACCCTACCTCCCCACACCCCTCGCCCATACTTACCTCCAGAGTCCGGCGTGATGATCTTCGTGGACCGGGAACACGTCTGCACTCTTCAAAGCCAACCGTGAACGGAGGAAATGCCGGTAAGCTGTATAATGGAATAAATAGGGTTTTTTTCAACTTTGATGCACATCTCAGGCATGTTTTGGAATTTTGGCACCAAATTTTCAATATGGGGTTTTTGGGACCTCTCCTCATGAATTCTGGCATTATCATGGCGTTAATCGGCCCCGAAAGGTGAATTCACAGTCACTGCGCACAATCACCTTTTGGGACTGATTAACAAAATGACAGTGTCACTGTTCATGAGGGGGGCTCTCAAAAATCCTATGTTGCAAATTCGGTGGGAAAAATCCAAACAATGGCTGTTTTATGAGCGTGCCTTGTGCTGTTTCCACGCACACTCGTAACTTCGTGAATTTGTAATATTTTCACTCCAGATTTTAAAAACTGGCATTTTTCCACACCTCTTGATGAACAGTACAGCTGTCAATTTACATATCCTGGCCAAAATGTGTTTTCACATGACCGGCGCAGAATAGTGCGGTCGCTGTGCAAAATCACTTTTTGGGACAGTTTGAGGAAATGACGGTGACACTGTTCATGAGCAGAGGTCCTAAAATGCCTATGTTGAAAATTTGGTGCCGAAAGTCCATAAAATGACTTTGTTGCAAGCGTGCATTGCACAGTTTCCACGCACACTTGTAACTTTGAAAATTTTCAATATTTTCATGCCAGATTTTCAACACTGGCATTTTTTTTTTCACACCTCCTTATAAATAGTACAGCTGTCATTTATCACATCCTGTCCAAAATGTTTCCCCACACCTCTGGCACATAATGACGTGGTCGCTGTGGGAAATCAACTTTTGGGACAGATTAACAAAATCGCAGCACCACTGTTCATAAGGGGAGGTCCCAAAATGCCTATGTTACATATGTGGCTAACAAACTCCCAAAAATAGTTGGGTCACGGACGTGTGTTGCGCACTTTCTATGCATGCTCATTGCTTCACCAATATTTCTTACTGTCACTCCAGATTTTCAACGTTGCCATTTTTTTTTTTTACACCTCCTTATGAACAATACAGTTGTCATTCTCCACATCCTGCCCAAAAATGTGTTTTTGTCCCTCTGTTGCCAAATGGCACAACCGCTGTGTAAAACCACCTTTCAGCTAACGAAGTGATTGTGCCGCTTTTCATGAGGTAGCCTAACAAGCAGCCCATGTTGAAAGTGTGGAGTGAAACTACCACTACGTGCCTACGGTGTTAGTTTTTCCAACTGTAGCACCCCACCCAGTACAGACTGACAGGCGTCAGGGGTGTGACTTGTGATCATCAGATGTAATGCTCACGCCATTCCACCCCCACCCTGCAGTCACTGACAGGCATCGTAGTGTGCCTTGCACTGCTCGGCCACAAAGTTCACCCCACACTCCTATACTACACCCACTTCAGTGTATTTCCTTATGGAATAGGGTAAGTACAATGCCCAAAGACCCCAAAGCACACCCCAACACTTGTCAGTGTCTACAGGGTAGGGTGAGGTACAATGGTATCAGCATTATAGCTGATGACCCAAAGGCACACCCCAACGCCTGTCGCTCTCTACAGGGTGGGGGTGAGGCTGGCGTTACTTCAGTACTTCACTGCCATTCCTATTATACGTCTCTACCTCCGGCACTGCCAATTACAATGCCAGCGCAACAACATTCGGCATTGACAAATGCTTGTTTATATAGGCTTGGCGTTTTTGTTGATCGGGAGCCTGCATTATGTGTCATGGGTCTGTCCCCGGGGTCATGCGCTATTCGTCCTCTGCTCTTCGTGCCCTCCATCCTTTCTTCTCCCCCCTGCTGGTGTTTTCAACTTACCAGCACTGTTGAGCACTGGGTATTGCCTGTAGGAGGGGTGGGGTGTTCGAACAGCAGCGGACGAATGAGTGGGGCCCTCACATCGGGGTAGTCAGGCCCAGAAGACGCCCTGGGGTGAAATGGAGCCTGGAACGTGGTTCTCCATGTCTGGTCCCCATACCCAAGGGCACCACCAGTATTGGTGGGCTGGTAGTTGGGGTGGCCCAGGAGACCCGTCCAACTCGAGCAGTGTTATGCAATGCCAAATCCACCAAGAACAAGTCTGTAATTATTGCGTATCTTGTCGGGACAGTGGATCTGGCTTGCATCACCAAGACCTGGCTGGATGAGAATGCTGGCCCCATATTGAGGCTGCTATTCCAGCCGGTATTCAGTGATGCATCGCCCAAGATGAGACTGCCGGGGTTGCAGTCTGTTTCAAGACCAAATTGGGCCTCAAGAATGTACCCAGTTGAGGAGGCTAGGTCATTCAAGTGTACCGTAGTAGCAAGTGTGGGCTGTAAGATAGCCCTCATCTACCGTCCACCTAGAGATGAGAAGCTGTTCCTTCAGGAAGTAGCGGACTTCATCACTGATATGGCGTTTGGGTCTCCCAGGCTGATGGTCCTGGGTGACTTCAACGCCTGGGTCTATGATGAACTCTCACAATCTGGACAGCATTTAATCCAGTTGATGACATCACTGGGCCTTACACAGATCGCTACCTCTGCTACACATAAACATGGTCACTCTCTTGACCTAGTCTTTCTCCTGGGGGTCAAAGCCTCCGATTTGGTGGTGGAACCTGTCGGGTGGTCCGATCACTATACCGTGGGGTTCAATTTTTGTGCCCCCCTTCCAAGGCCTATCCCTGTGGAGATGGTCAGATACCGCCCTTTATGGGATGTGAGCCCTGAAGGCCTAGCCGCAGTATTTGACCTATTGGAGTGTCCTGTAGCCAGCAGGAATCCAGAGGCTTTGGTGCGGGCGTATAATAAGGTCGTGACTACAGCTCTGGATTCCACTGCTACTGTCCGTGTTCGCTCCCTCTCTCTCTTCGCCCTTGGTCACCTTGGTTTGGTGGGAGTTGAGATGACAAGGACGAAGGTTATAATGGTGCTGGTGGAGATCCGCCCTGATGGCCGACCATCTTAGAGTGGTAGACTTGGTAATGTTCTAACAATCAACAATCTCCCATAAGAAGGCAGAGTTCCTTTCCGAGGAGATTGCGGCCGCTCAGAACTGACTGGCTAAGCTCTTTCGAACAGTGGACAGGCTGTGCAACCCAGTCTGTCTACAGTCTTGAAGAGCTTTTTCGAAGTTGGAGTGTGATGAGCTTGCTCAGTTCTTTGCAGATAAGGTGGTAGACATCAAGGCGGAGATCCAGACTTCACGCTGTATGGGGGATGCTGTTGATCGGTGCTTGGTCTCTGTCCCTCATCTTTCCTGAAGTACCTTTGACCAGCCGGAGTTTGTGGATGTTATATGGATTGTCCAGGGTATGCACCCTACATGCTGTAGTTTGGATGCGCGACCAACTTCCCTGATTATGGCCTGTTGTGACATCATTGGCCCAATCCCGGCACAGACAGTCTGGTGCTCCCTTGATTCAGGTGAGTTCCCTAACTCCCTGAAGGAGGTGGTGGTGACACCCCTCCTGAAGAAAGCTTCACTGGACCCAGACTCTCTTGCTAACTACCAACCGATCTCGAACCTCCCCATTGTGGGGAAGGTTACTGAGAAAGTAGTGGCTGAACAACTGGAGAACCATTTAACCATCCATAATATCTATGAACCTCTCCAGTCCGGTTTTCAAAAGAGGCACAGTACCGAGACTGCTCTGGTTCTGGTGCTCAGTAATCTCCTGATGGTGGGAGATCAGAAAAGCCACTCCATCTTGGTACTCCTTGATCGCTCTTCAGCATTTGACACCATGGACCACAAGGAGCTGCTTGAACGCCTAAGGTGCATCTCTGGCCTGACTAGTACAGTCCTCGGGTGGTTTAAATCATTCTTCATTGGCAGAACTCAGAGGGTGGTGTCAGAGATTTGTTCCTCCGTCCCTCTCTCTCTGTCATGTGGGGTCCCTCAGGGCTCAGTGCTGTCCCCCATGTTGTTCGCGGTGTATATGCTGCTCCTCGGAGACGCTGTAAGACGATATGGGCTGAGGTTTCACTGCTATGCTGATGATACCCAGTTCTACCTGTGTTTCGCACCCGACCAGGATAGTGCACTCTCGGTCTTTAATAGCTGCATCACAGAAATCCAGGACTGGATGAATTCCAGCTGGCTAAAGCTGAACTCAGGAAAGACAGAGGTGATGGTGGTGGATCCTGGTTGCCGCATAGGGGGTCAGGGGCTGGTCAGCCCACAGGGCTTTTCCTGTGGGGCTCCCAGCTCCTTGCTTCTGAACAGATGTGGGACCTGGGGGTGATGCCTGACGATGGGCTGACACTGCGTCCTCAGGTGTTGGCAGTTATCAAGTCATCCTTGTACCATCTGAGGAACATCACTAGGATCAAGCACCTTGTTCCCTCCGGTGACCTTCCCACACTGATCCACGCCTTTGTGACCTCGCGCCTCGATCACTGCAACTCCCTTTACCTAGGGCTACGGAGGGCTGATATCCGCCACGTCCAGTTAGTGCAGAACGCTACAGCCCTGTTGTTGACGGGAACTTCCCGGTCATGTCATATCACATCGGTGCTGCACAAGCTGCACTGGCTGCCAGTTCAGTGGCGGATCACCTTTAAAGCCAGATTACTGACGTATAAAATCCTACATGGACTTGGCCCCGATTACCTGAAAGAGCTTCTGATTCCCTACTGCCCCAAGCGACGGCTCCACTCGGCTGATGAGGGATTGCTAGAGATTCCAAGGGTTCTGTTAAAATCCTCAGGGGCCCGTGTATTTATGTACGCAGCCCCAGCCCATTGGTATTCTCTACCCCATCAGCTGCGGGAGTGCGTGACCCTGGGGGGCTTCAAACAGACATTAAAAACGTATTTATAGGGCCAAGCTTTTGTTAATTATTTCTAGCAGCAGATTTTATAGTTTATTTTATATTGTTGTTTTAAGTTCCTGTTTTTAATTATTTTTGTAAAGCGCTTTGGTAATTGAAAGGCGCTATATTAAATAAAGATTTATTATTAGGTCTTCTGTAGCCTCTCCACTCCCCACCTGTCCTCACACCGCAAATGCATGACACCCCCCCGTGAAATTTATAACTCTGCTGCTACTGTTAGTTAGCAGGCGACATTGAGACCAATCCTGGTCCTGACCTCAACACAACTATGCAGATCCCCTGCATTCTAAAGCTATCTCACCTAAACATCAGGAGTCTCCTCAATAAAATCTCACTGCTCCAACCTTTAGCCCTCTCTCTCTCTCTCTACCCTGATGTTCCAATCATTACTGAAACCTGGTTAAAACTACCCATCAAAAATCATTGCGTCCCCATAACCAGCTACACCCTCATCCGCCAAGACCAGTCTGGAATTGGAAAAGGCGGAGGAATAGCCATGTATATTGCCTCTTCTCTCACATTCACCCCACAGTCTCATGAGTCCCTGCTACTGAAACCCTCCTTTCCTTGCTCCATCCCTATTTTCATTGCTGGTTCCTACTGCTGCCCCAGTGCACCCAAATCATCAATCACTGACCTCCTAGCCCCCCCTTCAAACACATGCAGCCAATGGCGAACTCCATATCCTGGGAGATTTCAACATGAATTGGCTCACCCCTTTTAACTCCAAAATTTGACAAGATATCGCTGCCCTAAACCTCATTCAGCTGGTAAATGAACCCTCCTGGCTAAATACCAAATCCCTCAACCACTCTTTGATACACTGGGTCCTCTCTTCTAACCTGCACCGTATAACAGCAGCTTGACTACTCCCTGACTCAATAAGCAACCATCACCTGATCTACGCAGTTAGGAAAGTCCACACCCCCCAAAAAAAACCTGATCAGCTCCCATAATTTCCTGGATATTGCTTCTCTCCTAAACGATCTGTTTAGTACAGACTGGTCTTGTATCACCTGTGCCCACTCCATTGACTCTGCACTTGTTTATTTCAAGTCAAAACATCTCACCTCCTGGGATAAACATGTGCCACTGAAACGGATTCGAGTGTGTGGTACTCGCCTGCCCTGGGTCTCCGCTGACCTCCTGGCCTATTTTCAAGTTAGAGACCAAGCATGGAAGACCCACAAATCTACCGGCCTTCCCACAGACTTCCTGAAATATAGAACACTTCGAAATGCCTGTACCAGGGCAATCAAACTTGCTAAGGTAGAATATTTCAAGGACACCTTCCTAACTAACATAAACCATCCCTCCAAGTTCTGGAAGGTGGTCAAATCCCTATTCCACCCCCATCCCAGCTCTCCCTCACACCTGAGATCAAAACTGGCAACAGCACATTACTTAAATACAAATGTGCTAGCAGAAACAGACCACCTGGTCTATGTAAGTCTGCTCGAGTGTGCAGCCAACACCCCTAGATTGCAGTTGCCCCACCCCTCCCTTTGCCATCCTATTGCCACCCCCTCATTCTCCACCCTCACTCTCCCCTGTTCCCCGTCCCATGCCCTTTTGAAACTATTCACAGATTTACATGGTACCATCCATTCTGGTAGGGCGTTCCATTTTGCTACTACCCTCTCTGTGAAATACTGTCTCCTCATTTCCTTCCTAAATCTTCCTCCCTCTATTCTTAGCCCGTGCCCCCTGGTGCCCCTCCCCATCCTTAACTTAAAGACCCCATCTGCCCCATCCTTATTGATTCCCCTCAGATACCTGAATGTCTCTGTCATGTCACCCCCTGTCCCTTCTATCCTCCAGGGTGTACATATTCAGATCTCCCAGTCTGCTGTCATAGTCTCTCCCCTCCATTCCACATATCATCTTTGTTGCCCTCCTCTGCACCCCCTCCAGCAGCCTGATATCATGCTTTAAGTATGGCCTCCAAAACTGCACACAATACTCTAAGTGCGGCCTTACTAGCGACCTGTAGAGGGACAAGATCACCTCTCTTCGCCCGGACAAAACCCTCGCTATGCACCCCAGCATTCTGTTCGCTTTTGGCACCGTTCTCCTGCACTGGGCGTTGTTGTTCATGGTCCCTGTTATCATTACCCCTAGGTCCTCTTCAGTGATCTCCATCTTAACCCCCCCAAGTCAGTACTGTCTCCTTGGGTTCTTCACCCCAAAGTGCATAATCTTACACTTCTTTCCATTGAAACCCAGTTGCCACTTCTCTGACCACTCCTCTAGCTTGCGTAGGCCCCCCTGCAGCTGCTTTCATCCCTCCTCTCCATTCACCACTGCTTGGAATTTGGTGTAATCTGCGAACAGACTTACCTTGTTCATCACTCTGTGCGCAATGTCTGATATGAACAGCCCAAACAATATTGGCCCCAACAGAGAGCCCTGTGGCACCCCACTCACCACCGGCCTTGGAGTTGAGAGCTCCCGTCTCACCACCACCTGCTGCAGCCTGCCACTCAGCCAGCTTGTAATCCAGTTCATCATTTTTGCCCCTACCCCTACACCAGTTAGCTTCTCCCCAAGCCACTCATGAGGCATCAAATCGAAGGCCTTGCTGAAGTCCAAGTAAAGAACATCTACCACAGGACCTATATCCAGTTCACCTGTTGCCCAGTCATAATACTGAATGAGGCTGGTTTGACAAGACTTCCCTGAAACAAACCCATGCTGCCTCACATCCTGGAGGCCACTGTCCTCCAGGTATGACACCAGTCTTTCCTTTAGTATCATTTCCATGAGTTTGCACACTATGGAGGTGAGACTTACCAGACGATAATTACCCAGTTCATCCATTGGTCTGCTCTTGTGTAATGGTACAACATGTACCATCCTCCAGTCCAGTGGCACACATCCCAACTCCAGTGAGGTGCTGTACAGATCCACTAGCGGCTCTGCCAACATCTCCACCATCTCCCTCAGCACACTGGGGTGGATACCATCTGGCCCTGGTGCCTTGTCTACCTTCAGAGCCCTCAATCCCTCTAGGACTCTACTTGCCTCAATTCTTCCATCTGTCGCCTCCTCTTCCCCTGTCCCCACCCTCCCAGCTCATGCTGGTAGCAGTCCGTCCCTTTCTTCCGTGAACACTGAGCAAAAGTATTCATTCAGTGCTTCTGCCTGCTCCTCACCCTTTTCTGTCCATTCTCCACCCCTTTTTATCCATACTGTTGTCTCCTTGCACTTCCTTTTCCCCCTGATGTATCTGAAAATGCCCCCCCCCCCATTAATTCCCTGTGCTAATCTCAGCTCCCTCTGGCCTTGGCTTCTCTCACTTTTTGGTCACCTCCTGGACCATCTTGCATATTCCTCCCTGTCCACTTCCTTCCCTGTCCTCCTAAACCTCTGGTGTGCCACTCGTTTTGCCCTCACAACCTCGCTGTTCAACCAGCCTGGTTTTCTTGCTCTGCTCCTCTTTCTCTGTGTCTTGGTGCAGGCTTCTGTTGCCTCTGTAACCCCCCATTTAATAATATCCCATTTCTGCTCCACATCCATCTCCTGCCTTATGCCCTTCAGTTTCCCTCTCAGTATTTCCTGCATTCTCCCAAAGTCTGCCCCCCTGAAGTTTACCACCCGAGTAACTGATTTCTCTGGCTCCCTGCACATTACGATATTAAACCACACCATTTGGTGACTGCTATTGGTTAGTGGGTCCTCTACCTTTATGTCCCTTACTGTCTCCCCATTCGACAATACCAGATCTAAAGTGTTCTTTAGCCTAGTAGGTACAGTAACCAACTGTGTCAGGAGACCCTCCTGGATAGTGTCCAGGAGCACTTGCTCCCTAGCACTGGAGGTGACCGGAATGCTCCAGTCAACCCCCGACAAGTTGAAATCTCCCACGATGACCACCTTCTCTTTTCTACATACCTTTTTGATTTGTCCTGCTGACTCCTTGTGAAGCTCCTCAGACTGGGAGGGCAGCCTGTATACCCAAACCTCAATTTCCTACTCCTTGAGTCTAAGAGCTGCAGCCAGATTGCCTCTGTTCTCCTTTCTTCTACCTCGTCCCTTGTGCATTTGATCCCGTCTCTCACACAGACTGCCACCCCATTTGTATCCTGGGATTGCCAGAACCCAGTCCTGGTGCTCAGTTGCCCACATTTCTGTGACAGCTGCCATATCCACCCTCCACACTGCTAAGAGTGCCTGTAGCTCAGTGGATTTGTTTCCTGGGCTTCTTGGATTCAATGAGACCACCCTCCATAATGCTCCCCGTCCCTTCACTAGCCATCTCCTCCCTTCTCCTCCCCCCCTCCTTTTCTGGCCGCCCAGAGTCCTTCCCTGCTAGCCTGGGGGGTAGGCTGAGACTCAACTCTATCGGATACCTGCCTACCTGCTGTCCAATTGCCACCCCCCTCATCTAGTTTAAATCCACCCTTGTTGCAATATACCTCCCCAGTCCTTGCTTTAATACTTCCTTCCCCTCCCCACTCAAGTGTATCCTATCCCTTGCAAACAAGTTATCATCATCCCAGGTACTGCCCCAGCCGCCCACAACCCCATACCCTTTAGTTCAACACCATTGTACCAACCATATGTTAAACTCTCGAATCCTCTCCTTTCTCACTGTGCTTGCGCAAGATACTGGAAGCACTTCGGAGAAGGCCACAGACTCCCCAGTCTCCTTGCACAACCTTCCCACATCCTCAGTCCTCTCCCTTGTTACCTCCACCATTTCTCGCGCTAGGTTATTTGTCCCCACATGTACCACAATGTGTGGTTTCCTCCTACCCCTCTTTACGCACCTTAGCATTGCCTGTCCTGCCATGTCTGCCGTTAATCCTGGTATGGACTCTACCCATGTCTGACTGTGCCTCTCCCCCTTGCTGCCCCATCTGATCCCCTTGAGTATGGAGTCCCTCAACACCAGTACACCCCCTCCCATTTCCTTATGCCCATTGCCACCCCCCCCCCAACCCAGGTTCTCATTTTTGGAGCCATTCAAGACTGCATTTTTACCATGTACCCCAGTGTCTTCCCCCTGTCCCCCCCAATTAAGACCCCTCCCCCTCCTCCTGTTTGACTACCAACCTCCCTCTCACTCCTCACCTCTCCGAGTATTATCCCTCCCCCTGCCACACCATGCTCAATCTCTCCACTAGTAATGGCCCTCACTCCCTCTTCTTTGTGAGTTCTATCCCTTGTGCAAGCACCTCCTGCATCCTCTTTCTCATGTGTTGCTAGTAAAGTAAACATGTTCCCTATCCCCTTTGCCTCTTACTATGTGCTTTCTCCTCTATCCTGCCTACTGCTGCCCTTCTGTTTCTAGGTCCTACTAGAGTCCACCCTTCATCAGCTGGCTTCCTATCTCATTTGCCCCACTGTTCTTTCTCTGTGGTGCCCCCACAATACTCTCAGATGTCAGCCCTCCTACCAACACAATCCTCCCCTCATCCCTCAACCTCCCCAGCTCCCTGCCAAGCCACTGAACCTCTTCCTCGAGCCTCCTTAGCCTGTGGCATATTGGGCACCCTCCCAGCCTCCACAGTATATTTCAGCCGCATTGCTGCCCCACACCCATTGCACCCAACAATCCTACCCATGGTCCACACTAACTATCCATACAACAAGTAGAATTAACTAATCCTATCCCATCCCCTAACAGAAATTTTACCTGATAAATTCCAGTTGAAGGCCCTCCACAATATCCACCTATCACACTAATCAGCAATTCACTGTGGATGCTGTACTCCTATTTGAGACCTACCTATGCTTTTTCCCTTCCCCGTGGCTGCATTATTGGATAGAACTACATGAGCTGCACCTGAAGCCCCTTCCTCCAATTGCAGGGCAGGTGTTCCACTATTAATGAGCTGTGCTCTGGGGAGGGTGGGATTAGGGCCCACACCCGACCGACTCTCACAAGAGTGTATCAGCCCTGTGTCTGCCCCTCACTGCATCTCCAAGCACTGCACCCTCCCCTGGAGAAAGGTCCCACACACACACACAAACACTGTATTAAACAAGTCAGCACTCCCGGCCTAAAGTCCACAGACTGAAAAAGAATTTAAAGCTTATCCAGCAACTAAAATCCTTTCCCCAACTGCTCAGCAAAAGAAGAAGGGTCAGACAACCTCTGCCAGATCCCAATTGTTTCTGCAGTACCACTATGTGAGAAGCCCTGGTATTTAAGCCCCAATGAACTGTAAATTGATCCTGGCGGAGAAGGACCCTCAATCTGTAGCTATGGAGTTTAACTCCTTCACCTCCTGTGTGTCAATGCAAGGATCAGCACTTATTATGAATCACTGCGCTGTTACCCAAAAGTAGCCTTAGTCAGCATACATTTACCTATGGGTACGTGCAAAACCTAACAGTCTTAGATGCGAGCTGCCCACCACTGTCCACCAATAGAATTGCTGTATCTTGCTCTTCTGCCTTTTCAGGAGAGTCTGTAACCTGGTAATGGACTTTCTTATCTCCAGTATAAGAATCTCTGTAAGACTGTTTTTCACTGAGTTTGCATGATGACATCATGGTGTTTGGAAGTCTCTGAACTCCCAGCAGGTAATGCTGTTTTCTTCATGTTCTGGAATAAACTTTCTTCTCATATAGATTTTTATCAGCTCCACCCCCCCATTTTCTCTCTGCCCTTGTGCCCTGGACATGCACCTGTGTGTGGAGGCATGTGCAAGCCATGCCCCAGGGCACCCTCCCGCTACACTGCCGCCTCCTACTGCCTACACTACCTACCGGACCACCACCCTGTGGGAGCAGAACTACTGGGATGACCACCCCGGGAGAGAAGAGCTGCCTTTTGGCTGCTCAATCCCACTCCTCCCCCCAATGCCGGCTCTCCAATGACCCAAAGTCATTCCCGAGCCTGGGTCACAGGTGCGGCTTGAAGGAAGACATCCAGCACCTCAACCCTCAGCACCACGGAATAAACCTTCTGTGATATCTGGGCTTCTGTGTCATGTTTTGCCAACAGGTCTAGAATCCTCCCATCAGCCAAAATATGGAGCATCTTGTTTTGCAGTCATCTGCTTCTGGTGTCCAACTGCTGTCTGTGCAGCCTTCAGACATGACACCCTCTCATTCTGGGGAAGAGGATCATTAAGGAGTAATGCCCATCTATCCTGAACAAAGAGGGACTGATCTGGGAGAGATTTTCTGATTTCGACATATTTAAGGCCTGCCCTACCTTTCGGGTGCTTCAACCAGATCTATAAGTATTGCCTAACATCCCATGGGTTTAGGCCAAACTTGTAGTGAATATTAAGAAAAGTATTGAGAGTTTGATGGTCTGGTGTGAGGAGATCCTTCAGTATGCACATGTTGATAGAGCACCAGAAGGACCAGTTGAGCATTTCACCTCCCACCCAAATTCCTGGATTGTTCCACGAGGGCATTAGGGCAGGATGGAAAACAGCCAAGCTGAAAGCTGGCACCAGAGTTGGAGGGTGTGGTCTATCGAGAAGTGAGGTCTGATTTTCTTTGACCTTGCCACCAAGACCTTGACAGCCAATGTTGTTCTTTTTAAGTGTTGAGCGTCTAAGTGGGCCAAAATCAGCAGAGTGGTGTCCCTGGTGGGGAAGCAAAGCAAAAATTGGGCCATATGGAAAGCCCAGTAGTACCCTCTGAACAAGGGAAGGTTCCAGACCCTCTTTTTTTCCAGTGAGTATGCAATTTCATATGGTTATATCAGGGACATTGCCATTCCAATATGAAGTTCCTTATCAGTACATCTGTCTGATCAAATAATTTCTGAGCGATGGTTAGGGGCTATATGTGAGCGCTGATGGAAAATCTTTGGAGTGGTTACCATTTTGATGGCTTCCTTCTTTCCAGCCATTGACAGCTGCAGTGTTTTCCACTAATTACATTCACTGCGCAGCTCCTGCAGTCAAGAACTGAAGTTGAGTGCACACATTTTCTTCAGGGATGGAAAGACATGGATGCCCAGGTAAGAGATAGGTTGGTGGGGTCACTGGAAGCCCATACTTTGAGTGTGTTGTATTATGCATGCAGTTTTGACAGGAAGGGCCTCAGTTTTGAATTGGTTCGGTGTGAGGCTATAGATCATAGAGAACAGGTTGAGAAGGGACACGAGACATGGAAGATATGTAGGGGCCTCCTTCATGAGTACCAGCAAATTGTCCACATACAACAGAGCCAGACAAGGATCACGACCCAGCCTAATCCCTGGAATGCCGGGATTCTGGCAAATTACTGCCGTGAAAGGCTCTATCGCCAACACAAACAGGAGAGGGGTCAAAGGGCATCCTTGCCATGTCCCCATTGCTAACTTGAACTTCTGTGACAGAGTTTTGCTGGTGAGAACCTTAGCTACTGGGTTAGTATATAAACATATGGATGAGGCAGAGATAGCCTGGACCAAAGCCTATTTTACTGAGCACCCTGCAGAGGTACCCCCAACTCCACCAAATCAAAAGCTTTTTCAAAGTCTATGGCTATGGCCACTGCTGAGGGAGGGGGGGTGAGCACCCCTGACAGTTTGAGGAGATTCAGTACAGTCTGAAGATGATCTGCATCGAGATGCCCTTTAACTAATCCCATTTGGGGTGTGTGGATCAAAGCTGGGAGGACTATTTCTATCCTTAAGGCCAGAGTCTTAGTACATATTTTATTGTGTGCAGTAATATGGGAGACAGGTGGTGAGGAGGGGTCCTTTTCATTTTAGGTAGGACAGTGATGGTGACCATGTCCATGGACAGAGGGACACTGCCACTTTCCATGGATTCTTGGTATAGGCTGCAGAGACTGGGACAGATGGTCTGTATGAAGTCCACAAGGAGGCCATCCCTGCCTAGAACTATGTGAAACCAGAGGGCTTTAAGAGTCATTTCCACCTTGACCAGGGTGAATGGAGTTTTCAGGGTGGCCATTTGTTCTAGAGATAAGGTTGAAAGCTACAGAGACTGCAAGAAGGTGTCGACAACACTTTCATCCTAAGTGGAGGGGGAGCTGTACAGCAAGGCATAGAAGTAATGCACTATCTTCCTGATGTGCTCAGCTGAGGCCTGAAACAAACCATGCAGGTTTGTGAGCCTGATAAAGTCTCTCTCAGCTTGTTGTTTCTTTAACCGGTAGGCTAGTATTTCCCCCACATTTCTTCCCCACCTGCCGGTATTTGTGTTTCAGTCGGAACAGCACTAATTTGACTTTTCTGACCATGAGGGTGTCGGTGTCGAGCCTAAGCTTGACAATAGTTGGTGCAAAGAGGAGTTTGTGTTGCTTCTAGCAAGGGCTTTAAGTTCAGCCTCCTTGCTTATGACCAGGGCTTCTAGCTCATCGAGCTGCTTCTCCCTCTCTTCCCACCAGTGTGAGGTGTTAACAGGTGATCTGGCCCCTTATGGTGGCTTTATAGGCTTCCCACATGCTCATCTCGCCATTACTGTTTAGTTGGTAGAAAGCAGCAGACTACTGCAAGAGTCACTTGAGAAACTTCTGATCTTGCATGAATAGGGGGTCGAGACACCAGGACGATGATCATGGTTGGGGATGCCCCATACTATATCAAGTTGTACTGGGGCATGATCGGAGATAATCAGGGGGTCACCGAGGTGGCTGTGACTTTGTCCATAGTCCTGGCCGAGGCCAACCAGAGGTCCATATGGCTATATGAGCCATGTGCTGCAGAGAAACATGAGTAATCACATGTCCTTGGGTGGAGCACACACCAAATATCTTTGAGGCCTTGGTTAGTGAGCAACAGAGATGCTGCCTTTACGTGCAGCTCAGCCCTATCTTGGCTTCTGTCCATAGTGGAATCAAGGGTGAGACTGAAATCCCCCCATAACAGTGAAGCATCAGCCATGTTGAATTGTAATAACTTCTCTGCCAGGTCATGAAAAAAGGCTTGTGAGTCTGTAGTAGGGGCATATAAGTCTCCTGTTATCGTGGGTCCGGTGGAATGTCATATTACCGAAGGACCCACCTACCATCGGTATCTGTGGTAGAGTTTTCAAGCTTCCAACTGATGGAATTGTGAATGAGTGTAGAAACACCACTCTTTTTGACCGGTGCAGAGTTATGGAGCATGGTGCCAATCCAGCAGTTTAGTCTTCAGTGCAAGGGCAACTTAAGAAAGAACGGAGCATCTATTTACAGAAGAGGTCCCTTAGACACAACCGTTGCAGAGGCGAGTAGCTAGGACTCACCCAAGACTCGCAGCTGTCTCTGTAGGGCATGGGTGTTACAAACAAACACAGTGAGTGACCCACAGCATCTGCCCCCAAGCCCTAATATTCATTAGAATGGTATGTATTCCTAAATGCTGAAATAAGGTTGTTATGATGGGCACATAATAGTGGGGTACGTTAGGAGGTAGTGGGACGAGTCCCATAGGAGTGACACGTACCTTGCATCCCTAAGGCCCTCAGATTGACTCCCTATCACCAGAGGGCAGGATATTACTCTTGTGCCCATCGCGCCAGCTCGGGGTGCCTTGTGCTTACCTAGATGTCATATTGTGGGGTGTCATTTTGCTGTGATGTGAGATAGAGGAAGCTTATGGTTTTCTCAGGAATAGGGACATCTCCTGCAGGAGGGCACTGGGTCTGCACTGCAGAGAACAGATTCTCAAAATGATGGTTAGTAATCAACTGAGAGGGGCTGTAAGGCAGTTCAAGACCACTACAGAAGCAGTGGTCATGTCTACCACATCCAGCCCACAGTGGGTAAAGAAGATGATTCATATACTTGTTTTTCACCAGCTGTATTACTGAGCACTCCAAAGAGTTGCTTCCAGTGCTGCTGTTCAGACAGTCTTAAAGGCAGTGTTAATGTACTGTAGGTGCTCTGGGGGTCAACTCAGATACCAAGTCCCCCCAGTGGGGCTGAGGTACATTGTTCTAGTGGAAGCATGAGGCTACCTTAACAGTGATCTGTTAGAAACCTCTGAGTGGGGCTAAAGCGCACCACCTCCCGAACCCACCATCAGCTATCCCATGAGAATATAATGGGGTGGTGCATGGTGGTGGGGCACACCAAGAAATGCCAGACAGTCCACACCATTAGGTAGGTGCTAGTGTTAGCTGATGACAGGCATACGTAGGCCCTAGATAAATTCAGCAATTCAAAGCGTAGTAGCCAGCTAGAAACATTAGTAGTAGGAACCATGTACAATCACCCTGCTCTAATTCGGTATTGAGGGTGTGCAGAATGGTTGTCCTTCTGGCAATTTGTGCTGTGGGAGGGCTGGACACACGAAAACCTTGGGGTGCAAAATGAATCTTTCCAAGAACTATAGAGAGAATTTAGGGAGAGAAAAACAGCAATCCTCTATTACCATAAACAGCAATAGATCAGCTTCCCCCTGCACTTTTCTGCACAATTGTTCCCTTGGCCAATCAGTAAGAGATATGCATTTTTGGGCAACCTGAAGTCCTTTGCTTGCTAAGAGATCTTTCTGGAAAAACAAAGCAACAGTCAGTTCCTGGTGACAGTTCTGGTGGAGGTGAGTATCAGAGTTTCCCTGGTGGAGGGTGGGACAGTGAGGAGCACGGAAGACCTTAAATGTCTGCGGTCAGCTCTGTGGGCAGATGTTGTCTCAGTGTCCAGTGCAGACTGTCCAGCTGCACTCATCACCAGGAGATGGAGGAGGAAATTGCATGACGTTGTACAGTTCGGATCAGCAGCAGATGCCACTTGTAGTGGGCTGTGGGAAAACTGTGGAAACAGTACCTGAGAGAGTTTTAGTTCATGTTGGTGCCTGTAGTCTTTGCAAGCCCACTGGGGGGCAACTGCTGCAGCTGCAAAGTTTGTGTGGGTCCAGTGGCTCATATTGAAGAATCCGTGATTTTACAGATGGCCCATTCAGCTACAATCAATGCCCAAAGATGGCTAGATGGAGCCTGGATGTTTTGGCTATAACCAGAGGTTTTCGTCTTCTGAGCCTAAGGAGCCAGAAGTAGGCAGGGGAAATGAGCACTGCAACACTGTCCAGGATGGTGCTTGTCAGCTTAGTACTTGTGGGCAAAGAGTGGCATTCCCATGGTGGTGGCACAGTGGTACTGGGCCCCAAAGTTGTGGAGCAGTGTGCAAGTTTGGAAGTGGTGTGAGAGCTCTGGAGAGACCAGTTTGATGGTGACATACCTATTTGGCACAATCAGGTCCATGAGGTCGTCTTCGCTGTTGGCAGAATCCTCACTTTTGCTGTTGCTACAGGACCTCACATATGGCAGCTCTGAGTCCTTGTGGCCCTCTAACTTTGTTATGGTTCCTGCACTTTGAATAATGTGAGAGTAAATAGTCACCCTCCTTAATTTGAGAAGTGTGGGGCTCTGTAATGGTTGCTGGACCAGAGGGACTCTGCCCATCTGGTACTCTGCTACTGCCTCGGAGTCTGTTGGGTAGGTAGGCAGCAAGATGATCTAGGAATGGAAGGCCAGTTTTTTTTTTTTTTTTTTAATGTATTCTATTGCAGAGTCTGGGGTGTTGAAGGTGAAAGGTACGCCGCTGTACTGAAACCAAAGCTGAGCCAGGAAGCAGAGAAAGAAAGGGATAGCCAGCTGGTGAAGGAACTGCCTGGCATCAGAGTAGAACAAAAAGAAAATTCTGGCACACCTCCAATAGTAGAGCCATGATATGGACTAGCAGCAGCCGCCGAATGAGGATCAGAGGAGGGGATAGGTGCCGAGATAAGTGTTGTGCATTTGTTTTGGGGACGTGATCAGGGATCCCATGGTAAATGCTTTACCTTTTTTCCTTTTGCAAGGGGACTGTGTGAGAATGGGAGGGAGGGAGGTTGCCTGCTGTGAGAGGGCTGAGGATGAGTTGAAGTGAGCTAGATTCGGAAGGTCATTGGTGAGCCAGAAGGGCCAAATGGCTGGAGATGGTCAGTCGGATAGCAGTAGCTCCAGTACATAAACATCCAGGAACTTATAGTTTAAGCCTCCTACCAGCAGCAGCTGCCAAAAGACCATTGCAGAAGGTGACCACTAAGTGTTGCACATTTGTTTTGGGGATGTGCTTAGGGACTGTACACAAAAATGTTTTAAAATGAGCCTTTTTTTTTTTTTTGAGAGGGAATGTGTGGGAATGGGAAGATGGAGGTCGCCTGCAGTGGGAGGGCTGAGGGTGGGTTGGGCTGAGCCAGATTTAGGAGGCCAGTGGTGAGCTGGGAGGGACACGTGACTCAAGGTGGCGAGTTGGAGGGTAGTAGTTCCAGTGGATAAAAATCCAAGAACTTGCAGTTTAAGCCTCTTAGCAACAGCAGCCACCGTATGAGCATCGGAGAAGAGGAAGGGATCACTGCTGAGATATGTGTTGTGAGGACGTGCTTATGGACTGCACAAACAATGTTATAAACTGGCCCTTTGTTCTATTGCAGGGGGACTGTGTGGGAATGGGAGAAAGTAGGATGCCTTCAGTGGGAGGGGCTCAGGGTGGGTTGGGCTGAGCTGAACTTGGGAGGTTACTGGTGAACCGAGAGGGGCATGTGGCTTGAGGCAGTCAGAGGGCAGTAGTTCCAGTGAATTAAAATCCAAAAACTTGCAACTTAAGCCTCTTATCAGCAGCAGTCACCAAATGCACATCAGAGATGGGGATCTGTGCTGAGATAAGTGCTGGCTTTTGCTTTGGGGATGTGCTCAGGGAACGCACGAAAAAAAAGTGTTTTAAACAGAGCCTTCTTTTGCAGGTGTACTGTGTGGGAACAGGAGGTCGCCAGCAGTGGGAGAGATGAGGGCGGGCTGCGCTGAGCCACACTCAGACCACCACTGGTGAACTGGGAGGGCCACATGGCTCAAGGTGGCCAGTCGGAAGTCAGTAGTTGCTATATATTACCAAGAGGACCCAGTGACCCTGAAGCATGAGTGCTATGAAGCAGAAGTATAGTATGTGACTTACTGGCATCTGAGGATGTTTGCAAGGAGCACCACAGGCCACACCGCCCAAAAAAGGGCAGGTAGGATAAGTAAGGTGAAGGAAGAGTAAACAGGGGTTCAATGACGATGGCAGATATTCCCTATCTAGGGTGGGTCTCTAGAGTAAGCAGCAGTGGTATTACAGGATCTCAGATACTCCCTATCTGGGGTCAGCCTACAGGGAAGTTAGCAGGCAGGAAATCTAGCAGGAAGGCATATAGCACAGTCCTAAAGCAGGCCTACAAATAGTTCTAATTAGAAGATAGGTTAAGGGTGTTGCCTAAGTACACTATTAGGAGGCCTTAGAGACTTAATATGTAGGGAGGGGCAAGCAGTAGGAAAGAGCGAGGCGGAAAGGGTTGTTGGGTGCTGGGGATGTGGGATGGCAGTGTTTCTGGAAGCATGCTAGGAGATGGGGGGATGCCTGGTTTGCAGAAAGTTTAGACAGCTGAGAGTGGTGGCGTATCAGCTGAAGCAGGAAAAGTACAGGTACATTGCTAACAGTAGATCTTCAAGAGAAACCTGTTGCAGCAGCTCACACATGTAGGAACATCCAGACACAGGCACGAAATCCACCTGGAGGATTTCACCAGCAATTCACCTGGGGACCACCCACAATGATGTCACATGCTCTGATGTAGCCTATATAAGTGTGGGCGGTCCCTGACCCTCCTTGTTTCTTTTCTGGCAGCGACCACGCACCACCTCTGCACTGCAAACGTGCTGTGAGGGAACAGAGGAGGGAGTCGCCGTGTAGTCTTTGGAGCAAAAGATATACCCTGGTAGATCAGAAGACTCTAAGCAGGCCACATGGGGGGCAGGAGGAAGGGATGGCTGAACCTGCTGCAAGAGAGTCTCTCAAAGATCTACTGTTACAGTAAGTACCAACATAACTGTACTTATTTTTCTCAAGGATATCTCTTGCAGCAGGTTACACAAGTAGCAACTAGTCCCTAGCAGCTGTGATGAGAGGGGTGGTGGAGTTCTGGAGAAACACAGAATTTGACAGCAGATAAGGACCGCTTGGTCCACCTAGTCTGCCCATTTCTCTACCCGATGAATAAGCTGCAGATTCTAGTTAATCAACAGCTTGCTTCATCCTACCCCCCACTAGAATTGCCTTATGCCTGTCCCATGCATTCTTGAATTCTCCCACTGTTCCTGACTCCACAACCTCCTCAGGAAGGCTGTTCCATGCATCCACAACCCTCTCTTTGAGAAAAAAATACTTTCTAACATTACCTCTGAACCATCCCCCCATAATCTTCAAATTGTGCCCCCTTGTTCTTGCACTTCTGAAAGATACTACCCTCTTCTACTTTGTTAATTCCTTAAGATACTTGAAAGTTTATATCATGTCCCCTCTCCCTCCTTTCCTCAAGGGTATACATATGAAGCTGCTTTAGTCTCTCCTCGTATATCTTCTGGTGCAGATCCTGCACCATTTTGGTTGCCCTCCTCTGAACAGCCTCCACTCGGTCTATGTCTTTGCGGAGATGGGGTCTCCAGAATTGCATGCAGTACTCCAGATGGGGTCTTGCTGTCTGTCTGTACAGAGAGATAACTTCCTGTTTTCTACTGTTGATGCTTCTCCCTATGCATACCAGTATCCCCCCCCCCCGCCAGACCTCCTTATTGCCTTCTTACATTGCTTGCCCACCTTTAGGTTATCTGATATAATTAGTCCTAGGTCTCTTTCGATTTTTGTTGTTGTTATTAACTCACCCCCACACTGTGTACTTTTCCCCTGGGATTTTGTTTCCCAGATGCATTACCTTGCACTTCTTTGCACTGAATCTGAGCTGCCACATATTTGACCATTCCCCCAACCTTGCCAAGTCCCTTCTCATTCTTTCCACCTCACCTCGTGTATCAACCCTGTTGCAGATCTTTGTGTCATCTGCAAAGAGACATACCTTTCCTTCCATGTGCTCTCCAATGTCACTTATAAAGACATTAAAGAGGACTGGTCCCAGTACCAAACCCTGCAGTACCCCGCTAGTTACCCTCCTTTCTTCACTGAGGACTCCGTTTCCTATTACCCTTTGCGTCCTGTTGTCCAGCCAGTTTTTTATCCAGGCTACCACCTTGGGACCCACTCCAAGGCTGGCTAACTTGTTTATTAATCTTTTGTGTGAGAATGTGTCAAATGCCTTGCTAAAATCTAGATAGGCCATATCCACAGCCCCTCCCTGGTCTACTACTTTGGTCACCCAGTCAAAGAAATCTATGAGGTTCGTTTGACATGAGCTTCCTGCTGTAAAACCATGCTGCCTTGGGTCCTGTGCCCCACTGGCCTCTAGGTACTCAACAATTCTTTCCTTCAGAAGTAATTCCATCATTTTCCCTACCACTGAAGTCAAACTAACTGGTCTGTAGTTTCCTGCCTCTGCACTGCTCCCACTTTTGTAAAGTGGAATCACATTTGTCCTCCTCCAGTCCTCAGGTACCACCCCATCCTCCCATGATTTGTTAATGAGAGTAGTCAGTGGTGTTACTAGTTCTACCCTTAGTTCTTTTAGAATTCTTGGGTGAATCCCATCAGGCCCCATTGCTTTCTCCACCCCCAGTTTCAAGAGTTCTTTCAAAACCCTTTCTTCTGTGAATGGACTGGTATCAACCCCCCTATTCAGAGTTTCTCTCTTGTCTGGTTTAGGTACCTCCCTCTCCTCTTCTATTGTGAATACTGAGCAGAAATATTCGTTCAGTATCCCTGCTTTTCACTGTCACCCAATGCCCACATTTCCTCCCCTTTATTAAGTCTCTGTATCCCTCCCTTGGTCTTTCTTCACTCCGTAATGTACCTACAAAAGGTTTTATCCCCCTTCTTAACAGAGATGGCTATCTTTTCCTCAGTTTGTGCCTTTGCTATTCTGACTGCCTTCCCTGCCGCCTTCTGCTTTAACTGATAAAGTTCTCTGTCCTGCTCCTTCTGTGTTTCCTTACATTTCCTGAATGCTAACCTTTTCTCCTTAACCATCCCTGCCCCCTCTTTTGAGAACCACAGTGGTTTTTTCCTTCGTTTTGTTTTGTTGATTTGCTTCACACAAAGGCTTGTTACCTCTGTGATGGCTGTTTTGATTATTCTCCATTGTTCCTCCACCTCTCCTTCTTGCACGTTTGCTAGTGCTTTTCTGATGCACTCTCGTTTTCCCTAAGTCAGCCTTCCTAAAGTCCAATACTCTTGTTTTTGTATGGCTTGACTCTATGGCTGTGTTTATTGTGAACCACACTGTTTGGTGGTCACTTGTTCCTAGATGGCTACCCACTTCTAAATCGGAGATCCTTTCTCCTTCCCCATTTGAAAGTACCAGGTCTAAGATTGCTCCCTCCCGAGTGGGTTTCAACACTAGCTGTCTGAGGCATGCCGCCTGTAGGGTATCAAGAATGACCTTGCTCTTGGATGTGCCTGCAACAAAGGTACTCCAGTTAACATCTGGCATATTCAGGTCCCCCATCAACAATATATCTGCTTTTTCTGCAATTTTAAGGATGCCTTCTATCATTTCCTTGTCCATTTCCTCCCCCTGAGATGGGGGTCTGTACACAACCCCCATGCGGATTGTGGTGCCATTTGCTGTCTCCAGGGTGATCCACAGTGTCTCATCAACTTCCTGTTTACTCTTTAGTTCTGTTACTTTAATCCTTTCTCTTATATAGAGAGCTACTCCTCCTCCTCTTTTATCCACCCTGTCCTTCCTGTAGACTGTGTATCCTGGTGTGTTGACATCCCAGTCATGGTTCTCTGTGTACCATGTTTCTGTGACTGCCACAATATCCAGGTATCCCTCTTCCATCAAGGTCACTAGTTCAGGGAGCTTGTTGCACAGACTGCGGGCACTGGTACTCATCACCTTCCATTTATTTTTTATAGCCTTACCCCTTTTAGTCCCATCCCTGTTCTTACTGCCTTTTTCTGCATTTATCCCTGTCCTGCTGGGGGGGGGAGGCTGGGATTTCCCTGCTCCTTTTCAGTGCCTCTCCCCTTAGCTAGTTTAGATGCTTGCCAATGAAGCATTTAAACCTGTCACGTAAGATCCTGGTCCCCCCCGGGCAGACGCAGACCATCGTGCCAGTATAAGCCTGCATCCCTCCAGGTGGCTCCCCAGTCCTCAATGAAGCCAAAACCCTGAGCTCCACACCAGTTTTTCAACCAGTCATTGAATTCCATGGTGCGGAATACCTTAGAATCATCTTTGCCATAGACAGGCAGCACCTCCGAGAAGGTTACCGTACATGGTACTTGTCTAAGGCCCCTTCCCAACTTCACAAACACTTCTTGCACCGTGCTGATACCATTTACAGCCAGGCCATTTGTCCCTAGGTGGATGACATCCAGCTCCCTCCCCTGTGCAGTTGCTACTGCGGTCCTGAAGATTTGCTTCCTGTCCCTCCGAGCTGTGGTGCCCGCAGGCACCTTACCTTCCATTCCCCTTCCTCCCCCACTTCTACTCACCTAATGTTCGAGTCCCCCACCAGGAGTTGTTTCCTTCCCCTGTGGGGTCTCGTGCCACCCTCCTGTGGGTCTCCTCTGTGGAGGTTCCAAGCATCCTCCTTGGTCTCCACTGCAGGTGCCTCCATAGAGAAACCACTCTTTGCCAGAACAGCATATGAATTGTGAAGAAGTACAACTGGAGGGATACACCTCTGTTCCACCACCCTCTCCCTCCTTGAGCCCACCTTGGTCCAACCGCTCCTCTTTCTTGGCAACCTCTGAGGTGGCGATTAGGACAAAAAACACTGCAGTACTGCATGACTGAAATTGGCCTGTCTCCTGGATATAAGTGTGACAATAACCATCTGCTTGTTATTATTTGTAGTATAATTTTATTATGAATGTATGTTTTTGAGTCCTGCTTAGGAAACAGGCCAAGCAGCAGACCCTCATGGGACACTGGCTTTTAAAGGAGAAGAAAAAAAAATGGTCTGCCCTCTCACTTGACCTAGAGATAAACGAGTTAGAACTTCCTTTTCTGACACCTATCTGTCAGAGCCTGTATAGCTGCTAACTGCTTTGAACCTAGAAAACTGGTTGTAAAATACTGCATATTACGACATCAGGAGGGAAGCCAGTTCTAACAAATACCTGTGGAAATTCACACAACTAATAGAAGTATTTGTTAGGATGTGTTTCTGAAGATCAAAGGGGAAATGCTGATGAGGAAACAGACTGTCATAATTTAATATTGTTATCTTTGCAGATTTCAAGCAAGAAATAAGATGACATCCTTTGGGTATACTTAATCATGTTACAAATTAATTATAGGACTAAAAGTGACCTCATGTGCTATGACATCACAAGGAGGTTGGGACTTTAACTCTGAATATTGCCAAGCAAGTTAAAGGGACTGTGGCTCACTCTTGTTCCAACTTTGAAAGAACACACTTTTGTCCTGGACTTAAGAGGCACTTCTGTCAAGAATAGGTAAACAACTGAAAACTAAGAACTACTAATCCAGTTACAAGATGTTTTGTTCTGTAATTTCTATTTCTTTCGGACTATAAGCATTAATGTATATATGTTCTGTGCTTTGTATTTATTTACTATTTTTAATTTTAGTAAACTTTTTGGTTTCCTTAATCCGACCTGAGACAGTTTCTCATTTTGAGTGTGAATGATGGAACAGTATTGATAATTCTGACATAACGTTAAAGTGCTTATTGTGTCACCATATTCAGCCACGCTAACATGGTTCTGTGTAAGGATCCAACAAGGTAAGGAAATACCTGAGTCTCAGTTGAGTCAGAAGGGGGATTGTGAACCAGGTTGGTCTGTATGCCATCTAGGATCAATAATCGCGCTACTTTCCCCAAGGAGGGTGTGATATATGGACCAGTTACCTGGACAAGCTAGTTAAAAAGGGTTCATATTTGACCCCAGGACTCAAGACTGGTAGTTGCTTGGACCCAAAACAAACAGGAGGGTGTCCCCGTTTGTCCTCTGTTCACATATTGCACTTTGAGGTTGGGCACTGTGGGAGCAGAGGGCCCAACCCCAGGAGTGCGTTTGTGACAGATTTGGTTGGTGGTGGTGCAATCTAAAACATCTGGTTTGCAGTGGTGCGATCTAAAAGATTTGTTTGTATACTGTGCAGTTATTTGGTGACACGAGCATTAACAGCCCACTGTGTCGGATTGATAAACTCTAACAGTTCACACACAAACAAGGCAGAGATTTTAAAATGAAATACATCATTTTTGTTACAGGCAAAGTTCTCTACCAGTTTTATTTTTTTCAGGTGCAAGCTAGTGTAGCCGTAGATTAGGGAAGAAGATGGCTTCCAGCTACAGAAAATACACTGTGGACCACCGGTTTCAGTGGTGCCAGGAAAGAGGAGTCTGGAGCAAGGGGCGAAACAAACAGCACCTCGTGGAGGCTCTTGTGGCAGCCGATGCACAAGCGACTGCCTAAGACCTAGTACAGTGTGGTTTGACAATTCCCGGGAGTTCTTTGCCATATTTCTTGTAACAAAAAGTGATACAGTTGACCAGTCATTTGGACAAGCACCGCTTAGAAATGGGTTTGCCCTCCTTTTCGAGGGCAAATGACACAAAAAGGTGCACTGACTTGCATGTGTCTTTGGTACACGAAATGTAATACATTAAGATTCTATGCACAGCTGAAGTATGGAGCAATGCTTCCCCTGGATTGGACTGGTAATATACTGGAAGTTGTATTGATTGGTTTAGAGTAAACTCTGAAACCACCTTGGGGAGAAAATGTAGATTTGTATGTAAAGATACTCTTTCTTTATGGAAAATTAAAAAAGGCTGCTTGCACATAAGCACCTGTAGCTCAGAAATATGTCTTGCAGAAGTGATGACCACTAAAAATAAGGCTTTCCAAGAAAGAAAGCACAGCTCACATGTGGCCGCTGGTTCAAATGGAGGCATTTGCTGTCACTTTTGCAACAGAGAAAATAACAAAAAAGGGGGCAGACTTTGGTAGGATGGGAGAAATTCTAGTAGGACACCTTGCTGCGATCAGAAGGGAGATAAATGTGTAACAGAAATGAGCAATAATAACGGAGAGACTGAAGGAGGTCACTAAGAAAACTATGGCCAAAAAGCTAGCTGGTTCAGCAAGGAGGTGGCAAAAGCTGTAGGTGACAAGACTTCAGTCTTCCAGACGTACAAACATACTCAGAAGGAGGAGAATATGGTGGATTACTCTGCTAAATCAAAAGGGTAAGCAGAGCAGTTAGAGTGACAAAGGCTACAAGGGAAGTGCAGACAGCGCAAGAGAAAGAAAAATGGGGTGGGGGATGCCATTTCCCAATATACAAAGGGAAAAAAGAAACATACAGGATGAGACAGACTAAAAAAGGAAGGTTGTTATGCAGTGGGTAGTGAAGAGAAAGCAGAGGTACTTAACAAGTATAGAGAGAAGGATGGACCAGTATCACAAGGTAATAAGAGGTTGGGGACCAGTAGGGGGAAGTCAAGGACTGCGTCATTCAAGCTGATGGGGTACTTAAAGGCCTAAGGGCCCTGAAGCTTGATAAACCCCCAGGGCCAAATGGTGGGCACCCAAGGGTCCTAAGAAAACTAATGGAGGCTCTGGCAGATCCCCTAGCAAACCTGTTTAACACCTCCCTGGAGTCAGGGATCATGCCCCGGGATAGGAGAACTGCACATGTGGTGCCTCTTCATAAAAGTAGGCCAAAGGATGACTTAGAGAACTACAGGCCAGTCAGCCTGACTTCAATAGTGAGCAAGCTGATGGAGACCACCCTGAAAGAGAGACTGGTGAGCGTTCTGGAGGATGAGGAGCTCCAGGACATGAGGCAGCATGGGTTTGTGTTGGGGAGGTCCCGCCAGACTAACCTAATCGAGTTCTTTGACTGGGTCACCAGAACAGTGGACAAGAGCCAAGTGGCTGATGTCCTATACCTGGTCTTCAGCAAGATCTTCGACTCTGTATCTCATAGCAGACTACTCAGGAAGCAAGACCACCTAGGGATGGGGGACTGAGCTTGTTGGGTGGGTCAGAAGTTGGCTGAAGCACAGAAGACAAAAGGTGGTAGTTGGTGGGGGGGGGTTCTCAGCAGCTAGGCCTGTGACCAGTGGGGTCCCACACAGCTCTATGCTCGGTCTGGTGTTGTCATATTCATAAGTGACATCGCCGATGGGATCAAGGGGAATATCTGCCTGTTTGAGGATGACACTAAGCTCTGTGGGAGGATGGATACGAAGAAGGGAAGACAGGAACTTGGGAAGCCCTGGCTAGGCTAGAGAAGTGGTCTGGCATTTAGTAACTGCGGTTCAACACTATTAAGTGTGAAGTTATGCACTTGGGGGCAAAAAAACCCAGGGACCAAATACTGGTTGGGTGGTGTGCAGGTAACCAGGTCAGAGGAAGAAAAGGACCTGGGTGTAATTATCACAAGTTACCTAAAACACTCAAACACACTGCAGGAAAGCTGTGGCCAAAGCAAATCAGATGCTGGGCTGCAAAGCCAGGGAAGTTAGCAGGAAGGCAGAAATCATTCTGCCACACTGTGCAGGTCTCTACTGAGACTGCACCTAGAGTAGAGTACAGTGTTCAATATTGGTGCCCTTATCTTAAGAAAGATATCAACTTGCTGAAAATGGTCCCGAGAAGGGCAAAAAGGCAACATATATAAGGAAAGGCTCAGGGGGCTCAACACGTACTGCTTTGAGGACAGAAGGGAGAAGGGGGGACATGACAAACTTTCAAGAACCTTAGACGTATAAACTGGGTAACCACTGAGGGCTTCTTCAGACTTAGTGGAAAACAAGACCACTAAGGGTAACAGCCTAAAGCTAGTGGGGAGGTGGGGACTCAGAAGGGAGATGAGGAGGCATCTTTTCAGCAAGAGGGTGGCAGCTAACTGTAATGAGTTGCCTGAGGAGGTGGTATCCCTTAAAACAGTGGCTAGCTTCAAGAGAGGTTGGAACAGTGGGGTGGGGGGGTGGAGGGAGTATTTGAGAGGGTCAAGGGGGAAATGGGGATGGGGCAGTTCCCTCTGTAAACACAGTGGGAACTGCACATTACGCAGACTAGACAGACCATGAGGCCTTTATCTGCTGGCACATTTACATGTTCATATGGGCCTGGTGTGCAGACACACACATAAGAGCATGTGCTGAGGTGAAAACCTTCCTTCCCAGTGCATCTGAGTGCACAGAGTCCACATCTGGGGGTCAGTTACAGGTGAAGCTGCATGGCCACAATGGGTTCTGCTGCACCTGAAACCCAGAGGTGGGGTGAGGCACATCACCTCCAGACCCTGAGTGTATGTGGTCCCTGAGGATGGCAGAAGTGGCAGAGGGATGCCTCCAGAAGGCCCTGGATGCCTTCTCCATGGCTCTGGGCCATGGAGAAATGATCAGCTGATACTAGGAAATCTAAGGAGTCCCAATTGTAGGGCTTCTGGATTGCGACTGCTATACCCTTGAAGGTCGAGAACTTGGAGCATCTCCACCAAGAACTGCTGGTACATAGTGTACTCAGCAGAAGAAACAAGGTGGGAAGATGACTCATTGTCCTCTAAGAAGGACATGGACGGAGACGAGGAGTCACCACCAGGCAGCGTCTGTGCTGGGAGGGAAGAGCCTGAACCGGGCCCTGTCTGACTCCCTATGCAGATTTTATGGCACTGACCCATGCCTGGTGCATGGAACCAGCAATGAGGGCATCCTCTCAATGAAGCAGTAATGCCATTCCAGACGGGGTTGAGACTCATGGTCTCAAGAGCACTAGCCCGGGGTGCAGAAGTTTGGAGGGGGCCTCGTCCCAGCTGAGGTCCTACCACAAATGCCTGAAGGGTGTCCTCCTACTGTACATCTGAGGAGAGACCTCATCAATGCTCTTGGGTAGAAATTCCCAGGTGAGGAGACCACAGCCATGCAAGTTCCAGGAGGCAACCAATATTCTCACCGAACAAGACATCGACCTGGGGCTCTGGAGAAAAATCCAGCCCTGGGTCATCACGTGACTCCAAGTAGGCACCGCCAATGTCCTTGTAGAGAGGAACCTCCTCTCCATCAGGGTCTGCACTGTTCTCAACACCATGCTATGTGTCAACTTCAATGTTGGGCCCGGCATCATCACCATAGTGGGCAACAGCAGAGTCAGGAGCTGGCACTGGTCTCATATCACTGTTGGTATAATGCTCAGAGCCAGATCTATACCTAACACCTTGGATGGCACTGTCTCTGGATTTCAAGCCCCCCCATGTCACTAGCGACACCCCAGACAAGCACAAACTCCAAGACGGTCCAAGCACCAATATCGGTCTCAGTGCCATGCCTTCCACTGACACCGTGAAGTGTTGGGTGAGGTCCAGCACCATCTCTAGCATCATCCGCTGTGTTGTCACCAAACAGTCATAACAGCACAGGTGACACAGAGATAGCGCCCAGGTTTCCACTGGTACAGACCTAGCATACAGTTGTGTCCCTCCCACTGGGAATATCTGTTGCTTACGGCAGTCAGACTGTGGAGTGTTCTCAGCTGGTTGCCCACAAGGAGCCAGCTGTCCACCTGACCCAACCACCATGGTCTCAGCCTCAGCACAGAGAGGTCAAGGAGAACTCTGTGCTTCACTGAAACATGAGGTCTTGGGTAAGAGGCCCAAGAGATGGGTCTAGCAACCTTACCTTGGAATTTCTCATGCACAGTCTGCCACTGAGGGTAGCAATCGGGGAACCCCACTTCAACGCATGGTTTTACAGGGTGCAGCGGTCCATGGAGAAGCAGGTATCCATGTCGTGCTTAGGTCCAAGGCAGGCTATGCAGTGTCCATGCCAGTCCGTCAAAACCATATTTTTCCCACAGCGGAACTATGCATGCTGGGTGGTTGTTTCTATTTGTGGCCACTGCCACTTCACACTTGGATTTTGGCATGGTAACAGAAAATAAAGAAAAACAAAGATGGCACCATACAAAAAGAAAGAGACAGTGAAAGAGTAATAATTTCGTCGAAGACGAGGCAAACTGAAGTGATACTCCCACACTGTGCACTTGACAGTGAGAAGCACAGAACTGAAGCTGGTGAGGGAACTGAAAATGGTTATTGGCTAACCAGTGACACCACATGGGGATGTGCACGTGCTGTGCTCAGTAGCCGTTGCCAGTCTCCTGTCTATAAAGATTTGCTCCCACACGGTCTCAGTGCCACCAGCCCAGACCCATAAGTGGGACTGAATGGAGAAGACTGATTCAGGGGAGAGTGCGCTTTTCTCTGGATCTTCTATTATCAGTAAATAAGGCTATACACAGTGATATAAATACATTTTACATATTCGATCACTGAATTGCTAATTTTTTATTATTAATAAATCCTGGTCATTGGCAACTCCATACATAGTTTTCTTACAAACATCAGCATATAGTCTGGCACGCTGGTGCAGCAGTAGCACTACCATTTGCAACACTGATGACCCAGGTTCAGGAACAAGCCTGGGCCATCAGAGGACTGGCTGGGGAGGGGAAGGATCGAGTGTCCCCATGGATGCCCTCCTCCAGGAAGGGAGAGTGTCACGTCCCACTGCTTTACCGCCACCTGGGTGACCACAGGTAGTGGTGCAGGGGATCACCGAATGGCAGGAGGGATCACAGGAGTGCATCCAGGGGCTGGCTGCATTAGGACATTCCAGCAGCCAATCCTGATGCACTCTCCTGGTTGGGGGGGGGGGGCAAAAGAAAAACTGGGAAAAAATGCTGCAGGATTGGAAGGATGAAACCTCCTCCAGCCCACCACATCCAACACTGGATTCGGGCCACTACCTCTCAGGGATACCACCAGTCTTTACCTCCATTGTGGGTGGCCAGATTAATGTGAGGAAGAAATGCCATGGAGCTGAAGGTATACCCAACCTTGGGGGCAAGCCGGGGGCACAACACTGAGTCATGGGAGGACTGGCGGTCACAGAAGAATGGGTGGCAGAATCTCAATCAGACAGGAAAAGAGCACATTGTCGGAAGGTGGAAGGAGGTCCTGCTTGTGACATGAGAGGATAAACAAAGTCAGAAACTAAACAAACAACAACAAAATCAGCATAGTTATTCTCATGGTTATGCTTTGTATAATATATTCCCATAGAATTTCATAATTTGTTTTTCTCACTAATTTTTGTACATTAAGAAAACTATGGCATGACACACCCATTCTTCTATATTTCTACTATATTGCAAGCAATCTGTCTCTTCCCACGTTTAGAAGTCTTTGCCAGTATCTTAATAGCCTAAATTCTATCATCACCATCACCTGAATAAACCCTAGTTTTGCACTCAACAATAGTGCTGGGGCACCTCTTGGTAGTCCTACAACTGACTTCATGAAGGCCATTCTTCTATTATGCCCAGATCTTTGTACAATGTAAGACCAAAGCTTCTGCCTTCATAGTTACGGTGGAGAATATTCCATCTATGCAGCATCCCCCAGACAGACGGGCACATTTTCTAATGCCTATACATGCTCATTTGACCTTCATCATTGTTTTATCCAGTTCAAGTTTTGATTAATCTCTAATCCCTGACCTGGATACTCTGAGACCAGCTCCAAGGGGATATCTTTCAGTTTCCACAATCTTGGTTTCATACTGTCCACAGATGATGATTTTCAATCTTTCTATGTTTTGTTCCCATGTTAACTTTCACAAGCCACACTTCAGAAGATCCGACTGGCCTTGTAACC
This sequence comes from Neoceratodus forsteri, assembly GCA_016271365.2. Taxonomy (NCBI): domain Eukaryota; kingdom Metazoa; phylum Chordata; order Ceratodontiformes; family Ceratodontidae; genus Neoceratodus; species Neoceratodus forsteri. The sequence goes on along the minus strand of CM057455.1, from coordinate 1,064,608,443 downwards.
CCCTTTTTGTGTGATGGATAACAGAATTAGGTTGTCTGTGTATGACATAACCCCCACATAATGATCTTTTATTCTGGATAATTGCACTATTCAAGGTTGTTAATATAAAAGCTGAATTGTTGTCAGGGTTAAAATGTATCCATGCTTTATCCCTTTTATTAGCCGAAAATGTTTCTGTATATTTTCCTTTACTGTTATACCTGACCATTGTCCAGTTTTCAAAGTATAACTTAACAAGCATTTGTCAATGCCGAATGTTTGCTTGCTGGCATTGGCAGTGGTAGTGTAGAAGTTACAGAGCTGCGTAATAGGAATGGCAGTGAGGTATTGAACTGAAGCCAACCCCACCACCACCCTGCAGAGAGTGACAGGCATTGGGGTGTGCCTTTGGGTCATCAGGCATAACGGGCATGCCATTTCACCACACCCCACCCTGCAGACACTGACAAGTGTCACGGTGTGCCTTGGGGTCTTTGGCCCTTATGCGCACCCCATTCCATTAGGAAATATGGTGAGATGGGTGCGATATAGGAGAATGGGGTGAACTTTGGGGCTGAAGAGTCCAAGGCATACCTCAATGCCTCTCACTGACTGCAGGGTGTGGAATGGTATGAGCATCACAGGCAAGAATCCCAAGTCACACCCCTGATGCCTGTCATTCTCTACAGGGTTGGGCGTTATAGTTGGAAACCCTAATACCTCAGGCATTCGTTGGTATTTTCACTCCAAATCTTCAACATGTTTGTTTTGTGACCACACCTCATGAACAGGGGGAATATCAGTTTGTTAGCCGAAAGCTGCTTATGCACAGTGACTACGGCCGTTAGCACCACAGGTGCAAAAACATTCCGAACAGGATGTAAAAAATGACAGCTGTACTGTTCATGGGGAGGTGTAAAAAATGGCAATGTTGCAAATCTGTACTAAAAATATAAAAAAAAATGGTGAAGTCACGAGCGTACATAGAAACTGTGCAACGCACACCCGTAATATAATTAGGTTGGGGATTTTTTACAGCAGATTGTCAACTCAGGCATTTTGGTGCCTCCGATCATGAACAGTGTCACTGTGTTTTTCTTTATCTGTGCTGAACAATGATTTCGCACAGCGACCACGCATCTCTGCGCTGAAATGTGAAAACACACTTCAGCCATGTTGTGAAAAATGACAGCTGTACTGTTCATAAGGAAGTGTGGAAAAATGTCACTGGTGAAAATCTGGACTGAAAATATTACAAAGTCATAGTAACGAGGTCGCGTGGAAACTGTGCAATGCTCACGCGTATCACAGTCATTTTATGGACTTTTGTCACCAAATTTTCAACATAGCCATTTTAAGACCTCTGCTCATGAACAGTGTAACTGTGATTTTCTTAATCTGTCCTAAACATTGCTTTTCGCACACCAACAACACATTGTCGCTACGTAATGAAAACACACATTTGAACATGAAAATTGCAGCTGTACTGTTCCATAGAAGTGTAATAAAATGGCAACGCTTGAAAATCTGGAGTGAAAATATTGAAAATTCAAAACTTACAAGCGCATGAGGAACTGCACAACGACACTGTAAACAGTCATTTTGGAATTTTTCACCAAATTTTCAACATAGCCATTTTAAGACCTCTGCTCATGAACAGTGTCACTGTGATTTTCTTAATTTGTCCCATACATTGAATTTGACACCGACTGCGCCATTGTGCACTACATGGGCGGAAACACATTTTGGGTGAGATGTGAAAATGACAGCTGTACTACTCATAAGAAGGTGTGGTAAAATGGCAATGTTGAAAATCTGGATAAAATATTGAAAATTCCACGAACTTACGAATATAAGTAGAACTACTTTTCGCACACTCATAAAACAGTCATTTTTGGAATTTTGGCACCAAATTTTCAACATGGAGTTTCTGGGACCCCTTCTCATGAATGATGTCACTGTCATGGGGAATTATTTAGGCCCGAAAGGTGATTTAACGACTGCGAAATCACCCTTCAGGCCGAATAGCGCCATGACAGTGACATCAATCATGAGAGGGGTCCCAAAAACCCCATGTTGAAAATTTGGTGCAAAATTCCCAAAATGCCTGAGATATGCAATAAGTTGAACCCCTATCTAGCCCATTATAAAGCTACCGCATTTCCTCAGTTCGTGGTCGGCTTTGAAGAGTGCAGACGTGTTCCCGTCCACCGAAGATCATCGCGCCGAGCCCGGAGGTAAGTATGGGGTGAGGGGGTTGGGGTGTGGGAGGCAGGTGCGCAGCGGGTGGGTGCGGGTTGTAGGAGTGGGGCGGGAGACTACGTGGGACCGTTTTTTCTTTACAGGGTACAAAAAAAAAAGACGGATTGACGGGGTTGGCCACGCTGGGGTGGGCTCAGCGTGGCACAAGGATGGTTGGGGGCGTTCAGCCGGCCAGGGATTGGGCACCCCGTCGGCCTGAGATCGCTTGCCACGCTGGGGTGGGCTCCCAGCGTGGCACTTCTGGGGTGGGGGTTGGGACAGTGGGCGCCGGCGAGTTGGGCACCCCGTCGCATATCATTACTTGCCATGCTGGGGTGGGCACCCAGCGTGGCATTCGAAGGCTTGGGGGAGTAGAACGCAGTACAGCCGACGGTATTAGGCACCCCGCCGGCTATACAGTGCGGCAAGGGGGCGGAGGCGCGATGCTCTGCATGGCCTGTGTGTGTGGTGGAAGGCGCGTGAGCAGCCGATATCTTATCGCTGCTCACTCAGCCGTAGCTCCCCCTTTCAACTGTATGCCACTGCATTTTGGAGCTTGTCATAGACAGCTCCAGCATGCATTGGCTTACAGGGGCCACGCCTGCCAACACACTGACTGAATTGGAGGAGGAGGTGACACACCTCCGAAATCTCCGATGATGGCACTATGTTTCTTGCACATGCGTGCAAGCAAACATAAAAATGATGGCCAAGAGATCCTGTTCTATAACCAGAGTAATCTTTGGCCCCCATACTCAGAGCAATTGCACAGCACTAAATGGAACAGTACAACGAAAATGATGAATCGTTCACCTTAGTGAACAGATGCCATATCCAACAGTGAACAGTGTGCCAGTCACAGACAAAAGCACTGCAACACTATGTTAATACATGCGGTGCACAGACCGCGGCAGGCACCTGAACATGATGCACCCAGCAATATTCAGTCAACACTTAATAGCCATTCGCGCTAAATAGAGCAGCACAGAGTAAGTACCATAAAAGACTACCTTATCCCACAGGAGGGCACCATTAGTCACAGCACTGTAACAATGACCAATGTTCTGTACCCAATGCAGGCTGTCATGCAGGACGATGACAGAGAAAATGCCCTACCCCAGGCCACAGAGCAGTCCCTAGGGGTTCTATGCTGTACACAGAAGAGTACTGGCTCCAAATGACCTTACTGAAGCTCAGTGAAACATCCCATGCAGCTTTATGAGCTGCTGCATGACAAGCTCAGAACACAGACCCACCGCAACCATGCAGTGTCCTAAGAGCTGAAGATGACAGCAGCACTTTGCTTCCTGTCCACCACAAACTTAAAGATACCATTGGGTGACACCACTGGAATCTCAATCTGCCACCTCGCACATGTTGAGCTAATTCCTGGATGCCCTGCCATATTCTTCAGAAATCACCATGAAATAAGCATACCTTATTTATTTGTTTAAGAGAGATTTAACAGGAAAAACATAATGAGCCATAAAGCTCGTTTCCTGATGTGGTCTGGGGGGAAGGGATAGGTACATAATAACAAGTAAAAAGCACAGAATATAATAATACATCAGGCACAGCTATGTACAGCAATACACAGTATCATATAGGCATAATTAGTAACAATTTGAGTGGTGCATCAGGAGTGTAAGGCACCAGGCACTCGCAAGCTGTACAGGCAGGAAACAGGACAGGATAGGAAGGGGCCATTCAATTTTGAAGGGCCACAGGGAGGAGTAACAGGAATGGTACATGAGAGAGGAAAGGCAGGAGGGAGGAATGGCAGAGAGATCGGAGAGGGTGAAGGGAAGAAAGGAGAGGAAGATAGGTGGAGAGAGAGAAGAGAAGTTGGGAGATGGATTAGGTTTGGAGACAGCAAGTACAGACCTGGGGAGGGGTGACAAAGTGATGAGGATAGGATAAAGGGAGGGGAGAGAGTGGAGAACATAGCAGGGAGAAGGAAGTGGATGAGGAACAGTGGGAAAGGGGTTGAGGTAGTAGTAGAGGGGAGTGAGAGGGGAGGAGATAGAGAGGGAGAAGGTTGGAGGGAGGGATGGTAGCGTTAGGATGGGGAGAGGAAGAGAGGGGTTGATATGGGGAGAGGATAAGTGTAAAGGTTAAAATATGTGAATAGCGGGAAATGGGAGGAGCAGAGAGGTGTAGGAGATTAGGAACAGGTAGTGGGTACGCAGGACATGGAGTTATGGGTATTTGCAGGAGGGAGCGGTGTGGGCTTGGAGTAATGAGGAAAGAGAGCATTTGGAGAATGCAGAGCGAATAGTTAGGAAAGACAGTTCCAGGTATTAGGAAAGCAGAAAGAGAAGGCATTCTGTCCAGTGAGGGATTTATGAGAGGGTAGTAGTAGGGAGTGATAGACTGATTTATGGAGAGAGTAAAAGGAAGGAGGTATAGGAGAGAGAGAAGCGAGCTGAGATGAGGTGGAAGTGAAGCAAGCTAGAATGTAGAAATGAAGGAGGCACAGTGGGTTAGGTGGCAATCTTCTAAGTGGTGGGGGGTAGGGAGAGAGCAGAGAGTAGAGAACAGTGGTGAGTATGGGGAGGGCAGGCCAAGGCAAAATTGCAGAAGGAGTGGAAGAGGGGGTCCAGTCTGGCCAAGGTGGTCTTAGGTATAGCACCGTAGACAATATCAGCATAATCAAAGATGGGAAGGATCATCTTAGAGATATCTCAGCAAGCAGGTATAGGGATACAGCTTTTGCTCCTATAAAGGGCACCGAGCATGGGTGGAGTTTTTTGTGAATGGTGTCTATGTGCTGAGAGAAGCCAAGGTGCCGGTCAAGCCAGACACCAAGGTATTTAAATGAGGGTATGTCAACAACTGTACCCTCATCTAGGGAGTGGAAAATTGGGTGGGAGTGGAGCCTAAAAAGCCTCTGTCTACTACCAACATACATGGAGACAGTCTTCTTAGCACTAAGGATAACTGATTTCACCTGAACCATTTCTGGATAGTATCAAAATCAAGTTGAAGCCTGGATGTCAACTCTGACGGAGAAGAGCCAGATGCAAACAGGACCATGTCATCTGCCCACATGTGGACTGAAGCAGAGGAGCAGGCTGAGGGAGGTCATTCAGGAATATGGAGAAGAGCAACAGGCCAAGGACAGAGCCTTGGGGTACGTTGGTGTGGCTGTGGAGGCGAGGGGAGAAAGGGAATCACCAATTCTCATAGACTGAGTTCTTCCATCCAGGTAGGAGCTGAACCAGTTGGTTGCTGAGACTGTGAGATTCACGGACATGAGTTTGCCAAGAATTAGAGGGTGTGAGACAGTGTCAAAAACTTTCACTAGATCAACAAAGATGGCGGCAGTGAGGTGGCCTTGGTCCATGCCAGTAAGGATGGAGTCAGTGAGCCTGAAGAGAAAGGAGGAGATGGACGGTGGAGTGGTGTTTGCGAAACGCAGAATGGAAGGGGGTGAAGAAAGAGGAGTCTAGGAACAGGGACAGCCGAGACAGAACTGCGTGTTCTTGTAGTCTGAATAAGGTTGGAAGGAGAGATACTGGGCAGAAGTTGCTGGGAGAGGAGGAATTCCCTCCTTTAGGGAGAGAGATGACTATAGCATGTTTACAGGAGTCCAGGACTGAGGCAAGAGAGAGAATGATAGGTTGAGAAGGGAGGAGATGGGGATGGCAATGGCAAGTGCAGACAGGTGCAGGAGCTTGGGATCAAGCCCATCAGGGCTACCACCTTTGTAAGGGTTGAGAGCCAGGAGGGCATTTAGAGAGGAAAATGGGGTATCTGGCAAGAAAAAGAAGGGCGTTAACAGGGAAGTCATGGGGGATGTAGGGAGTGGAGACATGGTAGATAAGGCAGACAAGAGTGAGGAAGCACAGGTGGTAAAGTAGGAGTTGAAAGCAGGGGCAAGAGAAGGTGGGTCAGAAATGGTGGGGTCACCTGCCTCGAGGACCGAAGAGGGGGACTGGGTAGAGGGGGAAAAGAGGGCATGGATGACTTTCCTGAATTTAGACGGATGATTAAGATTGTTCTGGAATGAGGAGGAAAAGAACTCAGCCTTGGCTAGCCTTATGTCCAGTGAATCTAAAATGTTTTTCACGTATACCTGTGTTTTGTTTCATAGGTCTTACCAGAGCACAGCAGACTATTGTCTATATAGCTCACCTTTATTCTATTATCTAGAACCCTTTACATTTTTGGAAATACAATGATTATCTAACTTCTTTTTAAATTCACTCAGATTTTACCTTCCCACTACTTCTTCTGGAAGGCAATTCCAAAATGACACCACTCTTTGAATGTACCAGTATGTTTATTTGTATAGCATGTTTCCCCTACTAGCTATAGGGAGTGAGTTCTCGTGCAAGTAGTTTGATTTTTCATATCAAGACCCAAACACTCCCATAAGTCATTATCTGTGAATGCCCTATACAGAACACACATATTGCCCTTCAGTTTTCAGTATTCCAGAGAAAACAACCCCAGCTCACTCATCCTCTCATCGTATTCCAATGCTCTTAGGGCACCTATCATTCTGGTTGCTCTCCTTTGTACCCTTCTCCGGGGACTTGATCTCTGTTATGGTGACTGGTGACCAAAACTGTGCACAATATTCTCTGTGAGGCCTCACCACCAATATATATAATGGGACCAGAACCTCCCTCCTCCTACTTGTGATATGCCTTCCAATACTATTTAGTATCCCACTTGCTTTCTTAATTACTTTATTGCAAAGGTTTTTAAAACTGAAGTAGTTTGTTACCGTTATGCCTAGGTCCCTTTCTTCCAATACTACCCTTAAGGTTTTGCCCATCAGCGAGTATCATACTATTGTGTTCTGCTTCCCTAAGTGCAGAACTGTACATTTATCTAAATAAAAATTCAACCTATGCGTGTTTGCCCAGTTCTCTAATCTCAGTAGGGCTCTCTGCAGTTTTTGGGCTTCTTCTTTGATATTTACTATCATACTGATGCGTGTATCATCGGCGAACTCCGATTCCCAAATACCTTCGCCACCCCTCACTGACTCAATGTATAAATTAAATAAACAAGGCCCCAGCACTGATCCCTGCGGAACTCCACTCATCACCTCAGACCAGCCAGAGGATATGCCTCTTATGCATACCCCATTTCCTGTCAGTCAACCAGGATGCACACCCTCTAGTAATGCTCCCTTGTATCTGTTTTTCTAGTAATGCATCGATTAATTCCCCATGCAGTACCTTAACAAAGGCCTTTTGAAAATCCTGGAATATCACGTCCACCGACGCACTCCCATCTAAGGACTTGCTGACAGTCCCATAAAATTCTAATAAATCTGTCTGGCATGAACGACCCTTTGTGAAACCATATAGGGTTTTATCTATGCTCCCAGTTGGTGTATAAATTCTATTATGTAATCCTATATTTCACCCTCCATCACATTTCCCCATCACCGTGGTCAAGCTCACAGGTCTATAGTTCTGAGTCTCCCTCCTACTACTCTTCTTGAATACTGGCACCACGTTAACTGTTCTCCAGGCCTTCACAATATTTCCTTCATCCAAGGATTGATGGAATATTGCAGTGACTGATTCTGCCAACTCACTGGCCAGCTCCTTAATGAAGCAGTCTCGAAGGTAACCCATCTGGGCCTTGAGCAATCACTGGAAACAGGGGAGGTACCCAAAGACCTGAGGACAGCAGATGTAGTCCCCTTATACAAAAGTGGGAACAAAGAGGAAGCGGGGAACTACAGACCAGTCAGCTTCACCTCGGTAGTGAGGAAGATCATAGAAGCACTACTGAAGGAGAGATTGGAGGAACATCTGGTTGTCAATGGCCTACAGGACCCAAGGCAGCATGGCTTCGCCAGGGGGAGGTCATGTCAGACCAACCTCGTTGAATTTTTTGACTGGGTGACTAGGGAGGTGGATCAGGGGAGGGCAGTGGACATGGCCTATCTGGACTTCATCAAGGCCTTTGACACTGTGCCACACAGAACAATATTAAACAAACTGGGGAATATGGGTGTGGGCAGGACAGTAGTGCAGTGGGTAGGTAACTGGCTGGGCGGCAGGACACAGAGGGTGGTGGCAAATGGCTGTCACTCCACAGAGGGAAGAGTGCCCAGTGGGGTACCACAGGGATCAGTGCTGGGACCGGTCCTATTCAACGTCTTCATCAGTGACATTGCACAGGACCTAGAAGGCAGAATTTCCCTGTTTGCTAATCACACAAAGCTCTGTAACAGAGCAGACACACCAGAGGGTGTAGACAGAATGAGAAGGGACCTGCAGAAATCTGAAGAATGGTCAGGGGTTTGGCAGTTGAAATTCAATGCAAAGACGTGCAAGATAATGCATATGGGGCACTAAAACCCTGGCACAATACATCAGTTGGGGGGTGAGGATATAGCATGCACCAAGCAGGAAAGGGATCTTGAGGTTATCATCTCTGATGACCTCACGATAGGGAAACAGTGCGACAAGACAGCAGGTAAAGCAAATAGGATGCTGGGATGCACAGGCAGGGGTATCACCAGCAGGAAAAGGGAGGTCATAATTCTACTATACAAGACACTAGTGAGGCCCCACCTGGAGTATGGTGCACAGTTCTGGAGATCTTACTTACGTAAGGACATTAAAAGGGTGGAGAAGGTTCAGAGGACGGCAATAAAGATGGTACATGGATTGCATCACAAGTCCTATGAGGACAGGCTGAAGGAACTGAATATGTATTCCCTGGAGGAGAGGCGGGAAAGAGAAAGAATATGATAGAGACATACAAGTATCTTACAGGGAGGAACAGGGTGCAGGAACACACTATTTTTAAGTGAAAAAGATGTTCCAGGACTAGAGGGCATGGGATGAAGCTGCAGGGAGGACGATTCAGAGGAAACGTGAGGAAGAATTTCTTCACAGAATTGGTGGTGGACAAGTGGAACACCCTGCCAGAGGAAGTGGTAGGGGCTGAAACAATCACGGAATTTAAGAATGCATGGGATAGACATAAAGGAATTCTGAAGGTCAGGGTTAAGGGGCAACAGACTTCTAGAAAAACAAAGTAAACTTACAAGCTCAAATGGGCAGACTGGGTGGGCCGTAGGCCCTTATCCGCCAACACTGTCTATGTATCTATGTTTTGCCAGGACCTAGTTTCATAAGCCTATTTTTTTTTTTTTTTTCCTACATTGAAGATCAGCATGCCATCCTTATCTTTATCCCGATGTTGTCTAGTTTGGCTAGATCTTCTTTGGGAGTATCTGTCATCAGGTAACACCACAGGAACATTTGCCATCAGAGACGAGGAATCCACATAGAAGTTTTTCAGCAGTACAACTGGGGCCGCCCATGTTGTCAATGTCCACAGCCCTGCATGGGCAGCCCCACTCCCTCCTCAGTTCTTTCCCGCAGTTGACTTGCAAGCACAGTCTCCAAAGATCCATCGCAGTGTTTTGTGCCTTTTTCGGCCTATGGACGTTTTTTCTCCTAATACTTACCAAAATCTCTTTTAGAGATTTTTCCTTTTTTATGTTGAGAGTTAATCCATCTTCTTCTTCTCTTTCAACGCTGCCATTGTGGGAAGAAGATTGCTTCTACAGATGAACACTGTTTGTGTGTGCTATCTTGGGCCTGACCACGACGTCTCAGATTATGAGCTCTGCCAGATGCTTAACCAAACAACCCTTAGGCGACACAAGAAGGCTCTCAAAACATTCCTGATGGACTAGCTGGTAGCCAGCTTAGGGCCGGGGTCCTCTGGGGCCCGACCGCTCAGTCACCCACTGGATTTGCAGGCTCCCCATGCCTCCACGGCCCAAGAAAGTCCTTGGGGAAAGTCACAAAAAAGACTGGGATTACGACCGCTCCCCACGGTGGCCATCCCATTCCCTGTCGGCCTCTCCTTCTTCAGGGGGGCTCTTTGTTGATGGTGACTTCCCCGAAGAGACCAGCTGTCCAGGTCTCTGTTTCTACCATACCGACAGCTTTGCTGCCCGATTCTCAGGGCGCCCAGCCGACTTCCATATCATTGGCCCTTCCTCAGTCGACGATGGGATCATCAAAGGCTGCTCCATCGAGGCCTACCCCTTCCTCTCTGAGGGCTACAAGCTCGTCGGCTCTCAGGACAGAGGGCTGTCGAACCTCACTCCGTTGACGACTATAGATCTGAACGAAGTACTTGTCAAGTTCACCAATGTACTAATCTAGCAGTTTAGTGCCTTCAATAGGCCTTCATCACCGGCACCATCGACAGCGGCTCCATTGTCGACACCTGTTCGTTATCGGCAGGAGGCTCCCCATGGACCACCATTGACCACTCCGGTACCAAACCTAGACAAGGAGGTCAACGTTGAAGAGGAGTACCATCCTGAGCTCATCCTCCAAGATGATATAGAGGATGAGGAGGAAGCGGAAAAAATCCTCATTTCTGATAGATCCACTGCCTCTTCAGTCAGTGAGGACTCAGTCAAGCATACTCCAAGGACTCCTCCTGAGGATTCTACCTTCTTCAATGTCATGAAGCAGCTGTCTGCCATTATGAGCTTCCAGATTGAGGAGAAAGATGTCACCAGAAAAGACCTGGTGGACTTCCTGGAGGTTCCTGAATCTCCTCCTTAAGATTAGCCCTCCTATACTGCCAGCCCTACAAAATACTACTACAGCAGCCAGGCACAGGCCAGACATGGGGCCAGGTATGCTATGCAGGGTGGACAAGCTTTATAATGCCCCTCAGGGCCTCCCTTATTTTGCTGCCCAGGCTGAAACTGACTTGGTGGTCATCAAGGCAGCCCATGACAGATCCAAGACACCTAAGCACCTTAGTTCCCTTTCACCCAGACAGGGAATCCCGCAGGATTGACCTCTGGGTTATAAGAGTTTACACCTCCTCTACTTTGGGCCTAAGGACTGTAAACTACCTGTCACATTTGGTCAAATTCCAGAATGCCAACTGGAGAAAGGGCAAAGTTGCTGCTCAAGCCCTTAAAGATTACTCCCAGAAGCAGGAGTTGTTCCAATGTTTACAGACTGTGGAGGATGTCAGCAAACATTTCTTCAGGGTTCTGTATGACATGGCCAACATAGTGGCCAGGGCAGCTACCACAGGCATATGCCTTTGTAGGCACTCATGGCTTAGGGTCTCTGATTTTGCAGCCAATGTGCAAAACAAGATGCCCAATGCCCCGTTCAATGGCACCGAGCTCTTCAGCCCTGATGTCCAGGACCTCATTAATTATCTGCAGACCTCTGGTACAACCATCAAGTCTCTGCATTCTCTATACCACACTCGGCCCCGTGGCAGAGAGCGGCCTACTTTTCAGAGACAGGACAATAGACCAGGCTCAGGCCCCCGCACCCAGGTTATGTGCACAGCCCAAGCCTCCTTGCCCACTCCCTCCAATGCTGTAGTGGCAGCCAAGCATCCAAGAAATGATGTGTCGGCCTCCTCAACTAGATTCCTTGCCAGACCCCTCCACCCACCCCTGGTCCAGACCCAGGAGGTGATAGTCAGAGGTCAGTTCTCCCTCCAGAATCAATGGAGAACCATAACTTCAGATGCTTGGATCCTGCAGGTCATACCCTGGAGCTCATCCAGCAGCCTCCAGCTACCCCTCCCCCACCCTCCGACTATTCTGCAGCTCATTTGTGTGCTCTCAGGGAGGAAGTATAGTCTCTTCTGTGCAAGCAGGCAATCAAACTGGTGCCAAGGCGGCAGAGAAATCATGGGGTTTATTCCAGGTTCTTCCTGGTCCCCAAAAGGACCAGAGATCTGAGACCCATTTTAGATCTGAAGGACCTCATTCTTTCTCTTTGTCCAGTACAAAAAGTTCTGGATGTTGACTTTGCCAGGCCATATGCCCCTTCTCAACACCGGGGACTGGCTCTGTTCAATGGACATGCAGGACACCTACCTGCACATTTCTGTCTTTCCTCCTCACAGAAGGTTTCTCTGCTTTGCCTTTCAGAGTGCGTATTACCAGGTCAAAGAGCTGCCCTTTGACCTTTCCTCTGTGCCACGTGTCTTTACCAAATGCTTAGCAGCAGTCGCAGCAGCTCTCAGAAGACGGGGATTGTTTGTCTTCCCTTACCGGAACGATTTGCTTCTCAAGGCCCCATCTAGAGAGCAGCTCTTCCTGACTCTGGAGTGCACTCTACGGCTTTTCCACTCTCTGGGTATAATGGTCAACGTGCCCAAGTCAGTGCTAGTTCTGTCCCAAAGACTGCAATACACTGGGGCAGTGCTGGACTCCGAGAAGGGGAAGGCATTCTTACCTCAAAACAGGATGGAATGCCTTATGGCTCAGGCTCAAGAAGTTGCAAAGAGTCGGTATATTCCTGCCAAACTGTACCTCAGGCTATTGGGGCTAATGGCTGCAGCCATTCCCACCGTTCCACCTGCAAGGCTTCACATGCGTACCCTTCAGTGGACCCTCAGAGTGCAATGGGACCAGCATATTGATGAGTTAGACCAAAAAGTCTTGGTCTCTTCCCCAGTTCGTAAGGTACTGCAGTGGTGGATGGACCCCTTGAAACTTCTTCCAGGGGTTCCCTTTCAGATCTCCTTCTCGCATCAGATTCTAACCACGGATGCTTTGGGGCTCAGTTGGGGAGCACACCTGGGTCCTTTCCAAACCCAGGGCTCCTGGTCCCAGTGGAAAACCACTCTGCATATCAATGTCCTAGAGATGAGAGCAGTGCTCTATGCCTTGCAGACCTTTCAGCAGCATCTGGCTCCAGGCCAGCTACTGGTGCAGTGGGACAACCGGAGTGTCGTCTACTACATCAACAAGCAGGGCGTGACTCACTCGTACCCCCTTTGCAGGGAGGCTATGAGAGTGTGGTATTGGGCACTGGAGCACAATCTGACACTCTCGGCAATCCATGTGCCAGGCATCCTAAACACCCTGGCAGACTGCCTCAGCAGGACTCAGTCCAACATGCATGAATGGGAGCTTCTCTTATCTGTAACAGAAGATCTGTTCAACAGAAGGGGTTATCCAGAGTTGGACCTTTTTGCGTATCCACTCAACGCAAAACTACCCAATTTCTGCCTGCTAGATCCAGGGCCTGGAGTTTTCTGGCAGGACGCATTGTTCCTCTCAGAGCAGGAGCTTTCCGCATGCATTCCCTCTATTTCCACTACTACAGAGCATACTGATCAAGCTGCAAAAGGAGGGGGCCAGCATGATTCTGGTGGCTCCATTCTGGTCTCTAGAGAAGGAAGGTTTGTCACGTGAGTATCTTTTGGTTATGGATAAGTCCTAACAATTTATGTGGAGGGCTGATAGTATGGATTCCAAGATGCAGAGAAAATGTTTTGTTGTTCACCAACCAGCTACACTTGTTTTGTATAAAATCTGTTTACTTTTATTTGTTGCTTTACTATGAACATAGCGATCCCCTGTGACCTAACATTTCAGCCATCCCTGGGCTTCATTGCGGCAAGGATCTGCTGTTGAATCTTAGAATTTTTTGAAACTGCACCAGACAAGGCCCAGGACTAAACAGCAAGCTCCTGTATAAAAATGGGCCATTGAAAAGAGTAAGAAAAACTTTAAAGGCCCTAGCTGCAAAGTAAAAAGATACTGGTGGGCTATTAAGAGACCCTACACATGAATCAATAAGAAACAAGAAAAACTAAAAATGAAAAATGGTCACCAAATAACATAAAGAGGATTTATGTGTGAGATTGTACAGCAGACCCTTACCCCTGATGAAGACCAGGGTTGGGTGAAACGTTGAGCCACAGGGGATCACTGTGTTCATAATAAAGCAACAAATAAAAGGAAACATATTTTATACAAAACAAATATTGCTGGTTGATGAACAACAAAACTTTTTCTCTCTATTCTGGCCTCACCAGATATGGTTCCCTCTGCTTCAGCAGCTGCCGGAGGACCCTCCAGTCCCTCTGCCCCTTTTGCAGGAATCTGCTAACCGAGAATTGGGGGACCCTGATCCATCCCAACCTCAAGTCCCTTCCATCTGCATGTGTGGCTCCAGAGAACATAGCCACTGCCAGGCTCAGGGTCTCTAACAGAGTGGTGGACATCCTGGTGGCCGCCCACAAATCTTCCACCCATGCCACTTATGCCATGAAGTGGAAGCGGTTTGCCATCTCGGTTGCCAAGCATTCCCTAGATTCTTTCACCTCTCCAGTGAAGCATGTTCTGGACTACCTAATTTCTTTGTTTAACACAGGCCTCCAGTATTCCTCCCACAAGATCCACCTTTTGGCTAGTTCTGCCTTTCATGAGCCCATGGCTGACTGCACAATTGCTCTGTTGGATGTTTCCATACCTTCCTCGGGGCATCCTGCATCAGAAACCCCCAATCTGTTCCCCTTTCCCAGCATGGGATTTGAATTTTATTTTGGAAACCTTTACCCAGTCTCCTTTTGAGCCAATCGCAACTTACAATTTACGCTTTCTCTCTTGGAAAGCGTTGTTTTTAGTTGCAATTTCTTCTGCTTAAAGAATTTCGAAGCTTCAGGCCCTCTGGTGCAAGGAGCCTTATTTGATTTTTTTTTGCCTAAGGTGGTTTTAGAATTCACACTCAGTCTATCCAACTTCCTGAGTGTGCCAATCCGGGAGAAGCACTGCTCCATACACTAGATGTGCGCAGGACTTTGTATTATCTGCTTCGGACTAAGACGTCTAAGAAAGTCTAAGCAGTTCGTTTCTTTCACCCCAGGTAGAGAGAGCACTTCAGTTTCTAAGCAATGTTTCATCCAAATGGCTGGCAAACTGCATTGTATTCTGCTACAGTAAGTACAGCAAAAAGTTGCCTGCTGCTGTCAAAGTTCATTCCACCAGAGGTATGGCTACTTCTGTGGCTTGTTTCAAAGGGGTTTCAGCTGCTGATGTTTGCACTGCTGTCACCTGGAGTACAGTTCACACTTTTACCAAGCATTACAGTCTAGACATTGCTTCCAGAGCCTGTGCAGGATTTGGCAGGGCTATCTTAAGTTTATGGAGAGCCCTCCTCCCAGACTGTTTACACTTGTCACTGCTTCGTACTTGTTCCTACGGTGTTAGCTGATGACTGAGATACCCCCGAAGAAGACAGAATAGTTACTTAAGAACGTATCATAACAGTAGATCTTCAAGGGGATCTCAGTCATTAGGTCTGATTTCTCTCCCACCATCATCCTTCTTGGGGGCTCCTGTTCAGGATCTGGCTATCTGCTGTATTTCATAATTTCTATCTAGAGCCGGGTCCCTTTGTCTCTCATCAGTTCCCCTGGGCATCAGCCTTGCTCCCTTCATCTCCAGAGGGAAAGAACTGAGAAGGGAATGGGGCCGCCCATGTCTATATAGGGTTGCTGACGTCAGTGGACATTAACAGCGTGGGCAGCCTCAGCTGTACTGCTGAAAATCTTCCGTGTGGATTGCCCGTCTTTGACGTGAAGGTTCCTACGGTGTTACCTGATGACCGCGATCCCCTTGAAGATTTACGGTTACGGTAATTCTTACGTAACTGTTCTTTTTACTACTATATACTGATGTAAAGTAGTTATTTTGTATATTAGCAATGTGGGCTACTTCAGTGACCATATACCCCAGAGAATCTAACAGTGGTCCGATTGTTAATATTCCCCCCTTTTTATTACTGATGTAACTGAAAAGACCTGTGATCGTCTTTCACATAGTCAGCAATTTTTAATTCACAATCCCTTCTTGCTCATTGTATTACTTCTTTAGTCTCTTTCATTCACTTTTTATATTTGTTCCAGTTATCTGTGTTATTGCTGTTCTTTGCTCTTACACAAGCCTTTTTCTTCTTATTGATCTGAGTTTTTATTTTCGGCACCATCCATACTGGGATTCTACCTGTCTTGTCAAACTTCTTCCTTTCATGGACATACCTATCAACCAGGCTTTTGATTTTTTGCACCAAGAGCTCCCACATCTCATTTAGTGATTTTGAGTTAAATTCCCACCTCCAGTTCCATACCTTGAGTTCCTCTCTCATACTATGAAAGTTAGCTTTTGCATAGTTTTTAATAATTGTATCCCTTTCACCCTTTCTAATGTTTCTACAATTTTAAACTCAACCTTTGCAGGGTCACTTGATCCCAGGGGTATGGTCACCTTTCAGTCTTGTAAACTATTTCCCAAGTTGCTTAGTATTAGGTCTAATATATGTTCATCTCTTGTTGGCCTTAACACATATTGTTCAAGTCCCAGTATTTCAAAAGTTTCCAACAGTCTTTCTTCCATATTTGTAGAACCTTTGTAGTGTACACAATCTATACCCGGCAAGTTAAAATCTCTAAGTAATATAGTTTGTTCTGCGGGATCCAGGTTTTCTAATTGTTGACACAGAATTATGTCATTTCCTTTGTCTGTGAAGGAGGTGTATATACAACTCCACAGCATAATTTTGATGTTGTTTTAAGGGTGTTCATTTTATCCATAGCTCTTCTAACTGGTTGTTCTCAAATTTGACTTGTTCTGACAAAATGCAATCTAGTACATGGACAGCCACACCCTCCCCCCTTTTCTGTAACCTGTCCTTGTTACACATTGTGTATCCTGGCATTTGTCTGTCCCATGCATCTTCCCTATCCCATGACGTCTCAGTGATTGCACATATTTGGATAGCCTCAGCCTTTAGTGTGTATACTAGCTCGTCAAACATCCTCATCAAACTCCTGGCATTTATTAGCACGCATTTCCAACCAATACCAGCTAAGTTATTATATGTCACACGATCTGAATTACTGCTGTTGCTTAGTATCTCCTTGCCACACCATTGCCCATATTATCTAGTTTAAATATTTGGAAATAGCTAGCTTTTTTAATATTGTGTGCCAATAATACTGTTCCTTGTCTGTTTAAGTGCAAACCATCTCAACAATACAGTCAGCTATCCGGAAAGGTCTCTCAGTGGTTTATGAATTCAAGTCCTTCTCACTGGTACCATCTTTTTAGCCACCCGTTAAGGTGTATTACGTCGATTGTTTTTGTTACCCCAGAACTAGGAACTAGAAGGATTTCTGTTATAATTATATCACATCCTTTATTTCTGAGATTCTGTCCTATTTCTTCAAAATCTCTCTGTATATCCACCATTTTTCTCCTTCCAACGTAATTTACACTCAAACTTAAGGACTGTTACAGGTCTAATTGACTGTTCCAGTAATCCAGGAATGATGCTACTAACACTGCTAATCTTTGCACCTGGTAATGTGCTAACCGTGGTATTCTCTTTTCATCCTGTACATATTATTTGGTCAGTAAATCTAAGCATACAGTCTCCTATCACTACTATATCTCTTCGTTCTATGTGATGATGGCCTGTAGTCTTGCTTGCCCCTACATCCTGTGAACCATTTTCTTGCATCTTATCACTGGGATTTTGTGCAGCAGTTTCCACGGACACATCAGATGTTCTAGTACTTGGTATATCTGTCTCATTTACCCCCTCTTACTGCTAGTGGCACAATTGTTTTTCTGTTCACCTAATTCATGGTGCGATGATCCCTTTTGTTTGGATGTAATCTCAGTAGTGTGTTCTTCTAGTTCAATACCAACTACCTCAGTAGGGCTAGTATATCTAATATGAAGTGTTATGTGATTGGCCTCCCAATGTTTCCTCCTCCTTTTTGTGCTACACTGTACTACATTCCATTCCTCGACTTCTAACTCCTCCTGGTTCCCATCAGATTGATTTCTTTTCCTTTTTTCAGGGAATATTTCCTTCATCTCATGTTCACCCGCCTCTATCACAGGCTATATCTTAGTTATTTCTGTTTTTTCAATGTGTTTTGCTTCTTTGTCAATAAACTTCTCAAGCTGCACAATCTCCTTTTCCACTTCCAGTCTTTCATTTAGTATTTTTATTTAATTTTGCAATGTAGTTTATAAGGTACATTTACCACATTCAAAACACTCAATCCTATCCTCGGGGCATACATCCTACAAGATAAACAAAAATTCATGTTTTCTCCCATTATTTCAATGAGCTTAGTCTTGTGAACCATGGTGTAATTAGTTTAGGTAAAGTTGCTTATGTAACAGCTAGAATACCACTTACCCACTATACTGTCAAGTGTTAGCTGCTGCTTGACAGTAAAGTTTCTGGCCCTCAGTCCCGGCGGTCCCAGTGGACACAGCAGACACGCATAGATGCGCTTGTCTCTGCATGTGTCTCCGAGCGTTATCGTCCCGCTCGCTCTGGGGCCATCACCAAATAGGAAGGTATCTTCAAAGGGAAAATTAGCTGCTTATTTTGCATGTCTTATGACAAACAAGTTGTTCTAAGCCCTGTCTACAGCTCTAGATGCAGTGTCATGTCATTCACATCAAAAGACATCTGAAAGTGGTATTTAGCAGCTTTCAGACCAGCCGTCACTGTATGTGCTAGGTGAAGTTTCACTTGGGATGGTAAATTCTCACATACTGTAGTAGCAGGACTGTATTCCACAGAGTACAACAGAAATGTGCGTGGGAATGATAAATCCAAGTGCCAACCAATGAACCAGAACCAAGTACACATTTTCAAGCCACACACTATTTAAAATGTCCATCTAGATTTTTGCCCTGCTCCCTGAGGAAGAGGCAGTGTGCCTCAAAATGCTGGGGTGCTTTCATTCTCTATAATAGCTACTCTCTGCACCAGGTAATAAAATTACCACAAAACCTGCTCTAGCTGTTGTGATCTTTTTTATTTTTTTATAATGTCTGTATCACACACAGCCTGCTGATAATGTACAGAGTAACTAAGACAGGCTACCTGCCTCAGCATTGAAGTGGACGTAGTGTACACCATTTTCACTATTTCACCAATATTCTAGAACCTCTAGCAAGTGGAGCCGCTGAGACATTAACCTTTGCTTTCTCGGACGCTGCTGCCTCAGAGTCAACACTAACTCCGAGCCCTCCTGTGTACTGCATATCTTTTATATAGTTTTCTTGTCCATGTCTAAAGAGGTTGTAGATATAGCTAGAGTCTTCTTTGTGATGTTTTTAAGTCTTGCGTATGGATATGGACATTATTTTCGTCAAGGAGAAATACAAAATATACCTAATAAACATCCACTTCTGAGTCAGTAGCAATATCAGCCATTTGTCTCAAAAATACTGTATAGGCCAAATAGTCTTCATTCATGCTGGGTGGGGGCGCCACATTTCTCCCCAGCAGTGTTCTCTGAGGAAACTGGTTCATTCTCTTACTCCTCAAACATTTCTTCAGGAGAGAGACTAGAAGGTGCAAATAGGGAATTTCTTCAAAACTCTACATCATTTTGAAAAATCTACATTTGTTTAATGTCTTAAAGAGAATATATGTTTATTTGGCACTGGATCCTCTATTCACTTTTCAGGTAGAAGGACCTCAAGATGCTTTTCCTTGCACTTTCTTCTGCCAGCTGTAATACTCTTGGCTGGTGTTCAGAAAGCTATTTCTGTTTTCTTTGATTGCCATCAGACCTATCAGAGTAGTCCCCAGCTGGGAACCTTGTGTATTTTATTTATTTATTGAAATGTTTCACAAGGAAGGTACACTGAACAACAAGTCACTTGTCTCCCAGTGCGACCTGGAGGGAAGGGGTACAACTGGAATGAGACATTATACATTCAAGTTGCAGGATCAACATTAAGATATAGTTGTAAGGTAGGTATTACAAGCAGTGTTACAAAGAGTGTTGCGCATAACTTGTTGAAAGAGGGGACAATAATAAGTGTTGGGTTAATAAGTAAACAAGTGCTTACATGAAAAAAAAGAGGGAAAGGGGAGGGAGGGGGAAGAGTCATGCCCATGGAGACCCCTTCAGGATGCGAGGAAACCTGCAAGGGGACTGGGAGGACCACAGAGAAGGGGGGGAAAAAAACTGTCTCTCAGAGAGACCCCTTTATTCAGGCCCCATATTGGAGGCCATGACTCCGGCCGGGTACTCGGTGATGCACTGCCTGAAAATGGACCGCAGGGGAAGGGAAGTTGCAGTCTGTTTTAAGACTAAACTGGGCCTCACGAATGTGGTAGTAGGTGAGGCTGAATCCTTTGAGTGCACAGTTGTAGGCATTCGAATCGTTCTCATCTACCGTCCATCCAGAGATGGGAAACGCTTCTTACAGGAAGTAGCAGACTTCCTCATCGATATGTCATTTGAGTCACCCAGATTGATGGTTCTGGGTGACTTTAATGCCTGGGTTGACTATGAACTCTCACAATCTGGTAATCACTTCCTCCAACTTATGTCGTCTTTGGGCCTTACACAGGTAGTTTCCACTGCTACACATAAATCTGGGCACTCTCTGGATTTAGTCTTCCTCTTAGGGATTGACTCATCCAATGTGGGGGTGGAACCAGTCACCTGGTCTGACCACTACACCGTGAGGTTCAATTTTTGCACCCCCCTGAGAAGGCCTTCCCCTGTGGAGATGGTCAGGTACTGCCTATTACGGAATATCACTTCCCAGGGCCTTGCAGCAGTCCTTGACCTCTCATCCCTCGTGTTGACTAGCAGTAACCCAGAGGCACTGGTGTCGGCCTATAATACAGCCGTTACGGTGGCTCTGGATCTTATTGCTCCTGTTCGTGAGCGCCCCCTATCCCTTCACCCCAGGTCCCCTTGGTTTGATGGGACACTGAGGAGTTGCAGAGACAGGGCAAAGGTTAGAGTATAGAAGTGCGCCCTTGATGCCGACCACCTTAGATTGATGGAACATTATTCTATCTATCAATCTGCAATCACCCATAAGAAGGCAGAATTCCTGTCCAGGGAGATTGCAGTTGCACAGAATCGACCGGCTCAGTTGTTTGGGACTGTAGACAGACTGTGCAACCCAGCCTGTCTGCAAGTTCAAAAGCTTTTTATAATTAGAGTGCGAGGAGCTCGCTCGTTTCTTTGCAACTAAGGTGGCTGACATCAGGGCGGACTTGTGTCCGGCAATTTCTAAGGGTGATGTTGTGGAACAGTGCAAGTTCACAATACCTCATTTCTCTTGGAGTTCCTTTTGCCGAGCTGAGTTTGTGGATATTATGAGGATCATCCATAGCGTGCGGCCCATGAGCTGTGGTTTGGACCCTGGACTGACTCCCCTAATTCTGGGTTATTCTGAGACCATCGGTCCAGTCTTGGTGCAAATAGTCTGGTGCTCCTTAGAGTCAGATGAGTTTCCTAACTCCCTGAAAGAGGCGGTGGTGACACTCCTCTTGAAGAAAGCTACTTTGGACCCAGACTGTTTCTCAAACTACAGACCTATCTCTAACCTTCCCTTTATTAGGAAGGTTATTGAGAAGGTAGTGGCAGCCCAATTGGAAGATCATTTAACCATCCATAATGTCTCCGAATCCTTCCAATCTGGTTTTCGTAAAAGATACAGCACAGAGACTGTGCTGGTTTGGGTGCTTAATGATCTTCTGACGGTGAGGGATCAGAAGAGACATTCCATTCTAGTTCTCCTTGATCTCTCATCAGCTTTTGACACTGTGGATCACCTGGTGTTGTTAGCACGCCTGAGGCTAATCTGTGGAATGTTGGGAACTGTTTTAAAATGGTTCACTTCATTCCTTACTGGGAGATCACAAAGAGTTGCGTCGGGGGTTCATTCCTCCAGCCCAACTTCTTTGTTGTGCGGGGTGCCTCAGGGTTCAGTGCTGTCACCCATGTTATTCGCAGTGTATATGCTGCCCCTCGGAGACATTATAAGACGGTATGGGCTGAGGTTTCACTGCTACGCAGATGATACCCAGCTATACTTGTCTTTTGCACCTGACCAGGATAGAGCTCTCTTGGTGTTTAATAATTGTCTGGAAGAAATCCGAGGGTGGATGGATTCTAGTTGGTTAAAGTTGAATTCAGAGAAGACAGAGGTGCTAGTGGTGGACCCGAGTGGTCAGATAGTGAGGTCGCATGATGGCACGCCCTCTGGAATTTTTCTTGATGTCACTTCTGACCTCTGAACGGGTACGCAACCTTGGGATTGTCCTAGATGAAAGGCTGACCCTTCAATTTCAAGTGTCAGCCGTTGTCAAGACTTCCTTTTATCATCTTAGGAATATTGCCAGGGTGCGTCACCTTGTTCCGTCTGACTCTTTGCCAACGTTGGTCCACGCCTTCGTGTCCTCGTGCTTGGACTACTGCAACGTCATTTACTTTGGGTTTTCTGGGGTTGAAATCCATCACATACAGCTGGTGCAGAACGCTGCAGCCTGGGTTTTGACTGGGAAAAGGAGATCCAGTCATATTACCCCGGTACTGCACAAATTGCACTGGCTTCCTATACGGTGGTGGATCACCTTTAAAGTCATTTTATTGACTTTCAAAGCCCTTCATGATCAGGGTCCATCCTATCTGAAAAAACTTCTGGTGCCTTACTGCCCCGGCTGATCGCTCTGCTTGGCCGACGAGAGGTTGTTAGAGATTCCAAGAGTGAGTTTAAAATCTTCCAGCAGTAGAGCATTTTCTTATGCTGCACCCACTCTCTGGAATTCTCTACCATGCCAGTTAAGGGAGTGCACCTCCATGGAGGTATTCAAGAAAAATTTAAAAACTTACCTGTGGCATATGGCTTACTTGGAGGATTAATGTAATATGAATGCAAATACTGTGTTTTGATTTTATGGGATATTTATTGCTTGTTTTTAATGTGTGATGTTGTTATGAAATCATTTTATTTATATGTTTTATTAACTGGTTTTGTATGTTGCGGTTTTTGATATGTTCAGCACCTTGATATACTGAAAGGCGCTTTAAAAATAAAGTTATTATTATTATTATTTAAGATGGTGGGGGGAAGTAGATGAGAGATACAAACCCCTTGGGGCAGAGAGAGGGACCCATGGAGCATTCAGGTCCTTACATTCTGTGACAGATCAAGAGAGGCCAGTGAGGGGGAGCAATTAGGGGGAAGGGGCAAAGGGGTGGGTGTGCACAGGGTAAAATGAAGG
The DNA here is from genome assembly GCA_016271365.2 of Neoceratodus forsteri. Lineage (NCBI taxonomy): Eukaryota > Metazoa > Chordata > Ceratodontiformes > Ceratodontidae > Neoceratodus > Neoceratodus forsteri. Next base: position 1,064,585,371 of record CM057455.1, on the reverse strand, counting down.
TGGGGTAGGGTTTGTCTGGGGATTAGAGGAGCGAATTAGGAAGGGGCATGGCAGGAGCAGCTAGGTGCAAGGTAATTAATGAGGGCAGAGCTGATTGAGGAGGAGGAGGATGAGTGCCGGATTTGGGGGGGAAGGGATTCCACATTTTTGGGAGGTGGTGAGAGTAACTGGATTGGCTGATTTGGGTGGATTTGAGGGGGACAACCAGAGTACAGGAGTCAGCTGATCTAAGGGAATGGGAGGGTGGTGGGGGTGTTATAAAGGAGGGGATGAATAAAGAAGGGAACCTCGCCCAACCAGTGATTGAAGGCGAATTTAGCACAGTGGGAGAGTCACCTATTTGTAAGAGAAGGGAAGGATAGGGCACAATAAAGATCACAGTGATGGGTGCAAGGGGGAGCATCCAGGGCAAAGCAGCAGAAGCAATTGAAGAGGTGTCCAGTCTGGTCAGGGAGGACTTCGTGGCAGCAACATAGACCATGTCACAGTAGTTGAAAATGGGCAGTATCATCATCTGAACAAGTTCATGTCTAGCCGTAGGAGGGATGCAGCTACGGTTCCTGAACAGGGAACCAAGCTTGGGGCATAGTTTTTTCTGGATGGCGTCAATATGTCCAGAGAAGTTTAGGTGTTGGTCCAACCAAACACCTAAGTATCTGAAGAAGGATGTGTCCTCAAGTAAAGTCCCTTCACGGGTGTGAAAAGTGGGTAGGAAGGGAAGCCTAGAGAGTCTCTGCCTTGTGCCAAAGGTCATGGAGACAGTCTTATTGGCATTGAGGAAAAGTTTATGGTTAGCAAATCAAAGCTGAACCTTGTCGAAGTCTTGCTGTAAGTTGGTTGTAAGCTCAACAGGACAGAAGCCAGATGCGTACAGGACTGTATCATCTGCATGCATATGTATAGCGGAGGATGGGGAGCAAACAGAGGGAAGGTCGTTTATGAAGATGGAGAATAGCGGGGTCCCTAATACCGGGCCCTGGGGGACTCCAGTGCTAATTGGAAGGGGCGGGGAAGTGGAGTCCAAGATCTCAACTGATTGGGTCCTACCAATAAGGTAGGCCTTGAACCAGTTTGTGGTGGAGGGAGATAGGCCAGCTGCTGGGAGAGAGTTGAGGAGAAGGGAGTGAGATATGGTGCGAAGGCCTTGGCCAGGTTGACAAAAATGGCAAAGGTAATTTGCCCATTGTTCATCCCGGTTAGGATGGAGTCTGTAAGTTGTTGGAGAAAGGTGGTGGTGGAGTGGGTATTCCTGAAACCAGATTGGAAAGGGGTGAAAAAGGAGGTGTCAGATAGAAAAGAAGTGAGCTGGGAGAGGACAATGTGTTCCTGAAGCTTGGCAAGGGTAGGGAGGAGAGAAATGGGGTGATAGTTGTCAGGGGATGAGTGGTCACCCCCCGGTGGGCCACAGCATGTTTCCAAGGTGAGGAGACAGAGGCAGTAGAGAATGAGATTTAGGATTATTGAGAGGGGGTAGGCGATGGCGTTAGCAGAGAAGGAGAGGAGTTTTGGGTCGAGGCACCTTAAGAGGGGTTGATGGTGAGGAGGGTACTTAGGGCATCATTTGGGGTTACAGTAGCAAAAGAGAAGTGAAGATGGGAGGGTGGTGGAGGGAGCACATCGGTAGAGGGCGGGGAGGGGGATGGGTAAGAGGGGAAGGATTTCAGTAGCTCAGTGGCACAGCAGGTATAGTAGGAGTTAAATTCTGCAGCTACAGCTGGTGAGTTGGAAACTAGTGAGCTATTTACTTTATGTACCGGGGGCAGTGGGTGAGATGAGGAGGTAAATAGGGTGTGCACCACCTTCCAGAATTTTGAAGGGGAATTTATGTTGGTGATAAAGGCAGGTTTTAAATATTCAGACTCGGCTAACCTTGTAGCCCTGGTGCAAGAGTTTCTGAGCATGCGGACGTTTGCGAGGTCACTAGGATGCTGGGTAACTTTATGTCACTTCCAGGCTTGATCTCTAACCCTGAGACAGGCCAGAAGTTCAGGGGTTATCCAAGGTAAGTGGTTACCTCTGACTCTGTTTTTTTTTTGAGTGAGGCAAAGGCATTCCAGTTTACAAGAAAGATTTCTTTGAAGTAGGCAAGGGCCTTATCAACTGAGGGGGAGGAGGTTAGGGGGGACCAGTCAGAAGTGGCAAGGTTACTCAAGAGAGGTTAGAGGTCAAAAGACTTGAAAGAGCATAGTTGCATGGTTTTGTGTGGTGATTTAGTTCTGTGGACTTTCCTAACTATGAATATTGGGTTATGGCCACTGAGAGCATCAGGAAGGATGCCAGAGGTGAAGACGCAGTGGGGGTGGGAGGTAAGGGCCCAGTTGAATAGGGAGCGTTGTTGTGTCTTATGGTTTGGGTGGGTCGGTTCAGAGATCAGCTGGGAGAGGTTTAGGACTCTGATTTCACTTTTAGTTTTGGCAGTTTTAGGTGACAACCAATTTATATTGAAGTCACCTAGGATGAATAATTTCCCAGAGCAAACAAGAGAAGTGATGAGGTTAGGAGGTCTAGCACGACCGAAGGATAGACATTTGGGCGACAGTATATGCTGGCTACGAAGGTCTGGAGAGTGAAAGGGAGGGTCACATATATAGCTGGGGCATCATGGGTCTCAGGATTGGAGGATGAGTAGATGATAGAATATTGGATGGAGGCTAGGACATAAATGGCCACACCACCACCCCTGCCAACACAGTCTTGCCTTAGCAGTGAGTCACCAGGAATGGAGACCGAGTGGTCAGGGATACTGCCCTTTACGCAAGTTTCTGAGAAGATTAGAATGTCTGGTTTTAGAGTGCACACTATGGTCTGAATCTGTTCTGGTTTTTTTGCAACAAGTTGCGGAAGTTTAAATGCGATTCTTTAAGCCCTTTGGGAGGGCTGAGAGAAGACAGCACGGGGAGGTAGTACAGGAGGATGCACCAGAGGAGCAAGGGGCAACAGGGCCTGGGTTGAGGTGGATATCCCTGGCGGAGAGCAAGAAGAGAGCGAGTATGAGCAAGTGGAGCTTAGGTCATTTTGAAGGGGCTGGCGAGGAGGTTGGGAGTTTTGAGTGGAAGGGAGTGGATGAATGAACAAGAAGGTGGAGAACTGCAAAGAAAGTAGACATCGTTATGAAAGCCACATGAGGAATAGTGGTAGAGTGAGACCATATTTCAAATGGCAGGGAGGGAGTGATAGCATGGATGTGGGTAGGGGCTTGGAAATTGTAACTGATGGGGAGAGTTATTAGGAAAAGGTGACTAGAGAGCAAGTGGAGGTGGTAAAGAGAGGGATATGAGCAGAACAAGGGGAGAGAGGACAGCAGGGAATGCATTGTTCAGAAGGCAGAGAAATTAGTGAATAATTGATCTAGGAAGGAGAAGAATTTGTAAGTAGGGGGTGCAGAGGAGGGGGCTGGTCAGATGGAGGTGGGAGCTGTAATTTATTTATTTTTTTATTTTATTTAAACAGCAGTTTGGAAAACCTTTGAGCCATAGGCTCATTTACAAAGGTACCTTGTCACAGTAAGACAAACCAAAATACACAGCATAACAGTACAACACATAAGTATAACAGTAAATTAAGACATAGATACAAACAAGCTGGTACAGGTAGGATGGATGCAAACAATACCAGAGTTATGTCATCCTTAGCAGCTTAGTAATAAGCTTTGTCATAAGTATTGAGTACGGCTTTGACTAGTGGCAGTTACAGCATCGGTGTTAATAAGGTGGTTACGTAAGGAAGTTTTGAAGCACAATATAGTTGGAGCTCGGAGATGAAGGGGGCAGTGTGTTGAACCAGGAGGGGCCCTAAAGCTGAAGAGCTCTTTGGCCGTGAGAGGTCCTAGCTCTAGGGATAACAAGAGAGGTTTTCCCAGAGGTCCAGTATGAACTAGTGGGACAGGCGGGTATGGTGGTGGTCAATCCTGGTGGGGAAAGCCCAAGGAGGGTCTTTTGTGAAGGGTACAGGTAAGATATTTGAGGCGCTGATCGAGATCAAGTACCAGCGCTTTAGCATACAGTAGACAGGTGTGTGTCATCCTAGGTGCTCCAGTAATTAACCTGCAGGCCTTATTCAGAGTAGTGAATTTTATGGAGTGCGGTCTGATCAGCAGCACCATACACCGGCAGTCCATAGTCCACTAGGGACAGGATAGAGGAGGTGACTGTAAGTCGAAGAGCCTCCGGGGGGAGGCAGTGTTTATACCGATGTAAGATGCCCAATCGGATATTAGTGGCAGTGGCTAGGGCAGCGATGTGTCCATGGAAGGAGAGGGAGGGGTCAAAATGGATCCCTAGGTATTTATAGGAGCAAACTTGTTCGAGTGGGAATGAGGACCCAGAGTGAACGAGGAGTTTGAAGTTGCAGGACTTGTTTTGGGGATGAGTGAAGAATATGGTTTTTGGTTTTTTAAGATTTATCACCAATCTATGTTCCTTGAACCAGCCCTCGGCTTCAGTGAAGGACTTCTGCAGCGAGTCCTGGAGGGCAGTAGGGTTACGACTTGAGGCAAAGATGACTGCATCATCAGTGTACAATAGAATGTTCCCCGAGCAAGAGCGTGTAAGGGTGTTAAGGTAAAGGGAGAATAGTAAGGGGCCCAGAATGGAGCCCTGGGGAACCCCAGAAAAGATGGGACAGATGTCTGAGTAGGTCCCATTAATTTTTACACGCTGTGAGCGGTCAGACAGATAACTGGTGCACCAGGAGATAGGCCCAGCAGCAAAACCAGAGAGACTAAGGGCATCAAGAAGGAGGGGGTGGGAGACAGTGTCGAAAGCTTTAGAGGTCAATGAAGACAGCACCAGCCAGAGAACCAGTGTCTAAGGAGGAGTGGAGAAAGTTGGAGAACTCTAGGAGGGCTGTGTTGGTACTGTGGCCCGCTCGGAAGCCATGCTGCTCAGGACAAGGGACATTGTAGGTGGAGAAGCAGTCAGAGATTTGAGAGGCCACCACTTTTTCCAAGGCCTTGGAGAGAGGAGAGAGAATGGAGATCGGTCGATAGTTTCCAGCCACAGTCCTATCACCACCTTTAAAGATAGGGGTGACAGTGGCGACTTTCCAGGCAGTTGGAACCTTCCCAGGCAAGAGAGTGGTTGATGAGGCATGTGATCGGGGTAAGGACTGTGTCTAAGACCAGCCGTGGGATACACGGATCCAGGGTGTCACTGCCTGTACTATTACTCTTGAGGGCAGTGACAAGGTGCTGACCTAAGTTCTTGGGCAGAAACACGGCGGAGGAGAAAATAAGGAGAGAAAGATTACGTGCAGGTGCTGGGGAGGAGGTCAAAAAATTTGTAGGGAGGATAGGGCTAAGGTCAGTGAATGAGGTGTTTGACTATGAGGCTGGGTCTGAGGAGATCACACCATTAATGTTGATCTGGGTGGGTGGGGGAGCGTGCACTCCCATTTAACTGTTTAATGTTATCCCAGAAGGTTCTGGGATTCCCCATGAGGCAGTGAGTGAGGACCGATGGTGCTCAAACTTGGCCTTTCTGATGGCCAGTGCACTTGTTTGAGGCGGCAGCATATAACGCCTGTCATTGGGCCGAGCCAGTCTCAATGGCACGGTGCCATAGGTTGTCCCTATGTTTGAGCTGGTGGATCAGCTGGGGTAACCCAGGGGCATTCTTCCTTTTAGAGCGGCAGGTCAACACTGGGGCAAAGATATCACAGGCATTATTAAAAGTTTGGGTAAAGAAGGAGAGCTGTGTCGATGTCAGGAGTTGCCTGTATAGGAGACCAGTCAATTTGGGACAGAAGTTCCTTAAGTTTTATCAGTCCACCAGGTATTAATGCCACGGCATGTGGACTGTGCTATGGGTTTTTGGGGACTGAGGTTGACCAGTGGAATAGAATGGGGGAGTGATCGCTGAGAGAGTCTGGGAGGACTTGTACATTGGGGATCCGATTAGGCGGTTGGTGAGTACCACATCAAGCAGGGTACTGGAGCCTCTCTTGGGGTTAGTCCTGGTAGGGTGGGTAACTAGTTGCGTTAGGTCTATTGCAGAAAGGAGGTCTCGGGTAGAGGAGGAGGGCTGAGCCAGTTGACATTTAAGTCACCCACCAGAATTTGATCAGCGGAAGGAGGTAGACAGGTAAGGTATTCTGTAAGAGGCAATGGGCTGCGTTTGATCCCTGAGGGGCACGTATGCAGTAGTCAGATAAAGGGGTCCCTTTAAAGGGTCAGGGGTTAGTTTCAGCGTAAGCGCCTGGGCCCTGGAGTCAAGGATGGGAGTGGGCAGGGCTAGTACGGGGAGAGATTCCTTGACATAAATAGCGCAGCCGCCGCCCCGTCTCCCAACACGGTCGGACCGGAAAAGGGTGAAACCAGGAAGGGAGACTAGGGAGTCAGGGGAGGATTTCGACAGCCAAGTCTCAACCAGGGTGATGACATCAGGGTTAATTGATGTGACCAGGCATTGTAGTGAGTCAAACTTTTTTAGGAGGCTACAGATATTCATGGAGACCATGCATAGGCCTGTGGTGCGAGTTGGGGAGTTCCTGGGAACCGGGCCAGGGTTTGGATGAATGTTCCCTGACAGGAGTAGTAGCATGACTAACACCCTGGCTGGGAGATGGTGAGAGGTTTTCCTACGATTGACATGGGGGAGGCTAAGGGAGCAGGGGGTGGGCAGGGAGGTACAGGAGGGGAAAGCAAGAATAAGAAGACACCCAGATGTGCCTGAGGTGAAGAGAAAGCTAGGGGGAGGGCAGGGGACGGGGACACACAGAGGTCCCAAGGGGCAGGAGAGGAGGTTCAGGAGCAAGGGGAGGGAGGGGTGCCAGGGCACAGTGTGGACTAGCAGATGGGTAAGTGGGTAAGTGCACTGCTAGTGGGGATAGGCACAGGCAGAGCGTGAGGCAGGGCCAATACATTGTGGTGAGCAAGATCCCAGGGAAGAAGTGCTGTACAGGTAGGAGTAGGAAGTAGTGAGGGAGCATAGGTCCCTCTAGTGGCCAGCAGGTATAACCTGCAAATGGGAAAGTGGGGAGACAGGTTCTGGGCAACAGGACGTGATATCACCGGATGTGATTTAGGAAGGTATGTATATGAAAAACAGCCAGGGATCGCTAAGATGAAGAATATGTCCCTCTAGTGACAGTAGAGTATGACTTGCTAACTGGAAAATGAGGGGGAAAAAAAAAATCAGAGGGTTACACAAGTAAATCAGATATTATACAGGCTGAGGAGGTTCACAGAATCAAAGGAAGAACCCAAGTAAAAATTCAACAAGTTCTGAACGGGCTAAAAGAAAACGAGGGCTGTAGGGTCTAGCGTAGTCTGTGCGGTCTGGGTTCAGCATGCCTTCTTTTGTAAGTGGAGATGGACAGGGGCTCCAAGCAGCAGCACAGGGTGTTGTTCCAATGCTGGAAGTAGAAAGGGAGCTTGGAGTTAAAATACTGGGAGAAGGGGGATGGTGGATGATCAAAAAGTACAGAAATCAGATAACAGGCTAGGAGGGAGAGAGAGAGAGACACACACACACAGAACCTAGATTTCAGATGAATTAACTTTAAACTCAAACTGCAATACTGTCCCATAATTAATACAAAAACAGTAAAAAAATCACTTTTTTTTTGCCAAAATTATCTCTCTAAACAGATGATAAAGCAGGCTGCCCTGTAGATATGCTACAAAATAATTAAACCAGGTAAATCAGATATTACTTATTCTTTACTGGAAGATGGCTTAACAGCTTCTGTTTCCTTGGGTGCCAGAGACATCAGCTCTTTTTGAAATGAGTAATTTGGGGCTATTCCATTCCCCCTTGGTGCCAGAGACTGCTACGAAGAAGAAGAGCATCCATCTGAAGTATACTTTCTATCCTGAGTGGTACTTTTTTCTTTACTTATGGACACAGAATGTTTTATAGGTGAGCATTCTAGTGAAGCTGTTGAGGAAGCTGGTGCAGACAATCCCTGACATTTAGTTGCTCCTTTTTTCTTTGTTTCATCGCAGAATACTCTGCAGAATGTGCATTAATTAAAATCATCACCTGAGCCCAAACAATCAAAGCAAAGGTTCAGACCATCTGCTATTGCTGACCAATGCTTACAGGATACATGTGGTTTAAACGATCTAGGTCCTATTTTCTTTTAAGACTCCCCTGTCATGCCAGTTTGACAGGGAGAAAGGAAAAACTCAATTTTAGAAGGTGTACTGAAAAGAACATCTGTTTTAAAAATAAAGTCCAATTGAAACTAATATATTTATTTTTATTTGATTTTAGAACCAGGAACAATCAAAATGTGGTTCTCCCGGTTCCAGGAATGCAAGTGAACGGGTAAGGAACTGCTTAAATTAATTGAAACTAAGATAAACGAATACCAAGTACATAATAAAGTTAGAAACTTTATGAAATAGTAAACAAGTAGTCAAAACTAAGAAGACTTTGCCACAAGACTTGAACAGGACTCTGAGGGAATGGATCTCTTCAGCTGAAAAATAAATCTGCTACTGGAGGGCCAGCTGGAGCATGACCGCACTGCAGAGTTTGAACTTCGACATTCTCAAGTTCTATCTCTGGGACAACACTTCAGGACTGAGATGCTGCAATTTGTACAGTATGATATCACAAATATATTCTTTTTGCTAGAAATACAAACTTTGCTAATATAACCTATAAATGTAACCATTAGCACACTCCCATAAAACAAAAGAAACCACTATAGAACAGACCAGAAAAAACCTGAATGAACCTACTTAGGTATCATGGGGGCTAGGCCAAAAGAAAATATCAAGACTTCTTGGTCAGGCAATTCCTATGAATAACACATAACAATGCTCCAAAGACTCAGTCTAAAAAGGGAGACTGTTACAGACATACTCAAATCCGTGTGACAACAGAGCAGAATGTCAGTCAATTCATAAATGCTGACTGTACAGATGATAGACTGGCAGTGATAGCTAGATAGATAATTAACTATACATATTGACTGTATTATTATTAAATATTTTGCAACTACAAATGACCATAAAATACATTTTAGTTTCTCTAAAGATAGGTTTGCTAATATTTTTTCCATATCTTTGCTTCCGGCATTCTAAAAAGATGGCTGAATGAGTATTTTAAAATATGAAATATATGTTCTAAGACTGCTGCACCCAGTTCCATCCATGCTCGTACATAACAGAGGTGGTTTAATCACCCATAAGAAATTACTAGCTTCTCTGTCCGTGAAGCATGACATTTCAATTGAGCAGCCAATAAAAGTATTACATGAAGAGGGCTGAAATGATTTACTGTCTGGAATGCAAGAAGACTGAGGTTACCATGGTGAACTACCTTTCTATGCATACAAGGTCAAGTGAGGGTGACCTGTCAGTGGACAACCTTCAGTCCCATCACAATAATGTATTGCTCATGTAATGGACTGTTGGTTCCCCTATTAAACAATTATGAAAAATTAGGTATTTGATTGTTTCACGTTTAAAACTACTGCGGTTACATTCATGTAACTGAAAGAAATTATGATTTTATGGAAGAACATGTGATATCTAAGAAACTGTCGCAGGGCTGTAGCACTGTATTCCAAAACACAAAATATTTACTTTTTGTTTATTACACAATTGAAACTGTATACAATTTTCAGTGCTGTTCATTAGAATGTTATTTAAGAGAATGAAAATTTGTAGGTGCTGTATGTCTTGTCAGAAAAAAATTAGTTTCATTTTTAATAATCAAAAAAACGTGAGATTGCAAAACCTTAAGTTCATGTACTGTATTTCTTAGTAATGTTGCAATGATGCATAAATAATATGAGGTCTTATTCTTTTGCAGAACTATATCCTAATAAATGTCGCTTGAATTACATATGCTGTAAGAAAATGAAACCCTTTGGGCTATGAATCTTGGATTTAGAGAGGCAATCATCAAATATTTAAGATGAAAATGCAGTAACACATGCTAGCTGTCATGTGTAAGCTTAGTGAATGTTATGACAAGGTTTTTAAAACATTCATATTCAGAGTATTTTTATGAAAATATTCATTAATTCAAACAGACATTCATTTCTGGCAACCTGCATTACAATGGAGACAGCCAGAGTGCCTAAGAAAATCATTGCAAAGCCATGAAAGAAGGGATGAAATATATAGCAATCATGCTTAAATTATACATTATAAAGAATACATATCTGTATGTTGTCATATTATACATTAAATTTAGTGTATAAATCTGGTTGTGGTAATTCCAATGTCACCAAAACGGGCATAATATGACAAACAAGACTAGACATGTAGATATTATCATACTCAATTTAATGATCATTTGTTTTTGGGTGAATTAACTTCTGCTAATAACAATTACAAGCATTTATTGTACCATATGTAATTGTTTCATTAAAAAACATTTCCTGAAAATCACTGCAATATTTAAATTATGCATTTATTAATATCTCTATAGTCAAGATTTTACCCTCAGAGTACTGTTGCAAGTGCAAGCATTATTGATTTCTGCAATAATTCTGTAATATTGCTGTACCACAGTGTTAAATCCGCTAATCTGATTTTTGTGGACTATTCCATGCATTTAAAACAGCGCCTGAACTCTCACATGCAACACATAAATGACATTAATTTGATACAAGCTGTTAATGTTGAGCCTGCAGAAAATCTACCATCTGAAAAATAAGGAATATATTAATAATGAGAGACTAAACCATGGAAATGAAGGTGCTGCATATACTAGAAGCAAGTGTAAACTATCTACATTAATACAATATCATCACTGAGAAGTATTCTGAGTATTTAATAAAGCTAGCTTTATAGTTTAGCATCCCAGTGAAAGCCTTGATTATGTAAGTTGACTACTCTGAGGTGTCTCATAAGCTGACTTAGTAATACTACTGCTCTGGGCACCCTGCTATGACCATAGGGCCTAAGGAACTTGAATAGACAGAGAGATGAGCAGTATGCATGAACGTTCAGTACAGAAAATGCTAATAAAGGATAACAGTAAGGCAATCTAATGCAATGTGTATATTCGGATTATTTCTTGACTGGAAGACATTTGTAGAACACACAGATCACTCCTGCAGCACCATGATATCTTAACCTGTCTTTGCACAGGACATAAGAATTAATTCAAACCTAAAATAATAAATGACAGAAGTTTACCAACAATAAAACAAGTGCATTCTGGTGACTGCATAGTCTTAAAAAAGAATGTACTATTGTATAAAGGTGCACAGGAACATTTGAACAAAAAAGGTAAATCAGAACAGCTGAGGAACAAGAGGAACAATACAAGATGCTAAACTTGCCTGCACACAAGCACCGAGACTACCATCAGAACCAGACAGTGCTTTGTAGCAGACACGTAGCAACAAGTCCAACCAGGATGAATCTCTTCTGTTATGCCATATTACCTCATAGTGTAACATGTTGGAAGAGTCATCGGAAGTAGGACTGAGCATCGCGGGTTTTATCCACCCCTTCCTCTTACCATTTCCTCTCCATCTTCTCCCCCCTTCGCCTCCCTCTGTCTAGTCTACTGATGTTTGTCTCTCCTTGACGCGGGCATACGTTGTACAATGCCTCAGTATAGTGTAACCATGTACTTTATCTGTATTGTTGTACCATAACATGTATTTGTATATTTGCCACTGAACCACTCTGTATCTGAATGTTTATGTATCACTCTGTACTTGTTAACTGAAGTGGAAACAATTAACAAGCATCTGCTCACTGGTGTTACCCAAGATTTTAATAAATAAAATAAAAATATTACATAGTAATTTAAGGAGGGAAGGGACTCTGAATCCATCACGTCTGCCCTCCTCCCCCCACCTTCATAAGCAGGGATGAAATAAGTATGGGGTGCAAAAATGTACAGTACCAATTTATAGGAATTCCCTTCCCACTCTACCACCATGGGTATCCAGCAGTTCCCTTGGTAAGCAAATACTTGTCCAGGCTTATATTAAACACAAAACCTAAAAAAAAAAAAAGAATAGTTATGTAAGAACTTACCATAACAGTAGATCTTCGAGGGGATCTCAGTCATCAGGTAATACAGTAGGAACTTTCAGCTTCAGTGAAGGGAAATCCACATGGAGGATTTTCAGCAGTACAACTGCGGTCTCCAGCGTCATCAACCCTATAAAGGCATGAGCAGCCTTGCTCCCTCCTCAGTTCTTTCCCTTGGAGACTAAGGGAGCTAAGCTCTTGCAATGGGGTACCGAGGAAAGAGAGAGGTGCCCAAACCTAAATGAAAGGCTGGATACGCCAGACAGTCAGTTCCTAGACAGGAGCCCCAAGAAAGGGGATGATGAGAGGGAAAGCATACCTGATGACTGAGATCCCCTCGAACATCTACTGTTACGGTAAGTTCTTATGTAACTGTTCTATCTTCTTCAAGGGTATCTCAGTCATCAGGTAACACCATAGAAACAGGTCCCAAGCAGTTACAAGTCCAAAACAGTCTGGGAGAAGGGCTCTCCATAAACTTAAGACAGGAGTCCCTGTAACACAGCCCTACCAAAACCTGCACGGGCTCTAGAGGCAATGTCCAGACTGTAGTGCTTGGCAAAAGTATGGACTGTACTCGAGGTGGTAGCCGCAGAAATGTCAGCATCTGAGACCCCTCAGAAACAAGCCACTGAGGTAACCATTCCTCTGGTGGAATGAGTTTTGACAGCACCAGGCAACTCTTTGCCACACTTGTTCTAAAAAAACAAAATGCAATTAGCCAACCATTTGGATAAACATTGCTTAGAAACTTAAACGCCCTCTCTACCTGGGGCGAAGGAAGCAAATAGCTGCTTTGACTTTCTACACTCCTTGGTCCTAAGCAGGTTGTATTTCAAAGTTCTGTGCACATCTAATGTGTGAAGCACAGCTTCCCCTGGATTGGCACGCTCAGTAAAATAAACAGGAAGTTGGATAGACTGAGTCTAAACTCTGAAACCACCTTTGGGAGAAGCTTAGGATTTGTGCGCAAAACACAGTCTTTGTGAAGAATCGAATAAGGCTCCTTGCACCAGAGGGCCTGAAGTTCTGAAATTCTTTGAGCAGAAGTAATTGCAACTAAAAACAATGCTGTCCAAGACAGAAAATGTAAATTGCAAGTTGCAACTGGCTCAACAGGAGACAGGGTCAGTTCTTCCAAAACAAAATTCAAGTCCCAAGCCAGGACAGGAGAATAGATTGGGGGGTTTCAGATGCAGGATGCCCCTTAGAAAGCTACAGAAGACATCAGCTGAGCAATCGCACGGTCACCCATGGGCTCATGAAATGCAGAATTAGCCAAAAGGTGGACTCTGAGGGAAGAGTACTGTAGACCTGAGTTGGACAGTAAGATCAGGTAGTCTAGGATATGGTTCACTGAACAGGTGAAAGGGTCTAAGCTATGTCTGGAAGCCCAGATGGCAAACCGCTTCCACTTCATGGTATATGTGGCACAAGTGGAAGGCTTCCAGGCGGCCACTAGGATGTCCACCACCCTGTTAGAGACCCCAAACCTGGCAATGGCTATGTCCTCAGGAGCCAGGCATGCAGATGGAGGGATCTGAGGTTGGGATGGACCAGGGTCCCCCGAGCCTGGGTCAGCAGATTCCTGCAAAGAGGAAGATGAACGGGAGGTTCCTCTGCCATCTGCTGAAGCAGAGGGGAACCAAATCTGTCGAGACCAGAATAGAGCCATCAGGATCATGCTGGCGCCTTCCATCTGCAACTTGATTAGCACCCGCTGGAACAGAGGAAATTGAGGAATGTATAAAGAAACCTCCCACTTCAAGAGAAGGATAATGAGTCTCACCAGAAAACTCTAGGCCCTGGATCTACTGAGCAGAAATTGGGCAGTTTTGCATTACGTGGGGATGCAAAAAGGTCCAACTCTGGACGACCCCATCTGTCGAATAAGTCTTCTGTGATGGATGAGAGAAGCTCACATTCGTGCATGCTGGACTGAGTCCTGCTGAGACTGTCTGCCAGAGTGTTTAACACAACCAGCACATGGACTGCAGAGAGTGTCAGAACATGATCCAACGCGCAGTACCATACATTCATGGCCTCTCTGTAAAGGTGGTATGAACTACATGCAACTGCTTGTTGATGTAGTATACTACGCTTAGATTGTCCAACTGAATGAGCAGTTGACCTGGTGCGAGGTGTTCCTGAAAAGCCTGCATGGCATAGAGCACCGCTCTCATCTCCATGACATTGATTTAACAGGGAGACTTCCCACTGGGACCAAAAGCCTGGCATTGGAAGGGACCCAGGCGTACTCCCCAGCACAGACTTGAGGCATCTGTGGTTAGGATCTGATGCAGGGAGGAGATCTGGAATGGGACACCATGAAGCAGATTCAAGGGGTCCCATCCACCACTGCAGTACCTTGCGCACTGAGGAAGAGACCAGGACTGGTTGGTCTAACTCATCCATGTGCTGGTCCCACTGTACCCAGAGGGTCCACTGGAGTATATGCATATGGAGTCTGGCCAGTGGAACACTGGGTATGGCAGCTGCCATTAGGCCCAGCAATCTGAGGTATACCCTGGCAGGAATGTATCTACTCTGGGCGACTCCCTGAGCATGAGCTATGAGGCCCTCTGCCCTGTTTTGAGGCAAGAAGTCCTTCCCCTGTGCTATGTTCAGAACTGCCCCTATATACTGCATCCTTTGGGACGGTGTCAGAACTGACTTGGGAAAACTGACAGTGATGCCCAGGGAGTAAAAAAGCTGGAGAGTTTGTGCCAGAGTTAGCAGAAGCTGTTCCCTGGACTGGGCCTTCAGGAGCCAATCATCCAGATAAGAGAAGACATACAGTCCCTCCATTCTGAGAGCAGCTGTGAATACTGCTAAGCACTTGGTAAAGACCTGCGGTACAGAGGACAAGCCGAAGTACAGCACTTTGAACTGATAAGCTCACCCTGAAAAGTGAAATGGAGAAACTTCCTGCGAGGAGGAAAGACTGAGATGTGCAGGTAAGTGTACTGCATGTCCAATGAACAGAGCCAGTCCCTCATCTTAAAAAGGAGCATCAGGCCTGGCAAACTTACCATCCAGAACTTTTTCTACTTGACCTACAGATTGAGGTCCTTTAGGTCCAGAATGGGCCTTAGATCTCTGGTCTTTTTGGAGACCAGGAAAAACCTGAATAAAACCCCTTGTTTCTCTGGCACCTGGACACAGGCTCGAAGGCCTGCTTGTGCATAAGGGATTGCACTTCCTCCCAGAGAACAAACAGGTGAACTGGGGGATATCAAGAGGGTGGAGTTGCGGTTTCTGAGGGATGCTCAATAAGCTCAAAGGTGAGACCCTCTTCTATGATCTGCAGAATCCATGCATCCGAAGCTATGGTTCTCCACTGATTCAGATGAAGGGAGAACTGACCTCCGACCACTGCCTCCTAGTCCAAGACCAGAGGGGGGGGTCTGGCAAGGAGTCAAGCAGAGGTGCAGCCAGCTGCAGGGGTTGGTCCCACACTTCTGGGACACTTGGCCATCGCTCCAGCAACGGAGGGGGTGGGCAAGGAAGCCTGTGCTCTGCTTTTTCCCTCAGGGATGGGGAGCTGTCCCAGGCCTATTGTTCATTTTACGAAAAGGAGGCCATCCTCTACTCTTTGGTTGGGTGTGGTAGAAGGAGTGGACAGACTTGAGGGCCCCTTCCCGAAGTTTGCAGATCATTAATTAAGTCCTGCACATCAGGGCCAAACAGCTTGGTGCCATTGAAGGGGGCATTAAGCACTTTCTGCTGCATATCAGCCACAAACTTGTATACTCTGAGCCAGGAGCGTCTTAGGAGGCATATGCCCGTGGCAGCTGCCCCGGCAACTGTGTCAGCCATGTCATACAGGGCTCTGAGGAGATGCTTACTAACATCCTCAGTGGCTTGGAGGCGCTGGAGCAGTTCCTGCATTTGAGTTCCCTCCGGAAGGGCCTGGGTGGCAGCCTTTCCCTTCTTCCAGTTGGCATTCTGGTATTTTGCCACGTGCGACAGAGAGTTTGCAATCTTCAAACCTAGAGTAAAGAAGGCATAAACCCTTTTACTGCAGAGGTCAGTTCTGTGAGACTCTGTCTAGGGCAAGGGAACTAAGGTGCTTAGGTGCCTTAGACCTGTCATGAGCTGCCTTGATGATTGAGTCTGTCTCGGGCTGGGAAGCATAACAGGAAAGACTCTGGGGGAGGGGTGTGTGATAAAGTTTGTCCGCCCTGCGTGGCACAGCTGGCACCATGTCTGGTCTGTGCCAGGCTGCTGTGACTGCATTCCTCAAGGCTGGCAGCACTGGTGGAATGATCTTTGGGGGAGGTTCTGAATCTCCAGGAAATCCACCAGTTCTTTTCTGGTGGCCTCCTCTTCCTCAGTGTGGAAGCCCATGGCTGAGGACAGCTGCTTCATCACACTGAAAAACGTGGGGTCCTCAGGAGGAGACTTGGGTGTATGCTTCACTGAGTCCTCACTGACGGAAGAGAGTAGATCTGTCAGAGAGCAGATCTCTTCCTCTTCTTCCTCATCTTCAGGAAGAATGAGGTCTGGGTGTACTCCTCCTAGATGTCGACCTCTTCAACATCTGGGTCTGGCATCAGGTATGGTGATGACAGCCCATGAGGAGCTTCCCAGGCCGACGAGAAGGCGTTGACGTCAAGCAGCCGTCAACGACATCGGCAAGGAGGGTCTACGTGCATGGACAATCACCAAAGTGAATTTTATCAGGATTTCATTCAAGTAGACATTGTTCGTCTTCAGGGGGAAGGGGGTCAACTGCACTTGTATCGATGACCTGCTTGCTAAGCCCTGTGAACCCGAAAAGCCTGTTGCCCTGGAGAGAGAAGGGGCAGGCCTTGATGGAAGAATCATCAACAACAAGTCGATCTTCAATAAAGGAAGGACCAAAGAACCGGAGGTCAACAGGTGGCCACCTGGAGACCCGGGCAGAGGTGCTGTCAGTATGGGTCTGGTGGACACAGAGACCTGGACAGCAGATTTCATCGGTGCAGTTACAGCCAACGAAGATCCCCAGGAGAAGGACAAGTCAACGCGGAACGAGATCGACGCTGAGGGGAACGGTAGTGATCTCAGTCTTTTTTGTGACTTTTCCCTGAGGACTTGTTTCGAGCCTTGGAGGCCAGGGAGCTCGAACAGCCGGTTAATGACTGGGAGGCCGGGACCCCAGAGGACCCCTGCCCGGAACTGGCTACCTGTTGATCCATCAGGAAATTTCTGAGAGCCCTTTTTGCGTCACCTGAATGTTGTTTGGTTAAACTTCTAGCAGAGCTCACAGTCTGAAACTTCGTGGTGAGGCCCAAGAGAGCAGACACAGAGTGTTCATCTGTAGAGGCAATTTTCTTTCTGCAGTGGCAGCGATGGAAGAGAGAAGACGAAGGATTAACTCTCAACATAAACAAACTCAAGGAAATCTCTTTAAAAAAAAAAAAGATTCTAAAAGGTAAAGTTATAAAAGTTGTAGGCAAAAAAAGGTGCAAATACTGCGACGGAGCTTCCGCGGAGACCCATGCAAGTGAGTTGACAGTGGAAAAGAACTGAGGAGGGAGCAGGGCCGTTCATGCCTTTATAAGGTTAGAAACAGCCACCGCTGCAGCAGTATGGCGGGTAGAATGAGTTCTTATCCCTCTAGGAGGCTCCTTGCCTGCCAACTCATAGCACAGACCTATGCATGATGTAATCCATCTTGCAATAGTCCATTTGGCTGCAGGTCTGCCAGAAGCGGCCTAAGCGTAGGTGACAAACAGCTGGCGAACCTCACCCCGAATTTCCACCGTCCTCTCCTTGTAGTAGGAGAGAGAACATCTAATGTCCAGGGTATGCAGCCTGTACTCGGCGTCCGAGGTGTAGCTGGGGTAATATACTGGCAGAGTCAACACCTGGTTAAGGTGAAACTCTGACACCACCTTCGGAAGGAATTTCGGGTGGGGGTGCAGGACAACTTTGTCCCTGTGAAAGACCAGATAAGGGGAGTCCACCGAGAGCGCCTGGAGCACCCCTGTCCTTCTGGCTGACGTTACAGCCACCAGGAAGGCAGTCTTCCACGACAAGCATTGGGTTTGAATGGCTTGCCCATGAGCTTTGCCAAAACCAGCAGAAGATCCCATGGAGGTGGAGGTTCATGCACCGAAGGGGATATGTGATCCAGGCCTTTGAAAAAGCACCCGTCCACTGTCTCCTGTGCCAATGTTGACTGACCGGCCCGTGCCCGGTAAGCAGAGATGGCTGCCAGGTGCACCCTAAGGGTCGATGACCGAAGACCCCCTTTGGAGAGGGACCAAAAGTAGTCTAAAATGTTAGCCACAGAGTAGGATAAGGGGTCCAGACTCTTACCCTGACACCAAATGGAAAACCTTTTCCATTTGAAGGCATAACATTTCCTGGTCGACTTCCTATGAGATGCCTCCACCACGGTGTAGACATCCTCGGAGAGACCCAAAGCCTGGAACTCTAGCCACTCAGGAACCAGGCTATGAGGTGCAGGAATTGAAGGTCTGGGTGGAATACCTTCCCCTGGTTCAATGATATCAGGTCCGGGTGTGTACAAAGCCGCTCCGGGGCCTGCAGCTGAGGCTGTGGAGATCTGGATACCAGAACTGGCGGGGCCAATCTGGGGCTACCAGGATCACCTTCGCCTTGTCCCTCCTCACCTTGAGTAACACCTTGTGGATCAAGGGAAATGGAAGAAAGGCGTAGAGGAGGCCTGGGGTCCACGACCTCAAAAAGGAATCCCCCTGCAGCGAGCCCTGCTGAGGGGGGTGGGGGGCATGGTACAGCCTCAGTTTGGTGTTTTCCCTGGAGGCAAACAGGTCCACCAACAGTTTGCCCCAACGGGAGAACAGACTGTGAGCTACCTCTGGATGAAGAGACCATTCGTGGGAAGTCTGGCCTATGCGGCTGAGAGCATCCGCCAGTTGGTTCGAGACTCCTGACACACTGATGGCAAGAAGATCCGCCTCCAACCGGCTGACAAAGGTCCAGATCCGGCGTGCCTCCTTGCATAGCAGACGGGAGTGCATGCTGCCCTGTTTGTTGAGGTAGCACATGGTCGTGGTATTGTCTGTCTGGACTTGAACCACTTGACCACCGGAGCTGAGGAGTGAAAGTGGACAGTGCCAGTCTGATTGCTCTGAGCTCCAACAGGTTGATGTGGCAAAGGGACTCTTCGGGGGTCCAGAACCTGTGGGCTCTGTGGTCCCCCATGTGGGCTCCCCAGCCCATGAGAGAGGCATTGGTCGTAAGGACGACCGTCGGCTCAGGGCAGACAAATGGAATCCCTTCCTGCAGACAACTTGGGACAGTCCACCATTGCAGAGCATCCCACATCTTCTGGGTGACAGTGACCAGCTGGTAGAAAAGACCCTGACGCTGAGTCCACTGAGCGGCCAGCTCCCACTGGAGGGGATGCATGTGCAACCTGGCCCAACGGACCACTGAGGTGCACGCCGCTATGTAACCCAAAAGCGGAAGAAGTCCCGGGCAGCGCCCAACCAGCAATGATTGGGCAAAGGAGGAAAGAACCTCTACCCTGTCCGCTGGAAGCCGAGCTCTGGCTTGACGAGAGTCGAGCTCTGCTCCAATAAAGACCATCACCTGAGAGGGCACGAGTTCCGACTTGGCCTCGTTGATCAGGAGGCCTAATCGGGAACAGGTTCGGAGGGCCAGGTCCCTGGACCTCTCCACCTCCTGCAGGGAGGGAACCGCCAGGAGCCAATTGTCGAGGCCAGGGGTATGTCACGAACCCCTTGGCGCCGTAGATGGGCTGCCACTACTGCAATGCATTTGGTGAAGACCCGAGGGGCCGATGACAGGTCGAATGGCATGGCTCGGAACTCGTACAGGGTCCCTTCGACCCTGAAGCGGAGGAACCGCTGGTAGGACGGACGGATTGGGACGTGAAAGAATGCGTCCTGTAGATCCAGTGAAAAGAACCACATGTTTTGCTCCAGAGATGGTATGATCTGGATCAGAGTTACCATCTGGAAGGTGCGACACCTGAGATACTGATTCAGGTTGTGGAGATCTAGGATGGGGAGCCAACCCCCCCCCCCGGTCCGCTTGGGCACCAGGAAGTATCTGGACATGAAGTCTGGGTCTGTAGGAGGATCCGGCACTGGAGCTACCACCTCCTTTGGAGGAGCTGAACAATGTCGTCCAGAAGGGCTGACTGAGAGCCAACTGAGATCCTTTCCTCGCGTGGGGCACTGGCTCAGCAAGGAGGGTACTGCTCAAACTCTAGAGGCAGTCCCCGACCGACCACTTCCAGGACCCACCTGTCCGAAGTGATACCGGACCAGGCGGAAAGAAAGTGGCGGAGCCGGCCCCCCACGGGAGGACTCAGAACTGGTGTGATGGGAGTAGGGTTGGCCACCTCGACCCGTCACTGCGCAGGCTTAGAGGAGGAGGAGGCTCCTGGACCAGCACCTCGGCCTCCTTTGCGGGCTGTTGGGGACCCTGCTTGGGCCTAGGGTGCCAAACTTGCAGTACTTTAGAGGAAATAAAGTGGTTTTAAAAAGGCAGTTCCATAACAGTGGGAACTGCGCCAAAAAACAGCCTTCTCAGGATCCCGGGAACCAGATAAAAACTAAAAATCCTTGAGCCTGCGGCTAAAGGCTTTTATGGCCAGGTACACAGCTCCGAATTCGAGAAGGTTTATGTGACATCTGAACTCCCTGGAAGACTACACACCACTTATGAACTGGTCTGCCAGGTGTGCTGCCCACCCCAGAAGGGAAGGGGTCTGTGGTGTGCACTCTGGAGGGTTCCCTTTATTGGAAGGAAATTCATTCTCTTAGATTGTGCCTGTCTTTCCGCCAGTCCAAGGGTTGTAGGAGTGTCCTGGTGACTGGAATGAGCTTTGACAGGGAGTCTCTTTCTTGAGTCCAATGAGCCCGCAGATGGTACTGAAACCTGACACCAGGGACTACTGTTGTAGTAGAGGCCATGTGACATAGGAGTCTGACGAAGTGCCTGGCTGGCCTTGTCTGGCTGAGTAAAAATTAGTTTGCCAGGGTCTGAAGGTTTTCTACCCTATCTAGGGAAGCGGAGCTTTCCCTTGCTGGGTGTCCAGCTCTGCTCCAATGAACTCCAGGAGTTGGACTGGCTCCAACTGAGATATTCCTGTGCTGATCAGAAGCCCAGCAACTACAGGGTGAGGCGTAGTCTCTGAGTTTTTGAGGAGACTTGTCTACTATGAGCCAGCCGTCCAGATAGGGAAAGACAGATCTCCTGTCTTCTTAGATGGGCTGCAACTACTGCCAGACACTTTGTGAAGACCCTGGGGTTGAGGACAGGCCAAATTGTAGTACTGTAGTCTGAATCTGAGATACTTTCTGTGAGAGGTCCTGACTGGAATGTGAAAATAGGCATCTCTGAGGTCTAGGGAGGCTAGCCGGTCTCCCTGTTGTAAAGAAGGGATCAGTACTGACAGTGTGATCATTTTGAACTTGGGATTGAGCACATACTGGCTTAAGTGCCTGAGATCTAGGATAGGTCGCAGTTCCCATTTTTCTTTTGAGTTAGACTGTATCTCAAATAGGGACCCTTTCCCCATTGGGAAGGGCACACTTTTTCTATTGCATTTGCTTACAGGAGAGATTCGAACTTTGACTCCAAAAGAAAGTTTTCTGTAAGGGTCAGAGGTTTGAAACTCCTGTGGCCCTGCTGGGTAGGAAATTCCTTGAACTGCAGGGTGAGAAGTCCTTTACCCATCACCTCCAGCACCCACTTGTCTGTGGTGATGAGTTGCCACTGATGGAAGTAGTTGGTCAGCCTTTCTCCTACTGGGAAAGGGGCAGCAACCTGGGCATTCGCATCAGGGGTTTTGTTTGGATTGGGCTTTAGGTAAAGGGGTAGGGTCAGCACGCTTCTGAGCTCTCCTACGTCTTCCTTTCAAGTAACCTCTCATTTCAGAGCAATCCATGGGCAAGGGATAGAAGGACCTGGGGTAGTAACCCCTGCCTCTGCCTCCCCTTCCCTGGGGTTCATAAGAAGTGGAGGCTTTTTCCTTAGCTGCATTACTTTTGTAGGTGGTTTTGTATTCCTCCACCTTTTTCATATATGCCTCTGTTGTGTCCCCAAAGAAAGAACTGTTCTCACAGGGGAAATCTGTAGCTTTAGTTTGGGTACCCTGAGAGGTGCTGGTGGTGCTTAATCAATCTTAGAGAGATGGCCTGGGCCATAGATCTGGAGGCAGTGTCACTGGCATCCACAGCCATGTGAAACTGATACTTGACAGTTTCTGCCAGGTCCTAAGCAATGTGGTCAGCAGCCTTCTGACTAATAGCCAGGACTGAATTCCACAAAGCCTGTTGGTACTGTTTCGTGTATGCCACGTACATACAGAAGCATAGCAGCAGAGAGGCTGTAGTATAATATTTCTTGGCCATGGTGTCCACCTTTCTAGACTCCTCATCTGGAGGCTGGGAAGAAAGGGGCACATTAGCCTTGTCACAGGATGCAGCCTATACCACTCCCTCATGGTCAGGATGGGTGTAAAGGTACTCAGCATTTTTTTTGTCTAGCTGGTACCTTTTCTCTATTTTCTTATCCACTCCTGGAATGGAGGTGGAATTTTAGAGCAGTCTGAAAGTTGCCCTGAGAAAGGGACTTGTGGACTGGAAGTAGCAGTTTCTTGGGAGGAGGGAGACCCATCATATCCAGAAAATCTGCATCCTCATCCGGCTCAGTAGTCTCCTGTATGGAGAGGTCAGGAGTGTCCACCATCTGCTAAAAAAAATGTGTAATGAGAGGAAAAATCCTCCACACCACATGAAGGGGAGTCAAATTCCTGGTCAGGAGATACATCAGGTTCTATGTCCTCCTCCTCTTCATCATCACCTTCCTCATAATAAAAACCATGGCCTGAGTTAGGGTCTGTGGGAATAGGCGTGGAAGGACAAGGTGGGGCACAAAGTAAATTGCCCACAGCATTAAAGGTTTGATAAAGTTGCCACACCTTTGCCAACTCCTCAGGAGAAGGCATATTTTGTTTTGACAATGGCATCTCCCTTTGCTCTTCAGTGGGAGGGGCAGTGATATTTTTTTATTTTGTTTCTTTTTAGCAGGCACTGAACCAGGAACTTGCTCTGAATGTCTTTTTTGTTTGGCTTGGTCAGAATTATTTTTTTTAATCAGCATTATTTTCTAGGGGGTCCTTGGGGGACCTGTCTTTAGATTTATGATGAGAGGAGGACCCCTCTTCTGAAGTCTTATTAGAGTGGAAGGCAGACTGAGAAGCCATTATTTCTAGCCTTTTGGCTTTTTTCTTTACGGTTTTTGAGCAAAATTTAGTGCAAAGTTCACAGTTAGCAGAAGTGTGACTTGGACCCAAACAGCTTAAACAAAGGTTGTGGCTGTCTGCCATGGCCACTAATTTAAAATATTTAACATAATTTTTAAATCTTGTAGGTACAGTCCTCTTTTTGGGTATACCTGACATGCCAATCTCATCAGAAGACTTTGAAAACGGTCCTCAAAAAGGAAAAATAGGAACTTCGTAGTAGGGTTCCCAAGCACTATGGAACCATGAGAATTGTTTCTAAAATAAAGAAAATAAGGTAAAATAGCACAAAACACGGTTCCCTTAAACATAAGGGAACCCATAAGAAACTAAAATAAAATATCACAAATGCAAAAAATTAACTTCAAAAAGTGCTTTTTTAGTCAGAAAATACAGCAGGGAGCAGCGGAAAAGACTGCTGTGAGGAGAGTTTCCTCAGCTTCTGGGAACCGATGAAAATGCACAAAAGCTCTAAGAGACTACGAAAAAAGTATTACAGGCAGCACAAACTATAAAATAAAAGCAACTTTTAAAGAAATAAACTTCTTCAAGCGAAAAACTCCAGGGCCAACTAGTCCAGTCAGGCGGAAAAATTAATCTAACAGCAGCACCTACAGGCAGCACTCCCTAACTACAATCTGATATCTATCATTAGCATAAACTCCACCTCCAGGGCAGCTGAACCCAGCTGGCAATACTGCATAAGTCAAGCATACTGAGAGATTCCTGGGGTGAGAAGTAAACATTAGTGAAAGAAAGACTGTTAGAGTATCTTAAATTAGGTGGGGCACTAGAGAGCCATCTTCCAGGCTGGATACATTTTTCTGATGCTCTCCACCTTGAGGTGCAACTTTTAAATAAAAACAATTCAGAGACTCTAAAAACATCATATATTTCATTGGTTCTGAACAGACAACGTCGAGAGGAACTGAGAGAGATAATTTTCAACAACAGTGTGGCAGAAATTACAGCACCAGGGGCAGCTGAAAGATCAGGCCAAACCTAGCACCAGCAAGGCCCTCCATGGAAGGCCATGATTGAATCAATGAAGACCATGGATTCAAAAATCAAAACAACACTTGAAAAATTAGAGGCTCATGAGGGGGCAATCCAAAAGCTTGTTGGGTCCATGGCAGATACTGAAGAAAGACTGATTTCAACCCTCGCAACCATGGCTACCCTAACTAAAGAAAATGAGCAACAGTGAAGTCAAATGGAAGCCATAGAAAATTAGGTGCATTCTGGTAATATCCGAGTGGTCAGAGTCCCAGATGGGATTGAGGGATCTAACTTATTGTTGTATATGGTCACCTGGCTAAAAGGAAAATTGGACTTACCAGAGGGGTTTACCTGGTCAGTACTCACTAAGGCATACTGAGTGAATCCTTGAATCCAGCCAACTACACCAAATGCACCCCTCACCACCCTGATTAAATCCTCCAGTTCGGAAATACGGGATGCTATAATCTATGCAGCAAGAGCAGTATACCTGCTGGAGATTCAAGGCGCAGATGTTAAAAAATTTCCCGACTTGTCCTTCCAAACTAGAGCCAAAAGGAAGGCATCTGATGCAGTACGTCAGTGGTTAAAAGTGCTGGGCATCATACACTCTTTCCTATTGCTAGCACATCTTCGGGTGGTGTATGGAGGCAAGACGTGGCAGTTCAGCAACCCACAAGATGCAGGCCAGTGGGTAGAGAAAATTGAGCAGGAGTTTGTGGGGCACAGAGAAGGAGCCGATCAAGTTTATTCCTCATCTGGAGCAGAGGACTGATTCTGCATTTACTAGTTGCATTTCTGAGCAGGTTTGGAATTAGATGCTGCTAATTTATTTTGTTCTTATACTGTGGCTCTTATGGAGCATGGGAGACAATATTTTGGACTTCTATTGGACTGGAGGTTTGAACTTGGGACAGTTTGTGGGGCTAGCAATATAATTATTTTTTTCTTCTTCATGCTTGTGCTATAGTGAGCGGGGAGAGTGCCCTCCATTTTGTATGGCCCATGCTGGATCATGATTCCTCACTAAGTCCGAAGCAGCAGTAGTTCAGCCCACCAGTAGTTAAAATTAAAATGCTGAAGCATATTAAAGCTCATAGTTTTAAGTCGGGGCATGGTTTGTAATGGGTATCTTTCAGTACCTTTTTATAAACATATATATATATATATATATATATAGAGAGAGAGAGAGAGAGAGATACATATATATATATATATATATACACACACTATATATATAAAAGATTGTCTCTGATTGTTTTATCTATGGCATGAATATTTTGCCTATATGATTGCACCTGGGTTTTTTTCTGAGTAAATCAAAGGGGTCTAATGTCTATATTTTCTCCCTAGAAAGAACCAGGTGAAATAGCAATCCTAATGATTGTGTATCGCATTGTGTATTAACTTCTCCCTATAGGAAATACCTTTAGCCACTGAAGAGGCTGGCCACTATCACAGAATTGATGGACTTGATATTCATAACATATAGGGACCCCCCCCCCCAAATCTATTTCCTACTATACCAGAATATTAGGCGAAAATATTTACTGTTCTCCATTTAACTGTATAATAGGGCAGTTAAGCTGTCCATGATGTACTTAATGCCTGTATGAGATAATTGACTGTATATGGTCTTTGTACACAGAAAATCCCTAAATATAAAGTTAAAAAAAAGAGCATCTTAAATTAAATGGGATAGAAAAACAGAGAAACAGAATCTGTCAGCAGATAAGGACCATACTTGGTTTACTTGGTAGTGTAGGACAAAAGAAGGCAGAAGTCCATCGAGATTGTCCCCCACATCATGTGGGCTATTAATTCTTAGTTCGAGTTGGTTAACCAAATGTCACATAGTCTGCCCATTTCCCTACTCACTGCTGCAGCCCCAAATCCTATTTGATCTGCAGCTCTCCTGCTCTGCACATATCCAGGGTACCCTTATGTCTATCCCATGCACTCCTGAACCCCCGTATTGTTTTCGCACCCACCACTTCTGCTGGAAGGCTGTTCCACTGCTCTACCACCCTCTCAGTGAAAAAGTACTTCATAGCATTACCCTTGAGCCTTCCACCCTTCAACCTCATCATGCCCCCTTGTTCTTGTTCAGAGTTTTCTCTGAAATACTGTATGTTTTCCATCTGTACCCTGTTTATTCCCCTAAGGTACCTGAAAGTCTCTATCATATCTCCCCTCTCCCTTCTTTCCTCCAGTAAACAGATATTAAGGTCTTTAATTCTTCTCTCACAGGGCTTCTGGTGCAGTCCATGTACTATCTTCATTGCCCTTCTCTGGACTGCCTCTATTTTGTCAATGTCCTTCTGGAGATGTGGTCTCCAGAACTGGACACAGTACTCCAGCCGAGGGCTCACCAGTGATCTGTACAGTGGCATCACCACCTCTTTCTTCCTACTTGTTACGCCCCTCCCTATGCACCTCAATATTCTGTTTGCTCTCCCCACTGCTTTTTCACACTGTTTGGTCACCTTCAGGTCATCAGATATAACCCTCACATCTCTCCCCATTTCGTGGTAGCCAGAATTTCCTCACCCATCCTATACTCCTCCCTTGAATTCCTGTGACCCAGGTGCATGATCCTGCACTTCTCAGCATTGAAACTCAACTGCCAGACACCCGACCACTCCTCTTATAGGCTTAGGTCCTTTCTCGTTTTTTCCACCCCCTCCGGTGTGTCCACTCTGTTGCAGATCTTGGTGTCAACTGCGAAGAGACACACCTTTATCTCCAAATGCTCTGCAATGTCGCTAATTAAGACAGTGAATAGGACTGGCCCCAGCACTGACCCCTGTGGCACCCTGCTGGTCACCTCCCTCTCCTCATATTTCATGCCATTTACCACCACCCTCTGAGTCCTGTTCCTTAGCCAGTTCCCAACTAGCTTTTACCACTGTAGGACCCACTCCCAGGCTCCCCAATTTATTTAGCCATCTGCTGTGCGGGATGGTGTTGAAGGCATTGCTGAAATCCAGGTAGGCTACATTCACCCATGCAAGACAACAGGCCACACGGATTCACGAGGGGAGGTCATGCCAAATGACTGTAATAGATTCTTTGACTGGGTGACCAGGGAAAATGATCAGGGGAGGGAAGTGGATGTGGCCTATTTGGGTTTTACAAGGCTTTTAACAAGGTACCACACAGAACAAAGACTACAAGACCACCCTAGGAGAGAGATCCAAAGTGGCAAATTGGGTTAGAAACTGGGTAAAAGATAGGAAGCAGAGGGTGGTGATTAATGGCACTCATTCCAAAGAACAGAGCGTGACTAGAGAGGTATCTCAGGGTTTGGGACTGGGGCAGTACTCTTCAATATCTTTATATGAAAAATTGCAGAACAGCTGAAAGGGAAAGTATGGCTTTTAGCAGACAACAGCAAAATCTGCAATAGGGTGGACGCTCAAGAAGGGGAGGAAAAAATGAGAAGGGATCTTGTGAGACTCAAAAAACGGTCAAAACATGGCAGCTGGGGGTCAATTCCAGAAAGTGCAAAATAATGCACCTGGGGTACAGAAATCCTGGTGCTGAGTATAAGATGGGAGGGTACTTAATACAGTGAGTACATAGGAAAGGGACCTTGGGGTTATCAAATCTAAACACCTCAAGGTGGCAGGGCAATGTGACAAAGCAGCGGACAGTGCTAGTGGGATACTGGATTGCATAAGGAAGGGTATCTGCAGCAAGAGGAGGTAGATGGAGTTGCCAAAATATCTATCACTCATTGGTGAGGCTGCACCTGGATTGCTGTGTTCAGTTTTTGAGACTGCACCTCAGAAAGGGCACAGATAAAGTAGAGGCAGCTCAGAGGACGGCAACAGAACTAGTGCATGGTTTGTATGAGAAGCCATATGAGGAAAGACTGAGGGAACACAACGTGTACACCCTCGAAGAAGGGAGAGAAAGAGGTGACATGATGGGAGGACAGAACAGTTACATACAAACTTACCGTAACAGTAGATCTTCGGGGAGTCTCTGTTATGAGGTCACACCTATGAAACTTAGCCAGCATGCACTAGGATCACACAGAAGCTTTTCCACAGCAGTCTAGTTGGACTGCCCATACAAATGTCACGCTCCAACGTTACAGCCCTATATAAGTGTGGGTGATCCTGCTCCCTCCTCAGTTCTTTCCTTAGCCGGAGTCCAAAGGAGACAGGAGTCCCACCAGGGAACAGAAGAGAAAGAGATAAGGTGCCCAGCTAGAAAAAAGGCTGGAGAAACAGGACAGCTGGGCTGTAGAGAGCGAGAAAGGGGCATGGAGGGAAGGACAGCATGACCCGATGACAGAGATTCCGTCTAAGATCTACTGTTACAGTAAGTTCTTATGTAACTGTTCTATCTTCTTTGGGGATATCTCTGTCATCAGGTCACACCTATGGAATGAGTCCCAAGCAATGCAAAGTGCAAGACAATCTGGGTGGCAGAAGATCAGAAGAATAAGAAAGAAGGCCCTGAAGCACAGCAAGGCCAAAGCCTGCCTTCTTCTGGTTGCAGTGTCCAAACTGCAGTGCTTGGTGAATGTTTCAGCAGTACTCCAAGTGGCAGCAGCACAAATTTCTGCAACTGACAAGTTACTAAAACAGGCAACAGAAGTGGCAAAGCCTCTGGCTTGAATGACCATGAACCACACCAGGAAGTTCCTTACCCTACTTCCTATAACAAAATGTAATGCAGTTGGCCAACCATTTGGAAAAGCACTGTTTAGACACTGGAGCATCCTCTTTGCCTGGGGCGAAAGAAACAAACAACTAAGAGGACTTTCTGCCATCCTTAGTATGGTGTGTAGAGTACCTGAGAATTCTATGCACGTCCAAAGTATGCAGCAATGCTTCCCCTGGATTAGCATGCTCTGGAAGATAAACAGGCAAGTGGATAGACTGATTTAGAGTAAACTCAGACATCACCTTAGGAAGAAACTCACGATTAGTACACAAAGAGACCCTGTCTTTGTGGAAAATCAAATAAGGTTGCTCACACATGAGAGACTGCACCTTTGAAATTCTTCGAGCAGCAGTAATAGCAAATAAAAATAAAGCTTCCCACATTAAAAAGCATAGCTCACAAGATGCGGCCAAACCAGCCCAGTGGCGCTGAGGGTTGAGGTGCTGGATGCCACACCTTGTGCCACGCCAGCGATCTGGGTTCAGGAGCGAACTCGGGTTGCCAGGGGAGGAAAAGGATGGAGCATCCGGAGGACAGCTCTCCTCTACCTGGGGAGGGTTTCAGGGTTGCTCGGTGTCCTAGCAACCCCCAATGGAGATCGGGGGCAGCACAGGCATACCAGCCAATGCAAGGGGGAAGAAGTGCAGCAGACGCCAGCAGGGCAGCCATGCACTGACTTCATTGCATGCCACACTCCTAGGGGAATCTAAGAGAAAACGCACAGCCACGGATTGCAGAGATGATGGGGGCTGCAGGGGCAGGACTCTCATCCCATCGCCAGCCCATCTCCTCGGAAGACTCCAGGCCCAACCTGGCACCCAGGTAAGGCCTCTCTAATTACAGATAGGCCGTTAAAGGAGAACGGACCCGTCTCGGGGGGTGACCCCGGAGGTTAGGCCTGCCTGGGTAGTCGGGGGGGTAGTCTTCAAGATGGGTTCAGGCACGGAGTATAAAGTCCCGTCCAGAGAACACCCCGGAAGGATGCCCGGCCGTGGAGGAGAATAAATAAAGTATACAAAAAAAAAAACACAAGATGCAGCCAGCTCAAAAGGAGGCAGGGCAAGCTTCTTGAGCTAAAAATTGAGGTCCCAAGCTGGGACTGGATTCCGGATAGGAGGCTACAAGTGTAGAATGAATCTCAGAAAAGTACAGGCCACATCCAACTGGGCCACAGTACAGCCATCAATGGGCACGTGAAAGGATGATATAGCCGAAAGGTGCACCTTAATAGAGGAGTACTGGAGGCCTGCATCAGACAAGGTCAGGACACACTCTAGAACCTGGTTCACATACGAACATATGAAATTTGCCAGCAGATAAAGGCCTAGAGGTCTATTAAGTCTGCTCGAATGTGCAGCTAGCACCCCTTATTCTGCAGCTGCCCCTCCCTTCCGCCCTTCCCCTTCATTAACCCTCCCCCTTGTCCTGTCCCATCCCCTTTTGAAGCAGTCCACTGTTCTACTGGATACCACTTCTGCAGGTAAAGCATTCCACCCAGCCACCACCCTCTCTGTAAAAAGTGTCTCCTCATCTCCCTCCTGAACCTTCCTCCTCCAGTCTCACATCATGGCCCCTGGTGCCCTCCCTCCCTCCCTTACTTTGAACAGCCCTCTGTACCTGTCTTGTTTATTCCTTTCATTTATTTAAAGGTTTCAATCATGTCACCCTGTCCCATCTCTCCTCCAGTGAGTACATGTTCAACTTCTTCAACCTCCTCTCGTATGCCTAAGTCCCCCAGCCCCTTGATCATCTTTGTGCCCTGTGCTGTACCCCTCCAGTAACTTAATGTCCCTCTTCGAGATCACAGGGTGCTGCAGTACGCACATGATACTCAAATGCGGTCTAACTAATGACCTATACAGTGGCAGAATCACCTCCTCCTTCCTCGAGGATATACCCTTGCAATACAACCAAGCATTTTGTTGGTCTTTGCAGCTGCCTTCCTACATTGTGCGAGTTGTTCATTGACCCTGAGACATAGCAACCCCAGATCCTTCTCCTCCTCTGTCTGGGCTAGCTGCACTCCCCAGCTGGTAACTCCTCCTTGGGTTCTTCATCCCAAAATGCAGCACCTTGCACTTTTGGCATTAAACCCCAGTTGCCAGGAGTCTGACCAGGTTTCAAGCTTTGCCATATCATCCTGCAACCCCTGCCATCCCCCTAGGTCATCCACCACCGCTCCTACCTTGGTATCATCAGCAAACAGACTGATCTTGCTCTTGATGTCCCATGATGTATCTGCAATGAATATCCCAAACAACACTGGTCCCAACACTGAGCCCTGTGGAACACCGCTCGTCACTGCCCTTGGGTGTGAGAGCTCCGCACCCACCACCACCCTTTGTTGCCTTCCCTGAAGCCACTTTCCTACCCATCTCACCAGCTTTGCACCCGCCCATGTGCCTACTAACTTTCTTCTCAGCCTTCCATGCGGCACCGAGTCGAATGCCTTACTGAAGTCCAGATACAGGACATCCACTGCATGGCCCCTGTCCAGTTGCCTAGTTACCAGTCATAGAACTCCACCAGGTTGGTTTGGCAGGATCTGCCACGTATGAAGCCATGCTGTCTGCTGTCCTGTAGTCCTTTGGCCTCTAGGAGGGCTACCAGCCTCTCCTTCAGGATAGTCTCCATTAGCTTACCCATGATGGATGTGAGGCTCACTGGCCTGTAGTTTCCCGGTTCATCCTTGGGGCCACTCTTGTGGAGGGGCACCACAGGAGCCATCCTCCAGTCCTGAGGTACACACCCAGAATGTAGTGAGGCATTAAATAGGTCTGCCAAAGGTCCTGCAAGGACCTCTGCCAGCTTCTTCAGTACCCTCGAGTGGATGCCATCTGGGCCTGGCGCCTTGTCCACCCTCAGTGCCTTCAAACCCTCTCGAACTCTGCCCTCCATGATTTCCCCATCTGTCACCCCTTTCCCCCTGTTTCTGCCATTTCTCCCCCCTTGGGTGTCACCCCCTCTTCTCTTTAGTAAATACTGAGCAGAAGTACTCATTTAGTGCTTCTGCCTTATTGCACCTCTTCCCCAACCCTCCTCCTTCCCAATCCTTACTATGTGGTCCTTACAGCTCCTTTTCTCCCTGATGTACTTAAAGAAGTCCTTCTCCCCCTTCTTAATGCCTTGTGCCAGCCTGAGTTCCGCAGATGCTTTGGCTCCCCTTACTGCCCTTGTCACCTCCTTCGATTCTGTCAAGTGCTGCTCCCTGTTCTCCCTCCCTCCCTGTTTTCTTGTACTTCCTAAAGGCAGCTCTTTTCCTCATTGCCTTTTCCATGACCTCCTTGCTCAACCAGCTCAGTTTCTTAGCCCTAGCCTTCTTGCTCTGGGCTTTGCAGCAGGTTTTGGTTGCCTCCACCGTCCCCAGCTTTATGAGCTCCCACCTCTGGTTAGTGTCCATACTAGACTGAATTCTGGCCAGGTACCCTTTACCACTTCCCCATCCTCCCAAAGTCGGCTCCTGAAGTCCAGCACTCTTGTGCAGATTCCCTCCTTCCTTGCCCATATCCAATTGAGCCATACTGAGTGGTGGTCACTCCTGACAGCGGTTCCTCCGTAAGTTCTCTCACAAAGTCCCATTGCCAGCACAAGGTCAAGGGTATTCCCTAACCTGGTTGGTTCATTGACCATTTGCAGCAGGAAGCTGTCCTGGAAGGCATCCAGCAGCACCTATTCTCTTCTGTTCCTGGTTGTTGGGGTACTCCAGTCCACTCCTGGCATGTTGAAGTCCCCCACAATCACCACACTACCCTTCTCGCAGGTCCTCCTGATCTGTCCCGCTAGTTCCCTGTCCAACTCCTCCGTCTGAGATGGTGGCCTGTACACCACTCCCATTCTAAGAATCCTATTGTTGGAATCTTGGATTTGCACCCAAAGTGACTCCATACTACCCTCCTCCCCTTCCTCTCTTACACACTTCAGTCCTTCCTTCACATATAGTGCCACACCCCTCCTTTCATAATCACCCTGTCCCTATGAAATAACCTGTACCCTGGTACAGACAGGTCCCAGTCATTGTATTGGGTGGCCCATGTTTCTGTGATGGCTGCAATATCCACCTCTCCCTCTGCCATGAGCACCTGTAACTCTGCAGTTTTTCTCCCAAGGCTCCTAGCATTAAGGGTAACTACCTTCCAACCCCCTCCCCCCCATCCTACCCTCCTTTCCTAGCATCACCAATAGTACTTGCCATTTGTCCTTTGTCACTGTTATGGGGGGTAAGTTCATATGGTTTCCCAACCTGTGGTCTCTGCATATCTCTTGCCCAATTGCCACCCCACTCCTAGTTTAAATTCCCATCTTCCTCCATGTACTCCCCCATCCTCTGTTTCAACACTTTCTTTCCCTCCTCACTCAAGTGTAGTCTGTCCTTGGCATAGAGACTACTGTCCTCCCAGGTCCCCAAAGCCCATACCCTTTAGCACAACACCAGGTTCCTAGCCATCCGTTAAATTCCTCTATTCTCAGCTTTCTTGTTGTGCTTGCCTTGGGCACTGGAAGTATCTCTGAAAAAGTTACTAATCTTCCTGCCCCCTCACATAATTGTGCTAGTTCCTCAAACCTCCTCTGGACTATATATACTGTCTTGTCAGTCAGGTCGTTTGTCCCAAGATGTAAAATTAAATAAGGCTTGTCCCTACCCCTTCTAGCATATTTCAGAACAGATTGTCCCACCCTTTCCACTGTCATTCCTGGCATGGCCTCCACCCAAATGCGACTATGCCTCTCCCACTTGCTGCCCCACCTGACTCCTCTTAGTATTGAGTCCCGAAAGCACTAAGATTCCACCACTCTTACTCCCTGCTTGCTTCCATTCATCTCCCTCTCTCATTTCCAGCTCCTCTTCTTCCTCCTGCACATTATTTCCCCCTTTTGCCCCTGTTGCAATTCTCCCAGCAGAACTTCCCCCTACTCCAGTTTGGTCCAGGCATTTATCAATTGCTCCTCTAATTTCATCATTTCCCTCCTCTACCTTCTTCCTCTCTAGCAGTGCAAAACTATTTTCTGAAGACCTTTCACAAATGCCCGCTCCCTCTCTCTTCATAGTAACCTGTTCTCTCCTTTCCACTCCATGACTTTTGCCACTTCTTCGCCTCCCCTCACAAGTCCCCATCTCCTCCTTCCATTTGTCTTTTGTCTCCTGACCTGGTTTCCCCGGCAATCGTTCTTCCTGGCCTGGGCCCCTTTGTCTCTGCTTCCCTTCCTCTGACCCTCTCCTCACCACTGTTGGCTTAAATTGCCCTCCCTCATCTCCCCTTCTTCCTCCCTCCAGTATTGGGCTAAACCCACACCCAATCTCCCTTGCCTGTCTTAGTTCCTCCTGCAGACCCTCGATCTCCTTTCTAAGTTTTTCTATGTGGTTGCACACTAAACATCCTTCCACACTCCAGGCAATTTTTAGAAAGATTGGTGCACCGCAGTTGTTGCAGCCTACCACCCTACCCATTGCTGTCGTTGCCCCCCAGCGACCCCCCACCCTTCCAGATGCAGGATACCAAACACTCCCCCAAGTCTCCCCTCTCTCCCCTCTATCAGTGCAAAACATTCTTTTCTTTATTTCCCTTACCACCTTTGTTGTACACGTTTAGATATATTGAGCAACTGCTTTTTATATCCCTATCCTTCCTAGCCACACTCAAAAAGAGACTTTAAGTAGCCATTGCCTAACCTTCTTCAAACTCCTACTCCTCCTTTCCCCAATGCAATAGCAATGTGAAGAAGTAATAATGAAAGCTCCTAGATTTGCATTACTTCCCTTCTACTAAGATAGCAGTCACCTCTTCACTTGCTTCTGCTCCTTTCCTGGATGTCTGCTTCTGCTATGACAGGTGCACATCCTTTGCCCGTTTGAGGAAATGATGTCAGAACCCCTGGTATAAAGGAAATAATGGACCAGGGGTGGGTGGTGTGAGGGGTTTGGAGGGGGTGGGACCAGCCCAAGTCTTCCAGAAACAATCAGGTAGCTGAGGCCCCTGGTCAGACCATTAGCACCCTTCCCCCACTCTGCACTAAAACTTTGCAGCTAGTGAAGCCAGCAACAATGAATCACAATTCTATTCAAAGCCCCCAAAATAGGTTTGCTACCCAAAGAAACAGGACTCCAATTCAAACAGCTTCGCCAACAACACATCAAAATAGGCTTGCAATTAGAAGATATAGGACTCCAATTCAAAGAAACAGACCCAGTTAAATCACACCAATTATGTTTTAAATCAGAAGAAATAGGCGTCTACAAATGCAGCCTGCCACACAGTGAAACATCAAACAAATGAGCCCACTTATAGCTACCAAAACAGGTTTCAAAATTCCAACAGCCCCAAACAATACACTGCTAGCCCCTTAGAAGTAGTAAGAAAGAAAAAAAATAACCTTCTACCAAGTAGAATCCACAAGAAACAATGTAAAAACAAGAAGAAGAAGCTACTGTACTGTACAGATCTGATCCTGTCCCCCTTCTAGTTCCATGACAAGCGAAAGGGTCCAGGTGATGGGAAGCAACCCAGATAGCAAAATGCTTCCACTTTATCGAGTAATTGGCCCTGGTGGAAGGTTTCCTGGCAGCCACCAGGACATCAGCCACCTTCTGAGACACCCCCAAACAGAGTAATGGGTATGTCCTCAGGAGCCATGCATGCAGGTGGAGTGGCTTAGGTCTGGATGGACCAGGGTCCCCTGTGCCTGTGTCAACAGGTCCCAGCAGAGGGGCAGGGAAATCAGAGGTTCCACAGCCAATAGTTGCAGTAATGGAAACCATATCTGAACAAGGCCATAACGGAACCACCAGAGTTAGGGTGGCACCCTCCATATGCAGCTTGATGAGCATATTCTATATCAGACAAACGGGTGGGAAAGCATAAAGAAACCTTCCCATCCAGGAAAGAGACAACACGTCTCACCAGAAAACCCTAAGCCCTGGATCTAGCCAGCAGAAATTTGGCAGTTTTGCGTTAAGTGGGGACACAAAAAGGTCCAACTCTGGACGACCCCACCTGTCCAATAGGTCTTCTACAACCAAGGTTAGCAGTTTCCACTCATGCACTGTGGACTGTGACCAGCTCAGGCTGTCCGCCAGGGCACCTCGCACATTAACAGCTAATAGTTCTAGACCCTGATCTAGAGCCCAGTACCAGACCCTCATCGTTTCCTGACACAGGGGTTAGGAATGTGTCCCCCCCTTGCTTGTTCATGTCATAGACCACATTGAGGTTGTCCTACTGCACCAGCAGTGGGCCTGGAAAGAGATGGTTCTGGAAAACCTGCAAGGCATACAGAACTGCTCACATTTCTAGGATGTTTATGTGGAGGTGGGTCTCCCACTGGGACAAGATCCCCTGTGTCCGAGAAGGACCCAGGTGCACTCCCCAACCCAGACCTGAAGCATTCGTGGTGAGGACATGGTGAGGGGTGGGATAAGAAAGAGGATCCCTTTCAAGAGACTGTCTGTGTCCATCCACCACTGAAGCATCTTGTATACTGGGGAGGAGACAAGGACCAGTTAATCCAGATCATCTGACCGTTAATCCCACTGGACCATGAGGGTCCACTGTGGGATCATCATCTGTAACCTGACCACACGACCATAACAAAGGCTTCATCCATTAAGTCTAGCAGCTTCAAGAATGTCATGGCTGGGACATACTGGCAATGAGTCACAGCCTGGGCTTGAGCTTTGAGGCAGTCCGCCCTGTCCTGTAATAGGAAGGCCTTGCCATGAACAAAATACTAAACCGCCCCTATGTACTGCAACCGCTGGAATGGGGGCAGCATAGACTTGGGCAAACTGACAGTGATGCCCAAAGACTGGAACAATGGCAGGATGTGTTCTAGAGTAAGCAACAGTAGTTCCGTGGACTGGGCCTTCAGTAACCAGTCGTTCAAGTATGGGAACACAAAGGCCTTTGCATTGCAGTGCTGCTGCCACAGCTGTTAAGCACTTGGTAACTACCCACTGTGCAGAGGATAAGCCATAGGGCAACACTATGAACTGATAATACTCCCCCTGGAAGAGGAACTGTAGCTACCGCCTGTGAGGGAGGAAAACCATGATATGCAGATAGGCATCCTGCATGTCCAGAGAGCATAGCCAGTGATCCTGCTTGAACAGAGAAAGAAGGCCGTTTAGAGTTACCATCCGGAACTTTCTGTATTACATGTAAAGATTCAGCTCCTTGAGGTCTAGAATGGGCCTCAAGTCCCTAATTCTTTTAGGAACCAGGACAGGAAGAACTGTGAATAGAACCCTTTGTTCCTCTGTTGCCTGGGAACTGGTTCTATGGCCCTGTTGTGCAGCAAGGTGAATGCCTCCTCCTTGAACACTGCTGTGTGGTCTAGAGAATAAGAGGTGGGGATCAGTGGAACATCTGAATGCTGTTCTAGAAGTTCTAGAGCGTGACCTGTTTGATTATCTGCAAGATCCAAGTATCTGTAGTTATGGTTCTCCGCTGGGACAGATGGAGGGAGAACCGATCTCCAACCACCACCCCCTGACTTGGAACAAGAGGAGGGGGATCTGTCAAGGAGTCAGGCTGAGGCAGAACCAGCAGCTCAGGCCGCTCCTCCTCCCATGGAGTGCTTAACAGAGGGACCAGTGGTGGAAGAGGGGGGCAGGCAAGGCAGAGCTCGCCCTACGTTTGTCTTGGAGCTTCGTTCCGAGGCCTTACGAAAAGGAGAACCTTGGTCTTTTCCTAGGCTGGGTATGATAAAGGGAGTGGACAGACCTAGCAGCCCTGCCAGAGGCATGAAGGTCATTAATAACATCCTGCACATCAGGACCAAAACGTTTGTGACCCACGAAGAGGGCATTCAGCGCCTTTTGTTGCAATAAGCAGTAAAGCCAGAGACTCTTAAGCCAGGAGTGCCTTCTAAGGCAAATGCCAGTGGCAGTTACCCTGGCTGTAGTATTAGTTGTATCATAGGTGGCTCTGAGGAGATGCTTACTAAGATCCTCCGAGGCCTGCAGAACTTTGAGAAGCTCTTGTCTCTGGGTACCCTCAGAAGGGGCCTGAGAAGAAGCCTTGCCCTTCTTCCAGAGGGTATTTTGGTACTTGAGCATATGAACCAAGTAATTGGCAATTCTAAGGTTCAAAGTGGCTGTGGCAAAAGTTCTTTTGCCCCAGAAGTCAATCCTCAGAGATTCCCTGTCAGAGAGGACGGAGCTAAGGTGCTTGGGCACCTTAGTACAGTCATGAGCGGCCTTGATTACCACCAAGTCTGTTTCCAGCTGGACTGCATAGAAAGGCAGCCCCAAAGGCACCTGGTAAAGCTTTTCAGCCTTTCAGGGCATGGCAGGTACTAGGTTGGGCCTATGCCAGGCAGCAGTGGCAGCATCATGCAATGCTAGAAATAGAAGAGGAATAACTTCTGGGCGGAGATTCTGGGATCTCCAAAAAATACACCAGGTTCCTCCCTGTGACATCTTCTTCCTTAGTCTGAAACCCCATAGTGGAGGAGAGCTGTTTCATAATATTAAAGAATGGGACCTTCAGGGGGTGGGCCTTGGGATGTGCTTGTTTGCTGCTTCACTCCTGCAGGAGATAGCAGACCAGTTCTATGATGCCAGTTCAACAGCAAATCTGTCAACCACCTTTACAGTGACGGCACTATGTCGACCGCAACTGTGGCTGGCATTGTGCCATCAGAAAAGTAATGTGTTTTTTAGCCCCCCCACATTTTATTATCATCAACTCCAGGTCAGAGCTGACTCGAAGGGGCGCAACACCCGGGGAAGCTGTGCCGGTGTCCCAAGCAGACTTTACAGTGATCTGTCATTGTTGCTGTTGATGACATCGCTATAATGTTTTCGCTGTGGCAACGATATACCCAGTAGACCAGTCAGAGGAATCAACATCATCCTCTTCCTCAAGAAAGATGAGATCAGGGTGATATTCCTCCTCTACGTCAGTTTGTTCCGCTGCAGGGACCAACAGCTGGAATACCAACAGCTCTCTAGAGGGCGAGGGGCTGATAGGTCGAACTGGCATCAACACCAAAGCAGTGCCTGATGGCAAGGGTGACGAAGGCCTAGGCCATGGAATAAACTGTTGTATGGCAGCCGAGGTTATAGAAGTAAGAACCACACTGAGGTCAACAGAAGGGTAAGGAAGCATCAACAACACAGGTATCGACAGAGAGGGCGAAGGGCCCAGCTCCGATGAACCACCACCAGCCATAGTAGAGGTTGTGGGGCCCCAGTGCCTGTGAACCTCATGGTTCAAGAGGTCTCAACGGCGGGGCTGGGCCGACGGCCCCTCTGCAGCCAAAGGAAGGCTGTGGGAACTCTCCACTATGGGGGGGGCCTGATAGGAGCAAAGGCCTGCATGGAGGAAGCCGTCTTAGCCAAAGTGTTCTATGGTGTGATCCAGGTGAAGAAGATGACAAATCCAATGGGGACCAGAATCACCATCGGGGTCAACAGTCCTTGGGCCAATCCTTATCCCAATGAGAATGTTCCACTGAGGACTTGTCCCAGGCCTTAGCGGCCTGAGAGCCCGAAGAGGATGCCAGTGACTGGGGGGGGGGGGGGCCTGGAAAAACCCTGATCTCTGCTGGCTGTCTGTTGCTCCATGAAGAACTTCTGCAGGGCTTTCTTTTCTCACAACAGGGTGGTGAGGTTGAACTTCAGGCTCACAGGTAAAAGCATTGTGAGCAGGCCCAAGACAGTAGGCACAAAGTTCATGGTCACTAGCAGAAGAAA
Organism: Neoceratodus forsteri; assembly: GCA_016271365.2. NCBI lineage: Eukaryota > Metazoa > Chordata > Ceratodontiformes > Ceratodontidae > Neoceratodus > Neoceratodus forsteri. The sequence goes on along the minus strand of CM057455.1, from coordinate 1,064,545,786 downwards.
TCTTTCCACAGCAGCAGTGATGGAAAAAAGCTGACGAAGGAGTACTTCTTGACATACAAAAATAAAAGGAATCACTTTAAAATCAAGTGATTCAAAAACTGTAACAAAAGAAAAGGTAAGTAGAATTCTGGCGGTCGACTGAGCAACAAAGCTTCCGTGGAGTGCATGCACGAATGGTCGACGGCTGGATAGAACTGAGGAGGGAGCAGGGCTGCCCATGTTTATATAGGGCCGTGACGTCGAAGCCTGACATCAGTGTGGGCAGCCCCCTACAAGACTGCTGCAGAAATGTTTCCATGTGATCTTAGAGCATGGGAGCTAAGTTCCATAGGAGTGACCTGATGACAGAGATATCCCCGAAGATCTACAAGTACTTCAAAGGGATTAACAGAATACAGGTGGGGAGTCTCTCTGAAATGACAGTAGGCACCTGGACCAAGGGGCCTGCAATGAAGCCATAGAGGAGGAAATTCAAAAGCAATGTGAAGAAATATTTCTTCACCAAAAGGGTAGTGGATGCCTGTAACAGTCTGCAACAAAAGTGGTGGGGGCCAGAGCAGTGGAGGACTTCAAGAATGAGTGGGATAGGCACAGGGGTATATTAAATAAGAGGCAGGGAGGTGGGAGATTCCACAGAGACCAGATATGGTCTGCAGAGACAAAATAGGTAAGGAACAACTAGGCACACTAGGTGGGCCAACCGGTCCTTTTCCGCCATCAAATTTAATGTTTCTATGTTTCACCCAAATAACAGGTTATAAACTCAGTGAGCCCTTAAATACCCTTGAAATCTGGTACTACATGGGCAGTTCAGGCAATGCCGAAATTTAGTTTTGTTGGAGTTCCATGAATACTGTGAAGAAACCAAACTGTGTATACTGATAAGCACTTCACATTATTTATTTGTTTATTTCGGAAATCGGAATTACAACCCTTTGAGTCATACACCCATTTCCAAAGGCCCCAAGTCAGAGTAAAACATAGACATTCATACAGTACATACATAGAATAAATGTGGGTGAGCAGTCATACAGAGTATAAATACAATGAGCACGGGTTAATGCCTATACATTTGGTAGCTAAAACAGGGCAGAGCTATCGACATATTTACCTAATGAGCAGTTAAGACCTATACAACTGGCAGCTAAAGCAATGCACGATATGAGTCGGTAGTAAGCCGCCTCAGGGAGGCCTTGTCTTATAAATAATACAATGCATTCATAGTCCAGTGCAACTATATGGTAACTGAGGGAGGTGAGGAGCCTGTAGGCTAGAAATAGTGAGGGCTCTCCACTGCCAGACCAAGGGTGGGTGTGTGGCCTAGCGGCATGGTGAAGGATCCACAGGTCACCGGTTACACTGGCACTGATGTGAGGAGAGGATATGGGCCCTTAAGGCAGCTTTAAAAGGATCCAGATTGATGTGACAGCCGGTGGGAGGGCATTGTACCAGAATGGAGCTCGAAGGGGGAAGGATCGCTGGGCCAGGGTGGTCCTGACCCTAGGCACCTTCCAGATAGTTTTTGGGGCAGCCCATGTGGATGCTGAGATGGTGGCTGTCTGAAGAGAAGCCATGACACCTATTGGGGTTAAACCCAAGTGGACTTTTTTGGTGAAGAGACAGGTCTGATATAACAGACTTTCCTCAAGGGAGAGGATATTGGTGAGCGCTTATAGGGTGCAGGTATGTGTATTTCTGTTGGCACCAGAGAGGAGCCGGCAGGCCTTATTGATGACTATTTGTATCTGATGAAGTGCCGTAGAGTCAACGGCAGCATAGATTCAGGCAGTGCTGAAATTTAGTTTTGTTGGAGTTCCATGAATAACATGAAATGAAGGTTAGTCACCTGTAACTGTAGTTCTAAGAGTGGTACATGGTGCACATCCACACTTAGGCAGTCTTCCTTTCCCCTTTAAAGCCAGCCAGAACGTCTTCAAGCTAACCTCCTCCCACCACCCGGGTGGTATACTCCTTGACTCCGCCCCATGACATCAGATCTTGCACACTGGAAGCAGGGAGTGGATCTGTGCGCCACTTGCCAGGGGAGGTCAGGTGGGTCATGCTGATGTGCACCATATACCACTCCTAGAACTACGGCTACAGGTGAGCAACCCTCATTTTCTGGAGTGTGGATATGGTGCACTATCCAGACTTAGGCAGACTCCTGGCAGTTATCTGGGAGGAGGGGGCAACGCGCATACCCCTATCTGCCAAACAGGGACTGGAGAACTGAGGTCCCAAAACCAGAATCCCATCATGACTCAAGGTGATAGCCAGCCCGTCGGTGCAGCAGTTGGATTTCTGCTTGCGACACAGGCGACCCAGGTTCTGGAATGGACTTGGGTCGCTGGAGAGCCGGCCGGGGGAGAGGATAGAGCATCCTATGGACTGCTCTCCTTCTCCAGGGGGAGGGGGGGTAGTGCCCGGCGCAAGACAGACCCCTGACGGAGACTGGGAGTTGCGCAGCTACCAGCACTCGACTGCAATGAAGGTGGGGAAGACGCTGGACATCACTGCATGTCCCCGCCTCCCAGAGGATAAATAGGAAAAAAAGAGGGGCGGGCCCTCCGTCTCCATGAAACCCTCCCTGGGCTTCAATTAGCCACTGTCGCCAGCACTCCCAAACAGATACTAGTTCTGAGGCACTGGAACTAGTGCCATGGTCCCACCCTCCGGGGGGTAAGCTGGGGGTGACCGGGAGAATGCTGGCATAGACAGTTGGTGGGAGCCAGGGGGCTGTGACCAGGGCAGAGAGACTGACGGAGGACCTGCATGAAAAAAGAAAAAAAATTACTGAAGGTGAATGTGGTAATGGGAAATGAAGATGTGAGCGGTCTTCCACATAGCAGCCGTGCAGATTTCCTGGACAGGAATATCTCTGGAAGCAGCCACCAAGACAGCGGTATGTCTGATGGAATGAGCCCTAAGCCCGACGGGAGGCTCCCTATCAGTCAATTTGTAGTACAGGTCAATGCAGGAGACAATCCACCTGCCAATCATCCACTATGCTGTTGGTCTGCAAGGTGCAGCTTCAGTGTAGGTTGCAAACAGCTGGTGAACCTCTCCCCGAACTCCAGCCGTGTGCCCCTTATAATAAGTGAGTGCTTGCCTCAGGTCCAATGTGTGGAGCCTGTGCTCGGCCTCAGACGTTGGAGCTGGGAGGTACACCAGGAGGGTAATCACCTGATTAAGGAGAATCTCTGACACAACCTTCAAGAGGAATTTCGGGTGAGAGCAGAGGACAACCCTGACCTTGTGGAACACCAGATATGGAGACTCCTCCAAGAGCACAGGGAGCTCACTGATCCTTCTGGTGGAGGTGACAACCACCAAGAAGGCAGTCTTCCATGACAGGTGTGACATCTCACACCTGTGCATCGATTCGAGTGACTTGTCCATGAACACTGCCAGTACCAGTAACAAGGCCCAAGGTGGAGGTGTTTCACGCACCGGCAGGGACAGGTGGTCAAGGCCCTTAAAGAAACTCCCGATTACCTTCTCCTGTGGCACCATCAGCATACCAGCCCACACCCAGTATGCAGAGATGGCTGCCAGGTGCACTTTCAGAGGCATTGACCTCAGGTCTGTTGAATAATCCAGAATGCTAGCTAAAGGGCAGGTCAGGGGGTTGAGCTCCCTGCCCTGGCACCAAATGGAAAACCTCTTCCATTTGAAGGTGTAGCACTGGCGGCTTGACTCTTTTCGGGAGGCTTCCACATGATGAACCTCTTCAGAGGGACCCAAATCTGGGCACTCTAGCCACTCGGGATCCAGGTCATCAGGTGCAGGGACTGAAGGTCAGGATACAGGACCTTTCCCGTGTAACACAAAAGTAGGTCCAGGGGTAGGGGCAATTGCCACAGAGACCTGCTGCCAAGGCCGAGGAGATCTGGGTACTAAAACTAGCATGGCCAGTCTGGGATTACAGAATCATCCACGCCTTGTCTATCTGCACCTTGACCAACACTCTGTGGATCAGGGGAAAGGCAGGAAAGGCATAAAAGTGGCCTGGGGTCCAATGCCTCATGAAGGAATCCCACACTAGTATCACGCACTGTGGAGGGTGGGCACAAAACAGCCTCAGATTGATGTTCTCCCAGGAGGCGAACAGGTCAACCAGGGGAGTGCCCCACTGGGAGAACAGGTGGTTCACCACCTCCTGATGAAGGGACCACTCATGAGACGCCTCAGCCATCTGGCTGAGGGCATCCGCTAGCTGGCTGGAAGCTCATGCTATGTGAATTGCCAGGAGATTGGCATCCAACCTGCGCATGAAGGTCCAGGTGAGGAGGGCCTTCCATCACAAACGAAGGGAGTGCATCCTGCCCTGCTTGTTCAGGTAGTACACTGTTGTAGTATTGTCCATCTGGACCTGCATGACCAGACTCCCTGACAAATGGAGCGAATTTCATCAGAGCAAGGTACAGTGCATGAAGCTCCAGCAGGCTGATGTGGTAAAAGGACTCCCTGGGGGTCCACAGCCCATGGGGTGTGGTCCCCCAGTTGTGCTCCCCATTTCACCAGAGATGCATCAGCTGTCAGGGTGACAGTCAGCTCTCGGTGGACAAATGGGACTCCTTCCTTCAGATGATCCAAGATGTGCCACCACTGGATGGCATCCCACATGGGCGGAGTCACCATCTGGTCTAGGTGACCTAGGCGCCGAGACAACTGGTGGTCCAGCTCCCACTGCAGCTCCACTAGCATGCCTGTCTGACCAAGCTGGCACAGGATGCCTTGTACGCCATCATCCGCAGGAAGTCCTAGGCAGGGCGCAAGCACCCAACTATAAATGATCAGGCAAAGGAGGCTAGATCCGATGCCCAGTTCACAGGGAGTCAGGCCTTAACCCAGAGGGATTCTAGCTCTGCCCCGATGAAGTGGATAACCTGTGAGGGGTTAAGCTCGGACTTGGTCAGGTTGATCAGAAGGCCCAAGTCTCTGCAGGTCTGGAGAGCTAGATCCCTGGACTACTCCACCACCTCTCTGGATGGCCAGTCCCCTGGTTATGACAGATTTGGACTCCTCAGCACCGCAGGAAATACTGCCACTACCACAATGCACTTGATGAAGACCCTGGGGGCCAAGGAGAGACCAAAAGGCATAACCTGGAACTCACAGAGTACCCCCTCTGCATGGAACCGGAGGTACCACCAGTGGGATGGATGGACTGGAAGAAAAAAATGACTCACCTGTAGTAATGTTGTTTGTTTCCAGGGATCCACTAATATTATTACTCTTTGCAGTGTCCTTTAAGCTCAGCACTGCCCCAGAGCCAAATGGAATGCTATGCTAATTATGGAATGTTTAGCTCGTGCATTCATTTTCAAACTGCCCTAGTCTAACTACCTGGATTCTACCTCCGATTTCTGTGAAGCCTGCAAAGAGGCCATAGTAAATATATAAATAAATAAAACAATGAATAATTTCGAGTTAATGGCCATCAGGGCCATGAAAAGTAGTAATAGGCCACGAAATGGCTGAGAAAAACATGAAATGAGTCCTCTTTTCTGAGCCAGATGCACCCTTAGAAAAGAACCTAGTAGTTAAGTATTAGGGAATGTGCCAACAAATGACATACCCGTTATACGTAAGCAATAATACCCGACAGGGTGGGCGGTATTGTGCTATACCGGACCGCCCAGGGGCGTAATGAGGCCCGACGCCGCAGGCGGAGGGCCTTATAGCCCCTGGAAGGTCCGGTATTGCCAATACCGCCCACCCTGGAGGGTATTATTGCGCTTAGAAAATGGGCACTGTAGAATAAAATTAGTTTACTAAAACGAGTTTGTAAAATATTAGTTTAACATATGTTTTGAAATAAAATAGTTCCTCCGCTATTACAGTGCTTTAGGCTCTTGAAGTTTTGGTCCTGGTTGTCATGGTTACTCCTCTGTGCCTGCCCCCCTCAACAAAGCAGTATCACCGGTAGAAGGAAGAGCCTATGACAACAGGTGAAGGAAAAGTGTGTTCTGTTCCTTGTGTTTTGTTTCTTGCTTTTTTTTTTTTTTGCCTGCTAGAGTTTTGATAGTGGGAAAACCAGGTACAAGGAAGTGGAATATCGGGAGCTCACCGGTGATCATCTACTACGGAGGTGCGAGTTTCTATTTTAAAGTAAAGAGACTGGCGGGAAGATACTGTGGGAGAAGGCTGAGAGGGCACTCTTGGCGATCAACCACTGAGGTGCAAGTTTGGCTGAGAGGGCGGCCAGTCAGCTGTAGGATTTTTTTTCGAGTCATGGTACCTGGAAGGATCATGAGTTCACTGAATGGGACAAGGGAGTTGAAGATCAGGAGCTCGCAGCGATCGTATATTTAAAACTAAACTGATGGACACGAATCATTTGAAGGACTCACCACGATCGGGCAGTGTCATGTGGCTGACAGAAACAAGGTTTGCCCCATTTGAATTTCTGTTAGGGAGCCCAGCAGCGAATATTGGGAAAGCAATATAGAACGGGTGTGTGTGTGGTCGGTTGGCAGCTTGGATTGTGTGGGCCTGACATCAGGAGCGGATTGGGTGACATCAAGGAATGCCAGCAAGTGATCTGCAATCATTCTGTGCTGGTTGGTACAAATGATTTGTTTGAGTGGAGTGGGGAGATACGGAACTGACAGCTACTTAAATTTTATTTAAAAGTTGAGGTACACATGCATCTAACCATCTGCTGCCAATAGCCTGTTCAAATTAAACAGAAAAAAAAAAAAAAAAAACCAAGAGTGAGGGTGCATGGAAGTACCAATGGGCTCGTACTGTGTTGCAGTACCCATGTGAAGCCGATAAGGAGTGACTGTTTGTCATTGCACTTTGAACAGTTTTTGTTTACTGATAAATCCATTATGTATTTTGTTTCTGAAAAACAAAAACAACACTTGCGATTGGGGGGGCTGCATACGGGAACTTCGCCCACTAAGTGAGAGAGAAAAAATGGCGTCAGTTTAAAATTAATTTGACTGCTTTGGCCCAATGATTAAGGAGGGTGGGCACAGGGATATTTCAAAGGGTGAAGGGGCACTTGGGACTGGCACTTTTAATGCCCCGGGCTCTGTTGTCTGATAAACGCCCACCTTGCTAGGTCTATCAGCCAATCAGAGCCTAGGATTTTCTTAGCCCATTTTCTAAAGAAAGACATCTCAACTGTACAGAGTATTTTTCTGAGATTCTAAGGGGAGGACCAGGGGTGGGGAGTGATAATATTAGTGGATCCCTGGGAATAAACAACATTACTACAGGTGAGTAATTTTTAATTCTAACCCCAGGAATCCACTAATATTATTACTCTTTGAGACTATGTAGCAGTACCACTAGGAGGCGGGCAGAATCTATTTAGGAAAAAGACTCTGCAAAACAGCCCTTCCAAAATTGGCATCACTCCTGGCCGGGTATCCAGGCTGTAATGCTTAGTAAAGGTATGGACTGATCTCCAAGTAGCTGCTTTACAAATTTCCTGAAGAGGAACATCTCTGGCAGCTGCAACGGTGGCAACCGTGCCCCTTGTGGAATGGGCCCTAAAACCTGAAGGAGGGACCTTGCCACCTTTGTGTAGCAAAATTGAATACACTGGACTATCCATCAAGATAAAGTCCTCTTTGAAGCAGGAGATCCCTTACCTACTTCCCCATTGGTAAGGAACAACTGTTGTCTGTCCTGCCTATGATCCTTAGTGTTGGCTATATAATAGCTCAATGCTTTTTTCACATCCAGACTATGCAGCCTACGCTCACCAGAACTGGCGTGTGCTGTAAAAAACACTGGTAAGGTAATAGATTAATTTAGATGAAAGTCAGAAACTACTTTGGTAAGGAATTTTCTGTTAGTTCTCAACACTGCCTTATCATTGTGGAAAGAAATATAGTCCTTTTCCACACAAAGGGCTTGTAACTCACTTATCCTCCTAGCAGAGGTAAGTGCCACAAGGAAAACTACCTTCCAGGTAAGGTATTCTAGCTCTGCAGCAGCCATTGGTTCAAACTGCGGGAGCATAAGCTGGACAATACAAATGTTGAGGTCCCAAGCTGGCACTGGTTCCCTATGTGGGGAAAACAGGTGTAAGAGGCCCTTAAAGAACCTTTTAAATATAGGGTTCGAGGCTATTGATACTCCTTTCCCTACAGAGAGGTAGGCTGAAAGTGAAGCAAGATGAACTTTTAGGGTTAAATGTTGCAATCCTAGAGAATGCAGATGGGACAAATCTAGGATGATTGGAATGCCAGCCTGTGCTCGCGCTAGGCCCTTTCCTGTACACCAAATGGAAAATCTTTTCCATTTTGAAGCATATGTTTTCTTAGTAGAAGGCTTTCTATAACTTCTAAGGACTTCTAAAACTGTTTGAGAGTATTGGGAGTCTGGGTACTCCAAGTCCTCAAGAGCCAAGCTTTGAGTCTGAGAGATCTGAGATTGGGGTATACCACCCTGCCTTGGAAGGAAGTCAGCAGGTTGTACCTATGAGGGAGGTAGATCGGTCTGTCCACTGACACTGAGAGTAACAGGGAATACCAAGGCTGTCTTAGCCAGTCTGGTGCTATCGGAGTCATCGAGGCTGGTTGTGACCTGAGCTTGATGAGTACTCTGAGAATCAATGGAAAAGGAGGAAAGGTATAAAGGTATTTTCCTGTCCAATGGAAGATCAGGACATCCACTGGGACAGTTCCCTACACTGGGGCCCTGCAGCAACAAAGGGATAAATGGTGATCCTGGTGTGAAGCAAAAATGTCTAGCTCTGGGGTTCCCCACCGCCTGAATAGAACTTTCACTACTTGGCTGTTTACTGCTCATTCGTGATGGGCCTGGTTTATCCTGCTCAATGCATCTGCCAGTGTACTGACTTTTCCTGGCAAATGAATTGCTTCTAGAGAGGCATTTATGGAGTAAATGAGACTCCATATTTTCATTGCCTCTGTACATAGTGGAGTGGATCTTGTCCCTCCCTGTTTGTTGATATAGTACATTGTAGTGGTATTGTCTGTTCTGACTTGAACCACTTTTCCCTTTATGAGATGAACGAAAGCCTGAATGGCCAAGTGCACTGCTCTTAACTCTAAGATTTATGTGCAGGAGTGACTCTCCAGCACTCCAAGACCCGTGAACTGTGTGATCCCCCATGTGGGCACCTCACCCTAGGAGGGAGGCATCTGTTGCGAGTATCAAGGACGGGGGTTCCTGTAGGAAGGGAACACCTTCCCTTAGGTTGTCAGGATCTTTCCACCACTGTAAGGCCTGTATAAGAGTTTTTGTTACAGGGATTAGTTTTGAAAGTGGATCTCATCTCTGGGACCAAAGGGCCCTGAGGTGAAACTGAATGTCCCTCATTTGAAATCTTGCACCAATGACTGTGCCTGTTGCTGCAGCCATGTGCCCTAGCAGCTGTAAAAACTGAATTGCTGGTTTTGGCCTGCCTAGGACAAATGAGTTTGCTAGAAGCTGGATAGCCTGTACTCTTTCCAAAGGAAGGAAGGCCTTTCCCAGAATTGTATTGAGTTCTGCTCCTATGAACTGCAATACTTGGACTGGGGTGAGAACCGATTTCTTTAGATTTAGAAGAAATCCCAGGGAGGAGAGAACACTTTGAACTAGCAGTAAGTGTGCTGACACTTGCTGGGATTTTCCCACAATCAGCCAGTCATCCAGATAAGGAAAAACTGTGACACCCAGTTTTCTGAGATGTGCCACTACTACTGCTATGCACTCTGTGAACACTCTTGGTGCAGAGGTAAGGCCTAAAGGAAGTGTTGAGAACTGGTAGAGGCCTGAGGGGAGAGTGAACCTGAGATACCTTCTGTGTGATTCTCTGACAGGGATATGAAAGTAAGCATCTTTTAGATACAGAGAGGCCAACCAGTCCCCTGTTTGTAATGTTGGCAGAATTATTGACATTGTTACCATTTTGAACTTGGGTTTGACCAAATACTTGTTTAAACATCTGAGGTCTAGTATAGGCCGCCACTCTCCAGTCTTTTTTGTTGTTAGGAAGTATCTGGAGTAAAACCCTTGCCTTCTTTGATTTAACGGAATAGGCTCGACTGCTTTTATCAATAGTAATTTTTTTTACCTCCTGCTCCAGCAATTTTCTCTGTGATGGAGGAACTGATGCAAAGCGTTTTACTCTTAGAGGTGGAAGGGTCTTATAATAATAATAATAAACTTTATTTATCTATGCCTTTCTTAAAACCAAGGCGCATTACAATAAAATACAGAATAAAAACATACTAAAACATCATAAAACTGAAATAACAGCGGGGCAATTAATAGGCATCAAAATTATCTACAAATGCCTTATTCCATAAAAAAGACTTTAGGCCCTTTTTAAAACCCTCCACCGTCATGCACTCTCGAATCCAATGTGGTAGAGAATTCCAGAGGGTCGGCACCACGAACATAAATGCTCGGGCGCCAGAAGATTTTAAAATGACCCTCGGGATTTCTAGCAACCCCTCGTTGGCTGAGCGGAGTGGTCGCGTCGGTCGGTAAGGCACCAGAAGCTCTTTCAGGTAATCCGGGCCCAACCCGTGTAGGGCTTTATAAGTCAGGAGACCGACTTTAAAGGTGATCCACCACTGAATCGGCAGCCAGTGCAGGTCTCGGAGCACTGGTGTAATATGAGAGGAACGAGAGGTCCCGTAACAACCGGGCTGCCGAGTTCTGCACTAGCTGCAAGCGGCGGATATCAACCCCAGGCAGCCCAAAGTAAAGGGAGTTGCAGTAGTCCAGAGGCGAGGTCACAAAAGGCGTGGATCAGCGTGGGTACGTCGCCAGATGGAACAAGGCGCTTGATCCTGGCGATGTTCCTAAGATGGTAAAAGGATACCTTAACGACCACCGACACTTGCGCACGCAATGTCAGCTGATCGTCAAGGATCACCCCCAGGTCTCGCACCTGTTCAGAAATCGGGAGCTCCACATCTCCCAGGAATAAACCAGAGGTTTGAAGTGCCCCGGACCCCTCAATCCGGCGGCCAGGATCCACAACCAACACCTCCGTCTTCCCGGAGTTCAACTTCATCCAGCTGGACCTCATCCAATCCTGGATCTCCCTGAGACAGTTGTTAAACACTGAGAGTGCTCTATTCTGGTCAGGTACAAAAGACAGATAGAGCTGGGTATCATCGGCATAACAATGAAACTCCAGCCCATATCGTCTTACAATGTCTCCGAGGGGAAGCATGTACACCGCAAACAACATGGGGGATAGCACAGAGCCCTGAGGCACCCCACAGGTCAGAGCAGTAGGATTGGAGGGAAAAAATCCCCGATACCACCCTCTGAGTTCTACCTGTGAGGAAGGTTGTAAACCATCTGTGCACCAAACCAGACAACCCACAGATGCATCTCAGGCGCTCAAGCAGCACCCCATGGTCTACAGTGTCAAATGCTGCTGACAAATCCAGAAGGACCAAAATGGACCGTTTTTTCTGGTCTCTCGCCATCAGGAGATCATTGAGGACCCGAACCAGTGCAGTCTCAGTGCTGTGTCTCTCACGAAAACCTGACTGAAGAGGGTCGTAGATGTTATGGATGGTAAGATGGTTGTCCAACTGGGCTGCCACCACTTTCTCGATTACCTTCCCAACAAAGCGGAGGTTCGAGATGGTTCTGTAGTTTGCCAGGGAGTCGGGGTCCAAAGATGCCTTTTTCAACACTGGTGTCACCACCGCTTCCTTCAGGGAGGCGGGGATATTCACCAGTGTCCAAGGTACCAGACTATCCTGGCTAGAACCGGGAAGATAACCTCCCTACAGCCCATAATCAGGCCTGTGGGACCCGGATCTAAACTACAGCTTGTGGTGCGCATACCCTGGACAATCCTCATAACATCCTCGATTTCCGGCCTTATGAAGGAACTCCAGGTGAACAGTGTGCTTGCGACCATAGGCTGGACCACCACAACTCCCATGGAGGGGGCGGCGCAAATCTCGGCCCTGATGTCGGCCACCTTATCGGCAAAGAATCGAGCAAGCTCCACACACTGTAACTGTGAAAAGGCTCGACGAACCTGCAGACAGGCTGGGTTGCACAGCCTGTCTACGGTTCGGAAGAGCTGGGCTGGTCGATTCTGAGCAGCACCAATTTCTCCGGACAGGAACACTGCCTTCTTATGAGTAATTGCTGACTGATAGAGTTTATAATGCTCTAGGAGTCTAAGATGGTCGGCATCTGAGCCGGACTTCCGCCAAAATCTCTCCAACCTGCTACCAAGTCTCCGCAACTCCCTCAGATCCTGATCAAACCAGGGGGATCGGGGGCGAAGGGAGAGAGGCCGCACACGGGTGGGAGCAATTAAATCCAAAGCGGAGGTGACAGCCTTATTATAGGCTTGCACCACTACTTCCGGATTTAAGCTCAACCCAGGAAATTCTGATAGGTCAAGAACCGCAGTTAGACCGGTGGGAGTAACATCCCGTAAAGGGCGGTACTTGACCATCTCCACTGGGGTAGGTCTACGCAGTGAGGTGCAAAAATTGAACCTCACAGTGTGGTGGTCGGACCAACCGACTGGTTCCACCCCCACATCGGAGGCTTCCAACCCCAGCAGGAAGACCAGATCGAGTGAGTGGCCACGTTTATGAGTAGCAGAGGTAACCACCTGTGTGAGGCCCAATGAACACATCATATGGAGGACGTGCTGACCAAAGAGCAAGAGTTCGTCGTCGATCCAGGCATTAAAAATCACCCAGCACCATCAACCTGGGCGATTCAAGTACCAGGTCGACGATGAAGTCCGCCACTTCCTTTAAGAATAGTTTTTCGTCACCGGGTGGGACGATAGACGAGAACTATTCTATAGCCCCCACCTGCCACCACGACACTCTCAAAGGATCTGGTCTCCTCCACTGGAACACTAGTGAGGTCCAATTTGGTCTTAAAACAGACCGCAACCCCCCCAACCCTGCGATCCAATCTCGGGCGGTGAATCACCGAATACCCGGCCGGAATTGCTGCCTCAAAAACTGGGCCCGCATTACTATCCAGCCAGGTTTCGGTGATGCAAGTCAGGTCCGCCGTACCTACCAAGTCCACAACAATGGCAGTCTTGTTCACAACGGACCTGGCATTGCACAACACCGCCCGAGTTGAATAGAACTCCTGGGAAGCCCCGACCACCTGCCCACCATTTAAAAAAGTGGTGGTGCCCTTGGGTATGCGGACCAACCAGGAAGGACCTCATTCGTTACTCCATTTCACCCCAGGGCGTCTTCTGGACTTAACTACCCGGACGCAAACACCCCCCTCCTCCATCCTCCACTGTTCATGCCCCCCCGCCCCTCCGAACCCCACCACGCGCAATTCCCAAGGCCCGACAGCGTTGGTAAACAGGGAAAGGCAAGGGGGGGGCAAAGAAAGGGCGGAGGGCATGAAGAGCTGCAGATGAATAGTGCATGACGGGGGTGTAAACAAGAATAACTAACGTCAACCATAAACAGCAGGCCAAAACAAAGATCTCAAAACTCCCGAGAAATCTCAATAAAATTAGAATAAAATACTAAACTTAAAAACACATGTCAACTTAAGATAAATAAACTAAACAATCAAAATATCCAAATAAACATACAACAGAATAATAAATACTTAACAACAACCAGTTCAATTAAATATTAAAAAGTCAGTTTTTGAAACAGTGGAGCTCCCACCTTCCACCGCAAAAATGTCCAAACATAGAGGCACGAACTCTCACTCCATGCTTCCAATAAAGTAAATTAAAATAAAATAAAAATCCAAAAATACAGAAAAAAAGGGAAACAAAGGGAGAGACCCTGACCCACTATTTCCAGGACTGGTTCCAGTCCTGGAAATAGTGGGAAAGCTGAGGATATATAGGCTAATTCCTTTAATGCTATGCAGGACTCCAATCCTCCTGAGTCACTCATCACAACACGAGACTTGACTCACGAATCACTAGTTCGGAGTGGCGACAAGATGACCCGAGTCACTTTGGGGGAGCCTACCTAAAACAAAACCCAATGGAAAAAGTCATTTAAATTAATAAATATCTTAATTACTTAAATAGCTAGTAATATAGAAACAGACTCTGACGGCAGATAAGGACCACTTGGCCCACCTAGTCTGACCATTTCCCTACCTACAGGATAAGCTGCAGATCCTAGTTAACCAACAGCCTATTTCTTCTTACCCCCCCACAAGAACTGCCTTATGTCTGTCCTATGCATTCTTGAATTCTCCCAGTTTTAGACCCCACAACCTCCTCTGGGAAGGCTATTCCAAGCATCCACTACCCTCTCTGTGAAAAAAATACTTCTTCACATTGCCCCTGAGCCGTCCCCCATCTATCTTCAAACTGTGTCCCCTTGTTCTTGCACATCTCTTTTTCTGAAAGATGCTACCCTCTTGGACTTTGATTCCACTGAGGTACTTAAAAGTTTCTATTATTTCCCCCCTCTCCCTCCTTTACATAGGAACATAGAATTTGACGGCAGATAACGACCACTTGGCCCACCCAGTCTGCCCATTTCCCTACCTAATGGATAAGCTGCAGATCCTAGTTAACCAGCAGCCTACTTCTTTCTACCCCCAACCCCTAGAATTGCCTTATGACTGTCCCATGCATGCTTGAATTCAACCACAGTTTTTGACTCCACAACCTCCTCCGGAAGGCCGTTCCATGCATCCACAACCCTCTTTGTGAAAAAATACTTCCTTACATTACCTCTGCGCCGCTGCCCCTCTATCTTCAAATTGTGCCCCCTTGTTCTTGCACACCTCTTTTTTTGAAAGATGCTACCCTCTTGGACTTTGTTGATTCCCTTAAGGTACTTGAAAGTTTCTATCATGCCCCCCCTCTCCCTCCTTTCCTCGAGGCTATACATATTAAGCTCCTTTATACCCTCTTCATATGTCTTCCGGTGCAGACCCTGCACCGTTTTAGTTGCCCTCCTCTGGACAGCTTCCATCTTGTCTATGTCCTTGTGGAGATTGGGTCTCCAGAACTGCACACAGTACTCCAGATGGGGTCTCACCAGCTGTCTGTACAGAGGGATAACAACTTCCTGTTTTCTACTGGTAATGCCTCTCCCTATGCATCCCAGTATCCCCCCAGCCCTCCTTACTGCCCTCTCACATTGTTTGCCCACCTTTAAGTCATGTGATATGACTACCCCAGGTCCCTTTCCATTTTATTGTTGTTAATATCTCACCCCATTGTGTACCCTTCCCTGGGTTTTGTTTCCCAGGTGCATTACCTTGCACTTCTTAGCATTGAATCTAAGCTGCCATACATTTGACCATTCCTCTAACATTGCCAAATCCCTTCTCATCCTTTCCACCCCACCTTGTGCATCAATTCTGTTGCAGATCTTTGTGTCATCTGCAAAGAGACATACTTTTCCTTCCAGTCCCTCTGCAATATCGCTTATAAAGACATTGAAGAGGACCAGTCCTAATACTGAACCCTTCGGTACCCCACTAGTAACCCCCCTTTCTTCAGAGTGGACTCCATTTACTATTACCCTCTGTGTCCTATTCTCCAGCCAATTCTTTACCCAGGCTATCATCTTGGAACCCACTCCCAGGCTGGCTAACTTGTATATTAATCTTTTGTGTGGGACTGAGTCAAATGCCTTGCTAAAGTCTAGGTAGGCCATGTCCACAACCCCTCCCTGATCTACTACTTTGGTCACCCAGTCAAAGAAATCTATTAGATTCGTCTGGCATAACCTTCCCGCTGTGAATCCATGCTGCCTTGGGTCCCATGCCCCTCTGGCCTCTAGGTACTCAACAATTCTTTCCTTCAGAAGTGATTCCATCATTTTCCCTATCACTGAGGTTAAACTAACAGGTCTGTAGTTTCCTGCTTCTGCCCTGCTCCCACTTTTGTGAAGGGGAATAACATCTGCCCTCCTCCAGTCCTCAGGTACCACCCCATCCTCCCGTGATTTGTTAAAGAGGGTAGTCAGTGGTGTCACTAGTTCTACCCTTAGTTCTTTTAGAATTCTGGGATGAATCCCATCAGGCGCCATTGCTTTGTCCACCTTCAATTTTAAGAGTTCTTTCAGAACCCTTTCTTCTGTAAATGGGCTGGTATCAACTTCTGTATCCAGAGTGTTTCTATTGTTTGTTTTAGGTACTTCCCCCTCTTCATTTGTACATACTGAGCAAAAATATTTGTTTAGTATCTCTGCCTTTTCAGTCACCCTCTGCCCACCCCCTTCCCCTTTATTAAGCTTCACTATCCCTCCCTTGTTCTTCCTTCACTCCCTGATGTACCTAAAGAAGGTTTTATCCCCCTTTTTAACTGAGTTGGCTATCTTTTCCTCGGTTCGGGCCTTTGCTGTTCTGACTGCCTTCCCAGCTTCCTTTTGCTTTAACTGATACAATTCTCTGTCCTGCTCCTTCTGTGATTCCTTGTACTTTCTGAATGCTTTCTTTTTCTCTTGAACCTTCACTGCCAATTCCTTTGAGAACCATAGTGGTTTCTTACATCGTTTTGTTTTGTTTATTTGCTTCACACAAAGGCTTGTTACCTCTGTAATGGCAGCTTTTATTATTCCCCATTGTTCTTCCACCTCTCCTTCCTGCCCATTTGCTAGTGCATTCCTTAGGCACTCACCCATTTTGGCAAAGTCAGCCCTCCTGAAGTTCAGTACTTTTGCCTTTGTATGGCTTGACTCTATTTCTGTGTTTATTGTGAACCATACTGTTCGATGGTCACTAGTTCCCAGTTGGCTACCCACTTCTACATCTGTGATCCTCTCTCCATTTGAGAGAACCAGGCCTAAGATTGCTCCCTCTCGAGTGGGATCCAATGCTAGTTGTCTAAGGCATGCCCCCTGTAGGGCATCTAGAATAACCCCACTCTTAGAAGTGGCTGCTGCAACTGCACTCCAGTTAACATCTGGCATATTCAGATCACCCATCAGCAATATCTCCCCTTTTTCTGCCACTCTAAGTATACTTTCTATCATTTCCTTGTCCATTTCCTCCCCCTGAGAGGGTCTATATACAACCCCTGTGCGGATTGTGGTGCCACTGCCTGCCTCCAAATTGACCCACAGTGCTTCTTCTCCTCCCTGTTTACCCTTTTGTTCTGTTGCTTTGATTCCTTCCCTTATGTAGAGAGCTACTACTCCTCCTCTTTTACCCTCCCTGTCCCTCCTGTAGATAGTGTATCCTGGTATGTTTACGTCCCAGTCATGGTTCTGTGTGTACCATGTTTCTGTGACTGCCATGATATCCAGATGTTCCTCCTCCATCAAGGCCACTAATTCAGGAAGCTTGTTACCCAGACTACGGGCATTGGTACCCATTGCTCTCCATTTTTTGATGGCTTTACCTTCTGTAGCAGCACCCCCCACTGACCTTTCTGCCTTTCCTCAAGGGTATACATATTAAGCTCCTTTAGTCTCTCCTCGTATGGCTTCTCTTGCAGACCATGCACCATTTCAGTTGCCCTCCTCTGGACTGACTCCATCCTGCCTATGTCCTTGTGGAGATGGGGTCTCCAGAACTGGACGCAGTACTCCAGATGGGGTCTCACCAACTGTCTACACAGAGGGATAACAACTTCCTGTTTTCTGCTGGTGATGCCTCTCCTTATACAACCCATTATCCCCCCAGGCCTCCCTACTGCCTTCTCACATTGCTTGCCAACCTTAAGGTCATCTGATACGATTACCGCCAGGTCCCTTTCCATTTTTATTGTTGTTACTACCTCCACCCCCCATTGTGTACTCTTCCCGAGTTTTTGTTTGCCAGGTGCGTTATTTTGCACTTCTTTGCACTGAATCCAAGCTGCCATAGTTCTGACCATTCCTCCAACCTTGCCAAGTCCCCTCTCATCGTTTCCACGCCTCCTTGTGCATCAACCCTGTTGCAGATCTTTGTGTCATCTGCAAAGAGGCATACTTTTCCTTCCAGTTCCTCTGCAGTGTCACTTATAAAGACATTAAAAAGGACTGGACCCAGTACTGAACCCTGCAGTACCCCACTAGTAGCCCCCCTTTTTTCAGAGTGGACTCCATTTACAATTACCTTCTGTGTCCTGTTGTCCAGCCAATGTTTTACCCAGGCTGGTTGATTTGTTTATTAATCTTTTGTGTGGGACTGTGTCAAATGCCTTGCTAAAGTCTAGGTAGGGCATGTCCACAGCCCCTCCCTGGTCTACTACTTTGGTCACCCAGTCAAAGAAATCGATTAGGTTCATCTGACATGACCTACCCGCTGTGAACCCATGCTGCCTTGGGTCCTGTGCCCACTGGCCTCTAGGTACTCAACAATCCTTTCCTTCAGAAGCGATTCCATCACTTTCCCTACCACAAAGGTCAAACTGACAGGTCTGTAGTTTCCTGTCTCTGTCTTGCTCCCACTTTTGTGAAAGGGAATCACATCCGCCTTCCTCCAGTCCTCACGTACCACACCATCCTCCCATGATTTGTTAAAAAGGGTAGTCAGTGATGTCACTAGTTCTCCCCTTAATTCTTTTAGAATTCTGGGGTGAATCCAGTCAGGCCCCATTGTTCTATCCACCTTCAGTTTTAGGAGTTATTTCAGAATCCTTTCTTCTGTGAAAGGACTGGGATTGACCCCCTATACAGAGTGCTTCTGTTAACTGGATTAGGTACCCCCCTCCTCTTTTGTGAATACTGAGCAGAAGTATTAATTCAGTATCCCTGCTTTTTCACTGTCCTTCTCTGCCCACCCACCGTCCATTCTTTTCAGTGTCACTATCCCTCCCTTTGTCCTTCTACGCTCCCTGATGTACCTATAAAAGGTTTTATCCCCCTTCTTAACCGAGTTGGCTATCTTTTCCTCAGTTTGGGCCTTTGCTATTCTGACTTCCCTCCCTGCTTCCTTCTGCTTTAACTGGTACGG
Organism: Neoceratodus forsteri; assembly: GCA_016271365.2. Lineage (NCBI taxonomy): Eukaryota > Metazoa > Chordata > Ceratodontiformes > Ceratodontidae > Neoceratodus > Neoceratodus forsteri. The sequence continues at coordinate 1,064,526,967 of CM057455.1, read as the reverse complement.
TTCTCTATCCTGCTCCTTCTGTGTATCCTTATATTTCCTAAATGCTATCTTTTTTCTCCCTGACCTTCCCTGTCACTTCTTTTGAGAACCACAGTGGCTTTTTCTTTCGTTTTGATTTGTTTATTTGCTTCACACAAAGGCTTTTTGCCTCTGTGATAGCAGTTTTGATGTTTCCCCATTGTTGCTTCACCCCTCCTCCTTGCCTGTTTGCTAGTGCTTTTCTAAGGCACTCTCCCATCTTGCCAAAGTCAGTCCTCCTGAAGTCCAGTACCCTCACTTTTGTATGGCTTGACTCTGTAGCCGAGTTTATCATGAATCACACTGTTTGGTGGTCACTTGTTTAGTAGCTTAAAAAACAACAAAAAAGGCAGAGAAATGAATGCCTGCCACTGCCATGGCATTGAGGATATATAAGCGGAGTCCTTTAATGCCCGGACTGCACTCATGTCATAGTCACATGACTGTTTACAAAAGCACGACTCACAATCAAAGCAAGTCAAGCAAGCAATGTACATTGGCTCACTGCCTCAGCTGGAGGCTACTGTAGTTAAATACCTATTACCTACCTTAAAAAAAGAAAAAAAAGCAGCCAGTGATTGCCTGCCACTGCCACAGCACTGAGGATATATAAGCTGATTCCTTTACTGTCAGACTTGGACTCATGTCACAGTCACACGACTAGACTTGAGTCACAGTATAGCTTGACTGACTCAACCTAAGAAAGTCAAGCAAGCAACTTATACTGGCTCACTGCTTCAGCTGGAGACTACTGTAGCTAAATACCTAGTATATTAAAAAAGGAAAAAAGCAGCCAGCCAGGCACCATGGCATTTGGGATATATAGGCTAATTCCTTTAAATGCCACAATCTCTCACAGTTGGCTTAGCTCAGCAGATTGGCTCTGGCTGTTGGCTTGGCTTGGACTCAGTGAGTGGTGAGTACAGGCAGGAGTTCTGTGGTGGTTGTGGTGGTAGGGTACTACATTGAGAAAGTAAATATGAAGAACACAAATCTCTCCAAATTTATTTGCACTACTTACTATTACTTTTAATAACTTTTCTTGAGGGGACTGGGTCTTGGAGGGAGCCCCAGGTTGTGAAGTGAGGATGGAGGAGGGACACTCAGCCTAGTAATAGCCAGACAGTGAGCCTTGATTTTCCAATCAGAATCGTTCTGATTCTAAGTAGTGCTCTTGCTGTACCTGCTTCTAAAGCTAGTAGCACACTACTTCAGTGAAGTGCAGCTCTGTCTGCATCTGCAACTTTAGTCTGCACCACCACCAGGAGTGGAGTGACTAGACATTCCTTTCGTATTCATCAACTCTCATCTTTAAGTTACTGACAATTTAACATAACAAAAATGTAAATCAATCAACTTACTACTCGTACTCACTGAGCTATTTCTGTGTAGTACTTTTGGTATTGGTAGCATTTTGTGCTGTAAGCTAAGAGTACAATAAAACACTTTACTTATAACGGTATGTCACTCACATTTCAGACTGCAATGAAATGAAATTTTTTTTATATATATATATCTACTTGCAGTGCTTGAAGCTCCATGCTTGTCATCAGGTCAGGGGGAATCTGACTTAGTCAATAAAAAATATATTTCTTTTCCACATACTTGACTCATCTTTATTTTCTCTCATTAAATTCATAATGTGTAATTTACTAGTATTTTAACTACTTTTACATGTAAAATTTGGTTAAAATTGCATTATTTTTGACTATATTAGGTTTTCCCATTGGAATGCATTATACGGTAACCGCGGTATCACACTCCGCGGTTATAATACCGTCAAAATTTCATACCGTGACAACCCTGTAGCCAGGTCCTGTGATGCATCACAACTGCTGCTGCCACAGACCAGGCGCAGGAGTCTCCGACGTCCAAAGTTGTCCAATGCTGGTGTTTAGCCAGCACTCAAACCTGGTCTCTGACGATTTTAACCACCATCTGCAGATCACCAGAAAGGTGAGGGAGGACAGAGTCAAGGACTCCTATCAGAGAGTGACCAGAGTTGACCATCATTAAGGCATAACTCGCCTGACAGAGACCCAGGGAGGATGCAGTGTGAACTTTTTTGGCTGTTTAGTCTAGCTTCTTGGACTCCTTGTCAGCGAGGTTGTCCACATCCCTGACATTGCTGGTCTTACAAAAGACTGAGTCAGCCACAAACCCATTGGCCGAGGGGTGCTCTAAGAAACTGGACAGGGAACAAATCGGGACCACATATTTGTGAACCATACGAGGGTGACAGGGACTTCCTGCCACTCTTGAGGACCGACCTTTTCTTAAATCTATTGCAACAGTTCTTCTATTTCTTAGCCTAATCTATTCTTCACAATTTCTAGTCCATAAGGTTGGCCACGTATGGGCACGCTTTCCCTTTCTCGACTATGCTACAGTGTCCTCTTTAATTTTCCTTTTCCCTCTCAGGTCATCGTACAGGGAGGTTATTGTTGTGACCTCCAGCTGATATAAAACAGGCTGTGTTCCTCATTGTTGGATTTAGTATGCAATGGCACTATGTCATAAAAAAAACATTGGTGTATATACCTTGTGTGTATGAAACCTAGAAATGTTGAAAATACCATGGCACTAGGTGTTTTTGATAAAGGTAAAAAGTACTAGGTGACTGTATATTATAGAAATGAAGTTAGCTGTGCTATTTAAAATGCATGTAAATTGTTGTAAACTGAGACAGTCTAAAAGGTCATAGAGATTTGCAGATGTCCAAAGATGCTTTGCATTTTGGGAGTATGTGTGATGATGTGTTTCTTTGAAACTTGGCTTATTGTCAATGTCCTTTGGGGTAACCTTTGTATCTGTGTTTCTGCATGGAGGTTCTTTGTTTTTAACTTGTTATTTTTTTTATTTGAGCACCCACCACCCAAGCAAACAAGGCCCACATAGGGGAGGCTGAATCTCAACTGCTAAGTTAGATCAGAAGTCAGTGAGTCAGTAGGTGCTGGCTAAGTGTAGAGGAAAGACTTGCATAGTCTGTTGCTATAAACTGAAGTAGGGATAAGCAATTGCTTAAGGTTATCTCCTGCATTTTGAATAAACATCACACAAGGATTGTGTGATGAACATGAAGTTCTGGTGTCTGGTCCATCTGTTATCCCACAACCCCTCCACAATGGGCTGAGGGTGCAGCGCAGAAGGCCAGATGCTGCCAGAGCCCCAGCACAGGTTCCAGGATAGCCTCCACCACCGGGAAGGGAACCCCTGAGAAATGATCTGGATGCAGTATTTCCATGAGAGTACTTGGTCCGCTTCTGGACTGGCTCCAGGGGCATCTCCACTGATTCAGAGGTCAGTTGGAGCAAAGTCCTGAAAGACACTGCCCCATGTTCAGTGGTCAGCTCTTCGGACAATTCATGGTCGAGGCCTCAGGTCCTCGAAGACTGCTTTTGGCCACTTTTCCCCCATTAACCAAGCTGGACTCATCTGACTGGGTGATCTCAACCTACAGCCAACTAGGAAGGCTGGTGGCTGGGTGGAAGACCTTGGCAGGGGCTCCATGTAAGGATTGCTTTGAGGGCAGTTCCACCCGAATTGGTGGAGAGGCCAGTGCCAGAGACACCAGGTGTGGCAGGCCTAGGCGGGCTGGACCGGGGACAACCAGGGAAGCAGGGGGCTAGAGGAAGGGGCCTACCTTGCCCGAGAACCCACTGTTGCCACATCAGCTCCTCACAGCACTGACGCAGCCTACAACAGAACCTCTCCTCATCCAAAGACAAGGAGGAGGAGTGCCGGCAAGGCTTCCAGGCCGAGTGTCAAGCGCAGGAACCCGAGCAGTCCCTCGACTGCAATCTAACAACTGAAACATCAACGGCAAGGAAAAGTGGTGGAGGGGCCACGTACAGAAAATGCACCGGCTCTTGCCACGGAACCCTAGAAGAATGCAACTCCTGGGAGGAGACCGTCTGTTCTACAGACTGCTCCCAACCCTCCTGGGAGAGGACTGAAAGAACTGGAATCCTGGAGACCAAGTCGCTTCAGTCCCCTCAGACAATGGGTTGACCGGGTTGAGAAAGATCTCGATCACCTGGTCGGCCTGTGTCACGGCCAACAAGTCTGATGGGGCACTGTGGAGCTAGCAGCCTGGCCCTCAACTAACATAGGCAAAGCTGAAACCAAGCGTTCAATGGCCATCGAGCATTTGAGGAAATCATGGGTGCACGAAGAGCGTGCTCATTCCAAGTCCCAGGACTAACAGCAGGATTTCTTTCCTTTTTATGTTTGCTTGCACGCATGTGCAAGAAACATAGTGCCACCAAACGAGAATTCACAGGTGTGCCTCCCTACTTCCAATGCCCTGCTGCCTTTTTGCAGGTGCGGCCCCACCGCGCCAATGAATGTAAGAGCTGTCTATGACAGCATTTGCAAATGCAGCGGCGTACAGTTGAAAGAATGAGCCACAGCTTGTAAGCAATTTGCATATTGCCGCCATCGTCAGTATGCAAAATGCCTCCAAGTCGGCACTGCAGTGCAAGAGCTGTCACAGACAGCTTCCACCCCCCCCCCCCAACAAGTAGCACTCTGGGAGCCCACCCTAGCATTACGCAAATATTAGCTGCGGCACAATGACCTTTGATTGGTCCCGGTAAAGACTTGTCATATTTGCGGTAGCGATAAACAATACAGTTGACTAACCATTTGAACAAAGTTTGCTTAGAAACAGTAGCCCCTTCTGTTCTTGGGACAAAACAAACAAACTGGTCAGACTTTCTAACAGTACGGGTGCGAACTAAGTAGTAACGAAGCACCCGGTGAACATTCAGAGTATGAAGAAGAGCCTTCCCCTCGGTTCGAATACTCTGGGTAGTAAACTGGTAGATGGATGTCCTGATATACTGTAAACTTAGACACTACTTTAGGCAAAAACTTAGTATTTGTCTGCAAGGATACCCTGTCCTTGTGCAAAACTAAATAAGGCTCTTTACACATCAGAGCCTGAAGCTCAGAAATCCTCCGAGCAGAAGTAATGGCAACAAAAAATGACGCTTTCCACGACAGAAAGCGCAGCTCATGACTTGCAGCCTGTTCTAAGGGAGGCAGTGTTTTTCCAAAACAAATAAAAGGTCCCGTGGGGGAACAGGGTCCCTGATGGGAGGCTTGAGGTGAAGAATACCCCACAAGAAAGTGCGGAAAAGATCCAGCTGGGCAAGAATTTTGCCCTCTACAGGTGCATGATATGCAGAGATGGCCGATAAATGCACCTTAATGGAGGAATAGCTCAGCCCTGAGTCCAACAGAGAAAGGAGGTACTCCAATATGGAATTCACTGGACAGATGAAAGGATCAAGATGGCGAGCAGAGGTCCAAATGCATAACCGCTTCCACTTCATCACATAAGTGGCCCTTAGTAGAAGGCTTCCTTGCAGCTACCAAGACATCTGCCACTCTGGGGGAAACCACAAACCAAGCAACTACTAGGACTGCAGGAGCCATGTGTGCAGGTGCAGCGACTTGAGGTCCGGATGGACCAGGGTGCTCCGCTCCTGGGAAAGCAAGCCTGAGCTCAGGGGCAGGGATATCGGGGGCTCCACTGCCAGCTGCTGAAGTAGTGGAAGACAAATCTGGTTTGGCCAGTAGGGAGCAACTAGGATCATCCCCACTCCCACCGACTGCAATTTGAAAAGGACTCTCTGTAGTAATGGAAAGGGATGGATGGCATACAGAAATCTCCCAGTCCAAGAGAGGGACAACATGTCTCGCCAGAAAACATCAAGCCCTGGATCTAGCGAGCAAAAACTGGGCCATTTGGCATTGAGTGGGGACGCGAACAGGTCCAACTCGGGCCAGCCTCACCTGTTGAACAGCTCTTCGGCCACAGATTGAAGAACTTCCCATTCGTGTACCTTGGACCGAGACCAACTTAAACTGTCAGCCAAGGTGTTTTGTACACCTGGGACATGCACAGCAGTGAGTTCCAGATGATGCTCGATGGCCCAATACCAAACTCTCATGGCTTCCCTGCAGGGGGGGGTAAGAGTGCGTCCCCCCCTTGCTTGTCTATGTAGAAGACCACTGACATATTGTCGGCCTCAAATAGGAGAGGGCCGGGGAGCAGATTCATCTGGAATGCCTGTAGGGCATAGAGTATTGCCCACATCTTCAATATGTTGATATGGAGATATTGCTCTTGGGGAGACCAAGATCCTTGGGTCTGATGGTCTGCCAAATGGGCACCCCCGGCCAGGCTGAACGTGTCCGTAGTCAGAATCTGACAAGGAGACTCCTGCTGAAAGTGGACTGCTGTGGAAAGATTGGAGGGGCTCAACCACAAAGTCAGAGTTTGACACACCGGAGTGGAGACAGTCACCAGCTGCTCCAGTTCGTCCATGCGTTGATCCCATTGGACTCAAAGGGTCCACTGTGGAACCCTCATGTGCAGGTCTGCAAGAGGGACAGTCGCAATGGCCACTGCCACGTACCCTAACAGCCTTAGGAATAATCTGGCTGGGACTTGCCATGAGGAGGAAAGCAGGCAAGTCTGATCCTGAAGGTGCTGTGCCCTGTCCGGGAGCAGGAAGACTTCCTTCAGTGGGGTCCAGAACTGCCCCAATGTACTGCAGCCTTTGGCTGGGCCACGGAGAGGACTTTGGGAGGTTGAGAGTGATCACTAGGTCTCTAAACAAGTTAAAGGTGTGTTCCATGGTGCTGATCAGCAAATCCCTGGAGGGAGCTGTCAAGAGTCAATCATCCAGGTAGGGGAAGACATAGTGACCTTTCCTCCCGAGGGCTGAAGGCACTACTTCTAGGCACTTTGTAAAAAACTCATTGGGCCGAGGACGGGCTGAAGGGCAGGATGTGGAATTGGTAGTGGCTGCCTTATGAACATACGAAACTGCCAGCAGACACTGTCCATATGGTCTATCTAGTCTGCTCGAGGGTGCAGCTAGCAAATCTCTTACACTGCCGCTGCCCCTGGAAGCTAAAGCAAAGGAACCTACTGTGGGGTTGAAAGACCAAAATGTGGAGGTAAGCGTCCTCATATCCAGGGAGCACATCCAAACTCCCTGATGAAGGAAGGGGAGCAGGCCTGGAAGGGTGACCATCCTGAAGTGTTTGTATTATATATACTTGTTCGGGTGCTGAGATCCAGGATAGGCCATAAGTCCCCTGTTTTCTTTGGAACTACAAAAAAATGGGGAAAAAAATAATTTCCCTCTTTGATCTGGCGGAACTGGCTCTATGTCATGCTTCAGCAAGAGTGCTTGGATCTCCTCCTGAATAAGGGAGAGGTGTGACACAGGGTAATGGAAGTTTATGAGTGGGTTGTCCGGGGGGCATCTCCATGAACTCCAGAGTATGCTCTTTCTCTATCAGTTAAAGAACATATTGATCCATGGTTATTCTGCACCATCCCTCTAGATATACAGAGAAGCTATCCCCCACCACCTCCCCCTGGGATTCTACTGGGGGGGGGGTGTCGGTCAATGAGTCAGGCTGAGGAACTGAGGACAGACAAAGGGGCCTGGGAGGTTTTGGGGGCTCTGAGATCGAAACATCCTGAGGCCTGGGAAGTGACCTTACATTTAAAGACACCTCTGGATTGTTGGCCTCTGGGCTGTCACCTGGAGGACCGACGAAATGGCTGGTGACGATTTTGCTTTTGGTTAGTGCTGTACATAGTACGGACAGATCCAACAGCTTTGCCAGATTCCTAAAGGTGAGTTATAATCATTTCTGATTCCTCGCCAGAGAAGACCGAACCCTTAAAACGGGCATCCATAATGCCCGCCCGGATGTCCAGGATGAAACCTGAGATGCGGAGCCAGGAATAGTGGCAAAGGCAGACGCTGGTGGCCACTGCTATCGCTGTCGAATTTGCCATATCGTAGGAGGAACCTAGGACATGATGCCTACATCTGAACTGGATTTCAAAATATGCAGCAGCTCAACTTTCTGAGGACTATCCTGCTGAGTCTGATACAGTTCCATGGCTTTACAGGTCTTTCTGATATTAGACCATGTGGGCTAAGAAATTCAGGCAGCAAATGGAACAGGTGGCTGAGGCGTAAACCTTCCTGCCAAGCTGGTCCACCTGCTTGGAATCTTTGTTCGGAGGCTGAGTGCTGAGATGCCAGGGCCTCTTGGACTGATTATGGGCCGCTGTTATGACCATGGAGTTCACAATCGGATGCTCACCAAAGAAAAGCAAATCTCGGGGAGCATTATAGAGGCAATCAGCCATCTTGGAAACAGCAGGGGTAGTAGCTGGGTGTTTCCAAGCCGATCTAGTGACATCCTTAAATAGATCCACCACAGGCTTTGGATCCTTTTGACAGAGCAAAATGGCCAAATGGCACCTCTCAAGGTCCAAATATACTGTGTTCCAGCCCATGTTGCACTGGATCTGCCGCATGACATCCAGGAAATTCGGGTCATCGGGAGGAGACCTGGGGGTGTCCTTGGGTCCAACAGAGGAGGAGACATCCCTGAGTTGGATGAGGAAGAGGAATGCCGGTCCGACTCCCCAAAGAAGAAGGTCATGAGGTTGAATGTCGGCGCCTGTCAGAGGACCTGGAGGATGAGTGACAGTGCTTCCATCCGTGATGCTTAGAGCAGCCCCTGCCAGTGTCATCTGGTTGTGGGGTGGGCTCTTTAGACATAGGCTGCCTAGGAGGAGTCAGAGGCTTAGCCCCCGAGAGAGGTTCGGGGAGAGATGCGTAGGAGGCATCTTAAAGATCGGATCACCCTTAACCACATTCCACAAGGATGTAAAGAGAACAGTAAAATCCGGCTGAGGGTTCTGGGGCGTAGAGGGATTAGTCGATGTTAGACAACTCCGGTGTCAGTCCCCTTAGTGTCGGCAACCCAGGCGTCGGGTCGTGAGGGTTTTGGTTGAGCGGCAGCTGCCCAGCAGGCGTCTGGCTATTTGGCAGGCTAGTAGAATTCGTCAATTAGGATGCCAGACCCCCTAGAGTTGGCCAAGAAGTAACGCTAGGGTCAGACGGTGACAGCGGGTGTTCAGTCGACAACGGAATGGGTGTCACCGGGGTCGACATCAGGGTAGCCGGCATTGATCAGACAGGCACCGACTGGCACCTGCCTTGGGAGGCAGCTGATGTCACCTTTGGAGCCAACTACTGAATGGGGCACAAGCATCACCCTCCTTGGGGAGGGGAGTGCATGCCCTTGGCGTCATCGGCCCTGGAGCCAGGAGCTGACATAGCAGACATCAAGGCCTGGCGGATGACTGGCAAGGACCCGCAGCCCGAAAAACCCGTCCAAGCGAACCAGCTGCCTGGTGAAAGGGGCTGAGAGGCCGAGGAGGAAGTCCCCAACCCCCAAAAAAACACGGCTCAACGTCTGGATGAGGGTGGGTGGTTTAACCACCGAGAGCCCAGTGAAGTGAGGGCTGCTGTGGAAGCAGAGTCCAACCTCCCGTGGGAGGAAGTCCCGGAGCCTGTTACCGTCTGGTGATTGGACCAGGAATGTGAAGCTGACTTGGGTTTGTCCTTATGTTTCTCCCAGTGTTTGTGCTTCCCAGATGACTTCTTTTCCCTTGAAGAAGTCAAGGTCCCCAAGACCGGGGGGGGAGGTACTTTTACTTTGGATCTCTTTCTCCATCACTGCCACTTTCTCTTCAAGTAAGAAGTGTTTCAGGGCCTTCTAGTGGCGGATCCTGGTCCTCTGGTTAAAGTTCAAGCAGTGCTGGCAGGCCTCTGCATCGTGGTTGGGGCCTAGACAGAAGAGGCAATAAGCGTGGCAGACATTCGATGGAATCTGCTTACCACAAGTACACTTAGACTGCCGCAGATCTACAGATGAGGTCTGAGAAGACATGCAAAGAAATACTGAAGAAAATGGTAAAAAAATAAAGTGCAGATAATCGTGAAAAAATGGCGATCAACTAAGGCAGAAGGTGTCTGTGGAGCCGATGTACGTGGGTCGACGGCGGGAAAAGAACAGAGGATGGGCTGGGGGACCACCCCTTTTATACCACTGGCCAACATCAGGGGCGGGCTGCTGTAAAGGTGTGAGCTCCCGCTATAGACTGCTAGCTATAAGTTTTCCTTGGGGTCCTGGCGCCTGCCAGCTTCAGTCCTTATGGTGTTGCCTACTGCAAGAAAGGAAGATTTGACATAATGGGGTGGAGCCGAGAAGTATACCACCTGGCTGGGTGGGAGAAGCTTAGCTTGACAACGTTCCGGCTGGATTTAAAGGGGAAAGGAGACTGGCTAAGCGTGGATAATGCGCCACAGCCACACCCCTAGAACTAATATTAGAAATGTTAGTCAGTGATTACAGTTTAGTTACTGCTTGGTAAGACAGACAAGGAAGGTAATGGTCTACCACAGTAAAGTGACCATCAACCCCCTTAGGCCTCAAAGTGTCTCTAATTTAAAAAATCTATTTTATGATTGCTCAAATTCTGTAGAGATTGCCGACGTTGCCAGTAGTTAGATTCAGATTCTTTTTTCTTTTTAAAAGTGAAAAACAGGCTGTCCACCATACTGGAGTCACCACAAAAAAAAAAAAAAAATATATATATACTGTTTGTTTACAGTTCTTGATCAAACCCCACTGCATCTTTCCTGGACTTGGGAACACTCCTAGCAAAGTCCAGACACACAAGATGCAGTGAAAGGAGGAGAGACTATTGCATCATGGTTGGCTGTACTGCTTGGCTCTGTGTTCCTAATCTTCATGAAATAGGCAATAAAAGTAGATCAGGGATTTGAAACAAAACAAGGTTGGCTATAATTACACTATAAGCGTGCATTTCAGTTCTACTAAGAAAGGAGGCAGATATGAACATACAAAGAAGCCAGCAGAATAAGGCCATTTGGTCTATGTAGTCTGCTCGTATTGCAGAGTCCATAGCTTAAGCTACTGACCCCTGCCTCCTCCCCAATCCTATCATCCTTTCCATGCCCACCCATGATCCTCACTTTCTCCTTACATCTATCCCAGCCTCTCTTGAAGCTGCACACCGTCTTCAATGAGACCACCTCTTCCGGCTGCACATTCCAACTGGCCACCATCCTCTCTGTGAAGTGCTTCCTAACCTCCCTCCTAAACCACCCTACCTAGCTTAAGACTGTGCCCCCTTGTGTTTCACCTTATTTATTCCTTTCAAGTACTTGAAGGTCTCAATCATGTCCCCTCTCTCACTCCCTCCTCTCCTCCAGGGAGTACATGTTCAGAACCAACAACCTCCCCTCTTATGTTTCACCCTGCTAACCCACTATCATCTTTGCTGCCTTCTTCTGGACAGTCTCCAGCAAGTTAATGTCCTACTTAAGGTGTGGGCACCAGTACTGTACTCCATACTCTAGATGTGGTCTCACCAGTGACCTGTACAGGGCAGTATAACCTCCTTGACTACTGCTGATCCCTCTGGCTATGCATCCCAACATCTTATTTGCCCACTGCTGCTGCTTTCCTGAACTGTGTGGAGTGCTTCAGGTCACTAGTGATCATCAATCCCAGATCCTTCTCCTCCTCTGTTGCAGATACTCATCACTGCGAGCTCTATCGATCCCTGGCCCTACCTTCCCTGAGCAACCGGCGCCTAATTCACTGTGCTAAATTCACTTCCAACTGTTGGCTCGGCTCCCTCCCTCCCTCGCATCCTCCCTATCTCTCCCCCACCCCCACCCACTCCCTCAGATCTTCTGATGCAAGACTATTGGTCATCCCTCACCGTAAGACCACTGCCGGCCAATCAGCCTTCTCTTACCTCTTCCCTAAACTCTGGAATTACCTGCCAGCTCAGATCCGCCTCTCATCATCCAAACACTCCCTATCCTCGGCCCCCACTAACTTCCTTGCACGAAATTGCAACTGCCCCTGACCCCCACTCCGCCAGCTCTCTCCCACCATCCCCACTTGTGCCTGACCAGCGGCTCGGCCTTCGCCAAATTGCCTGGCTTAAACACTGCCCTACACACTTCATCACCCCCCTCTATTTTTCCCTCCTAATCTCTCCCTACCCTCCCCTCCTCAGCTACCCACGCTTTCTCAACCTCACGCACTACTACTGCTCACCTCTCCCCCCCCACACACACTCCTCTCCTACTGTCAACTTGATGCAACTCGCTTCAGCTCTTGTCATGCTGTCACCACTCATGCATTGCTACTGGCACTTACTTAAACATGTATTAACTGGAAGTGTTCCATGTTATTATACCCTGTCCTTCATTCTCTGATCTCTGTACTATTTCACCTATTGTTTAAATGTGCTATAGTTCTCCTGTATTGTTCCATCTATTGTAAACAATGTGCTCATGTTATCCCTCCCAGCTACGTACATCATCTGTATTGCGCAATTCAATATTTTTTGTCTGTACATGATCTACCTCCACTGTAACCCTTGCCCCCAGGTCACACCGTGAGACGAGCATCTTTTTGCTCAGTGTGCCTTTCCTGGTGAAACAATTTCAATAAATAAATAAATAAGATACCTTGACCCTTCCCAGTTAGTACTTCGTCCTGGGATTCTTGGCACCAATGTGCATGATTTTGCATTTCATGGCACTGAAGTCCATCTGCCAAATCCCGGACCACCTCTCAAGCTTTTTCAGAGTGCCCTGTAGGTCCTGTATCCCTCTGGCTGTGTCCACCTTGCCATAGAGCTTGATGTCATCCACGAATAGACACATTTTGCCCTTAATGCCATTCTGAATATCACTGATGAAGACACTGAACAACAATGATCCTATCAATGAGTCCCATGGGGCCCCACCAGTGACCTCCCTAGTGCTAGAGAACTATCCTCCCATCACCACCTTCTGCATCCTGTTTCTCAGCCAGTTTTCTACCCATCTGCAGTGGCGGAGCTGGGGGGGGGGGCATTTGCCCCTCCTGGCTGCCCCAGTGTGAGTAGTGGTGCCCCACCACCATCTTTATTCAATGTTTAGTGCCGATTGTGGGGCCCATGATTAACTGAATGCCCCCCGGCTCCCAAATGCTCGCAAACCTGGCTCCGCCATTGCCCATCTGGTCACCTTCTCCCCAACCTCAAGATTCACCAACTTCCTGATGAACCTCTTGTGGGGTACAGAGAGTCAAATGCCTTGCTGAAGTCCACATAAAGGATAACTACCACCTGATTTAATTAATTATTGAACAATGGTAAATGATTTAACTAACAGCTGCTATTTGCTCCACTATGGGATTCCAGAAATGGAGTGTGAATTGCCTGAAATAATTTTGCTTAAACTTAAGTTAGGGGAGAGTCCTAATGGGAGCTCAAATGGTTTTAATGGCTGAAAGGGCTGAATATCACAATTCCCTTTGAAACTAGTTACTTAGTGACTTGGGGTGTTAAAACTAACTTGTTAGCAGGAAATGTAGCTCTAATGATGCTTGGATAGACCTAAGTGAAAACCCATTCAGGTTTGACAAAGAGACACAATATAAGCTCCTTTGAAATGCTTTTACTGGAGGACTGAGGAAGGCCCTGAAATGAAGCCACAAATAGTCTTTAAATGGCATTCTTAGACGTGGGCCAATATTAGTGGATCACTGAAGGCTTATATAGATAGCTGCTTTTGTGACTTTGACCAACGAGTTAAGGGGTATAAACTGGGGTACTTCAGGCTGTACTGATTTTAGTGTTTCCCTTCAAAACTTGAAAGAGGTTACACAGAAGTCCAAAGAACGATGTTCACAAGGGTGTTTTGAAATCTTGTGATTACATCCCCTTTTTATAAGTCTTCTGCCTAAACCTTTGCACTTATAGCTCTCTGCGTATGATTATATAATTATCAAATGATTAAGTCGTTCTGGCCTTTCACACCTGCAGGATATATAGGATGTCCCAAATTGAGATGTAATAATGTAAATTGTATAATGCTGAATATGTGCAATCTATAATATGTGCTTAACTTACTCATAATGTGCATTTTTATTTATTTATTTAGTTTTTGCTGACCGGGTAAGTGCACTAGACAAATTCTGCCTATTTTCAGGTACCACCCGGAGGAGGGGGATACAGATGAATGCCAACTGACTTTGAACCAGATTAAGCTGTTGGTGGTATTTTAGTGCCTGGGGGGAAATTTGGCAAGGACACCGGGGAAATTCCCCTACTCTTTTCGATAAGTGCCATGGGATCTTTAACATCCACCTGAACTACCACAAGAACAGGCAGATGGGACCTCAGTTTAACGTCTCATCCGAAAGACGGCACCTCAGGAGTGCAGCACCCCCCCTCATCGCGATATATTAACTATGATATATTATTATTTATCATTAATATAATATAATTAAATGAGTACTAGATCTTATTAGCTTACCACATGATAGTTCTTAAAGGTTATAATACTTATAAAAGGCAAAAGTTTAGAAAGGTTTGGTTTTTTACAGTATTGGCAGCTATAAGATCTTAAACCTGTGTATGGTAATGTAAGATAATAGCATATTCTGCTCTAATCTTTTTATACATTTTGTATGTATTTGTTTTCATAATGACTTAATTCTCGATTGAAAGAAATTAAACTTGATTAGCAGTTTTGCACGTAAAAGTGTTAATTTTCTCAGCTTTTCTAAAATCCTGTTGACTAGTCCCTCTCCCCTCCCCTATCCTTCTACCCTCAACCTCGGCTTAACCAGTCCTCCTATCCCACCTCATGATGCCCCCTTCCCCATACTAGACAATGGTGGAAATCTATTTATTAAAGGCACCCCTTCAGGAGTTCCTACCCCTGTTGCTACCTGCACCATCCTACCACTTCCCCCTACCACTTGCCATTCCTCCACCCTGGGCTCCCTGGTCCTCTGAGGAAGAGATACCCCTGGATACTGGGTGATCCACCCTGCTCCCTTCCCCTGCCCGATACCCTTGCTCCCCTGGGCACCCCCATTTGCCTCTCTCCCCACTGCTCTGCTCCTCTGACCCTCCACACCATCCTCCCCAGCTCCCACTGGAGCAGTTTTACTTCTGCCCTTAGCTGCTCCATGCTCCTGCACACTGGACAGCCCCCTGCTCTCCACATCGTCCCCAGGAAGACTGCTACCCCACAACTATTATAGCATACCACCCTCCTCCCACTATCCTAATGCCTGTACATGCTCCTGTTCTCCCACATTATCCCAGATCCAGCTTCTCCTATTTCCCAGATATGTGTCCCTGTATCATGGGTGTAGGCAGGCGTACTCCAAGCACTCCATGGTGTGCAATTTTATTTAAGGGGGATAGCAAATAGGCTCTGAACTGCTTCCTTTTTCCATGAAAACTAACAAAGAAAATACTGAACCTTTCTGTAATTTTATTCATAGGAGTCGAAACTAGAAGGACTGGTCACTAATACTCTATTTGCATCCCAAGGACAATACAACTTTACAGGCTCTGGGCTAGTATGTGGGTGTCTTAGAGAACAATGCATGGCATTTGTATTTACCCATGCATGGCAACAACCATTGTCATGAGATACAAAAGTTGTATTTATTGTGCCAAATGAGGCAACAAACACGGTCCTGGTGTACATTTGTATATTGTCTGGCTACACCGGGGGGGTGGGGTAGCAGTGAGTCCACTTGGTGTGCAGATCTCAAATCCCTGGCTACACCCCTGCCCTGTATGTAACCTTGTCAGGGATGTTTACAGCAATCCCCCAATTCCCTCAGTTCCTCTAACTCCTCCTGCTTCCTTGATGCTTAGTACAATGCAAGCTGACCCTCGATGGGGATCAGCTGCAATCCCCTTCTAACCCCCTACAGCGTACTTCCAGCCTCCTACAGTGTACTTTCTACCCTCCCTTCCTCAATGCTCAACTGAAATATATGCTGATCATAGATAAGGATCAGCTGCAACCCCCTGCAGTGCACTATCCACCCTCCCTTTTACACTTACCTCTCTTTTCGTAACCAGCGTGGCCTACGGCAGATAAAACAACCCGCAACTATAATGAGGTTTAGAGACCATGAGCAATCATAAAAATGTGGGTTTTCAACTCAAAATAATATGAAGCAAAAAGCGGTGACAGTGTACCTTTAAAGCAATGAACTGTGAAATCCCATCCCATTGGTTTGATTACGTTTTTGTATTTTTATACCTCAGTGAGCATTGTTATTGGTTATTTGTTTGCCTAATGTGACTCATTTTGTTCTGATCTGTGATTCTGTGCCGTCTCCTAAATTTTATTCATCACGGTTTTTGGTCATTTGCTTAATATTTGCCAGTATTGTTTGATTTTGTCCCCACTGTACTATAACCTTTCCCCATGGGTTGCACCTAGGAATGAGCTTCAGCTCAGCATGCTTTTCCCAGTCACCAATTTACAAATAAATGAAATATAATCAAAGCCACTTTTGAATGCCTACAAAATAACAGAATGCACTAGTGACTGTATTTTACTCCTTGTGATTGAGAAACTCAGATAAATTTATCACTGGTGGTGTCACAAGATTCCATTCAGGACTAAACTACAATCTATCAATTTATTTAACAAAATAAAGTAATACAAAAGAAGAACATTGTCAAAACAGAAACCACATATCTGCAAATTACCCAGTCTCTCCCTGCCCTTTGCCTCTCTCCTCCTGTGTTCTACCCTACAGCCCTTTCCCTCTTCACACTCCTCCTTCTGCCCTCCCCGTCCCCTCCCTTTAACTCTCCTCGCTCCTTTAAGCGTTCTCCCAGCTCCTATTACTTTGCCACTCGCTTACTTCTGTGTGCTCGTTATTAATTCCCCCCTGCTCCAGGACTGTATCCTGGGACCACAAATGTAGTTGCCTGTGCATCTTTTTGTACTCTAGGTTGATTATTTCTGCTTTTTTCTTGCGCCTGAATATTCAGTGTATATAGTTTTGTGGGTTTTTTTGCTCCTATTAGTTATTGCTAGTCTTGTATTATATTATTACTGTATTTACTATGCATATCTGCTTTTTTAGTAGGTTCTGTATTTTGCCTTAGTGAACCATTCTGTATTTTCTTGTTTTTCCCCGGGTCTACCCTGAAAAAGGGACTGTAATGGTCTCAGTGGACTTAGCTGGTTAGCAAAACTCAAATAAAAAAATAAATAAATCAGCTTCTACAGGAAAAGCAAGTTTAAAGGTAAAATACAGTTCAGTTCCCCTTTAAAGAGATAACACATAAGTTGTATCTTAAGCTATGTGCCAACTTTACTCTGTTTATTAACAGCACCACAAAGCAATGCCAATAGCATGTACAAGCTAGGTCTTAGATCAAATATGAAAAAAGAAGAATGTCATGGTACGATGAACCATATTAAGATGTATGGTGCTACGAATGCAAATTAGCATTTCCTTAAGTACTACATATGCCTTCACTCTGTTAAACTTGTCAAAGACAATCTTCTGCTTGGTTCGGGGGTCTGTTTTTTTTTTTTTTTTTTTGTTACTGAGAAAAATTATTATAAAGAGAATCCTTCACTTTTTTCTGTCTCATACCTTTGCTTTTACTATGTTTCAACTGGGTGATTATAGTACAGTACGCACACAGAACAACATTCTTACCATAACCTAGTAATTTTAAATCATAAACTGAAAATGCAACTATTGATCGGGATTATGTTTGTCATATTGTATTATCATTCTATAAACAGAATCCACAGTGTGGCAACAGAACCGGCTACAGTCTGTGCAGGCAAGAAACTCTTATGAGCAGTAAACCAAACAAATCTTTACTGACTAGTGCTATACAAGTTGATCATCGCTTTGACAGCTTCATTTATGCCACAAGTCCCATCATAACATGGCATAAAAAAGAAAACTAAATGAAGCACTCAGATAGGTGCAAACACACCATGTGGTACAGTAGAAACCATGGTCTAATATCATAGTAGATCATGCTTTGTATTGTAATACCTTGACAATCCACTACATGTAAGAAACAGTATACAAGTGAAAGAAATACACAAATAGCTTACAGTGTGTAGTTGTCCCAAATTGTATTTACTAAGAATTTTCCTGGCACAGGGTTTTTGACTTTTCAAGACTGTTCTATATTGTGACTACAACAGAAGTTCATGAGTTACTAAAGATTGTACATTTAAACTCCACATATACCGTTAATTATGCTGCAGCAATATTTCTGTAGAAGTGAACAGTTACATACTGTTACCATCCCTTCTGATCTACTGCTTTCTAAGCAAGTGTGGGTGCAATGCATTGTGGATGACTGAATAACATTATCTGGCCTAGCCTCGTCTTGGTGAATACACCGTGGTAAAGATGAGCATGCAGCTTCTATAACCGAAAGCAAAAGTAACAGACACTGAGATAAACAAAGCAAAATCAAAGAGAGGATACTCCAGTGGGTGAAAAGAAAAATAAATTGAGAGAAACAAAAATAAATCAAAGAAACAGACTAACAGTAGTAGTCAAAACAAGTATTTGAAAGATGAAAGCAGTGAACGTTATGTTATTTTATGTCCTGCTGAGTTAGGTAGCTTAGAGGGGAAAAAAAGTGAAAATAATATTCCGCAAAATAGTAGTTGTTCAATAAAGTGTTTTTCAGATTGGCTTAATTCAGTACATTTGGAGAAAAGGTGCTTGTGCTACTAGGATTGTGTGATAGCCACCTGTTGGTCTGCAAAGGAACTGGAGAAAGAAAACTAAAATGTACCATAGCACACTCCCATCATGCAGTGCAGCCCATATCTTCCAATACATAGAGAGGACAATCAAAGCACCTCGAATAGAAAGTGAATTGCAAGTTTTTGAAAAGTTGTAAAATATGTTTTGATGTTAGAAAGCTTAAAGCTTGTAATGAAAGTTATTTTAACAGTGAAATAGTAGCCACGATATTTCCAATAGGTGTGTTCCAATTGTTTTCAAGTATATGTACATCATGTTTAATAGCTCAATTTATAGTATTCTGAAAGTAAATCAGTGCGATTGTACTCATTTATTCAAAGACTATTAGTCATACACTCATTGCCATGTTACAAGCGGATTAAGCCACTCGAAAGCATGGGTCTACAGTGGAATTAATCCATGGTTGGTTGGTTGGACCCACTCGGCCTTCGGCCTCGTGGTCCAACCCCTCCAACCATGGATTAATACCACAGTAGACCCATGCTTTCTCGTGGCTTAATCCTTACTTCTAACAGCCTATGCTGTCAGATAATGCCCCAGGAGGAACTAAGGGGTGTCTGGCAAACCATAAGGGGATTATAAGGTGACCTAAGTGCTGGACAGGTGCCTTTTTTGTTTATTATTACCCAGTCATTTTCTGGTGGCCAGAAAGGCAGTCATGAAAAGAAAACCTAGTGTCCAGCAGGACTTCAAACATCTGATCTCCAGTTATCCAGCAGGCTGCGCTGTCCTGCACAGCCTACTGATCTTCCTGATTTTGCACTCCGGCCAGAAAGAGAAAGAGTTCTAAGCAGAGAGGGCAGACTATGGTCTCTGTGGTACGAAAAGGGTAATAATTTAGTAAGATTTTAGTTTATTTGAATGTTGCTATTTCTATTTAACCAGAACTACATAATATGTATATATATAATTCATATACTGTTTTCTATCATTTTCTTACATTTCACTATCTTAAACTGCTGTGAATCAGTTTTGCTGTATTACCAATTTTAATCAACATAACCAAGGAAAAGAAAACAACAGTATTTTGAAATTTAAATATTAAACAACCTCAGGATTCAGTGGGCTATTCTTTGACGTTTTCTATATCTGGGGGACATTTTACATGTTGAATTAACGACATCTGGATGCAGAACAGTGGAAAAACATGTAGATAATGCTACTGAATATTAAATCTGCCTAATTTTACCCTTCAGCCTTTTATAAAAATATGAAAAAATGCATGGCTTAAATTTGAATGCTATGTATTTTTAATCTTTTGTAAGAATTTATCTCGAAAATTACACACTTACATTATCCAGATTCAACTATGTCCTGGGGCTTATCGTGTTAAACAGAAATATGTTCCCTGTTTCAAAGATTATACCACGTGTGAATACATACATATAATTAACTGTTTTTGTTTATGGAGGAATGCAAAGCTTAAGGTTTAATTAACGCATAAGGCACATTCAAAAACAAATCTCAGACATGGCAGAATGTAGTCCTCATTAAAATATTTTCAAATGACATGTCTGAGAATGTGAACTATGAGCAAGAGTTAGTTAAAATGAGAGCTATGCCACATGGCTACCTTTTGCATCTCAAAAAAGGAGTCCTAAAACCAAATATAATTGTTTAATCAGTTATACATTATAATGATTTAACAGGATCATTCTTTTTTTCTCTCCAAGAGATCAATTCCAAGAATTGTCCAGTCCACTTTTTTAATTCTATTTGTGTCCCTCAAAGGCCATCTCTTTTGGGCCCCTCGGTCATCCCCATCCTCCTATGACACTAGTCTCCTTCCACTGGACTTCCACATCCATCCCCCGCAAAACAACTGGCTAAGCATAACAATTCCTAATCATCAAAAGATTCACCCCAGGGTACTAAAATAACTTGGGGAGATGCTGGTTGCCTCACTGACAGCATTACTCAACAGCTCACTGGAATCAGATGACATTTCAGAGGGCTGGACAAGGGCTGGCTGGCATGGTACCTCAGTGGCAGCAGGCAGGAGGATAGCAACTATAAACCAGTCATTCTTACATTAGTGGAGGGGAAATTAATGGAAACCCTACTGAAAGAAAGGCTGCTATCTTGAATCAAGTGGAATACAAGACCTCAGGCAGCTCAGATTCACAAGGAGAAGACAATGACAAAATAATCTCACAGATTTCTTTAACTGGGTGTCCAGGGGAAAAAGGGCAGTGGACATGGTGTATCTGGAATTTAGTAAAGCCTTCAATACTCTGCCACACAAAATGCTGATGTGGAAGCTGTCTAGCCTAGGAGTGAGATCCAAAGGGATAAACTGGGTTAGAAACTGGTTAACGGACTTCCGGTGTTGTCCAATCTCAAGATGGTGGCTTGAACTGCTAGCTCCATCTACCACCACTCTTTCAAAACCTCCAACAACTGGTTACAAAATAAAAATTACATTCTTACCTTAATTCCTGATCTTCTAGCAATGTCTTCATCATTGATTTGCATTAGTGGATCTGAGCCGGAGGCACTATGACCCAACATGAGTCAGAACTTTTCAGAGGGCTGGCACCAAGGCCATGCACTGCACATGGGCGGCGCCATGAGTGGGCACACATGATGCCTGCTTACATTAACGCCAGGCCCCAACCACCTCAGTACCTTTTTTACTGAGGAGGTGCACCATAATGTAACAAGTACATATGCCCTTAAACTAAGGGCTTAAGATAGCCCTGGTGACCCTAGACGAAGGGCCACTAATCCAGTAACAAAGTATCTTTGCAGCCCAAACATAAAATGGTGATGATCAATGCAACCATACTGGAGCGAGTCCAGGGGATGATGTGTGGGTGTGTGAATCAATGGTGAAGATACTCCTAGATTAGCAACAATTACAATAAGAATGTAATTTTCACATCTTCTAGGAATCAACCTTCACCACTGATTCCCACTTGTAGGTCAGAGTACCAAGCTCAAAAAAACTCCCCCAGACTAGGGGCTGAAGCTGAGGGCCCTCTCGGAATAGTAAGTTATCTATCCAGCACTGTCCTGACAATGTGACTTGCTGCTTGGCATGGCCCTAGTAAAAATGTGCACTATGCTACACGTTGCCCAACTTTCTGAAATAGGCACAGTGCATAAGACTGCCAGGGACGTGGCAAATGCTCTGGTGGAGAGGGCACGACCCTTGCCCTCCAGTTTAACCTTAGCCATGGAATGCAGTAGAAAAGGCAATTTAAAATCCAGGCAGAATACACCTGACTCCAACAGGCTGTCCCATCCAATTAGGACCAAAGGAGACAAGAGCTGTAGAGTGAAGTCCTTAGTTATAGCAAGGAAAACTTAAGAACCCTTTTAGCATCCAAATAGTAGAGAGACCGCTGTCTCACTGACTCGGGATGCTGGCAATATAGGAAGGTAGGACTAAGCCTGGTTAAGATGGAACTCTAACATCACTTGGTGTGTGTATAGAGAACTACCTTAGTGGGAAAACTGTAGACGGAGGATCTGTGACCAAGTATGGACTTCAGATTCTCTGAGAGCAGAGGTGATAGCCACCCAAATGCTTCCCAAGTTAAAAAACTTCAAGTCACATTTCACAAAGCTCAAAGAGCTTGCGAGTGAGCATATTAGTACAAGGTTAACAACTTGGGCAATAACTGGCTTCCTGCTGGAAGGCCTTGTGTGAAAAAAGCCCCTGAGGAACCTCTTTACAGTGGCAGCTGTGCCATGTAGAGGGTACCAACAGAACTGTGGTATGCTGAATAGCATATCAATGAACCTGTACTGTGGAATATTGAGGATCAGCAGGGTAAGGCTCCAGTAGGTACTACAGAATCCTGTCTGGTGGCATTAAATAGGGGTCCTTGCAGGTTTTGGGGCACCAAATGGAAAATTATTTCTATTTGGCTATGTATGTCTTCTTAGTGGATGGCTTACACATAGCCAAAAATATTTCCCAGACCCTCTGAAATACTTTGAACCTGTTCACTTCTAGCACAGGCGGCGACTGACAAGGTGACCCTGTGTCATTAAGTCCGCCCTGGGTGGTGGTAAAGTCCTCGGTTGTTGACTGCAGTCTGTTCAAAAGAGGAAGCCATATCTACAGAAGGCAGCAGAGGCCACTAGTATCACCTTGACCCCTTGCGCCTCAAATCTAAGCAATACTCTCTGAAGGAGAAATGACAGGCAGAAATACATAAAGGACAGATTTGCCATTGCAGTCTGAATGCATCCCAACAGAAAAAAACGCCATGTCCTGGATTTCTGGAGAAGAATCAAACAAAGTACAAGGGATTGGGGTTGAATGGGGATGCAAAAAGGCCCACATCTGGAGTACCCCACTCACCGAATGAGCTAGACTGCCCCACTCACCGAATGAGCTAGACTGCCAGGGTGTTCTGAACTCCTGGCAGACAGAGTGCTTGAAGCAGGATCCCCAGCTCCAGACACCATACCCACACTCTCATCGTGTCCCTGCAGAGAGGGTAAACATGTGCTCCTCCTAGTTTGCAGATGTAGAGCATAACAGACTTCTTGTCTGTCTGGAGAAGGACAGTTCTGTGGCTGACTAGGGCTTCCAGACCATACAAAAACAGCTTGCATCTCCAACACATTGTGGAGATAAGTCTCTCATGGGTCCCATACATTTTTGGAGGATCTGGCAGTGGACCCCCCATGCCAACAAAGAGATATCCATGGTGAGAGTCATCTGAAGCTCCAGGTGAGAAGGGGAGCCTTGCAGGAGGTTTTCCTCCATGGACCACCATGAGAGAGACTGAACAAAGGGCTTGGTCACCTGAATGGGTAAGTCTGAGGGTGCAGTGCCCATGACCACTGTGCGCTGAGCCTTCACCGAGACGTCCTCATGTGCAGACATGCCATGGGCACTGTGAATACCGAGGAGGCTATAAGGCCTAGCATGCACTGCATGGAGTGGGCTTGCACAATTTTCTGCTCCATGATGTGGCATACTATCTGTCGAACTGCATGTAGCCTGCTGCATGGGAGAAAGTCAGAGCTCAGGCTGATTCAGAAGAGCTCCTAAGAATACTTGTAACATGGCAAACAACATAAATGGCAAATACATTAACATGATTGGATAAACTGCAGCACATGATCAAAGTTGGAGCGGGGATTAATCATTGGTAATGCCCGCTCCAACTATTAATCACGGGGTCACCAGGTCAGGCTCTAGCACCACTAGCTGTCACAGCAGCAAACGCAGTATAGCCCACAAAGCAGTAAACCACAGAATACACAGGATCTCACAGCACCAACACAAAGCCGAACAGTTCCAGCGAACAAAACTGTAAAAACGGAAACAACAACAATGCAAGTATTCCCATGTTACAAACGCATTAATGCCCTCCAGAGTCGGTTTCTACTGGGGAATTAATGCATGGTTGGGTGGTTGCAGACACTCTGCCAAGGCCTCGTGCCACAACCCCCCAAACCATGCATTAATTCCCCAGGAGAAGCCTCCTTCATCTGGCATTAATGCTTACAAATTGTTGGGAGGGTTGTAGCTGAGATTGCTCTAAGTTCAACAAGACCCCATCGAACTCAGGAACTGACAAGCAGTGGCTACTGCCTGCTCTGTCTCTGGTCTGGACTGGCTTGAAATTAGCCAATGTCAAAGTACGGGAGACTTGGGAGTCCTAACTTTCTCAGGTATGCAACAATCATTACAAAGCACTATGTAAGATTCATGGGGACGGTTCCCCAAGTAGTCACCCTGCTAGGTAAACCCTTGGATTCTGTAGAATCTTTTAAAGGCCTGGGAGTCTGCATAGACTGGAAGTTGTCATTCAATCTCCACATAGATGAACTCTCTAAAAAGTTAAAACAGAGGCTTGGGATCCTCTTTAGGATCGGACAGTTCTTATCGATGGAGGGGAAAAAGGCTAGTGCAAACCACTTTCATGCTTCTCCTGGACTATTCCGACTCTTTGTACGGGCACAGTATGAGCGGCCCTTTCCACCCTTGATGCCATCTACCATCGGGCACTTACATTTATTATTGGTGCTCCTTATTCCACTCACCACTGCACCCTCTATATGGCCATAGGTTGGTGTTCTCTTTCCCTTAAGCGGCATAATAATGCAGTACTGTGGACCTACAGAGTAATTACTAATAAGCTTCTGCAGTGTATATTAAGGACTGTCTACCTGCCTGCAATCCTGATAAGTACCCTCTAAGAAGTCTCTCTCACTTCTCCCTAATAGTCCCCAAAGCCAGAATGAGATTTGGCCGTGCTGCGATGAGCCACTACCTCCCTTCCCTTTGGAACAATGTACAAAAACTCGGAGGCTGGCTTTACCAGTGTCGCTGTCCTTCTTTAAAATACTGCTCTTGTGGTCGTTCCAAGGAGACCTGTAACTGTTTTTGCCAATGATCTCTATCACATGGCCACACTGTTTCCCATGGTCTATATCCCGATGTCATGCCCTTCTCATTCCCCTACCTCCTTAAGCCTAACCTCTGTGGGGTCCGACCTTACTAACTCCGTGTTGTTCTATATTCTTTCTCTGTGGTGCTCCTGTTTAACTTTTATAGACAAACTTTATGCTGCAACTTTGTATTTTGTATGTATTGTATATGTATTTAAATTTATGAGACATACATAACTGTATCTGTACTCAACCTTGTCTAGATAGTTAAATCTACCATGCCCTGTAGACTATCTCATTCCTGTCTGTCTATTGACTGGTAATGTAACCCCTTGTTGACTGTACTAATGTGATGTCTTTTTTTTCCTGTAACTGTATGCAGGTCCACCTCGCAAATGAGTTCTTCTCAACGGTGTTTTGACTGGTTAAATAAAGAATGGATTGATTGATTGATAAATCAGCTGTTACTGGATGTCCTGGAAGAAGCCAGCAGTCTGCACCCAGGAATGCCGCCTGATGCAAATGGCATATAGAGCAGAGCGACATGCAAGACAAAGGCATCCAACAGGATTTAAGCTGGTTACTACTTAACTCAATACCCTGCTTGACAGTCAGCAGAATAACTTGTTTAGCCCTTAACATGTCAGAGACTCCACCAGGGACTGCGACTTGCTCCATCCTCGTGCCCAAGACAGCTGGGTAGGTTTGATTGCCCATAGTGTCAGTCTTGCATAACTCCCTATTAACAAGGTGCACAGTGACCTCCTGGGGACAATACTTGAAATTCTTAACAGGAACAACAATCACATTAGCTATGGGCTGAGTGACATAAACAGGCTTATCTTTGGGAGCAGTGTATTACTGTCTGCCTGCTTGGGGACAGTTGCCACCAAAGCAGGGCTTTGCTAAATGTGACAGGGTTGAATAAGGCCCTGCCCCATTTGTTATGCAGAGAGAGTTTAAACTCAGGGGTCTGTTCTGTCCTCTCCTTTTCTGTCTCTTCACTTCTCTGTCTGGTTGCGCAACCACATTTTCTCGTGAGACCTAGGGCCCGATCACCTCGACGGTCTTGCGAGATTCTCTGCCTCTCGCTATCTCTCTACCCCCACTTTGTGTTCTGTCTTTTCTCCCCCCTTGCATATCTGCTGGTGTAAAAATATATGTGAATCTTTTTGTGGAATTGTCACGGATACTGGGATCCCTTTGTTTTAAACTGTACATAGTTATAATGTTAAAATGATTGTAAAAAGCTATTTGGAACTCAAGGAGTTAACCAGAAATGCAGTTTTTAAGCCTCCTGCAAAGATGTAAACAAGAGGTCAGTTCTGGGTCACAATGTTCTTTTTGCTGCACGTACCTGCTGAAACTGACAAGAACACTGTGTGAGAATCAGCATGTTCTCTTAATGAGCTCCTGCAAAGACTTGCTATAAAAAGAGCTGCAATATATTGCAAGAAAGAGAGACAGACTGATATTTGAAATTGAGAACAAAAAGGACTCTACTTTCTATATTTGGACTGCCATTGTAAATAGTGATTCTGAACATTATTTTTTTTATTTTACGGTTATTAATAATAAAACACTTGTTGCAAATGTTACCACTGCTCCTGGTTTTCCTATGCTTCCTGACCTGTGCCTCAATAACACTAACCATATCAGACAGGGACTCTACGGCAGTGGAATTGGAAGAACCCAGCTGACAGGCATGCTAGGCACATTTAGGAAATCCAGTTGGAGGTGCTAGCCTGATTAATGGCTGCTGGCTTGAAATTTGATGCCAAGTGCACATTTCTGAGTAAAGCCGGGCACAGACACAGGAACTGGATCTGAGGTCTCTGGGCTGGAAGAGGAATCATCATCGCCACCCCCAGAGTAGATGAGGTTGGGGTGTTACTTGTCCCCCGCTACACCCCCCTTGTTAGGAGGGGGGAAGAGAGGGTGGGGTCAAAGGAGCAACAAGCCAGCACACAGCTGTGGCAACATCAGTGATACCAGCCCCACCCCAAGGTGGAGCAAAACTGATGCCACAGGTGGAGCCAGAACCAGTACCCGATATGGTACCACAGGGAGGCTGGTGCTGTGAGCAAATGTGGTGCCACATTCAGTGCCAGGCCAGGCCCAGCACAGACGACCCAGCTGGCACAGGAGTGACCAGAAATGACACCGCAGCCAGTCCCATCCAACCCAGGATGGGAGTGCTGCCCGTGGGAGAGGAAGTCGGATGCGTGGTTACTGGCAAGGACCCCAGAGCTGTTGCCGGAGCCAAACGCTCTACCTGGCCTGACAGCCCTACCCGTGGTTCCAGGTCCACCACCCCCGAATGGCCAGGAACCAATTTCACTGGCAGAGGCATACAGGCCTGATGCTGTACCCACTGCTCCATAAGAGCTTCCCAATGGTGGAACTGCCCACCATAGTCCCCACTTTCAGACAGAGGGAGAGCTCTGAACTCCTAAAGCCAGAGGACCTCAGTGACACTGGAGGTGATGGTGAGGGCCTCCAGCTCCGGGACATCTTGCGGCAGACCTCATAGAGGATGACCGTGACTGGTGCCATTTCTTCCCCTTCCAGCAGGAAGAGGAAGAAGTCGAGGCCAAGCGGTGTCACAACCCAAAAGTAGAATGGGATCAAAGCCACCCATCTGTGCTTGCGGGAGGACAGTCCTTCCCCCTGAGAACAGGACCATGAGTAGACAGGGAAAGTGGACTGGACATGGCCCTGCTGCCAGAGCAGCTTGCCTAAGTAAGCTCCCTACCATTCTCATGGCCTTTGATCACTGCTGCTCAGTATGGCTGAGAGAAACTGACAGAAAAATATTTTTGTTAAAATAAACTAAACTGACAATAATAACAAACTCTAGCTTTAAACACTAAACCTGAGAGAAATGAATGCTGTTGTTCTTTAGACATAAAAGTCAGACTCCTGGCAGACAAGCAACAAAACTCTGATGCGCACTCTACGGGGGACTTGAGGTGGTTGGGGGCTGGTACCAATGTAAGCAGGTGCCATGTGCGCTCACTCACAGTGCCACACATGCATGCAGCTTGCCTCATAGGGTTGCCACCTTTGGATGAGGTGAAAACGGGATACGAAATCACACCACAAGCTCCGACCATGGCTCTACCACTTTTATGACTGATGTGCATATGAATCTTCCTTCAAAGTCATCTGTAATATCAGAGAAGACTTTAACAGTGATTGCAAATCATTGGTATACTGTTTTTCATTTGTTTATTTTTATTTTTTTATTTTTCATCTTTGATAAACAGGTAAGTCCCTCTGGCCGCAAGACCCATTTACTGGGGTGACACGGGAGCACAGGGAGGTTAAGTAACTTGCTCAGGGTCACACAGCGGCTACGGAAATCAAACCCAGGTTTGCAGGATGTACACTACCAACCTGATTCACAATCATTGCTGTAATCTATGTTATATACCACCCATTTTCCTTTCTGTGTCAGTCACTAAGTTCCTGTAAATACAGGTCAGTAAACACGGTTGCTTGCACTGTAAACACATTTATTGTTTTCCACAATGTATGCATGTATCTCCTCTGCATTTTTCACTATGTACAGTATGTATATTTTACCTCTGCCATCTTATGTTTCCCTCCCCAAAGTCACAACAGGAAATGGGCCTATCCGACTGTGTGCTCACCTGGTAAAATATACTTAAATATATAAATAAAATGTATCCCGATATGCTTTTGCCAATTTTTTTATTAATTATATGTTTGTGGTATCCTTAATTATGCATTGTGTTCCTTAATACCTCAGCAGCCACAGTACTGTGGTTTCTTTTCACATTTCTAAGACATTCCACAACATCAGACATACTGTTGCTTGCTAGTCATCTGAATAACCTGCAGTGTGTAACTGAGATCGTGGAATGTCCAGGCAGTACGAAAACATGCATCTGTCAATGCCGAACATTCACTTGCTTATCTGCAGTGGTGTTTGGTACTGGTACTGGCTTCAGAGGAGAGAGGAGGCAGCAGTGAGAGCGGCGGGTGCCGCATGGTGGAAGCTGGACCGTAAATGGTCCCAGAACTGATCCCTTTGGTACCCCGCTGGTCACCCCCCCTCTCCCCGGACTGGATCCCATTACCACTACCCTCTGCAACCTGTCTGTCTGCCAGTTTCTAACCCAGTTTATGCCCCGTGGCCAGACTACCCAT
This sequence comes from Neoceratodus forsteri, assembly GCA_016271365.2. NCBI lineage: Eukaryota > Metazoa > Chordata > Ceratodontiformes > Ceratodontidae > Neoceratodus > Neoceratodus forsteri. The sequence goes on along the minus strand of CM057455.1, from coordinate 1,064,497,903 downwards.
CTTGTTAATCAGCCTTCTATGTTGGACGTTGTCAAAGGCTTGCCATCCCTCCCTGATTTACTTCTTTATGAGGAATCAGAGTTTCCAACCCTAATGCCTCACCACCATCCTGCAGACACTGACAGGCTTTGTGGTGTGCCTTGGGGTCTTAGGCCCTAACACTCACCCCATTCCATAATGAAATAAGCTAAGATGAGTGCAGTATAGGAGAATGGGGTGAATGTTAGGGCCGAAGACCCCAAGGCACACCCTGATGCCTGTCACTAGCTGCAGAGTGGGGGTTGAATGGCATGAGCATTATGGCCAACGACCCCAATGTACACTCCTGACACCTGTCAGTCTCTACAGGGTGGTGGTGGGGGGTGTTATGGTTGGAAACACTAACGCCCCAGGGGTTTGTTGATATTTTCGCTCCAAATTTTCAACATGGGTTTTTGGACCCCACCTGGTGAACAGTGGCAGTATCATTTTGTCACTCAATCCCGAAGGTGATTTAAGCTGCTTGACTCATGATCGACCGTGGCCTTCTGGGACATCTATACTGTTCATGAGGTGGTGTGAAACTGGCAATGTTGAATATTTGGAATGAAAATATTAAAATTTGCAAAAAGTTACACACATGCGTAGCTAAATTACAACGACCGCAAGAACTCGGGAGTTTTGGGGTATTTTCGTACCAAATTTTCAACATGGCCTTTCTGGGAGCCCACCTCATGAACAGTGACACTGTGATTTCATTAATCCAGCCCGAAAGTTGATTTTGCACAGCAACCACGCCAAGCTGGGCGTGCTACTGTTGCTCCTTTTTGGGAGTGTTAGTTTTATTTAGACATTTTAGTCATTTTATTTGTTTGCGTTGTTTTTCTTTTCTTGTTTTATTTTGTTTATTAGCTGGAGTCCTGCTGCTTAGTGGCAGCGGTAGCGGTGGTTTGCGCTGTGTCTGTGCTCGTTCCTTGGATTCGGGGAGAGAGGCCAGTCTTGCCTGTTTTGCCTGTTCTGCGCCCCACTATCTGCAAGTGTCGCTTGAGCGCTGACTGTGTCAACTGGGCTTTTCTCCCATTCTGCTTATGAGGAGCTAACCGTGCCAACTGCGCTTGTTCCCCCCGCTTGTGAGGAGCTGCATGGGCATGTGGAAGGCGAGGGCTGTGGAGAATTTCTGGCTGGTCCTCAAGGAGTGTTCGGTGGAGTTGTGTCTGTGGAGAGTCAGCAAGGAAGAACTGAGAGTTTTGGATTTGTGCTCTGCCGGCGATTTCCCTGCATTTTTTTTGTCCACCCCACAAATCTTGGGTGGTGGGGCGTCCTAGACTGGTGGAGTTCTGCTCTCTTGCTTCATATCCCTGTCCTTTGGCCTTTCTGTCGGGTGTTTTCTGTTTCTAATTCTGCCGCCCCACAAGGGGTTTGGTGTTGCTATCCAGCCGGGGAGCCGGCTGGGGTACTACACGACCTTGGAAATGGCTGCAATAGTGGCTTCTCTTAGGGTTCTTTGGTGAGGGTTGCATTCTTTCTTGTGAATGTACCTGGAATAGAGTAAAGGGGCTTACATGTGAATGAGACTCTGCAAGCAAAATCATTTTGTGGTCTCAGCCTTTGGATTTGTTTCGCTCCTCTTTGACTAACTGGGCTCAGCCTGCCTTTGGCTTTGTATTTACTTATCTCTGGGCTTGTACTGAAGAGACTGCTGACTCCCTCCCGTGGATTACAATTTTTTCTGCTCTGTTGTTTGGACGATTGGGTGGTGAGAGGATCCTGCATCCATTCATTTTATCTACTTCTGTTCTTGTTGGATTCTACAGTTTCTGTTTTATTCTGGCAGTGAGAAAAAAACATAACTATCTCTCTCCCCCGCTGTGAGAGGACCTGGGGGGTTATAATTTTACTCGCTGACTGGACATTTTTAATTTATTTCTGTATTTTATTTGTTGTTGTCCTATTACAATTGCTATAATTGTTTAGCAGTGAGAGTGCCTTTTACCCTCTTTCCCGTGGTGAGAGGACTTGGGGGAGAATTACATATTGTACTTTATTGTTTTATTTTGGGGGTTTTTGGGGGTGAGAGTCCCTAAACTCTGTCTTTTTGTATTTTCTTTTGTGGGTTATTTTTTGTTGGTGGGAGTTTTCAGGGTCTGTTTTAATTCAAGCTCAGATATGATGCTAGTTAACCTGGGAGTCGGGTTGGGGTTTAAATTGTTTTCTTTTAGGGGTGCTTGTATTAGTTTTATTTGAGGTTTGTTTAGTGTATTTATTATTTAGCAGTATAGCTACAGCATGTGCTGGCCCCTAGCCCCCACAGTTGTGCGCTGCTCATCTTCTTCACTTCATGCCCTTCGCCCTTTCTATCTTCCCCCTCTCCAGTTTGAGACCTACCAGCGATGTAGATTGCTGGGCATTATACGTAGGAGAGGGAGAAGGGCGAGGGGTTATGAATGGGGGAAGATGAACAAGGGGGGTCACTGTATTGGGGTGGTTGGGTCCAGAAGGCGCACTGGGGTGAAATGGAATCCAGATCGTGGTTCTCCATATCTGGTGCCCATACCCAAGGGCACCACTGATTATGGTGGGCAGACGGCCCGGGCGGCCCACGAGGTTCATCCAACTCGGGCGGTGTTGTGCAATGCCAGGTCCATTAAAAATAAGACTGCACTTATTGCTGATCTTGTTGTTACGGTGGACCTGGCTTGCATCACTGAGACCTGGTTGGACGAAAATTCTGGCCCCATTTTGGAGGCTATGACTCCAGCCAGGTACACAGTGATACACTGCCCGAGATGGGATTGAGGGGGGGTTGCGGTCTGTTTCAAGACCGAACTTGGCCTCACTAAGGTACTGGGGTTGAGTCTTTTGAGTGCATTGTAGTAGCAGGTGTAGGCTTTCGAATCGCCCTCATTTACCGTCCACCCAGTGATGAGAAGCAATTCCTTCAAGTAGTGACAGACTTCGTCGTCGACTTGGCGCCTGAGTCACCCAGATTGATGGTTCTGGATGATTTCAATGCCTGGGTCGACAATGAACTCTCGCAATTTGGCCAACACTTCCTCCAGCTGATAACGCTGGGCCTTACACAGGTGGTTTCCACTGCTACACATAAATTTGGACGCTCTCTGGACCTAATCTTCCTTCTAGGGGTCGAGGCATCCGATGTGGGGGTGGAATCCGTCGGGTGGTCAGATCATTACACCGTGGAGTTTAGTTTTTGCACCCCCTCTAGAAGGCCTTTCCCTGTGGAGTTGATTAGGTACCGCCCTTTGCGGGATACAGATTCCCAAGGCCTTGCAGTGGTGCTTGACCTCTCATCCCCCCACGATGGCAAGCAGTGACCCAGAGACTCTCGTGTCGGCTTAAAACACAGCTGTTGCGGGGGCCCTGAATTCCATTGCTCCAGTTCGTGTTCGTCCCCTCTCCCTTCGCCCCAAGTCCCCTTGGCTTGATGGGATGCTGAGGGAGATGCGGAGACAGGGGCGAAGGTTAGAGCATTGCTGGCGAAACTCCGCCCTTGATGCCGACCACCTTAGATTGATGGACCATTATTCGGTCCATCAATCTGCAATCTCCAGTAAGAAGGCAGAATTCCTGTCCAGGGAGATTGCGGTTGCTTGGAACCAACCAGCTCAGCTATTTCGAACTGCGGACAGACTGTGCAACCTAGCCTGTCTGCAAGTTCGGAAAGCTTTTTCGCAGTTAAGAGTGCAAGCAGCTTGCTCAATTCTTCACAAATATGATGGCCGACATCAGGGAGGAACTGCTCCCATCACACTCTAAGGGGGTTGCGGTTGATCGGTGTGAGACCACTGTGCCCCAATTTTCCTGGAGTTCCTTCGGTCAGCTGGAGTTCATGGATGTCATGAGGATCATCCAGAATGTGCGCCCTACGTGCTGTAGTTTGGATCCGAGACCGACTTCCCTAATTTTGGACTGCATTGATATCATCGGTCCGCAGTCATTGTGCAGATAGTCAGGTGCTCCCTGGAATCTGGTGAGTTCCCTAGCTTCCTGAAAGAGGCGGTGGAGACACCACTCTTGAAGAAAGCTACCTTGGACCCTGACTGTCTCGCAAACTACAGACCTATCTCTAACCTTCCCTTTGTTGGTAAGGTGATTGAGAAAGTAGTGGCAGCACAACTGGAGGACCATCTGACCATCCATGACATCTATGAACCACTCCAGTCCAGTTTTTGTAAAAGACATAGCACCAAGACAGCGCTGGTTTAGGTGCTCAATGATCTCCTGATAGCTAGAAATTGGAACAGCCATTCCATCCTGGTTCTCCTCGACCTTTCTTCAGCGTTTGACACCGTAGATCACATGGTGTTGATAGAACGCCTGAGGCTGTCATGTAGAATATTGGGAACTGTCTTAAGATGGTTCACATCATTCCTCACTGGCAGATCACAAAGAGTTGTGTCCGGGGTCTTTTCCTCGGATTCAACGGCTTTGTTGTGTGGGGTGCCTCAGGGTTCTGTATTGTCACCCATGTTATTTGCAGTGTATATGCTACCCATCGGAGACATTGTAAGGAGGTATGTGCTGAGGTTTCACTGTTATGCAGATGATACCCAGCTCTATCTTTTTTTGGCCCCGACCAGGAGGGAGTACTCTCGGTCTTTAACAGCTGTCTAAAAGAAATCCAGGAGTGGATGGATTCTAGTTGGCTGAGGTGGAACTCAGAAAAAACAGAGGTACTGGTTGCGGACCCAGGTCGACAGATTGGAGTGGGGGGGGGGTCGGGTGGTGCTGCGTCCTCCGGAATTTTTCTTGGAGGCTTTCCTCTACAGACCTCTGAACGGGTGCGGAACCTGGGGGTAGTTCTTGATGATACACTGACACTGCAGTCGCAGTTGTCAGCTGTCGTCAAGACTTCCTTTTACCATCCTAGGAACATTGCCAGGGTTAGGCATCTTGTTCCGTCTGCCGACCTGCCAACTTCAGTCCACGCCTTTGTGTCCTCGTGCCTGGATTACTGCAACTCCCTCTATCTAGGGCTTTCAGAGGTTGAAATCTGTTGCCTGCAGCTAGTGCAGAATGCTGCAGCCTGGCTTTTGATGGGTTCTTGTAGATCCTGTCATATTACTCCTGTGCTGCGCAAACTTCACTGGCTGCCAATCTGGTGGCGGATCACCTTTAAAGTCGGCCTGCTGACTTTTAAAGCCCTACACGATATGGGCCCAGTCTATCTGAAAGAACTTTTGGTTCCCTACCACCCCGATCGATCGCTCCGCTCAGTTGAAGAGGGACTGCTAGAGGTTCCAAGGGTGAATTTGAAATCATCTGGCACTCGGGGTTTTTCTTATGCTGCCCCCACCCTTTGGAACTCTCTACCCTGTCGGTTACGGGAGTGCACTTCTGTGGAGGAATTTAAGAGGGGTTTGAAGTCCTTTCTTTGGGGAAAAAACCTTTTTGGAACACTGATTGACTTAATTGTCTTGGTTTTGCTGAATATTTTTAATGACTTTTTAACTGTTTTAACTGTTATTTACGTAAGGCACATTGATAATTGAAAGGCGCCATACAAATAAAAAATTATTATTATGCGCCACAGGAGCGAAAACACGTTTCAGACAGCAAGTGAAAAATGACATGAGGAGGTGTGAGAAAATGGCAATGTGGAAAATCTGGATTGAAAATATTAAAAATTAGTGAAGTTACGAGCATGCGTAGAAACTGTGCAACTCATGCTCATAATGCAGTCTTTCTGGGGATTTTATTCACCAAATTTTCAACATGGGCTTTTTGAGGCCTCCTCTCATGAACACTGGCACTGCCATTTCATCAATCGTTCCTGAAAGGTGATTCCGTGCAGTGACCGTGAACTCATCTTTCGGGATCGAGTAACAAAATGACAGTGCCAGTCTTCATGAGTAGCACAGACTTTGACAGCAGATAAGGACTGCTTGGCACACCTAGTCTGGCCATTTCTAAAGGGGGGTATAGATATGGGGATACTGGGAGTGGGCTCTCTAGTATCTCGGAGTACGGGGGGTACAAATATAGGGACACAGAGTGGGCCCCTCAGTGGCGGCGCTGTTTTTTATGTTTTGTTTTTTTAATTGCCGACATGGGGACTGGGCACCCCGTTGTCAGCTTTAACAGAAAGCCACACTGTGGCTAATGTTGAGGTGGGAGAGCCCCCCCCAAAAAGCGAGTACTAGGAGAGAAAGCCACACCGCAGCTAATGTTTAAGCCTTTGGGTTGGAGGTCAGAGAAGTGAAGATGTGCCGTAACTCTGGCAATGCACATTACTGCACAAGCTAATGCACATGGCTGGAGTTCAGGCTACAGAAAGAAATGAAGCACTCCCACTGGAGCGATTCATTTCTTGGAAGTCCAGCAGCGCCATGTTAGCAAAGCTCAACTGCTGTCATGACCAGAGTGCCTAGTCATTGGTGTGCACTGCCAAACCCACTGCAGTTTCAGCTGTAATTGGCTTGGCAGTAACACACCTCTCATTTCCCGTACTGTCCCAAGATGTTTCTTGCGCAAGCGCAAGTGAATGCAAAAAGAGCAATATAGTAGTAGCTGCTGAAGGCTCAAGAGACAAGGACTCAATGTAGTGACAAAGGCAACAAAAATTATATTTAAAGCAGCAGTGCAATGAAAAATGGTTTTCCAAAAAAGCTAGTTTCAGCTACAGTTAAGTAAACTACAGTTAAAGTATTAGTATATCCATCAAATGTACTTATGTTGGTACCTCCTATGCTGTGCACCATGGTCTTTTTTTTTTTTATCCTAACCCTTGTCAGACCTACAATGCCATTTCTTCTATGCAAAATGTGGCAACCATCTTTTTTTCTTGAGATAAAATTCAATTAAAACAAAACATTCAATTAAATTCAATTAAAACATTTATAAAATACTCAGAATTTGGTGGCATTACAAAACTGTACCACCAAATGAAAACTAAAAGATGCTTGGAATCTTTTATAGTTAAAAAAAAAAAAAAAAAAAAAAAGTAGGGTATATTTTTTGCACAATTTTGTTGCACTACTACTTTAACAAAATCAGTCTTAGACATATCGGAATACAGGAGACAAAAAGGAACACAGGAGAACACATACAGCTGTTCCCTATCACATCAGTGAAGAGCATAACTAAAATTCAGAGTCAAAATGATTAGGTTGATGTGCTGCTAATGGTCTTAATGGCCATACCTTATACCTCCCAGACTGATTTTACAAACAAAGGTCCGTTTGACATCAGAACTTCTTTGTAACCTGAACATGCAGTCAGAAAGTACAGTTACGCAAGAACATAACAGTAACAGTAGCTTTTCAAGGGACACACTTGCAGGCCACACCGGTAGGATTATGCTGCCAGGCACTAGGACCACACGAAAAACTTCTAGCTAGCAGTCTACCCTGGAGGGACCACCCTCCGCAGACATCAGTCATCTGACATCAGTACAGGCTACATAGGAGGGTGGTCCCCCACACCTGCATCAGTTTTCCCACTGGAGACTCTGCACGGTCAGCTGAAGGAGAACCAAGGAGGTTATCCAGAGAGCCAAAGATGAGACAGAAGGTGATGCAATAGGAAAAGAGGAGCCAGGGGAAAGAGGGCGGGAAAGCAGAGTCTGCTGCAAGAGCTTCTCTCGAAGATCTACTGTTATGGTAAGTTCTTACATAACTGTACTATCTTACTTTGAGGAAGGCTCTTGCAGCAGGCCACACCGGCAGGACTGAGTTCCAAGCAGTACTGGCATGGCTCCAGACAAAACTGTTTGGGATTAGTACTTAACTCCTCATTTCAAAAGTGAAGTGAGCAAAACCAAATTCAGATGCATACAGATGTCCGGACACAGTGCAGTGAGGAGTACATATTTAAGAACGGCGTAGTTTTTTTTTCTAGATAAGAACTGATCTGGTGCCAACAATGCTACAGCTAATGTTGGCAGGTAGGAGTAATTTACTCACCAGTTTAAAATATAGTGAGTAAAACAAAATTGGGATGGTATAAGTGCTGCAAATCTGGAAAAAAATGCTCCTTTTGAACCACCAGTTACATTATGAAGCACCAGTCTATGGAGTGTGCAGCATTTACAAGTGTTGGGTGAGTATTGGTTGGTACTCATTAAAAACATTTTCTGAAGGGTATTTCCTAAAATGAGGTGAATAAAATAAGTCGTTACTCACCTTATCTGGAGCCCTGTGTACTGGTATCACCAGGCTGAAATCACCAGGAGGAGAAACAGACAGCAGTCAATAGTTCATGACAGAAGGCGCTAAAAGGATAGCCAGGCCAAAGTTGGCTCTCTGCCTAGAGGCGATGCCCAAACTGTAATGCTTGGTGAAAGTGTGGACAGAACTCCAGGTGGCAGCTACGCAGGTGTCAGCAGCAGACATTTCTGAAGCAAGCTGTAGAGGCAGCCATACCCCTGGTGGAATGGCCCTTGACCACCCCCGGAAGGGGCTTATTGTACTTGCAGTAGCAATAAACAATGCAATTAGCTAACTACTTAGACAAACACTGTTTGGAAACAGGAGCACCCTCTCTCTTGGGGGCGAATGAAACAAACAACTAGTTAGCTTTTCTCAAAGACTTGGTGCAGTTTGTATAATAGCGCAATATCCAGTGAACATCCAAAGTATGGAGCAAGGATTCCCCCGGTTGGAATACTCAGGAAAAAAACTGGACAGTAGATGGATTGATTTAAAGCAAACTCAGACATCACCTTAGGTAAAAACTTAGGATTAGTACGCAAAGACACCTTGTCTTTGTGAGAAAACAAATAAGGCTCTTTACATATCAGAGCCTGGAGTTCAGAAATCATTCGAGCAGAAGTAACGGCAACTAAAATGAGCGCTTTACATGACAAAAAGCGTAGCTCACAACTTGTGGCTGGTTCAAAGGGAGGTAAAGTGAGTTTCTGCAACATAAAATAAAGGTCCCATGGGGGAACCGGGTCCCAAATGGGAGGTTTCAGATGCAAAATACCACACAGAAAACGTGCGGGATACCACAAGCTGGGCAACAGCCTTGCCCTCAATAAGTGCATGGTATGCAGAAATGGCGGAAAGGTGCATCTTAAGAGAGGAGTACCCCAGTCCTGAATCCGAAAGGGAAAGGAGGTACTCCCAATGCCTGACTAACCAGGCAGGTGAACGGATCCAAATGGTGAGCAGCAGCCCAAATGGAAAAGTGCTTCCATTTCACTGCATAAGTTACCCTTGTGGCGGGCTTCCTGGCTGCCACCAGGACTTCAGTGACGCCAGAGGAAACCACAAAGTGGGAAATAGCAAGAAGGCAGAATTCCTGCCCAGGGAGATTGCAGTCGCTTGGAATCGACCAGCTCAGCTATTTCGAACCGTTGACAGACTGTGCAACCTAGCCTGTCTGCAAGTTCGGAAAGCTTTTTCGCAGTTAAGAGTGCAAGCAGCTTGCTCAATTCTTCACAAATATGATGGCCGACATTAGGGCGGAACTGCTCCCATTACACTCTAAGGGGGTTGCGGTTGATCGGTGTGAGACCACTGTGCCACAATTTTCCTGGAGTTCCTTCAGTCAGCTGGAGTTCATGGATGTCATGAGGATCATCCAGAATGTGCGCCCTACGTGCTGTAGTTTGGATCAGAGACCGACTTCCCTAATTTTGGACTGTATTGACATCATCGGTCCGCAGACCTTGTGCGGATATTCAGGTGCTCCCTTGAATTTGGTAGGTCCGCAGGAGACAGGCATGTAGATGCAAGGACTCAAAGTCTGGACAGACCAGGGTGCATGGGTCCTGGAAGAGCAAGACACTGCACAGAAGTACAGGCACCGGAGGTTCCACAGCCAACTGTTTCGGCAGAGGAAACAAATCTAGCATGGCCAGAAGGGTGCTATGAGAATCATCCCTGCTCCCCCCAACTGAAGTTTAAGTAGAACCCTCTGCAGGAGTGGGAAGGGAAGGAATGAGTACAGAAACCTCCCCTTCCAAGAAAGGGACAATGCGTCTCACCAGAAAACTCCAGGCCCAGGATTGTGCGAGCAAAAAAGTGGCAGTTTTGCATTTAGTGGGGACACAAAGAGGTCTGACTCTGGGCATTCCCACCTGTCAAAGAGATCTTCGACCACTGAGGTGAAAAGTGCCCACTCGGGAGCCTGAGACCTGGAGTGGCTGAGACTGCTGGTCAATATGTTTTGGACACCTAGAACATGAATGTCCGAGAGTTCCAGATTAAGTTCGATGACCCAATACCAAACTCTTACCACCTACTGACACAGGGGGTAAGAGAGAGACCCCCCCCCCATTTGCTTGTTGATGTAGGAAACTACACATGTTGTCCGTCTGAACCAGTAGTGGGCTCAAGAGGAGATGGGACAGGAAAGCTTGCAGGGTGTATAGAACTGCCTGCATCTCCAGGACATTGATATGACAAGCTTCCTCTACATCCGAGCAGGTACCCTGAATCTGATGATCGGCCAAATGGGCACCCTATCCAATGCTGGAGGCATCCGTGGTCAGGACCTGCTGGGGTGATGAAATCTGGAAAGGAACCCCCCCAGAGCAGATTGGCTGAGTCCATCCACCAGGCCAGAACCCTCTGGACCGGGTTGGAGACCAGGAACATCTGGTCGAGGTTGTCTGTGCGCTGATCCCATTGGACTTATAGGGTCCACTGTGGTATCCGCATATGCAGCAGGGCCAAGGGCACCATGGCAACTGAGGCCACCATATGACCCAGGAGGTGCAGAAAGAGATAGAAACATACACAGAAACATAAGAATTTGACGGCAGATGAGGACCGCTTGCCCATCCAGTCTGCCCATTTCCCTACCTAATGGATAAGCTGCAAATCCTAGCTAACCAACAGCCTACTTCTTCCTACCCCCCAACCCCTAGAATTGTCTTATGCCCGTCCCATGCATTCTTCAATTCTACCACTGTTTTTCACTCCACAACCTCCTCAGGAAGGCTGTTCCATGCATCCACAACCCTCTCCATGAAAAAATATTTCCTCAAATTACCTCAGCCGTCCCCCCTCTAGCTTCAAATTGTGCCCCCTTGTTCTCGCACACCTCTTTTTCTGAAAGATGCTGCCTTCTTGGACTTTGTTTCCCATGAGGTACTTGAAAGTTTCTATCATGTCCCCCCTCTCGAAGGTATACATATTAAGCTCCTTAAGTCTCTCTTGATATGTCTTCTGGAGCAGACCCTGCACAATTTTAGTTGCCCTCATATGGACTGCCTCCCTCCTATCCATGTCTTTGCAGAGACTGGATCTCCAGAACTGCACGCAGTACTCCAGATGGGGTCTCACCAGCTGTCTGTACAGAGGAATAACAGCTTCCTGTTTTCTACTGGTGATGCCTCTCCCTATGCATCCCAGTATCCCCCCCAGCCCTCCTTACTGCCCTCTCACATTGCTTGCTCACCTTTAGGTCATCTGAGATGACTACCCCCAGGTCCCTTTCCATTTTTATTGTTGTTAGTATCTCACCCCCCATTGTATACTCTTCCCCTGTGTTTTTGTTTCCCAGGTGCATTACTTTGCACTTCTTAGCATTAAATCTAAGCTGCCATACATTTGACCATTCCTCCAACCTTGCCAAGTCCCTTCTCATCCTTTCCACCCCACCCTGACCATCAACTCTGTTGCAGATCTTTGTGTCATCTGCAAAGAGACATACTTTTCCTTCCAGTCCCTCTGCAATGTCGCTTATAAAGACATTAAAGAGGACCGGTCCTAGTACTGAACCCTGTGATACCCCGCTGGTATCCCCTCCCTTCTTCGGAGTGGACTCAGTTTACTATTACCCTTGGTGTCCTGTTCTCCAGCCAATTCTTTACCCAGGCTACCATCTTGGGACCCATTCCCAGGCTGGCCAACTTGTATATTAATCTTTTGTGTGGGACTGCGTCAAATGCCTTGCTAAAGTCTAGGTAGGCCATGTCCACAGCACCTCCCTGGTCTACTACTTTGGTCACCCAGTCAAAGAAATCTATTAGATTCGTTTCAAATGACCTTCCCACTGTGAATCCATGCTGCCTTGGGTCCTGTGCTCCTCTGGCCTCAAGGTACTCGACAATTATTTCCTTCAGAACTGATTCCATCATTTTCCCAATCACTGAGGTTAAACCAACAGGTCTGCAGTTTCCCGCTTCTGCCCTGTTCCCACTTTTGTGAAGTGGAAGAACATCTGCCCTCCTCCAGTACTCAGGTACCACCCCATCCTCCCATGGTTTATTAAAGAGGGTAGCCAGTGGTTTAACTAGCTCTACCCTTAGTTCTTTTAGAATTCTGGGATGAATCCCATCAGGCCCCATTGCTTTGTCCACCTTCAGTTTTAAGAGTGCCTTCAGAACCCACTTTTTTTTCCGTGAAAGGGCTAGTATCAACCCCTGTATGCAGCGTGTTTCTATTGTTTGGTTTAGGTACCTCCCCCTCTTCATTTGTAAATACTGCGCAAAAATATTTGTTTAGTATCTCTGCCTTTTCACAGTCACCCTCTGCCCACTCCCTCCCCTTTATAAAGCCTCACTATCCCTCCCCTGGTCTTCATTCGCTCCCTGATGTACTTATAAAAGGTTTTATCCCCCTTCTTAACCGAGTTTCCTATATTTTCCTCGGTTTGGGCCTTTGCTGTTCTGACTGCCTTTCCTGCTTCCTTTTGCTTTAACTGATACAATTCTCTGTCCTGCTGCTTCTGTGATTCCTTGTACTTCCTGAATGCTCTCTTTTTCTCCCTAACTTTCTCTGCCACCTCCTCTGAGAACCATAGTGGTTTCTTACATCGTTTTGTTTTGTTTATTTGCTTCACACAAAGGCTTGTTGCCTCTGTGATGGCAGTTTTGATTATTCCCCATTGTTCTTCCACTCCTCCTTCCTGCCCATTTGCTAGTGCATTCTTTAGGCACTCAACCATTTCGGCAAAGTCAGCCCTCCTGAAGTCCAGTACCTTTGTCTTTGTATGGCTTGACTCTACTGCTGTGTTTATTGTGAACCATACTGTTCGATGGTCACTAGTTCCCAGATGGCTACCCACTTCTAAATCTGTGATCCTCTCACCATCTCCATTTGAGAGTACCAGGTCTAAGATTGCTCCCTCTCGAGTGGGTTCAGATACTAGTTGTCTAAGACATGCCCCTGTAGGGCATCTAGAACGACCCCACTCTTAGAAGTGGCTGCTGCAAATGCACTCCAGTTAACATCTGGCATATTCATATCCCTCATTAGCAATATCCCCCCTTTGTCTGCCATTAAAAGGATACTTTCCATCATTTCCTTGTCCATTTCCTTCCCCTGAGATGCAGAACTCTGGCAGGAACCTGACAACTCGTGGAAACTAGACAGGCCTGCTCCATCAAACAGGCCGCCCTGTCTTCTGGCAGAAAGGCCTTGCCCTGGAGGGTGTCCAGGACCACCCTTATGTACTGGAGGCGCTGGCAAGGGGAGAGGCAGGACTTCAAGAAATTCACTGCGACTCCCAGCTCCTGGAAGAGATTGGAGGTGCATTCCAGGGTCTGAAGCAAGTGCTTCCTGCAAGGGACTGCTAGCAGCCAGTCATCCAGGTAGGGAAAGACATGAAAGCCCTGTCTCCTCAATGCCACTGCAGCCAGGCATTTGGTAAATACCTGGGGGGCCAAGGAAAGGACAAAAGGGAGGGCCCCAAATTGGAAGTAGGAACCCGAAAAATGGAAGCAGAGGAAACCGCGTTGAGTCGGAAAAACCTGGATGTGCAGGTAAGCATTCTGCATGTCCAGCCAGCACAGCCAGTCCCCCTGGTGCAGCAGGGGCAGCAGTCTCTGAAGGGTCACCATCCTGAAGCATCTGTACTCTATGTAGAGATTCAGATTGCTTAAGTTTAGGATGAGCTGAAGGTCCCCGGTCTTTTTGGGGATGAGGAAGAAGTTGGAATAAAATCCCCTTCCCCACTGAGTCTGCGGCACAGGCTCTATGGCTCTTTTTAGCAGACGTGCCTAAACTTCCTCTGAAACCAGATGCAGATGCGTGGGAGGGTAGAGTGGACAGGAGGGGTCTCAGGCGGCCACTCCACCACCTCTGGAGTGTGACCCTAAGCTATGAACTGGGGCACCCAGTTGTTTGTGGTCACTGCTCGCCACCCTTCCAAGTGGAGAGAGAACCAAATCCTGACCACCTCCCCTGGACCTTTGTTTGAGGGGGGCAGTTAAGGAGTCAGGAGGTGGGAGTGGGCAGGGGAGCAGCGGGACCCCAGGAGATTGAGCAGCAGCAGCCTTCGGTGGAGGTGTTGGTGGTCTTATGGCGTCGCTGGCCTCTGGTAGGTTGGCCTCCAGCCTGCTTGTGGAAGGACTGACAAAAGGGCTGGCATTGCTTAGCTCTAGGCCAAGTATGGTAGAGTGAATGGATCGACCTGAGGGCTTTGCCAAACTCCTGTAAGTTAGAGAGGAGGTCCTGGACATCACTCCCTAAAAGAACCGAGCCACTGAAGGGCGCATCTAAAATGTTGGCCTGAACATCTGGGGCAAAACCAGAAACCCAGAGTCAGGAATGGCGCTGAAGGCAAATGCCAGCTGCAGTCCCTTGCCCAGAGGTGTCTACAGCATTGTAAGATGCCCGGAGCACATGGCTGCCCATATCCGATCCAGACTTCATGAGCTGGTCAAGCTGAGTTTTTGTGCAGTCCTTGCGCAAAGTCTGGACGTGGTCCCAGTTGGCATTTTGGTATCGCACCTGTGACAGGGTTGAATAAGGCCCTGCCTGAGCCGGCCCAGTGGCGCTGAGGGTTGAGGCGCTGGACGCCATACTACGTGCCACACCGGCGACCCGGGTTTAGGAACACACTCGGGCTGCCAGGGGTAGGAGAGGACTGAGCGTCTGGAGGACTGCTTTGCTTTCCTGGGGTGGGTTGTGGGTCTCACATAGCTCCTTAGTGACCCCTGATGGATATCGGAGGCACTACAAGGAGTGGTGCTGCTATGGAGGGTGGAGTGCAGCATCAGCGGGCATCAGCACATAGCATGGGCAGATGTCACTGCAGATCCGCGCTCCTGACGAAACCAAAGGAAAAACCTTGGCTCTCGGGGGAGGCGACGGCAGCCCCAGGTGACAGCGGCCCACATCCCTGGGGGGGGGGCCCGTAGATCCAAGGGGTCAGCTGTGGTCTGGGGAGCAGGATGGGGTATTTCTGTCCCCAAATTCCCAGTCGAGGGTTTCAGGTGGGGAATTAGGTGCCAAAGTCAAGGGGGGTACGCTCAGAGATGCCCCGAGTAGCCAGAGATAAATAAAGTTCACAAAATAAATAAATAAGGCTCTAACTCATTTGTTATGCAGAAAGAGTTTAAACACAAGGGTCTGATCTATCCTCTCCTTTTCTCTCTCTTCTCTGTCTCGTTGCGCAACCAAATTTTCTTGTGAGATCTAGGAATTGATCACTCAGACGGTTTCGCAATTCTTCGCCTCTTGCTATCTCTCTGCCTTCCCTCTGCTATTTCTGTCTTTTCTTCCCTCTTGTATTATCTGTAGTTATAAAAAAATAAGTGAATATTAATGTGGAATTGTCATCGATACTGGGATCCCTTTGTTTAAAACTGTATATAGTTATACTATTGAAATGATTGCAAAGCTATTTGGAACTCAAGGAGTTAACCTGAGAAACAGTTTTTAAGCCTTTTGCAGAGCTGTAAACAAGAGGTCAGTTCTGGGTCACTATGTTCTTTTTGCTGCACCTGCATTGAAATTTACAAGAACATTCTGTGAGAAGCAGGCTCTCTTAACAAGTTCCCAAGGACTTATAAAAAGAACAGCAATGTTTTTGCTAGAGAGACACGGAGAGAAAAGGAGACTGAGAAATTGAAACTTGGAATTAAGAGATACCCTCAGAAGAAGGACTTTTTCTCAGTTTGTACTGCCTCTGTAAATAGCTGTACTGAACAAATTCTTATTTCTATTTTGCTGTCATTATTAATAATAAAACACTCATTGCACATTTTACAACTGCTCCTGGTCATCCTATACTTCCTGACTTGTGCCTCAACGACAGTACCACATGGGTCAGGTAGCTGATGGCCATAATGGCCAAAGTAGACGAAGCAAAGACCCACTTACAGATCTGGTCCAACTACTGAGATTCACAGTCTGAGGGGAGAGCACTAAGGTACTTGGGATTCTTAGATCACACGTGGGCAGCATTAATGACAACATATTCCACTTTAGGATGGCTCCCCAAAAATGGTTTGCCCACCGGTGCGTGATAAAACTGGTCTGACTTTTTTGGGGAGTGGAGGGATAGTGGAAGGGTGAGCCCAAGCCACCTTTGTGAAATCCACACATGATTCAATCAAGGGTGACACCACTACTGGTAAGGTAGCCTTCCGCCTAAGAAAAAGAGTTAAGCGGCATCTCTCTGGGTCTTACTCCTCTGTCTCCCATCCCATAATTGACTGAATGTGGCGCATTACGTCCATGAAGGACGGATCATCGGGTGGGGGCTGGCACCTACATCTTCGCCACCTAAAGACTCCCCTGGGGAAAAAGAAGATGATCTCGAGGATTCAGAATCATCCTCCGAGGACTCGCTATCTGGTACCGGCGACAGAGGCCTGTGCTCATCTCGACTAATGCTTGTACCCACATCAGACATATGTGGTCAGAAGGTCCAGCCCAGCCTGTGTCCATGGGCTGTGAATATGGGGGGGGATGGAGGGGGAAAGCCAAAGGTGGCCCTTAAGGGGTGGAAGCCTGCTTCTGCACGAACGCCCACCATATCGAGAAAAGGGCGTTGCACTCCACCTGTGAAGCAATATTACACACAGGCAAAAAAGGGCAATTCCTGCGCCGGGTTAGGAAACCAAGGGCTGCTGGGCCGGTGACAGATAACTCGGTGTAAGTGGTGCTAGTAACTGATCCGGCAATGGCCCACCTGGCATTGGGTGAGGCAAAGGCAGCACCAGCAGTCAGCCTACTGGCTGGAGTGTGGGCAGCTCTGGCGATGACATAGCAGGCGACAGCCTGCCTAACGACAGTCTAGAGCGCCCAGGCAAATGGTCCGCTAGTGCTGGGTCCACAGGGGAAGCCGACGCCTGAGAGGAAGGTGATCCTCAGGGTAGTGGCAGAAATGATGCCAGAGAGGAAGAAACAGTGTCAGGTTACAGCGACACTACCTAGCAGAACTGGGGTCGGTCCCCGAGGTGGGAACACGAAGGCAGAGTCGAGGCTGGGAGGGCTACAGGTGCAGAGCCACCACCCAGCAGCCCAAAGCAGGCTAAGCCACCTGGCTGAGAGCCCACAGAGGAGATGTACCTGAGCGTCAAGGGCTGGGGGGCATGAGAGGACTTCCCCTGACCCGAAGAGCCTCCACCCACAACAGAGATGAGGGCATGTAGAGGAGACACCATGAGCCTAGAAGAGGAAATGGCTCGCGGGGCAGGAGGCGCCGCCCCCCTACGGAAGCAGGACGCTGTCGAGGTAAAGGATTTATGGGGTGACCGGGAAGCTGATCGCTTACATTCTCTGTGTTTCTCCAGGTGTTTTTGCTTTCACGATGTTTGAACAAGGAGGAGCATTTGTTGGGTTGGGTGAGCAGGCAGCTGCAGAACAGGGTCGGAGTCAGAGGATAGCGGAAGATTGCTTAAGGGCAGCTGAGAGAGCGATGGGTTGTAGGCCGCCTCGGCGATTACACACTCCTGCTGCTGCACAACTGCCAAACACACAACCTCGGTGGAGGGCTTTGGGAGGAAAATGGATGCCCTCGTCCATGAACTAGACTTTCAGAAGGAGGCACAGTCCACAACAACTGCAATTCGGCAAGGTATAACAAAAATAGACAAACACTGTGATGGAACTGTTGAACAGCTTACAGTCTCCCATAAAAGGCAGGACACCAGTGAGATGACTTTCTGTCGGTTTTACCATTAGAGTCTCAAGACAAGCTAGAGGGTACCGAAAGTTGCAACTGCCGCAATAACTTGAGGCTCTACGGGATACTGGAGGAAGTGTAGAGTCCATCCATGACAACTTTTCTTAAATTTCTGCATGACATGGGGCCAGTTAATTTCCTTAGGTCAACAAATTTTAGACATGCTGCCTTTGCTGTGGAGTAGGTTTTCCTGCTGTCTGGGAAGGCCATGACAAGCTTTGCAGGGTAAGGGTTATGGAATCTGCAATTATGAGGGGAATATTGGGGTGCTGCACTCCTGAGGTGCTGTCTTTGGGATGAGACGTTAAATCAAGGTCCCATCTGCCTGTTCTGGTGGTAGTTCAGGTGGATGTTAAAGATCCCATGGCACTTCTCAATAAGAGTAGGGGAATTTTTTATTTGAAATTCATGACAAAAATGTAAAACTAAAACATTTTATGAAAGAAAAAGATAAAAGAAGAAAATGGTAAAAACCCATTAAAAATCCACAGTATTATACAAACACACAAAAAAATAAGAGTTTATATATGCACCCAATCTAATAATTTAAACAGGAAAATATTAGGTTCTAGATCTATCTTGTACATCAGAACAAAACTAAATATTAGTTTCCAAACCCAAGTACACAAATAAAAGAAGGTATAGCTAATTCATCCAATTAAGGAAAGGTACTATATTCCACCTTGCTTTCCATACTATATCAGGATAGAGAGTCATATCAAACTGGTGTAGTGCTATAAGTTCAGACTCTACAGACTGCATGATTTGTATTGGTGAAATGATCTGTTGTTGGATTAATAATTTACTTCTGGCTTGCCATAAACAGAATTTTATACAAGAGAAAATCAGTCTGATTGTACTAAGGTCTACTTCTTGAAATACATGAGCAAAACCTCCAATTAATTCACTATATGTAATAGATCGCCATCTCTTGTCTTTCCATATCTGTGATACTAACTTCCAGAATTCTTGCACAAATGGACAAAGTATAAAAAAATGTTCCATAGTTTTGACTACTGTACTGCACAGCATGAATTTCTAGGACAAATTCTTTCCGCTATACTTTTATGTTTTGCATTACCCTTGATATGTAACTTTCCATGGCAGCTCAACCATACAATGTCCCACACTTTGGTAGGGGTTCTGGAATCCTTCAATGTCTAATATTTTTTTGAGACAAATGTCTGGTATTCCATCAAAAGTTGGGGAAATATACAGGTTACTCACCTGTAAGAGGAGTTCTAGGAATGGTATATGTTGTTCATCCACACTGTCTAGCAGGTTCCTTGCCGCTTTAAATCTTGCCGGAAGGTCTTCAAGCTGGCTCCTCCCACCAACCTGGGTGGTAAAACTCTCGGCTCCGCCCCATGACGCCAGATCTAGCCCGCTGGAAGCCAGGTTGTGCATCGAAGCCAGGGAGGCCAGTTGGGTAGTGTGGATGAACAACATATACCATTCCTAGAACTCCTGTTACAGGTGAGTAACCTGTATTTCTAGGGACATGGATACGTTGTTCATCCACACTGTCTGGCAGACTCCTAGCAGTTCTCCAGGAGGAGGGAGGCAAGGTGCACACCCCCTACTTAGGGAATAATGACTGGAGAACCGAGGCCCCAAAACCATCATCCTGGCGTGACTCAAGGTCGATGTGGTAATGGGTAATGAAGGTGTGTGCTGACTTCCAGGTAGCAACCTGCAGATTTCCTGGAAAGGGATGTCCGTGGAAGCAGCCACCGATGCAGCAGTATGGCGGGTTGAATAAGCTCTTATCCCTCTGGGAGGCTCCATGCCCGCCAACCTATAGCAGAGATCTATGCAGGAGGTGACCCACCTGCCTATCGTCCGCTTAGCTGCAGGTCTGCCAGGTGCGGCTTCAGTGTAGGTGACAAACAGCTAGTGAACCTCTCCCCGAACTTCAGCCATCCGCTCCTTGTAATAAGCGAGCGCTCTTCTAGGGTCCAAAGTATGGAGCCCATATTCGGCATCCGAGGTGTGATTAGGGTAGAACACTGGCAGAGTCAACACCTGGTTAAGGTGAAACTCCGACACCACCTTCAGAAGGAATTTCAGGTGGGGGCGCAGGACAACCTTGTCCCTGTGGAAGACCAGATAAGGAGACTCGATTGAAAGTGCCTGGAGCTCTCCCATCCTTCTGGCTGACGTGATAGCCACCAAGAAGGTGGTCTTCCATGACAGGTGAGAGATGTCACACCTGTGCATCGGTTCAAATGGCTTGCCCATGAGCTTAGCCAATACCAGCAGTAGATCCCACGGAGGTGGAGGTTCTTGCACCAGAGGGGATATGTGATCAAGGTCTTTGAAAAAGCGCCCGACGTCCTTCTCCTGCGCCACTGACTGCTTCCCGGCCCGTGCCTGGTAAGCAGAGATGGCTGCCAGGTGCACCTTAAGGGTCATCGACTGAAGTCCTTGATGAGAAAGGGACCACAGGTAGTCCAGAATGCTTGCCAAGGAGCAAGAGGAAGGCTCCAAGCCCTTGCCCTGACACCAAATGGAGAATCTCTTTCATTTAAAGGCGTAGCATTTTCTGGTCGATTCCTTACGGGATGCCTCAACAACACTGAGGACCTCGTCGGAAAGACCCAAGGCCTGGAACTCTAGCCGCTCAGAAACCAGGCCGTCAGGTGCAGGGACTGAAGGTCCGGATGGAATAGCTTCCCCTGATTGACTGAGATCAAGTCCGGTCAGGCTGGAAGCCGCCTCGGGAGCCTGGAGCCGAGACTAAGGAGACATGGATACCAGAACTGGCGGGGCCAGTCTGGGGCTACCAGAATCACCTGCGCCTTGTCTCTCCTCGCCTTGAGGAGCACCTTATGAATCAAGGGAAATGGAAAGGCGTAGAAGAGGCCCAGGGTCCACGGCCTTGAGATAGCATCCCCCTGCAGCGAGCCCTGCTGAGGGGGGGCGGGCATGAAACAGTCTCAGCTTCGCATTCTCCCTGGAGGCAAACAGGTCCACCTGAGGCATGCCCCAGTGGAAGAACAGATCTTGTACTACCTCCGGCAGGAGAGACCACTCGTGGGACACAGCTCCTATCCGGCTGACTGCATCGGCAAGAATGTTGGAGGCTCCTGCCACATGTATGGCAAGGAGATCTGCCTCCAAGCTGCGCACAAGGGACCAAATGCGGAGAGCTTCCCTGCACAGAGGCATGGAGCGCGTCCCGCCCTGGTGGTTTAGGTAGTACATGGTCGTGGTATTGTCCATCTGGACCTGGACCACTTGACCCTGTACAAACGGAACGATGGCGGTGAGGGCTAGACGAACTGCTCGAAGCTCCAGCAGGTTGTTGTGGCATCGGGACTCCTGAGGGGACCAGAGGCCATGTGCTCTGTGCTCCCCCAGATGGGCACCCAAACCCATCAGAGAGCCATCGGTCGATAGAGACCCCGTTGGCTCGGGGCGGACAAACAGGATGCCCTCCTGCAGATGAGCTGGAACGGTCCACCACTGGAGAGTGTTCCACATCTCCTGGGTCACTATCACTAACTGATCCAAAGGATCGGAGTGCTGTGACCACTGGCAGGCCAGTCCCCACTGTAGGGGACGCATGTGCCAACAGGTCCAATGGACCACGCTGGTGCAGGCTGCTATGAGGCCCAGGAGGCACAGGAAGTCCCGGGCAGGGCACAATTGCCCAACCTGAAATGATTGTGCAAAGGAGGAAAGAACCTCGGCCCTGTCCGCCGGGAGCCGTGCTCTGGCTTGCAGAGTCTCGAGCTCTGCCCCGATGAATTGTATCACCTGCTTTGGCACGAGTTCTGACTTGGCCTCGTTGATAAGAAGGCCAACTTGAGAGCAAACCTGGAGGGCCAGATCCCTGGAACGCTCCACCTCCATTCTGGAGGAGGCTGCAATCAGCCAGTCGCCCAGGTAGGGGTACACCCGGACCCTTCGGAGCCGCAGGAATGCTGTCACCACTGCCATGCTTTTGGTGAAGACCCTGGGAACTAGAGAAAGGCCGAAGGGCATGGCCCGGAACTCATAGAGGGAACCCTCTGCCTTGAAATGGAGGAATCTCTGGTGGGACCGACGGATTGGGATGTGAAAGAATGCGTCCTGGAGGTTCAGAGAACAGAACCACATGCCTCATTCCAAGGATGGAATGATCTGAGCCACAGTGACCATCCTGAAGGTTCGAGACTTTAGGAAACTGTTCAGGTCGTGCAGGTCTAGAATGGGGTGCCAGTCCCCCGTCCATTTCGGGACCAGGAAATACCTGGACACAAACCTCGGGCTTGGTGGAGGATCCGCCGCCTACCTGATCACCTCATTTTCGAGGAGCAGGGCAATGTCGGCTCGACGAGCCAACAGGAGGCTGCAGACCCCGTAGCCCCCCGTGGGGCGACGGCTCAGAAGCGTGGGGCCTGCTCGAACTCCAGAGGCAGACCCTTTCCTACCACCTCCAACACCCAGCAGTCCATGGTGATAGCAGACCAGGTGGAAAGGAAGTAGGAGCTGTCCCCCATGGGGGGAACCCAGGGGGGAGCGAGGAGGCTGGGGGTGACACCCCTCAACCAGTCACTGGGCAGGCTTGGAGGAAGGACCGGCCGAGGGACCTCCTGGGCTTTTTCCTCCCTGCTTCCTGCTGGAGGAAGCTGCAGGCTTGGCTTTGGGGTGCCAAGCGCGAGCCTGCTGGCCCTGATGCTGGTGTTGCTGGGCCAGACGTGCCACAGGGGCAGAAGGTCGAAAGGAATTATGCTGCTGACGATGGCCCTTGTCCTTCTGAGCGGAGGTGACAGAGTCCAGGGTAGCGTTGGACTTTTCGATCCTCTGGAGGTGGCCTTCCACTCCAAGGCTGAACAGGTCGGTCCCCAAGAAGGGGACGTCCGCCAATTTGTGCTGAGTATCTGCCATAAAGGTGGATATCCTCAGCCAGGCTCTGCGGCGCATGGCCACTGTGGCCGCTACTGATCGGGCACAGGAGTCTCCAATGTCTAGAGCCGTTTGGAGCTGCTGTTTCACCACTGCCCTTCCCTGATCCCGCACCAGCTTGACCGTAGTCTGCAGGTCAGCCGGGACACGAGGGATCACCTCATCCAGGGAGCCCATGAGGGCGTGGGAGAAGTGCCCCATCAGTATGGCCGAGCTGGCCTGATGGAGGCCGAGGGAGGACGCAGCGTACACCTTGTGCCCGGCATAGTCCAACTTTTTGGACTGCTTGTTGGGGGGCTTATCCACATCCCTAGCGTTCCCGGAGTTCCGGAAAACGCTATCGTTGACCAACCCCTCCACAGAGGGGTGTTCCGAAAAACAGGACAAAGAGCCGGTAGGGACCGCATACTTCCTGGCCATCCTGGCCGAAGGCACAGGACAGGAAGCCGGCTGCTGCCAAAGCTCCAAGGCTGGGCCAACAATGGCTTCAGCCACCAGAAAGGCCTCCATGGGAGAATCCCCTTCGTCCAGTATCTCCGTGAGGGGATACGGGCTAGAGCTGCATCCCGGTGGACTCCGAGATGAGCTGAAGCAGACCCATGAACAATGATGGGTTCTCGTCCATCGACTGCCCCCCGGAGGACTCCAGGTCAAGGGGCCTGGAAAACAGGGAGTCGTCGTCATCAGACTCCGAGGAGTCTGCGAAGAGCTGCCTGGGGCCTGAGCCACCTTCCACCTGCCGAGGACAGTCGGGAGTGAGGGTGACCGACAACCGGTGGGGCAGACCCTGACCTGACCGAGAGTCCTTGGTCGGAGCCCCCGATTTTGGTTGTGGAGGCGGAGGTTCCACCACAATCGGTGGGGCAGCTGGTTTCGGCCGAACAACCGGCCCAGGCTTGGGCACCTCGACCACCGCGAGGGGTTGCTTCGGCCTTCCTGGTGACAGCCACTTAATGGCCGGGGAAGGCGAAGGTGTCGGCTTGTTCCCAGACAAAAGGAGCTGCTGCCACATTAAGTCCTCGTAGCATCGAAGCAATTTGCGCTGAAGCCTCACCTCTTCCGAGGAGGAAGACGAGGACAAGCAGCGCCGCCGCTTACCTCAGTGCCGAGTCCGAGACCGCCGATGTCAGCGGGATCAGCTGGACCAAGACGAGGTCTGAGACCGAGACCCTCAGTGTTTCCGAGGGTAGGTCTGGGAGGGAGCAGGGGACACCCGCTCCTCCCTCGGCTCGGGAACCTTGACCAGGAACTCCAGCACAGGAGGCGCAGGCAAGTCCTCGGTTTCCACCGGGGGAACTGGTGATGAAGGGTTGTCTGCTTCACCAGTCGACAGCCCGTCCGACGGGTCGAGAAAAATCTCGACCGTGTCGAAGGGTGTCTCAGCTGGCTGACCTAACGGGGACACCGTGAAGCCAGCAGCCTTAGCCGCAACCTCGACCGAGGTTGAGTGTCGACTGTCCGGGGAAGGGGACCTCTCCCGCTCCCACAAACATTGATGGTGGGACTTACCCTTCGAGTCCTTCTTTTTTGACCGAGAAGAGTGTCCCGATGACCCCTCTCCCTTCGTGAAGAGGGATTGGCAAAGCTCCTTAAAGGAAGCTGTGTAGGAGGATCCAAGAGAGAGCGGGATAAATGCCGCGACCGAGGAAGATGAGGATGCGGCCTGGGCCACCTCCTCGTCGAGGGCGATCATCTGCTCGAGTTGCTCAGCCGAGCCAGCCGCCACGGACACTGCCCAATGGGCCTCCTGGGACTTCACCGGCGGTTAACGTTTCTCGGGGCACCCAAGTTGTAGCAGGGCAGTGCAATTTTCAAGGACGTTGGCCAAGAAAGATCTACACAACTCGCAGGCCTGCGGGTCGTGGTCAAGGCCGAGGCAGTAGACGCACGTGGAGTGCGGATCCGTCCTGGACATCTTCTGCCTGCATGGGCACCGACGAAAACCGGGAGTCGATTTGTCCATGGCAGCCACGAGGGAAGAATTTGACCAAAGTCTTGAGAATTTTAATATTATTTCCAGGTGAACTGAAGAGTTAGGATCCAGTCTATACGCAGAGCGTTAAGGAGGGAACCTGAGCTTCCAAGCGGTAAGGAAGATCATGGGGCGGAGCCGAGAGTTTTACCACCCGGCTGGGTGGAAGGAGCCAGCTTGAAGACCTTCTGGCAAGATTTAAAGCAGCAAGGAACCTGCTAGACAGTGTGGATGAACATATCCATGTCCCCAGAAATTATAATTTTATTCTTGAATGGTTTGGTAAACTACTTTCCTTGATATACCTACTACTTTTATAGGGCTTAACTTCCATTGCCTCATTTTCTGTACTGCTGGTTTAAAAAATACAGGGCTTTTATGATACATGGTGGGAAGAATCATATTCGTTTTCCATACATTATAAAGTGGACTATACCATA
This sequence comes from Neoceratodus forsteri, assembly GCA_016271365.2. Classification (NCBI taxonomy): domain Eukaryota; kingdom Metazoa; phylum Chordata; order Ceratodontiformes; family Ceratodontidae; genus Neoceratodus; species Neoceratodus forsteri. The sequence continues at coordinate 1,064,472,787 of CM057455.1, read as the reverse complement.
CAGTAGCAAAAAGTGTCCAAACTGCTTGAGAAGGAACCTCCAGATTCCGTATACTGTATTATTTGAAAAGAAGACACTATAAAAATGTACTATTGGATTTATTAATGCAAACCCTCCTTGATGTAACCCCTAGATGGCGCTATCCCAGGGGCTACTACCCCTGCCTGATTTGCCACTAACAGGTTGAGGGGCCTGGATCCAATGGCGGGTGCCTCCACCCAGAGGTCAGGGTTTGCAATAGTTAAACTAACTTGGTCACAGCCCTCTGGGACACTGCAACCCCCCTTTCTTCCCACTAGTGGCCCACACAATATATCAGAATTACCTTCACAGTATACACTTACCCCCAGGTCTGGTTCCGCACTGAGACCTCCTGTGAAATGAGATACAGTGCAACAATCACAGTACATACTTTAACATAGACAAATACCTCAGGCAGTATAACTTTGCTGAAACAAGCAGCTCTGATTTATTTAGGGGATATAACAAGGACAGGGAAATCAGGTTAATTAGCTTATCACTCTAATAATCTACCTATGGCTCTGTGCACAGGCCTATCCCTATCAGTTACTGTCCCTGGGTACCCAAGCCCTAGTGGCTAGTCCAAACCGTGGCAGCTGGTAGGGGCCCTTTCACACAGAGAAAAGGAGAATTAAACAGTCAGCAGTACAGTAATTCCATTTGGATTTAATGTGGCAATTCAACAGGAGCGACCTGAATTAGTACTCACGACCTCCAAATAAGATAGGGTCCTTCAATGTCAGCAGGGCTCACTTGAGGTACACAAACCTCTTCACACATCCATATAAAGAAAGCACTATACCAGGCAGGCTGCATCTGTATCCCGATCGCAATTACTGCACAATACCCGGGAGAACACACAGCAGATTCAGTTCCTGACAGACCGAGTGCAATTTTCAGCAATTCCTCCAGTCTTCTACAGGGTGAGCCTGGTTTCTACTCTTCAGAGATCCTTTGATTCTTTTCACAGGACGGATTCAGTCCTAACAAGCTGCAGACCACAACTCTGGGCCTTACACACGTTTTTTGACTAAAACTACACACTGAAAAAGCACAGGGCTCCTTCCTTCTTCACTGCCAAAGCTCAACTGAAACTCCAACCGACAAAACCGAGCACTTCCTTTGAGTTCCTCCCAGTTCTTGACTGGATTGGCTGTCACTCACAATAGACTGCTGCTGTTGGTCCAAAAAGGCACTGAAGTCTAAACTACATCTCCCAGAGTCACTGCCCATACAATCCTCTTGTGGCTGGCTCAGATTATGAGTCCAAGTTCTGATTCGTCCAAGGCACCATTTAGAGCTAGCTTACCCCACACTGATTGGTCCAGTTCAGCAGTTCAAAACTAGAATGGGGAACTAGCAGACACAGTTCTGACTGCAAAGAAAGCAGGTTAGACAAACTGTAATTTCATTATTACTCTAAATAATTTCTGGCAAACAGTTACATCTTTCAGATAGGTTCCCTTTGCACTCCTAGTGACTGCAAAAATGAAGTGAATTGGCAGCAGCTCGGTGGTACTCAGAGAAGCACACAGTCCCCCATACAAACTAATTATGTCTGCAAGCAGACAGCTCTTAAAGAGACAGTACCAGAGGCTCTAAAACACTCACTGATAAATGGCTTAAATGCCAAACACCATTCAGGCTTGGAGCATTCAAGCAAGCTCCTGGAAGTCTTTTGGGAACCCCCATTTGCAGGGGGTTACACCCTTCCTCGCTTGGGAAAGCTTGACGTCCGCACAAGCAAGTACTCATAAGTTTCAACTGCAACCATATACATTTGCATTAGGCTTCATATGTAATCATCAGTCAATATATCATTTACCAAGAACACATTTCTGAAACATTGCAGTCGTCACTCTTTACACAGTATTACATACACATTGTACCGTAACTCAAGTTTTACCTCTTGTACATGAAACCTGAAGAGGGGGCCCTTCCTATCAGTTACCTTGGGGCTGGATGGGGCAAGGCACCATACTTAGAGGGCAACACAAGTAACTTGGAGTTAGCACTGATGCTCAGTTTGGGCAATGAGCTCGGGACACATACACTCCTTTATGGACAACATTGAGAGGCAAGTCCACAGACCTCCCAAGGAATCATAACTGAGGTGCACCACAGGCTTTACAGCTCGACCAGTCTTTCTAGGGGAACTGTTATAGTCTCTGCACTCTGAGCCTCATTTTCAGCATTGTCCTCACTTGTCAGGGGAGTCTCCATGGGGGTAGAGAGGCTAGAACTTGGGGCACTTTCAGCTCCAGGAGTTACAGTTTCTCAGTCCACAACATTCGGCTCGCATGGAGAGCTTTTGGACACTGGCAGTGGACTGTCAGGGCACTCAAAATACTCTTCTTGTTCGGGTGTATCACCAGTCTGCCCCAATCTATCATTTTCCTCCCCTGAAAGCTCAAACAGTTCAACCATGCACAATGATTCCATTTCATCTGATCTGATGCTTTGCACTTCACTTTCTGGGAGCATCGGCTCCGGGGACGAAGCTGGGGGCTTGGACAGTCCAGAAGGCCCAGCTTCATCTCCAGTATTGACTAGGGATTGCCTCAAACAATTGACTCAGTTCGTAAGAAGGATAGTATTCAAAGTCACTCTCACTTTCTTCCGATATGGACTGACAGTCATGCTCAACTGGGACTTGTGGAGGGGAACACTTTAACTTTGCTTCTGTGGTGCGGACTTTCTTGATCTTTTCTTAGCAGCAGCTCTAGTCACTGGTCCAGAGGGGCATCTTCTAGGGCTCAGACTCAATTAAGATTTGTCCAATGGGCAGTAAATGTTTCTATGCATTGTTTTTACATCTTTGAATTATTCTCAGGCCTTACTTTGTACACTGGCAGATCATCTAGTTTGCCCACTACAATGTGAGGGAGATGGTGCCATCTGTCAGCAATCTTGTGCTTGCCATGCAGTCCCAGATTTCTTAGCAATACCCGATCTCCCTCCTGGAGTTCCTGTGCTTTCACCTTTTTATCATACCTTTCTTTGTTGGCCAGATTTCTTTTGGCAGCCATGGTTTGAGCCAGTTGGTACGCATGAGTTAGCTGGGCCTTTAACTTTTGCACATACTGTAAATAGTTGTCAGCTTGAACCCCATCAGGAGAGACCCCAAAACACACATCTACTGGTAGTCGAGCTTTCTTCCAAACATCAGGCGGTAGGGGAGAATCCAGTGGCATCACTTTTGGTGCAGTTATAAGCATGTACCAGGGTGCTAATTTGTTGGCTCCATCTAGGCTTGTCCTTTGGGTGCAGGGGTGCCTAGCATATCTAGCAAAGTGCGGTTGAAACGTTCAGGCTGTGGGTCCCCTGGGGTGGTAAGGAGTGGTTCTGGACTTTGACTCCCCACAGAGAAAGTATCTCTTTGATCAGACGACTCTCAAAGTCTCTCCTTGGATCAGAATGGATTCTTTGTGGAGCCCCATAGTGAACAAAAAGTTTTCTACAAGTACTTTGGCCACAGTGGATGCTTTCTGGTCTTTGGTGGGGAAAGCTTGGGCATATCTCGTGAAATGGTCAGTGACCACCAGCACATTACTGATATTTCTTTGATCTGACTCCAAACTCAGAAAATCAATACAGACCAGCTCCATGGGTGCACTGGTGGTGATGTTAACAGGGGGCAGCCCTCTGGGGCAAAGCTTTCTCTGTAAGCAGCGACTACAAGTTCGAATGTGTTGCTCCACATCAGCCCCCATCTTAGGCCAATAGAATCTGGATCTCACCAAGTCAAGTGTTCTGTCTATACCAAGGTGCCCCATGTGGTTGTGCAAGGACCTCAGTACTGAGTCTCGAAGGCAGTGGGCAGCACTAGTTGTTGTTTGTCTACTTGTCCCCTCTGTCTACTGTTTCTCTGTATAACAGTTTATTGATCAGTTTCAACTTAGGACCTTCTTTGTATAACAGTGCAGTTCTCAAATCAGTGGGCGTAATTTGGACACATCTTTTCCTGCATAGAGGGCTTCTAAAGCTGCTTTGATCATGGGATCGCGGGATTGAGCCACTGAATACTGTCATTGTCCAGCTGAGGCAGTGCACCAATGTCTATTGCAGAAAAGTGGCAATAAGCAGCAGGTATGCAATTCTCAGAGGCTCCCAAGCAATCCACCATGCAGTCCACTCGTCCGTGGACATTTGTTCCTCCCTGTCAAACTTCCGGCAGAGTGCCCGAATGTCAGGTTCTGCCAATCGGACCCAATCATTCTGGGAACAGGCCTCCGGGAGAGAGCATCAGCATCTATGTGGTTCAGACCTGCTGGTATTCGGAGCATAGTCATATGTAGATAATGCAGAAAGCCACCTATGGCCAGTGGCATCCAACTTAGCTGAGGTCTGCACATAGGTCAAGGATTATTGTCAGTTTTACTAGTATTTTAGCCCCATACAAGTACTCATGGAATTGGTCAACAATAGCCCACTTCAAAGCTAGGAACTCTAACTTATGTACAGGATAGTTCTTTTCGGATGGGGTCAGGCTTCTACTGGCAAAGGCCACTGGTCTCAGGCCATTCTCGTGCTCTTGGTACAACACAGCCCCCAACCCTTGCAAGCTAGCATCAGTGTGCAGGACATAAGGTTTTCTTGGATCGGCATAGGCCAGCACTGGAGCATGGGTAAGTTGATATAGATCTCATGAAAAGCAGTCCCATAATCAGGAGTCCAGCGGACCCCAAATACTTCACTGGATGAAAATACACTCTTTCAGTCTTGAGGGACGCTGACTTTTGGTATTTTTGTGGGTTGGGGATACCCTTGAGTAAGGTTAAGTAAAGGCGGATCACTCTTGAATAGTCCTTGATGAAGCGCCGATAATAACCACAGAATCCCAGGAATCTTTGCAGTTCTTTTAGATTTTGGGCTGTGGCCAGGTGGTCAAGGCCTCAACTTTACTTGGGTCGGTCTCTATTCCTCGGTGGATACTATGTGTCCCACATACTTTACTGATGTTTGAAAGAATTGACACTTATCAATGGACAGTTTAAGGCCAAAGTCTCCAGTCGGTCCAATACCTTAAATAATCTGCTCTCATGTTCCTCCAGTGAGCTGCCAAACACAATAACATCATCTAGGTATACCAGGCACTCTAGTAAGTTCATGTCCCCACTGCACGCCATCAATCGTTGAAAAGTGGCTGGGGCACCTGAAATCCCTTGAGGCATCCTCCATGAATTCATAGAAGCAAGCGGACAGATAAAGGCCGTCTTCTCACGGTCCTCTGGGGCCATCGGGATCTGGTAGTACCCACTGCGGAGATCCAGCACAGAGAACCACTTGCTCCGCTTTAGGCAGTCCAAAGCATCCTGAATGCGGGCATTGTGTACTGATCAGGATAGTCCGCGGTTTAAGGTGCGATAATCCACACACATCCTTACTGTTCCATTCTTTTCCTCATACCACAATGGGGAAGCATAAGGGCTTCTGGATTCTTGTATTACACCAGCAGCTAACATCTCTTGCAGATGCCGCCTCACATCATCTATGTCAGCAGGTGCCAGGCGTCGAGACCTCTCACTTAAATGGTCTTCGTCATGCAGCCGGATATTGTGCTCAGCTCCTGCACGCATCCTACATCCCATTCCTTTAAAGAAAACACCTGGTCTCTCTGGGCAAGCTTCTCACTGATCCTCACTTTCCATTCAGCTGGCAGCGGGAGTCGCAAATCAAACAAGTCAGGCGTTACTCTGTCATTCTTCCTTGAACTCTTGCTGCTGGGTAGCACTGCAGTGTCTGCACAATGCACATTAGCCAGGATGCAACCTCTGTTTACTCGAATGTCTCTTTCAGACACATTATGAACTTGGACCATTACCCTTCTGGCATAAGCATGGGCTCTAGCGGGCAAAATACTAGGCTTGACCAGCAGTCCCTCTGGCAATTTTCCATCGCCTGGTGCATCCAACATTATTTTATTCTTAACATCCTTTCTGATACGGACCTCTCCCTGTAAGGTACACTGGGCATTTGGCGCCAGGATCAGAGACTCAGGATCCTTCTTCCATACAATTCGACCGGTTCCTCTGGTTCTGTTTTTCAGCATCTCTCTGTGCCTCATAGGCCTTCTTAATTAAAGCCGGAACTCTTAAAGCTCTACTAGTCTTTGACCCTGTTTTCATAACACAACAGTGCCAGCCTTCCAACATATGAGCATTTGTTCCAATCAACAAAGGGACACCATCATACAGTCCAGTGGGGGACACACTAAGGCTAGGGTCTCTACTTGTTCGGCCACTCCAGCCACGGAGGTGGGGAAAGACAGCCAAATTCGGATATACCCGGAATAGGGGTAGGCCTTCTCACTTAACCCCCATACATGCAGTCCTTCTAATGGTTGTAAGGGTACGTCTGACAAATGCTTCTGATACCAATCCTGGAACATAATTGTCACTTGGGAGCCACTGTCTAATACAGCTCTTGTAGACACTCCATTCACCTTTACAGTGGTCTCCATGGAGGGACCCACTATTCTGGACCAGTCTGGAGAGGCGGTAGTGGGGGCCTGGGCAACTGACCTTGCCACAAAAGGACGTGAATTAGCATTTTTGGTGCCCTCACTGGGATCATGTCGTGCACCTCTTAACCACCGATTTCTTCTCCGAAGCTCTCCTTGTAGCCTATATGCAACATTGTCAGTGTCTTTTGGGGACTGGCATTCCCTTTTCATGTGCCCATCTTTCCCACAATTATAGCAAAACATACTTTCTGGAGTTTGAGCTGGCCGAGGCGCCACACTGGGAGCCAGGGCGGGGGTATTACTAACTGGAAACCTGGATGCCATCTCTGTCTGCGGCGTGATAAGCATTTGGAGACATCTCGTCAGTTTCTCCACTTCCATGGTCAAGGAATTGAGTTTGGAGCTGTTATCAGCAGGAGATACATGGTTAGGTACCCCCACCCCATAGCAGATGCAGTCGGATATAGGTCAGGGCCCGTACTTGCAGGCGTGGCCTTCATAAAGGACTGTTTTGAATTCGGATCTCTCTCAACAGTTCGCCCCATTGTGGCATATCTTTTCCTTGTCAGAGCACTCATTGACTGTCAACCTCTGCCCCTGAACTTCACTTGATGGGTCACCCTCAGTCACTCGGTCGTAGCCACAGCTGTTGGTGCAGGTACCTCCCGAGGTCGCCTTTTCTCAACTCCTCGAATTTCTCTCATTAACTCATCATAGGAGGGTGGGGATTCCAGTCGATTTGCCAGGCGTAACTGAAGCAACAGCAGTTCTGAGAAGGGGGCAGACTTAAGGATTCTGTCCAGTCTGGTTCGGTCCAGTTCAATCGCTGGCAAACTACCATTTCTGAGGCATTCTTGCAACAATTTTTCCAGCCGAGAGACATACACAGACAACAACTCCCCTTGGTACTGTTGTGCATTTCTTACTCTCCACCATAGGTCCTCATCAGAATCTGGGCTCCCATACACATTCTCCAAGGCCTCAAGATAGGCCTGTGCAGTCGCTTCAGGGTTACTGGCCCGTTTAGCACGGATGGTAGCCAGGGCAGGACCTCGGAGGCTCTCACTAACCCTCTTTCGCTTTTCGCCTTCCGAGCATTGCCATTCTAGCACTTGGGGGGCAACATAGTCTATCCAGGTCTCCCAGTCATCCTCCCCTTGGGGGGTGGGGAGGGTGCCAGAGAAGATCCTCAACCTTCGGTAAGAGTCGTGACTAATGGCAGGTGCAGAAATAGGAGTCTGTATTGGTTCAGCCACCATTACGGGCACTGGAGCAGGAGAGGGTGTTGGGGAGGAACACCCCAGGTGGCAAGAATAGTTTCTTCAAGTCCTCCACAGTTTTCCCTCTCCCAGCAACCATTCAGCAAATTTCTCCTCAAAGTTTCAGATAGTGGTGGGGCTGATTCCCCCCCGGGTCTTTACTGTCCTTAGTTATCACTCTCCAAGCAGTGAGGGCTCCCTCTGGGGTAATGGTCTGTGGCACTTTGGAGCTATCTATGGGATCCTTAAACTCTACTAGGGCCAGGAAAGTGTGGGTGAGCAGATTAGCATGCCGACCCACCACCACAGGGTTTTGTAAACCTTCCACCTTGGAAAGTACTCCCTGCACAGTGTCCGTATTGATACCCAGGGGGATGTCCAGGATAAGCATAGCATTTTGGGGGTCGATCTCCTCCCAGTACACCACTCCACCAGCCGTGCACAGCCACTTCTGTCGGGTACCCATTTTTTTCTTAACAGTGGTTCAGAATATGGCCACTAGAGGACACACAATCCCAGCGGTGCCTCCAAGATGTAACCCTCGATGGCGCTTATCCCAGGGGCTACTACCCTGCCTGATTTGCCACTAACAGGTTGAGGGCCTGGATCCAATGGCGGTGCCTCCACCCAGAGGTCAGGGTTTGCAATAGTTAAACTAACTTGGTCACAGCCCTCTGGGACACTGCAACCCCCTTTCTTCCACTAGTGGCCCACACAATATATCAGAATTACCTTCACAGTATACACTTACCCCCAGGTCTGGTTCCGGCACTGGGACCTCCTGTGAAATGAGATACAGTGCAACAATCACAGTACAGTACTTTAACATAGACAAATACCTCAGGCAGTATAACTTTGCTGAAACAAGCAGCTCTGATTTATTTAGGGATATAACAAGGACAGGGGAAATCAGGTTAATTAGCTTATCACTCTAATAATCTACCTATGGCTCTGTGTTACAGGCCTATCCCTATCAGTTACTGTCCCTAGGTACCCAAGCCCTAGTGGCTAGTCCAAACCGTGGCAGCTGGTAGGGGCCCTTTCACACAGAGAAAAGGAGAATTAAACAGTCAGCAGTACAGTAATTCCATTTGGATTTAATGTGGCAATTCAACAGGAGCGACCCTGAATTAGTACTCACGACCTCCAAATAAGATAGGGTCCTTCAATGTCAGCAGGGCTCACTTGAGGTACACAAACCTCTTCACACATCCATATAAAAGAAAGCACTATACCAGGCAGGCTGCATCTGTATCCCGATCGCAATTACTGCACAATACCCGGGAGAACACACAGCAGATTCAGTTCCTGACAGACCGAGTGCAATTTTCAGCAATTCCTCCAGTCTTCTACAGGGTGAGCCTGGTTTCTACTCTTCAGAGATCCTTTGATTCTTTTCACAGGACGGATTCAGTCCTAACAAGTTGCAGACCGGAACTCTGGGCCTTACACACGTTTTTTGACTAAAACTGCACACTGAAAAAGCACAGGGCTCCTTCCTTCTTCACTGCCAAAGCTCAACTGAAACTCCAACCGACAAAACCGGGCACTTCCTTTGAGTTCCTCCCAGTTCTTGACTGGATTGGCTGTCACTACAATAGACTGCTGCTGTTGGTCCAAAAGGCACTGAAGTCTAAACTACATCTCCCAGAGTCACTGCCCATACAATCCTCTTGTGGCTGGCTCAGATTATGAGTCCAAGTTCTGATTCGTCCAAGGCACCATTTTAGAGCTAGCTTACCCCACACTGATTGGTCCAGTTCAGCAGTTCAAAACTAGAATGGGGAACTAGCAGACACAGTTCTGACTGCAAAGAAAGCAGGTTAGACAAACTGTAATTTCATTATTACTCTAAATAATTTCTGGCAAACAGTTACATCTTTCAGATAGGTTCCTTTGCACTCCTAGTGACTGCAAAATGAAGTGAATTGGCAGCAGCTCGAGTGGTACTCAGAGAAGCACACAGTCCCCCCATACAAACTAATTATGTCTGCAAGCAGACAGCTCTTAAAGAGACAGTACCAGAGGCTCTAAAAACACTCACTGATAAATGGCTTAAATGCCAAACACCATTCAGGCTTGGAGCATTCAAGCAAGCTCCTGGAAGTCTTTTGGGACCCCCATTTGCAGGGGGGTTACATTGATTTATAGGTAAATATAATATCTCCCTTTTAATAGGATTCAGTCGGCATCCCCAGATGTCAGAGAAAACTAGTCCTATAAGTGTTACTTCCAGTGCCTGGGGCATTGGGGATGTCATACTTAAATATTAAAAAAAAAAACAGGAAAGAAAAAGGTTTTTAATAATGCCACTTTTTTGCCAATTTTTCCATAATGCTACTTTTTGTTTTCCAATTTCTCTGACCAGTTTAAATAAGCATTCTCCTTATCCCCTCTGCCAAATGTGATTCCTAATATATTATCATCTGATATTGGAACACCCTGAGTTTCTGTAAGTGGCATAGTGGATGGACTCAGCCTATAGCCCCTACGTTTACCTTTATTTACTACAGCTCTTGTTATTAAAGAGTAATTTTGAATTACTTTCCACACACTGTCTGATTTCTGATCAGCTAAAAACAAGCACACATCATCTGCATATGCAGTTACTCTGATTTCTAAGGATCTGTTTTTAGATGGATTCCTTTAATTAGTTCTGAGTATTATATACTTCTTAATAGGAGATCAAGACAAAATATGTAAAGTATAGGGCTCATTGGACAGCCTCGACGTACTCCTCGTTTAATTCCTATGTATGATCCTAAAGGTCTATTGATCAAGGGAATAGTAAAGGCATTTTTATACAACATAGCTATCCATGTGCAACCCCCCTGTTACCCGGGGTTACTAGAATCCCAGTAAGACCTAGTAGTAGGCAGGGAAGGCAGCTTGTGAAACTCCAGTTAAATGGATTTCACTCTGTTCTCAGTCTCAGCTGAGACTGAGGGATGACATCATTTACAATTGTCGCAGCTGCATAAGCCACACTGGAATGTTGCAGTTGGAGGTTAGAGTAGAACGCTGGGGAATTTGAAGTAAGTCTGTAGAGTTCAGTAGATTGGTGCAGTCTGAAAGAGGTGCTCTGCTGTATTCAGGCCCTCAGAGCTCTAAGCTCTGTCAAAGAGCTACTTTTGTTTTTTAGGTGTGTGTTTCCACCTGAAGAGGAACACAAGAAGAGCATATTGAAGTGGTGGAGACTGCTCTCAATGGCTCAGGGTCCCATCCCGATGGGGATGGGGAGAACTCAGCCTGCATCCAGGGGCAACCCCCCCTTGGTCCAGCTAGAGAAAAGAAGCTGCCTGTTTAAGTTCATGCTGAGGCACCAGAAGCTCTGGAAGAGAGTTCCTTGAGGAGGAAACGCCTGAGGGGCACCTGCAATGAGGGGCGAGTTCACTCTGCTAAAGGGCTATGAGTTTTCACCTGCATCAAGATGAAACAAAAGGGACTGTTACTGTGGGGTCAGAAAAAGAAAGCCAAGTACAGTTTGGAAGATGTGGGGATTGGACTGCTTGACTCTGTGGTGGGTCTAGAGTAATGGACAAAGCCACTTTTTAAGTATGTTCAAGTGCAGCACAAATTGGATGTAAAGACAGTAGACTGAATGTGATATACATTAAAAAGAATCTACACAGCAAAGTGTGTTAAAGGAGGACGTGTTACAGTCCAGAGAAATGGCCGGGTATAAATTATGGGAGCGAGAGTTGGGAGACCTCCCCATCAGTAGTAACCAAATTCACCTCCACGGATTTGCTCTGAAGCACCTGTTGCTTTCTCTCAGGTACTTGGCCGGTGCCTGAGGAAAGCACCCAGACGTGGGGTTGATGAGGAAGAGTCCCATATGGAGCAGAAGTGCTCATAGGTGGTTTAGGGAGTCACCAGTAAATGTTTCCATGCTATATAGAAAGTGTCCAAGTGGCTGGCAAGGGAGCCGAGCCAGGGAAAACCCAGAGCAGTGTAAAGTTCGGGCAGTGTGCCCAGTGTGTTTCACAGCCTGAGGGCTAAAGTGATGAGGATGTGTTCTGGTCTCCTTAAATCTGCATTACCAGGAGTGTAGCCCCGTGGGGGTCAGTCTATGCTTTGTTTATTCTGTTGGATGTGAATAAAAGCCACACTTTAGAATCCCACTTCTGGTATTGGACATTACAGTTATTGCTTCCTTTGTCCAGAGTAGCCAAACCTAGCCAATGTGCCGAGTGACATATTCCTCCCCGAACCCAGCCCACCTGGTATAGCTGTCAGATAGAAACAGCATACCTGGGTGGGGGGTTACACATGAACAAAATTTATTTGGAATACCATAATGCTCCAGAACTCTAACTAAAAAGGCATGTGAAATTTTATCGAAAGCCTTTTCTTGATCAAGAGAAAGAAGGTAACCATACAGTACATCCTCCTTCCCCTGTTCTATTAGCTCCCTAACAATTAATAAGTTCTCAGAAATAGAACGTCCAATGACTGAACATGTCTGTATATTCGATATTACATATGGTGTCACTTGCATTAACCTTGAAGTCAGGAATTTCATTAGAATTTTTAAATCTGAATTCATCAGACTTAATGGTCTCCAATTATTAATACTGGTCTTTTCACCCTTCTTGAATAAAAATATCTGTATGGAAATACAAAAATGAAAATCAACAGTATTAGACTGTAACATCCAATTATATACTACAAAAAGTATTTCCGTCAATTCTTCTCTGAATTTTTTTTATAAAATTCTGTCGTAAGCCCAGCTATACCTGGAGAGGTATTATTTTTAAGAGATTTTATAGCTGTATCAATTTCTTGATGCGAGATTGGATTAATTAAGGCTTCCATTTTTTCCTAAGGAATATCAGGAGGATGAATGTGGTCAAGGTAATTTTTAATTTCAGAATCCGTTTTATTACATGGACTGTACATATCATTTATATGCTTCTGAACCCCTTTCAAAATTTCAGAGGTCTTAGTAAGACATACTATTAGTATGCAAAGCTGTCATTGTTTTATTTTGTATCCTAGTTTTACAACTTGAGAATACATCTCCAAAATTTGATTTCCCAGGAGTACCTATTTTATGTTCAAATAATAAGAAGCTCTAGAATACTGTAATGATTCCATTTCTTGTTTAACTTTAGTTATCTGAGGTATGGATACCTGTCTACCTTCATTCATATGGGAATATAATTTAACTAAACGATTCCTAAGAGTAAGGTATCTGAGATATTGTGAAGTGTGTTTGGAAAACTTATGGGATTTCAATAGGGTTTGAAGACTAGCTTTAGTTTCTTCCCACCATAAACTTAAATCTTCATATAAACAGGCTATGGACATATGGGTCCTTAAAAGTTCTTTTAATTCTTCACCCAAATTTACATCATTTAACAAAGTATTATTCAACTTCCAGTTCCCACTCCCTATACATACACTGTCTTCTAACCCTAGTGTGCTGGCCACTATCAAATGATCTGAAGTTCCCAGTGGGAACATTTCTGATTTTGTACTTTGCAATATTTTGAAATAAAAATAAAGTCAATCCTAGTAGACTGTTGTCCTTTTATAAAAGTACACCCTCTTTGTACATATAATTCTCGACAGGAATCAATTAACCCTGATGTAGCAAGGATAGTTTGAAGGCAGTATTACAAAATGATTTCTGAGTCTTGGTTCCTCTATCATGACTAGATACCACACAATTAAAATCACCTGCCCAAATTATATGTTTGGTAGTAAATAGATAAGGTTTTATAGAGAAAAATAAATTGACTTTCTTTTTTTGTTTGAGGGGCACATACACAAATCAACCACCAATCCGTATTTTGTATAGTAACATCTAATAGCAGTGCACGTCCAGGCACAGGCATAATATCCAAAACTCAATTTACAACATATTTATCCCCTTTAAACAGTATACCCACTCCATCACATGGGTCTGTACCATATGAAAAACATGAAGGTCCCCAGCACCATAAACTCTTAGCTGCAGATGTTAGAATGGAGGTATTTAATCTTGTATCCTGCAAAAAACAGATGTCATATCTTAAATCAGATAATACTGAAAAGGACACTAATCTACGTCTAGAATTTTTAACACTGTTCACATTTATAGTGGCAACCTTTAGAGGCGCCAAGGCCAGGAGTTATTATGAAATGGGGTGGGGGTCAAGAAATGTTCCCACGTCTGAGCACCTCTCAGCACCTTTAGCTCTTTTTGAGCAGGATGGGGTCCCGGCTCATCTTCAGAATCTGAGGAATGGATTTGCTGAGAAGATACTGTAGAGGAGGTTTCCGAGTCATCCCCCAGGTCGGACTCCCCTGTTACAGTGGAAAAAATACATTTGTTAGATGTGGGAATCCCCTGCAGGGAAGATGCAACTTTGGCAGTCTTTGATCCAAGACCACATTTGAAACATGTTTTAGGCTGCCCTGGGTAGAAACAGTTTCCTCGTTCTTTCCCTATAAAAACTGCTTGGAAAATGTAAGGGACATGTACTAGAGCTTCATGATTTAATTTTAAACCGCCACCCCCCCCAGTCCAAATATGCTCCTCGTCCATTATTGGTTGAGGGGGGCCTAAGCGGTCACATCACTGTTGTAACCAATGAAAGATATCATTTACAGCTACACTTTCTTTGTGAAATAGGATCGTAATTGTTTTAATGGCAGGTTTAGTAAGGGGAATGGCTCGAAACGGCATCCATAATTCTGATTATCTAACTTTTTTCATATTTTGCCCAAAATCTAGCTAATCCTTGCGAGGTTTCAAAACTGATGTCATACAGCATGTCACCAGAAGCATGCATCAAAGCATACAATTCATTTGAAAAGAAACCCATTGATTCCTTAATTAACTTCCTGCCCACATACAGTCTATCTGGATTAGTCTCTAAACCCCTTAAGTATTGTAACCAGACTGCATTCTGACGCTGTGCTGTGCTGGAAGTACTTGCTGAAAAATTTTTTTTTTCAAAATGCAGCCTAGGTATTTTTTGCCATTTCAGTTGCAGTTGTTGCAAGAGGTCTCTGGAGTTCTTTATCCACCAGGTCTCCCCAGGTCTGCGGTCTATTACTGGGCCCCTCGTCTCCCGAATCACTCTCCATGATCTGTACATTGACTGTAGCGGTGTCCAAATGTACAACATTCTCTGCGTGTAAATCAATGTCTGAATCAGTTATAAAACTGGGTAAAGAACTTTAAATTACTGCTTTTTGTTTTCTGTTGTGCCCTCTGAGCTTCTCTCTCTGGGGTTCCTGGAATGGGGCTGTGCCGAGAATATGGGATCCATTGTCTATTCTTTTTTTGCCATCCAGCTTTAATTACAGATTTTTCTAGTGCTCCCGGTAATTTTAGAGTCTCAGGATTAGAAACAGGGTTTTATTTGTGAGCTTGGTCGTCCACTCCATAAATTCAAAGCCTGTAAACCATTCTGAAGCATTTCTGAATCAGAAGCAGGAACATCCACAATACTCTATACTAAGGGATTATTATTCGTAGTTCTAGCATTTTGGTTGGTATTTAATATAGACTGCTTGCATGTTTCAACAGATACGGCCTGCGTATTCAATGGACCTGAAGCTGCAACTCGAGTAGCTGCCACGTCAGCATCTGCTGGAGTCACACTGATAAGGCTCTCATTAATGTCTGTTTCGGCGTTTAGAGGTTGCAGGGGAGCTATCGCTGCGGGCTTTCCACATGATGTAGTAGGAATACAAAGACGCACAGTGCCTGTAGATGGTTCAGTTGTTTCCAAATTTTGTTCCTGTGCGTTTGCTGCAGCTTCCTTCACTGTCACGTCTTCATGCAATAATGACAGTAAAACTTCCCTTTTTTCTACGCAAAGCTTTCATAGCCATTTTTCCTCTAGAACTGCTATGTTCTGTGAAGTACTTTTATCAACATCCATTGCCATTCTTGGAACTTCACCTTTGTCTTTTTCCTTCTCCACTGTGCTTTCCTCAGCTCGGAGTACGATCTCCTGTGCTGGACCTGCAGGGAGAGAGGGAGGGAGATCTGCTCACCTGCAGGTTCACCAGTGGACTGACCACTGTCAGGAACACAGGCCAAGAGTGCAGCAGCTACCCCTTCCCCAGTGCCGCCCTGGCCAAATTTCCCCCCATTCACTAAAAATACCACCAACAGCTTAATCTGGTTCAAGGTCAGTTGGCATTCATCTGTGTCCCCCTCTCCCCAGGTTGTGCCTGAAAATAGGCAATAATTTGTCTAGTGCACTTACCCAGTCAACAAACTAACTAAATAAATCTTTCTCCACTCTGGAAGGAAGAGGGAGATGCTGCTCCCCACAAGGATGCCCTGATCTACAAGGGCCAAGAGATGCCGAGGAGAGTCCGAAAGCGCTAAGGACAGCAAGGGCACCACCAAGACCCACAGCTTTGGTGACCAGAAGGCAAAGGTGCCTCTGGGAAGGCCTGTAGCTGCTGGGAGTCATGTCTGGGATGGGCACAGGACCTACGAAACAGCAGCCCCAACCCCAAGGTTTAGGATTAAGGGTATTGAGGAACCTCAGGATCATTTTAAACATCTGAAGGTCCCACAAAGCAGACTCAGCATTGAAGCCAAAAAGCTAATTACCTTTAAAGGAAGCATTAAGGATAGATTGTTACATATCAGTGGCAAAGCCAGCAAAATGCAACCAGGAGTGGCAGCGCAGGCAAATACCAGCAGCAGCATCAAAGTCATCAAAAATGAACCTTAAGGGATGCTTATCAGCCTCCTGACCATTGGCGACAGTCTGCTGGACTTTAGTTTTATCCGGTCCATAAGGGAGCTTGTCGACCAAAGCAGCCATAGACTTTCACAGGCTGTTCTGATGTTTAATCATACAAGTCTGATGGCTGGCAATCCTAAAGCCAAGGAATGTGTAAGTATACATCCGCTTGCCCATGACATCCAGCTTCCTTGATATTGTCTGTCCCGGGAAAAGTTCATATGTTTAGCAGCTTTAGATCTTTCATGTTTATTTGCTGACGACACAAAAAATCTGTAACCGGGTGGACACCAAAGGAGGAGTGGGTAGGATGAAGAGGGATCTAGACAGGCTGGAGGAGTGGTCGAGGACATAGCAAATCGAATTCAATGCTAAAAAATGCAGGCTCATGCATTTGTTGTGCAAAAACCCCAGGGTAGACTACACAATGGGAGGGGTGGTGCTCGAGACCACGAGGAAGAGATCTGGGAGAGATTTTATCCAAGGATCTAAAGATGGTCTTGCAATAAAGCAGTGGGGAAGGCCAGCAGAGTGCTGGGGTGCATAAGGAGGGGCATAACCAGTAGAAAGAGAGAGGTAACGATACCACTATACAAAACCTTGTGAGGCCCCCACCTTGAATACTATGTTCAGTTTTGGAGACCATACCTGAGAAGGGACAGGAACAGGGTGGAGGCAGTGCAGAGGAGGGCTATGAAGATGGTGCAAGGGATGCAGTATATGACCTATAGGGAGAGGCTCAGAGAACTGAATATGTATATCCTGGAGGATTCGGTAACGGACTGAGGAGTCAGAGGGCCAGCAGAATGGAGAAGAACTGAGCATCCGAAGGGCGCCTCGTCTTCTTGGGGGGGGGGGGTGAGTGTCCGGCCTCTTAGCGACCCCTGGTGGAGGCTGGGGGATACTCAAAACAGCTGGCACCTAGGTATGTGGGAGGCGGGACAGACGGGCTTGTCCTGTAGACACACTGAACGTCCCATCTCCAGGGGAACACAGCACTGAGAAAATCTGGTCCCCAGGTATGACGCCCTGCCACTGTTCCCACTGCCAATGTCGTCCCACACGGGGGGGTCCCGCCCTTTGGCCCTGCACTGGGGGTAAGCCAGGGCTTGCTACCAGTGTTCGTTGGGGGGTGCCCGACCAACTAGAGGGGTAAGCCTGGGGATGGTGTGCAGGGCAGGGGCTGAGCTCCTTCCAGAATTGGGGGTCAGACCAAAAAAAAAAAAAAAAAAATTATACTCAGGAGGAGAGGAGAGAGAGAGAAAGAGAGAGAGAGAGGGGAACATGACAGAAAAGTACAGTTATGTAAGAACTTACCATAACAGTAGATCTTCGAGAAGAGCTCCTTCAGCAGGCTACACCATAAGGACTATGCCACCAAGCACTAGGACTCCACGGAAAACTTCTAGCCAGCATTACCCAGCTGGGGCCTGCCCCTTACATGGGTCCACCTACTGACGTCACCCTCTATATAAAGGGGGCAGTCCCCAGCCCCACCTCAGTTCACCCGCCGGAGACCCAGAGGTTACTTAGCAGGAGAGATCTGAGGCAGGTGTCAAAACAAATCCGAGAATGAGGAACATATTAGGGAGATGGAGGGAGTAAAAATAACACCTGCTGCAGGAGCTCTTCTCGAAGATCTACTGTTGTGGTAAGTTCTTATGTAACTGTACTATCTTACTTTGAGTATGAGCTCCTGCAGCAAGCTACACCATAAGGACAGAGTCCCAAGCAGTGTTCCCGAAGAGAAGAAAAAGGGAGGCAGGGGTTAAAATGCCTGAATTATTTAAGCAATTATTTAAAAAATTAGGCCCTGAAGCACAGTGAGGCCAAATCCTGCTCTCTTTCTAGAAGCAATATCCAGGGTGTAATACTCAACAAAAGTGTCCAGAGAGTTCCATGTTGTGGCAGCGCATACATCTGCCATTGAAACATTTTTCATGGCTGTGAAGGATGCAGCCATCCCCCTTGTCGAATATCCCTTAACCAGTCCCAGTAAGGGTTTTTCATTCTTGCCATAGATGAAGGTAATGCAATTTGTCAACCATTTGGACATGGTTTGTCTTGCAACTGGTTTCCCCAGAACCCTAGGGGCAAAGGACACAACAACTGATCTGATTGCTGGATCGATTTTGTATGGCTCAAATAGTAACAGAGGATCCTGTGTACATCTAGAGTGTGAAGAAGGTCCCCTCCCCCCACCCCACCGGATTTGAATGCTCGGGATAGTAAAGTGGAAGGGAGATGTCTTGATTCAATGTTAACTCAGATTCCACCTTCGGAAGAAACTTAGGGTTAGTGCGTAGACACACCCCTGTCTCTGTGAAAAATTTATTAAGGTTCTTTACACATCAATGCTTATAGCTCAGAAAACCTTCGAGCTGAAGTGATGGCAACTAAAAATAATGCTTTCCAGGAAAGAAAACATAGGTAGCAATCCACGGCCGGTTCAAAGGGAGGTAATATCAGTTTCTCTGTAACAAAAAGAAGGTTCCATGGGGGGGACAGGATCCCTAATGGGAGGCTTCATATGAAGCACACCTCAAAGTAACGTATGGGCAAGGTCCAGTTCAGCAAGATTCCTACCCTCCACAAGTGCATGATAAACAGAAATGGCACAGAAGCACACCTTTATGGAAGAGTATCTCAGCCCCACATCTGAAAGCGATGAGATATTCCAGGACTGACTTCACCGAGCAAGACAGTGGGTCTCGGGAACGTGCAGCTGCCCAGATACAGAAGTATTTCTACTTCATGGCATACGTGGCCCTTGTAGAAGGTTTTCTTGCTTCTACTAGGACTTCGGCCACCCTTTGTAAAACTCCATGCATGGAAATGGCTAAGTCTGCAGGAGCCGTGCATGAAGGTGTAGGGACTGAAGATGCAGGTCCATGTCTTGGGATAGCAAACTGGGTAAAATTAATACCTGAAACAGAGGTTCCACTGTTAACTGTTGCAAAAGAGGGAACCATATCTGAGGCGGCCAGAAAGGCGCTACAAAAATCACTGTGGCACGATCCATCTGTAGTTTGAGTAACACCCTCTGCAGAAGGGTAATTGAGGAAAGGTGTAAGGGAACCTCCCTGTCCAGCAGAGGGACAATACGTCTTGCCAGAAAATACCATGCCCGGGATCTAGTGAGCAGAAATTGGGCAGTTTTGCATTAGACAGGGATGCAAAGAGGTCCAGTTCTGGACATCCCCATCTTCTGAAGAGGTCGTCCACCATTTCTTGAAGCAGCTCCCACTCGTGGTTTCTGGACTGCGAGTGGCTGAGCTCATCTGCCAGGATGTTTTGGACTCCTGGAACATGAACCGCTATCAGTGTGAGTCCGTGTTCTAGGGCCCAGTACCACACTCTCATGGCTTCTCTGCACAGACAGTCGGGTGCGTCCTCCCCGCTTGTTGATATAAAAGACCACCAACATTCTGTCAGTCTGGAGAAGCAGGGGACCCTGGGAAAGGTGAGTCTGAAAGGCCTGCATGGCACTGCATACAGAATTGTCCTCATCTCTAAGATGTTGATGTGCAGGGACACTTCTATGTCTAACCATGTGCCCTGATTATGGTGATTCTGAAAACGAGCTCCCCATCCTAAACCCGATGCATCCATGGTAAGGATCTGGCTCGGTGAGTCTGTTTGGAATGGAACTCCTTAATTCGATTTGAGCGAAGTCAACCACCATGACAGCGTTTGCGGAACAGCCCTTGATACCCTTATTGGGTGCTCAAGATCACTGGATGTCTGGTCCCATTGCACCCTTTGGTTACATTGAGGAACTCTCATAGCAAGTGTGCCAGTGGTACCGTGGGTATGGCAACAGCCATATGCCCTAGGAGCTGTATTTCTTTTATTTATTAAGATTATTGGAAATACACCTTTGAGTCAAAGACTCCTTTGCAAAAGTTCCACGTCAGAGATACAGAGGTTAACATAGGTAGATACAGAGGATAAAATAGGTACAATAGCAGTTAGTCAACTAAACAGAAACACACAGTATAGGGCAACACATGCCCAGCCTCACAAGATTAAGGAGCAGTGAAACAAAGTTTGTTTTTTTTATATGTCAGGTAGCCTGACCCAACATTAAGTACAGTGTGAGCAAATACACTGGAGGACCAGGAGAGACCGCAGAGGTCTCAGTTTGGAGGTAGCGAGTGGGGTAGGGGATGGAGGTAGGGGCGACTAGGGACAGTCACAAGATGTGAACTTAAGGAGCTGATTTTTCAGGTTGGTTTTGAAGGGGCCTAGCTTGGGTTCAAAAGAGAGATGGAGGTGGGATGCTCATTGAGCAATTTAGGGGCCCCAATATAGAAAAGCCCTTTGGCCCAGGGAGGTCCTACAGTGGGGGGCAGCCATGAGGGACTCAGCAGTACTTGGTGAGCCTGTTTATGGAGGCCAGTGGATAAGTGGGTGAAGCCCCTCAAGTAGGATTTTCTTGGCTAGGAGACAGATGTGATATTTAAGTCTCACATCAAGTTTAGCCACTGGGTAAGCCTATATAAGTCACTAGTATGGGTGTATCTGTCACAGCCCGTGATCAGATGGCACCCTCTGTTTAAGGTGATTCTGATGCGGCTTTCGGCAGTCAGGTCCGCGGAACCGTATATTACTATGCCATAGTCCATTAGGGAGAGTATTGAGTAGGATACTGCCAGGCGGATGGCTTCTGGGGGGGATGCAGTGTTTGAGGTAGTATAGGAGACCTAGCTGGGTGTTGAGAGAAGTGGATAGGAGCTGAATATGTGCATGTGAGGAGAGGGATGTGTCTAGGGTCATGCCCAGGTATTTAAATGTGGTAATCTGCTCTAGCAGGTCACCAAACGAATTGAAAATGGTAAGGTGTGTACCAGAGTGAGTACTCTGGCGGTGGATGAAGATAATCGTTTTTGTTTTTTTGTGGTTAAGTATAAGCCTATGGTCCCCAAACCAGGATTTGGCTTCCGAGAAGTTGTTCTGGAGTGTGTGCTGGAGGGTGAGGGGGTATTGGTGACTACCATAAGTGACAGCGTCGTCTGCATATAAAAGAATTTTACCACTGCAGGCGTTGGGCAGTGAGTTAAGAAAAAGGCTAAAGAAGAGGGGTCTGAGTATGGAGCCTTGCAGGACACCAGAGGGGACAAGACGGCAGTCAGGCAAAGTGGAACCAATTTTGACACATTGGGGCCCACCAGCGAGGTAATCTGTGAGCCAGGATACTATCTCTTGGGAGAGGCCCGGGGCAGGTAGGTAGTGTAGGAGCAAGGCATGATTGACTGTGTCACATGCCTTTGTGAGGTCAATACAGATGGAGCCGACCACACATCCACGGTCAAAGGCGTGGTTTATGCAAGAGGTATACTCTAGGAGGGCAGTGGCAGTGCTGGGGCCCTCCTAAAGCCATGCTGCTCGGGGCAAAGGAGACTGTGCTCAGACAGGTACTCCATGAGTTTATCGGCTACGATTTTCTCTAACGCCTTCAAGAGTGGGGGCAGTATGGAGATGGGCCTGTAGTTATTGAGGGAGGTACTAGCACCACTTTTCAGGATGGGGGTTCTGACAGCCTGTTTCCATGGTGATGGGAATTGGCTGTGGCAAAGAGATTTGTTAAGGATTTTGGTTAATGGGGGAAGAGCTTCATCAAGTGTGAGTCGCAGGAGCTTTAAATCCAGGGTGTCATTACTGTGACGGACTTGACCAGGATTCTGAATAAGTATTTCCTGGCTTGACTAGGTGACACAGTATGAAGACGAAAAGGGGGTATATTTGTTGGAGGAGAGGAGTGTGTGTGTGCAGGGGGGGGTCAAAAAATAAGGGGGTGGCACTTCACTGAGGTCAGAGAAGGTGTTGTTTAGGATGTTCACTATGGCCTTGGTGTCTTGGATACTAGCCCCACCAGCTGCTAGTTGAGCAGGGGGTGGGGATATAGTCTTCCCGCTGAGTTCTTTGATGTTTTTCCAGAAATCATGACCGCAGCCCCATGAGGATGTAAAGGCTTCTTTATAGTGGGCCGCCTTAGCCTGGCGAAAGGCCCAGGTGTACTTGTTTCTAGCCACTCTGTACAGGTGCCTATCCCTCGGTTAGTCGAGTTTCGATGGCTTTGTGCCAGAGACTGTCACAGTGCCGCATCATGTCTAGAAGGGGCTGAGAGATCCAGGGGGTGCCTTGGGCTTTGGCGTAAAATTTAGAGAGGGGGCATAAATGTCGCAGGCTGCATTGAAAGTGGTGATGAAGTAGGAAAGTGCAGTGTTAGCGCACTTGGTTTGATCAATTGGGGTCCAATCACACGTCAGGAGGTGGGACTTGAACCGTTAGAGGGAGCTTTTTTTAGCCATCGCTGGTAAGAGGAAATGGGGTGAGCAGGGATTTTTGTTTGACCACCAGCAGGCAACTGGCGAGTGGTCGCCAAGAATGTCAGGAAGCACCTTGACCAGTGAGATATTTTTGGGTCTATTGGTGAAAATGAGGTCAAGCAGGGTTACGTTGCCTGTCTTATCATTCAGTCTGGCAGGGGATCGAACAACTTGGATGAGGTCGAAGGCTAAGGCAGAGTCAGTGAAATGAGAGGAGGATGAGTGGATAGCCAGACGATGTTGAAGTCACCAACTGAGGATGATTTCATTTTGGGGTGGAGTTGCTAGATGTAGTTTAAGACGATTTTGAATGCAAGCTTTTGGTTACGTGGGGTGGGACATAGGCCACTGAGAGGTAGAGGGTTTTCCCTGGGTTTCCAAGGAGCAATTTGACAGTGAGAATGTGTGTTTCTTGGTCCAGGGAGGATAGGGTTACTTGGGTGGCTTGTATTGTGTTTTTTTATGTAAAGGGCGCAGCCGCCTCCTCTTTTTTGTGAGTCGATTAGCACGGAATATTGAGTAGCCATCTATGGCCACTGCTGAACTAGGGGTGTCCTTGGCAAGCCAGCTTTCTGTTAGTGCCAGAATATCAGGGGAATGCTGTGCAAGCCAGCCTTGGAGAGAGGGAGAATTTCTTTTGCAAGCTGCAGATATTAAGTGAGGCTATTAGGAGCCCATTTTGCTTGACACTATAGGGGATGTGACAAGGGGCAGGACCATGGTTGGGGTGGACATTATCAGAGAGGAGTAGAAGGAAGAGTATATATTGTAGGAGGGCATATTTAAGTAATTTCAGCTTACAGTGGTTAAAGCCGGGGAGTTTACGCGTTACCACTGGGTTGGGTAGGGTTCGAAGGCAGAGGCCAGCCATGTGAGGTGGGGAGGGGTGGCCGGGCTTGAGATGCATGGGCACCAGGTGGGCGGCATGCTGCACGAAAGGGTGACATTGCTTGAGGTGAGGGGAGTTGGGTGGGCTTTGGAAATGGTAGGCGGGGGGAGTGGGGTGAGGGAGTGGGGAGAGCGGCAATCTGAACCGGAGGTACTTCCTGTGTGATTACCTGATAGCAATGTGAAAGTAGGCGTGTCTGAGATCCAGAATGGGTCATCACTCCTCTGTATTCTTCATTGTGAGGACATACCTTGAGAACTGATCAGTTTGACCTCGGTGGTGGGAAAATTAATGGAGAGTATACTAAAGGAACGATTGGGGGTGTACTTGGAGGAGGTGGGAGGTCTGGATAGTCAGCAACATGGGTTTGTGCCAGGTAGATCATGTCAAACCAATCTTGTGGAGTTCTACGAATGGGTAACATCAGAACTGGACAGGGGAAAGCCTGTGGATGTATTTCTTGGACTTCAGCAAGGCATTTGACTCTGTGCCCCACAATGGTCTGGTGGAGAAGCTGATGGGGTTAGGGTAGGCCCTTTGATGGTCAGATGGATTGAAAACTGGCTAGCTGGGCGCACCCAGAGTAGTGGTCTGTGGGGAGCTCTCAAACCCTAGAGAGGTTGGTAGTGGGATTGCCGCAGGGCTCGGGTCCTGGGCCGATCCTGTTTAATGCATACATATCGGACATCAGGGAGGGTATAGGGTGTGACATGAGTCTCTTCGCTGATGACTCCAAGATGGGAGCAGTAGTTGAGGGAGAAGAGGCGAGGTTGGCCCTGCAAGGGGACCTGGACACCCTGGAAAGCTGGGCTCACACATAGAAATTAAATTTCAATATCACGAAGTGCAAGGTGTTGCATCTTGGCTGGGGAAACCCTAAACATAGGCACACCCTGGGAGGGGAGGCGCTGGAGGCCTCAGTAGGGGAAAAAGACCTAGGGGTCATGGTGGATGCATGTATGAATAACTCTGAGCAGTGCAGGAGAGTGGCTAGCAAGGCAAAGAGGATGTTGGGATGCATCGTAAGGGGGATCACCTCTAGGAGCAAGGAAGTGATTCTGCCGCTGTACAATGGACTGGTTAGACCACACCTTGAGTACTGTGTACAGTACTGGAGACCACACTTGAAGAGGGACATACAGCTCCTGGAAAGGGTACAGAGGAGGGCAACTAAGATGATACGAGGGCTAGGGATTTGATGATGAGGACAGACTTGAGGAACTCTGCCTGTTTTCATTGGAGGAGAGGAGAGACGGGGACATGATTGAGGTCTTCAAGTACCTCAAGGGAATAAATAGGGTAAACATGGAGGGGATCTTTAGACTAAAGCAGGGAGGTATCACCAGAGGGCATGGTTTGAAGTTGGAAGGTGGAAGAGTGAGGGGGGGGAAGAGGAGGAGGTTTTTCACTGAGAGGGTGGTGGACCCTTGGAATGCACTGCCTGGAGAGCTGGTTCAGAGATCCACAGTGGAGGGCTTCAAGAGAGGGTGGGACAGACACAGAAAGTGGATGTATCAGATGATGGCCTGTCCCAAGGGGGTGGAGATGGATGATAGGGGTTTCTGGAACACAAGGGAAGGGAGGGCCTCGGCACCCTACTAGGGATCTGAGGTTCGAGCAGACTCGACAGACCGTAAGGCCTAATCTGCTGGCAAATAGTATGTTAGTATGTAACAAGCATTTCCCTTCTGGGTTGAGGAGACTGGTTCTACTGCCCTTTGTGACAGAAGGCTTGCAACTTCCTCCTCTAGCAAAGCTGTTTCTAGCTTTTTTCTGTATTACTCCTCGGCTGGGGGGGTTGTACCTATGCCCCCCCCATCCAACTGTGTTGTCAGCCCCGCCCTGACCTCAACCAGAGCTCTTCACCCCTAGGCGTTGGCCCAACCAGCCACATGGCAGTGGAGACTTACCCTGCTCACCATGGAAGGCCAGGGGCAGACACAAGGGCAGCTACCTGGGGTGCGTCCGGTGTGGCGGCGTGATCAGCTGTCATTGTGCGAGTGGAGGATTTTTCCCAGCATGACCTCCCCTACCCCTCGGCATGGGTATGCAGTGACACCATCGATGTCTGTTGTGTGTGCATCCACATACGGCGCATCAGACGTCGTCCACGGCCCCCATTTCTTGAACCGTGACATGCACTGCCCCCAGTCACCAGCAGGAGCCAGTGCGACTGCAGTATTCCCTCCCCACCAGCCCGAGAGGAGGAGAGCAGTCCTGGAGACGCTCGATCCTCCTCCACCTGGCTGACCCTCCAGTGCCCGAGGTCGCTCCCGAACCTGGGTTGCTGGCGTGGCACGAGGTGTGGCATCCAGCTCCTCAACCCCCAGCGCCACCGGGCTGGCCTGGCAAAGCTGTTTCTAATGGGGTAGAGGGTTTGAAGACTCTTGACCTCAGCTCTGGCATAAGCTTAAAGCTGAGGACAAGACATTGGCCCACTACCTCCAGGACCCACCTGTCTGTGGTGATATTTTGCCACTCCTGTAGGTAGTGGGACAACCTGCCCCATACTGGGTTTGGGGGGCAACCAGGGCAGCCACCTCAGGGTGTCTGCTTTGTTTGAGTTGCTGGCTGTATGTGGGGGCTAGTGCGGCCACTGCCCCTTCTGCCTCTGCCCCTGAAGTATCCCCTCTGCTGCTGATACTGGGGAAAAGTTTGGGGTTGGAAAAAGGTCTACAGTGAGCCCTGTCCCGCCCACCTCTGCTCTGGTGTTTCTGGGGGTGTAGATGCTATTTCCTTTGCTGCAGCACTCTTATAAGTAGCCTTGTACTCATCCATTTTTTTCATATATGCCTCTGTTTGTTCTCCAAAAAGGGACACGGGATCGCAAGGGAAGTCCAGGGTTTTTGTTTGTGTATCCTGTGTCAGACTGGTGGTTCTGAACCAAGCATACCTTCTAAGAGACACTGATGCTGCCATTTGTCTGGATGTAGTGTCATTAGCACTGACTGCCATCTTGAATTGAGACTTGGCAACCTTCCCTTTCCTTTTTGTAGCTTCTTCCAGTTCAGCTGCCATGGGGGATGGGACAGCCTTTGCAATCTCTAGGACAGTAGTCCAGAAATTCTTTTGATACTTGGCTACATGACATGTACGAGGTTTGCCTGATGGCAAAGGACGACCCCAGGTATACTTTTTTTGCTACTGAATCCACCTTCCTGGAATCTTTATCCGGACACTGAGAGGCTAGGGTGATGCCAGCCTTGTCACAGGCTGCAGCCTGCACTACACCTTCATGGCTAGGGTGCCCAAAAAGGAATTCTGCTCCAGTTTTGGCAACCCAGTACTTTTTGTCCGCTTTTTTTCTGTAGGTGGTACTGATGTGGGTGTCTGCAAATTTTTTAGGGTCTGTTTTTTAAGGGATTTATGGATTGGCAGCAATAACCTTTTTGATGCTGGCACATCCATCATGTCTCTGTAGTCCTCCTCCTCCTCATCTTCAGTTGAGTCCTGAGTGGGGAGGTCGAGAGTCTGAGCCACTTGTTTCATGAAAGAAAAATAAGAGGTAAAGTCCTCGGTTCCCTTGTCAGGGGAATCAGGAAGATGAGGATCAGGAGGAATGTCCGGTTCAATGGGCTCTCTGAAATCCTCATCCTCTTCCTCCTCCTCTTCTCCCAACCGGTCACAACCGAGGTCCAATGAACCAGAGACCTGGGTTGAACCGGGAGTCTGGACCATCGCAAGTAACGGTCGTCTTTCAACCGGAACTGGGGTTACAGCTTGCAGAGACTGAATAATCTTAATTGTGTTAGCGATCCCGTCACCAGTCGGAACTGTAGTTTTCTTCAGTTGCAGTTCCTGATGCTTCTCTTTTCTTTTTCCCCGCACTGACCGGTTCAGCAGCCATATCAGTGGTATGTTTTTGGCTGGAAGAGTTATTGTCCCGTTCAGAGGGCAACTCCTCTGGTTCTTCTGGAGAAGTAACCAGTTTGTCAACGGCCGGGTCAGCAGCCTTTTCCGTCATCCTTTCAACCGCCCCTCAACCGTGCTCTGAGGAAAGTTTCTGCATATATCACAGCCTGTTTTAATGTGCTCAAACGCCAGAAAAAAGACACTAATTAAATGTGGATTAGCCTTAGCAAAAGGTTTCTGGCATTTAGTGCAATGCTGGAAACCTGTAGGCAATGTTCTCTCCTTGGATTTCTGTGACAAAACTCAGAAAGAAACCTTTCCCTCAAAAACTGTTTTATTGCATTTCTTTTTTTTTCCCCCCCTTCGGTTATGCTAATCGACCAGAACCAGGAGTTACCCCAGTAAAGTAATTAAGTAAATAACAGACTTACACCAGAGTCGGAACAACTTAAGTAAATATACTTTTTTTTTGTTTTTTTAATAAAGGAAACCTCGGTTCCAGGTTAGGGAACCGAAAAGGAACTGGGCTACTTACCAAAAAAACACTAAAATCTAAACTAATACTACCTGAAAACCAAGGATCGTGCTGCAAATACTGATTAAAATAAACAGTATTTATTTAAAAAAACAAGAAAAATAAATCTATTCAAGCAATGAAGACGTGCTCTCCGGAGACATCTTAGTGAGGAAGCGGAGTAAAAACTAATGGTTGAAGAGCTGTTTTATCAAGGACAGTGGTTTGAAAACCGAGCTCGAGCCAAGCATTCCATCATTTGCATAGGTTCTATTAACCATTTCGGCTCCAGGGCAGTCCTATGATGAGGCCATACTGCATACATCAGAATACAGTAGGATTTCCTGGGGTTTGAATCACTCTCAAGTTGAGAGGAATAATATTACTCATCTGAAGGGGCAGGATATTGTTTATCTGCCTTACAAAGCATGGCAGGCAAAGCACAAGGGCAGTGCCAAGCGACCAGAGTTATATCCTCCAAAACTGAATGGAGAGGAGGAACAATCACAGTAGGCAGAGCAGACACTCCCAAGAATTCATCAAAGCGTCTTCTCAGAGGAATCTTCCTCCTCGGCAGTAAATCCCATCTTGGACTGGACACGCCAGAGGAAAGCCTGGGAAGAGACAGTCTCAGGAGGGGACCTAGGAGTATAATGCTCACTTTCCTTATAAAATGAGGACATGAGAATGAAGTGGAGCTGAAGCCCACCACACATCAAGGTGGGGGGGGTGCCAAACATTCCTTAAATTGCTGCTCCCTTAAATCAGGATTATATTCCAGCTCCTCCTCTGCCTTGTCGAGAGTGATGGGCAGTGAGTTGACAGCAGGAGAAGTCCATACAGGAGGAACTGTAAATACACCAGGAATCATCAAAGGAAGCACCTTGCTTGGAATGGTGACCATCATAGGGAACTCCAGCATCATCGACATAGTCAACGGCAGGAGTCCTGGTGGCAGTGACAGGGGTTACCTTTGACAATGGAGTCACGGGCAGAAGCTTTTGAAAAAGTTCAGACACAGTTTGAAACAGTATCTGTGTGTCAATGGACAGGATCGCTGAGGATTAATCGCTGGATGAAACAGTGCCCAATGGCAGAATCGGCTGTGAATTCCCCAGAGGGGGACTACAGCCATTGCCAGACCCTGACCTTCGTGTCCAAGAGATGGTCTAGGTGGTAGCAGAACTCAAGGGTGTAGCCTGGGTAGTACAGTTACGCAAGAACTTAGCGTAACAGTAGATCTTTGAAAGGATCTCTTGCAGCAGAACACACCTATAGATCTACAGCCACCAGGCACCAGGACCACATGGAAACTTTTCTAGCTAGCAGTCTACTGGGGGGGGGGGGGTGTGCACCCATGCAGACAACGTCCTTCCCATGTAAGTGTGGGCAGCTCTGTTCCCTCCTCAGTTCTCCCACCAGAGACTATAAGCTGGCGAACTGAAGAAAAGACAGAGGTTCACACCATCAGAAGAAAAACAGAAGGTTCACAGACAAGGAGAAACAGAGACAAACACAGAGAATCCCCCAGACCAAGGGAGGATGGAATGGCATGGCCTGTTGCAAGAGATCCTCTCAAAGATCTACTGGTTATGGTAAGTTCCTGCATAACTGTACAATCTTCATCAAGGGGCATGTGTTGCAGCAGGCCACACCTATAGAACAAGTCCCAAGCAGTTCTGACAGCAGAGGAGCCAGTCTGGGTGGCTGTGGACTATAAGCCTAAAAAAGAAGGCCCTGAAGCACAGCTAGGCTGAAAGCAGTCCTACATCTCGAGGCAGTGTCCAGACTGTAATGCCTGTTGAACGTGTGGACAGTATTCCAAGTGTTAGTAGCACAGATCTCAGTAGCTGACACACTCCTGAAATGGGCAACAGATGTAGCCATGCCCCTAGTAGAATGGCCACAAACAGCTCCAGGGAAGTTACTTACCAAACTTCCTATAACAGAAAACAATACAGTTAGCCAACAATTTAAACAGGCACTGTTTAGAAACATGTATGCCCTTTTTCTCCCCAGGAGCAAAGGAATTAAATAACTGAGAGAACTTCCTACAATCATTCATGTAGTGAGTATAATACCTGAGTATTCTATCTACATCTAAAGTACGGAGCAATACTTCTGAATTGGCATGCTCTGGATAATAAACAGGCAGGAAGATAATTTAATTTAATGTAAACTCACATACCATCTTAGGAAGAAACTTAGGATTCATACGTAAAGACGCTGTCTTTGAGGAAAAATCAAACAAGGCTGTTCACAAACAAGAGCTTGCAGTTTCGAAATCCTTCGGGCAGAAGTAATAGCAACTAAATATAATGCTTGCCATGACAGAAAGCATAGCTTGCAAGTCACGGCTGGCTCAAACGGAACCAAAGCAAGTTTTTCTAACACAAAATTCAAGTCCCAAGGTAGGACAGGATTGCGAATGGGGAGCGTCAAGTGAAGAATGCACCTCAGGAAGGTATGGGACACCTCTAATTGTGCCACCGTACAGATGGCAACAAGCACATG
This sequence comes from Neoceratodus forsteri, assembly GCA_016271365.2. Taxonomy (NCBI): domain Eukaryota; kingdom Metazoa; phylum Chordata; order Ceratodontiformes; family Ceratodontidae; genus Neoceratodus; species Neoceratodus forsteri. The sequence goes on along the minus strand of CM057455.1, from coordinate 1,064,442,235 downwards.
GAAAGCTGAAACAGCAGACAAGTGTACCTTAATGGAAGAGTACTTCAGACCAGAGTTGGAGGAGGACAGCAAGTACTCCAGAATCTACACAGAAACAGAAATTGTCGGCAGATAAGGACCACTGGGCCCATCCAGTCTGCCTGTACTTGATTACAGCTTTTGACTGTCCCCCCCACTTAACCTCTATGGTTCCCCTATGCCTGTCCCATGCATGTTTAAATCCAATCACAGTGCTCGCTCCCACCACCTCCTGTGGCAGACCCCTCCATGCGTCCACCACCTTCTATATGAAGAAAAACGTCCTCACATTCCCTCTTAACTTGCCACCTTCCACTTTCATGTCATGCCCCCTAGGTCTTGTACTCCTCCTGTACTGGAATATTTTCCTCCTTCCTGCACCCTGTTTATGCCCCTGAGGTACCTGAAAGTTTCTATCATGTCCCCTCTCTCCCTCCTCTCCTCCCTTAATCTCTCCTTGTAAATCTTGTGGTGCAAGCCCTGAACCATCTTAGTTGCCCTTCTCTGGACCACCTCCAGCCTGTTAATGTCCTTCTGAATGTGCAGCCTCCAGAACTGCACACAGTACTCCATGTGACGCCTGACCAGGGTTTTGTATACCTTTTTGTATGCCTGCTAGACATTCTGGAGAGTGTAACCATCATGGACAATTTAAAGAACCCAGCAGTCATTGGTAATGGTCTTGCCTTGCAAGGAGAATAAGGCTAGCCACCATGCTACTGAAACGGAGTGGTCCACCTCAAGCAGCTGTGATGGACCCAAAGTTGGCAACCCAAAACAGGGCTGAGCTCAGGGGTTGTACTTGCTGCACTTCTGCTCGGCCTTTTGCTATTAGGGGAATGACTTACATTTAGTTTGCAGCTTACAGCACCTTTGCTTGGGTTTGCCACAGAAGAGTTACTGGTGCTGATGAAAGAATACATGACTGACACTCTGTGAAGGTTAGGGTGTATATACTATATCTCCTCATGGGTGGCTTCTTGTCATTGACCATTTTTTCCCCTGTAATCTGTTTATCTCCTTAACTGCCCCAGCTACCCTCTTCTTACTGACACCCCCAGCCCCGTCACCTGGCTTCTCCAGGATTCACCTTTCCTCTGTTGTCCTCCACTACAGGACTGTGGGGGAAGCCCAGTTGCTGGTGCAGGGCCTGTGAGGGGCCAGTCATCATCCTGCAGCTGGGGGTTCTGCCAATTTTCTCTCTAGGCCCACAGGACGTGCAATGGGCGTAATGTATGGCCCACCTCTACGGAGATGCCCCAGCGTTCTGAATGTGGGACCCCTTCCCTTTCCTGGGGACATCCCATGCACTGCGATCCAGCTGTCGTTGGATGTCAGTCAGACAACAAGCCACAGCAACCCCCCCCCCCAATGAAAGAGGAGAGTAGTCCTAAGGATGATCAGTCCTCTCTCATCCAACTAGCCCCTGAGCGACTTGTGTCCGTTTCCAGCCCAGGGTTGCTAACGTAGCAGAAAGTGAGACGTGCAGCACCTCAGCCCTCCATGACACTGGGTGGCAAGTTGTTAACCACTTTAACGGCCTCTTCAGTCTTAGTGGTGGTTATCTGTGGAGTGGTTCTGGAGACACATGAAGAGGGCTCTTTGAGGCATCAAAGGATCAGAGGGGGGAAAAAGAGGTAGGAGAGGCTGCTTGGCTGGTGGCAGGGAGTGGAAAAATACCCCCAAAAATAGAATATTTAAAAGGAATGATGCACCATATTAAATTACTATGTACAGGTATTTATATGCAACTGCTATATATTACATATACTTCAAATATATGTTACTAATTGTTTGATATTATTTGCTGCTTGTACACAGTGAGGTGCCTTGGGTCTTAGAAATATGCTAAATAAATTAGGTATACCTTTTACCTTTGTTTATGCTATATATCATGACAGCATTTCAACTTAAATTATTAAAAGGCTTCATTTATAGGACTGTCATGACTGCCTTAGAGAGGACAAATGGCAACAATTTCATCAAGATTTTTCAGAAACAAATAAGTTGCCTCTCAAGACTGAAACAAGCATGCTATAACAAAAGGTGGAGCTAAATATTCAGTGACACAGCTACCACTTCATATCCTTACCAAAAGGTCAACAACCAGGCACATATTTGATTCCTTTGATCTTAAAACAGCTCAGGATTAAGCTCCAGCACAAAAGCTTTCAAGGGGTCTATCACCACCCCAAGGTTAATTACATCATTTTAATTATTTGCATGCTTAATTATGCTTGTTATTAAGAATAAGTACTGTTTATTCAATTTTGCTCTGCTTTCAGCTTGGCACATTTTCAATGAAAATTACTGAGCCAGGGGGAGATGCGTAAAGAAAAAACTTAACACACATTCATCAAATGTGCCAAATCAGATACTAACAATCAAAGGCTCTTTTTTTAACAAAATCCCTTTAATTTTTCATTATCATTATTCCCTGTAAAATAACCACACCACAAACACAGAGAACAGCTGATGAACTGCAACTGTCTCCTCCTGCCCATACATCACTGGAGTGTTCAAATGTAATGTACCACTGAGAATGACAACTCACATTTCCTTAATATACAGTTACTTTCGCTGAAATTAAACAATTAGCAAGCCAAAGGCTATATGGGTGATAAATTATTCATCCTTACTATACACAGGAACATTAATCAATTATAAAGAGATACAAAAATTAAGCAAGAAGAAAAGAGACGGCTATATAATTTTAATATGCAGCGTGTGCTATCCAAGGCCTTTATAATTGATTTGATTTGTATAATGGAATTAATAGTCAAAGCTACTGTACTTTCTATTTCAGTTAAAGACAATATTAGCATCAAGAAAGGAATGATCTTACAGCATTAGTTTTCAGTTTTTGCCATGATGAATCTCCCCTTAGTTATGGACAACTTTTTGGTCATCCCAATGTGAAAACAAAATGCAACCCTGTACGCTGGCTACATTAATGTTACTTTGAAAATAATGGCCATTGTTCACTTGTGAGGTATTATTTATGATTATTATTAATTTAATCTAAGCAGTGTTGAGACCAGCGAGGAACAGATCGCAGCTGCATTTCATACTAAAGTTGTTTATGAAAACCTGCGGGCAGAAATTACCCATGTTGTCTTTCATCCAAGGGCTGCAAGCTGTGAAGCTGACTTGGCAGATGCTGAGGCCTTCTTGATTCCCTTAGGTCAATCTTAGGATCACTCTCCAAAGGTCGACCAAGGGCAAGTGTAGCTTGCTCTTCCAGTGGCACTGGAAGCAACACCTTGCAAAGGCTGCAACTCGACATGCCGAGTTGCGCCCCCCCCCAAGCAATAGAGACAGAATACATGGGGGGTTGACCGACATTTTCTGCCGGCAATAAACGCAGAACATTAAACTCCATGACTTCCATTCTTCCATCCTCGAAGTGCTTGATCTTCATCAAGAGGTGGAGACAGAGATAAGGAATAGTAATCAAAGACTATAAAGTCGGATGTTTTCGCTAAACTCTAGAAAATTACTCGAACACTGCTACAGCTGCAAAGAAGAAGACCTGTCTCTTCCAGCGGAAAGAATGATCTGATGTTACAGGGCACAGCGGGAGGATATACCACCCTAGTGATGGGAGGAGCTTAGCCTGAAGACGTCCAATGAATTAGCGTATTCCAGGGAGTTGCCAAGTGTAGATAGTGAACTGTATCCACAACCTTAGAAAATAACTTTCCTATATCTACAGTCAATCTCCTCCTTAGAGCCACACTGTTTGGATGTGTGATCAGCAAAGTTCCCAGACTATGAAGATGGTGACCACAGGATACACAAAGACAGCAAACGTGGCAGCACAGTCAAGTCAAATGTTCCCTAGACTACACATCCTGGGTGAAGTGTTTCATAAGGTGTGTACACTGCTCCAGGTTGTGTTCCTACTAATCTCTGTGATAAGGACCAATCTGTGCCAAGTCCCCGATGTGGACATGGCCCAGGTGACATGAACTCTGACAAAACCTTCCAACTGCTTCCCTTCTAGGGAGTGGCAGTGATGAAAGCAACTGCCAATCCAGTTGGACAAACACGGTTTAGAAACCATAACTGCTTTACAATTTGGAACTAATGAAACAAACAACTGAAATGATTGTGCTCTCAAGTTCAATCAAAGTTGAAGCGAAATATTCATCTGACCGAGAGAATGGAGCAACACTTCCACAGGTTTCTGAAGTTTGCAAAAGAATATTGGCAGTACAAAGGTCTGGTTAACGTGAAACTCTGAACCACCTTTGGTAAACTCAGGCCATGGATGGAGTCACCTTATCGTTAAGGAATACTACCGAACGGGGAATAGTCACCAAGGACTACAACTCTCACTCTGTGAGAAGAGGTGATAAATACTGGGAAAACTGTTTTCCACATGAGGTATTTCCCCACTGGTCATGGACTATTTTTACTTGATGTCTCATATGAAGCATTCACCTGAGGAACCTCTTCAAGCTGCACCACTCGACATCCACTGATTAGCTCACGAAATACAGAAATGGTTGAAAAGTGTACTTGAAGCAACCTACTGCAGACCAGGTTCAGAAATGTCAGGTTAATCCAGAACCATTTCCAGAGTAAAGTGTAAGTACCTAGAGGCTTCTTAACACAGCAGACAGAAAAATATTTCCACTTAGCAAACAGGCCCTCAAGGTGGAGGGCTTTCTTGTAGTGAACAACACCTATTTCTACATCCTCAGGAGTCTAGCTTGGAGATTAAGTGACCAAAGCTTTGAATGCACTACATGGCCCTGAAACTGCGTTAGCAGTTTGGATTTTAATCGGTGTACCAGCAGACCCCTCAATCGCTATTTGACACAACAGTGTGTACTATACCTGCCGAGGCCAACATAGTACTATCAGAATTATATGACCTCCTTTTTGAGGAGGACTCTCTGAACCAATGGGATCAGTCAGAAGGAGTAGGGAAATCAACATTACCACTGCAGGCCGAACACAACCTGACAGAAAGCTCCAGGAAGTAGATTTCTGAAGCAGCAGTGAGGCAGTTCTGTATTGTGGCAGGATGAAAAAAGGTACATTTCCAGCTTTTGAGCAGTGGTTGTACAACCTCCTTGCTGAGAGACCACTGTTCGGCTGAGACTGTCTGTCAGGATATTTTTCACTCTCTGTAGAGGCGTGGCCAGGGTCAGGAGATTGTTCACCAGACCACACTCCCAAATTCTAATTGCTTCACTGTAAAGGTGATAGGAGTGGGTTTCACCCTGCCTACCACAGAATATAACATGATTCTTTTCTGACTGCAGAATGACGACCATGTTGTGGACTATTTCTGACAGGGACTGCAGACCATACAGGACTGCCATCATCTCAAGAACATTGACGTGGAGATGCTCCTCCCAAGCTGACAAAGTGGCTTGAGTCTGGAGATCCTGGCAGTAGGCTCCCATTTGGATAGTGTGCATCCACTGTCCTGACAGTATAAGCCAAAGGAAGAATTCATTATCTTCTGAGGAGGACGTTGCCAGAGAGGAGGTGTAGGCCCCCGGGCAGGTGCTGTGCCAGAGATGGGCCCAATATTGGGCCCTGTACCACTGACCCATGGCACCGACCCAAGCTCAGTGTCAATCCCGGATTACCAGCCATGTAGGGATATAGAACAAGAGGAACCTTTCAAACATACACGAAGGCCCTACTGGAGGTGGCTGATGTTCCTGGCCTCGTGGGTCTCAGACAAGCTGCAAAGCTCTGGCAGTGCCCTCTCCCTAGGGGAGGGTCGAACAGCATCACCCGAACATGGCCCACCTACATCCACGGAGTGGACAGACTTATGCCAGAAGGCGGACTCCCCTAGGTGAGAAGACCAAAGTCGAATGGGCCCCACTGGGAGACCTCGTTCCAAACAGGGACCAACATTCAGAAGCAGCTCTGGGGAAATTCAAGGATTGGAGCCATCACCCTGCTCAGAGTCAGTGCCGCCTCTGGCACCCAAATCAGAGCTGGCAACATCATCAGGGGCCGGACTCCTCCCATCACCCTCTACCTCAACATCATCCTCAACACCGCACTTGGCATCTGCATTGATCCTGGCACCATTTCTCTCTTCAGCCTCTGCACTAGCGTTGGGGACTGACATCACTGCTAGCAGCATGTTCAGTGCCGGGCCTAGTCCTAGCACCACGACCATCACCAACATCGCCACACACCCCAGTGCCGTTCCACTCCTCAACGTCACTAGTGACACCAAAGTGAGGCATAGGCCCTGGGCCAGCTGTGACAGGTTTGGATAAAACTCTGTCCCATTTGTTATGCAAAGAGAGTTAAAAGCAAAGAAAATTTTGTCTTCTCCTATTTCTGACATTTGTCTGCCTCTTGCCTGTCTATCTGTGCAATCAGATTTTCTTGTGTCACCAAGGAACTGGCCACTCCATTGGTCCCGCAATTTCCCCCTCTTCACTTGCTGTTTCTAGCTGTTTCAGTTCTTTGTTTCTCATCTTCCTTCTCTGTGGTTAAAACATATATGTGAATCTTTATGGGGAAACTGGGATCTCTTGGTTTGCAAATGTATACAGTTATATTGCTGAAATTAATGCAGAAAGCTGTTTGGACTTATTAGAAAAGATATCAGTCTGGAACACACACTTGTTCACAAAACTGTCAATAGGAGACCAGCCGTGGGATAAAATATTCTGTTTTGTTGCACCTGTAGGTTGGCCTCAGGAAAGAAATTGACAAAGTTCTGAGACATTTTGTGAGAAACAGGAGATTGATTTACGCCAACAGGATGCAGAATTTCAAAGGTCAAGAAAAAACGTCTCATAAAAAAAAAAAGAGAGCAATGTTTTTGTTTAGTGATGGATGGAAATTTTAAAAAGAGACTCACAGACGTAGGACTTTGAACTGCCTGTATGAAGAGTTATCCTGTACCTTTTTTTTTTATTTTATTGTTATTGATTATAATAAATACTATTTGTGAACTTTATAATTTCTCCTGATTTGCCAGTGCCTCCTGCTCTATGCCTCTATAACACCAGCATCAACAATGACAAAGGCCTTGGTTCCAGGACCCCACCTGTCAGCATCAACGGTGACAGGGGAAGGCCTGGTGCCATCCTAGGCACTGCCGACAGTAATCACCATAAATGGTGACAATAACACAAGTAGCACCGGAAGACAAATCAAGAGGTCCACCAGTTCAGACTGGGCATATAGCCGCGGCTCCATCACTAAGAATATCTACTGTTCAGGATGAACAGACTAGGGCAGGTTCTCAGTGAACCTCCCAAAAGGAGTTGACTGTCCAACTGACCTTGCCACCAGGGCCTCTGATGCCTCAACACTGTGAGATCAGGGGCAGCTTTGTATTTCCAAGGACTGAAATGGTCCTGGAAGAGACCCAGGAGGAAGGGTCCAGTTTCCTCAACTTGAACATCCTGGTTCTACACCTGCCAAGAAAGGCAGCGGTTGGAATTACCCACTTCAAAGAACACACACGTGTGAAAATCCATTGAGAAGCAGATGTCACAGGGGGACACCCACAGTAGGAAAACACAAAATCATGCCTGTTGTTAGGCAAGCTTTTCTTTCTGCAAAGACACAAGATGAAAAATTGGGTATTTTTTGGTCCTCTTCTTCCACAAACCAGGCATATCAGAAAACAAGAAAAAAAAAACTTCAATGAAGAATGGTGACACAGTTGAACTATGGCAACGACATACTCCCACAGTGCACAATTTTTTCCCCCACCCCAATTGTCTAAACAGGTCAGACACACTAAGCTGAAAGCTTGTTTACAGGTCAAACCCAAGTCTCCAGATTTGCAGCTCAGAGCCTTAAACCTTTGCGCTACACTGCCTCCTTAAAATGATGGTTGGAAGAACAGAACTGAGGTAAGTTACAGGTGAAACGCAGATCAAGATGGCTGGCAAGACTGCTGCAGTTTGAAGCTGCTTTCTATGATTGCTAAGACCTTAAACCTGTCTCTCTCTCCCTCTCTTTTTTCCAGTTCTAGTTATGCTCCCTTCTGCCCCCAGGGTGTGGCATCCTTCAACGTCTGCAGTTCCTCCTCCTGTCCTCCTGAAATCCACCTGCCTGGCTTTCTGGCACTGTAGGCCACCCGTGATACACAAGGATCATGCCCTCCTGGCTTGCCCCCAGAACAGGGTTGCTTTCTGTGTCTCAGCGACTCCCCTACTCAATCCAGTCAACCCTGACAGAGGTGAAGCTCCAGGTGACCCAGGAGCATGAAGGCTGGATTCAGAGTGGATATAGGTGGCTGGTGGTGCACCATCTCCCTGCAGCTGGGCAGCAGATTTCCACTTTTCTGGTTCCCATGATGAAACAAATGTGCAATAACATCTAGGCAAGTATGGGTGTGATTCCGCACTTGTCGGCCACTCCACCAATTCCCACATCTGCATCAGTCCCTGGTGCACAGACTCCAAGCCATCGCTAGGGGTCGGACTGTTGACAGGCTCCAAAACCCTCCCTGCCCTGAAGAGGGCTGCCCACCGGACAGTCAGTCTTCCTCCATCCCATCCATCAACACACCCACAACCCAGGCTCAGGGAACTAATCTGGCTTGCTGGTATTGCAACTGGTAGTTCGAACACTGCACTGATAGGCTGGACAATATTCCTTTCTTAATAAACTTTAAAGAAAAAAGAAAAGGTACATCTTCCTTATCTTCCACAGAATATTCCTATCTAAAATGCGTCCAGTAGAAAAATATTACAGATCAGATGCCGGCTCAAGGAGCAGGCTAAGAGCTGATGCAACCAATTTGCTTGTTCTTGCAGATGCCACCCAGGAATGTATTCCACCTGCTCAGGAAAGTACCTGGGATTTAACAGGGTCAATTCAAACTAAACAATCCTCGGCTGTGGAGCACAGCAGCATATCAGCAAATGTCAGAGCTGCCCACTCATCCAGACAACTGAGACACTTCCAAAGCTACTGACAAAGAGAAGCCCGAGAAAAGAAACTTACAAATAAGTCCTACCACGGACAAAACGATACACAGAAATATAGACAATGATGGCCGAAAAAGACTGATGGTCCATTCAGTCCACCCATATTACCTTATCATACTCTAGGATCTGCTGTCTCTGAGGAGTCTCTGCTTATCACTATTCCTCCTCTTGTTATAAACATTTATATACACACACACACACACACACACACACACACACACACACAAATTCCCACTGAGTAGCCAATATCTATTTGAATCTATCCCAACCACGTTTAAAGCCATTTATGGTTTGGGCACTCACCATCTCTGCTGCCAGACCATTCCATGACTCAACCACTCTTTGTGAAAAATACCTTCCTCTCATCCTTTTTAAACCTTTCCCCTACAAACCTCCACTTGTGACCACTTGTGCAAGCTTCTCTATTCCTGGAAGATAGCCCCTCACAGTTCACCCTGTTTATTCCTTTCAGGAATCTGAAGGTCTCTGTCATACCCCGTTTCGAGTGAATATATGTTCAGTGCTTTTATCCGATTTTCAAAAGATATGCTCTCCTAGCCCTGAATCATCTTGATCATCCTATGCTGTACCTTCTCTAGCCTGTCTGTCTCTCTCTATATATCTATAGCTATTTGGTCCCCGTCGCCTCCTCCCGCCAACTGGCGACAGGGACATATAGGTATGTGTATGTGTATGTGTATATATTTTTTTTTTTTTTTTTTTTTTACAGGTTTTCTCCCCTTGCCCCGCTGAGGCAGTCGTGCGAGTGTGTGGAGGCACGCATGCACCCCATGGCACCAGCTCAGCCCTTTCCTCCTCCTCCCATAAATGTCTGCTGCCCCCTCTCCGCCTTTGCTACCCACCGGACCTCCACCTGGTGGGAGCAGAACTACGGGGGGGGGAGGGGCCGACCCACCCTCACTACCTTCAGGAGAGGAGAGCTGCCCATCAGCATGCTCAATCCTGTTCCCCCCCCTCCCCAACGCTGGTACCTGGCCACCAAGGTCATTCTCGAACCTGGTCCCCGAGAGCAGCACGAAGGCCCATGTCTCAAATCTCTGTCACCGGTTGTCTCTATCTGTCTCTTTTTTAGGTGGAGGCTCCAGGAGTGGGCATAGTACTTCAGGTGTGGCCTCACCAGTGACCTATACAGTGGTAATAATAATAACACCGTCTGCCTTCTACTGTTGAACCCTCACTCGACGAACCCCAGCCTCCTATTTGCCTTGCTGAAGGCCTTGCCACACTGGCTGGTTTGTTTAAGGGAGTCTTTAATGATGACACCTAGGTCCCTTTCCTCTAGTGCTGTGTCCAGCGTAACATTCCCTCCCCAAACTGAATATTCGTTTTTTGTTCCTCAAGTACATAACTTTGCACTTTTTGGCACTGAAGTTCAGCTGCCAGACTTTGGACCAATTTTCCAGCCTTTGCTGGTCTCTCTGCAACTGCCTTATCCCCTCCACATGGTCAACCCTGCCACAGCGTTTAGTGTCATTTATGAACAGGCAACCTGCCCTGGATCCCCTCTTCCATGTCACCGATAAACACACCGAGGAGGACTGGTCAAAGAAAACTTCCTTTGGTACTCAACTAGTAACCTTTCTTTCCTCTGATCTGACCCCATTCACCACAACTTTCTGCTGCCTCCTCTCCAACCAACTCCCTATCCACCCTACTATTTTCTTAGCTGCTCCCAGATATCCCATCTTGTTCAACAGCCTTCGATGTGGCACTGAGTCGGATGTCTTGCTGAGGTAGAGTAAATCTACTTATCCACTACCTTGCTTGCCCAGTCATAGAATACTATCACATTGGTCTGACAAGACCTCCCTGTCACAAAGTCATGCTGCTTACTATCCTGAAGTACATTTTTCTCTTTAACAAATATTGACTAACAGGTCTATAGTTTCCTGGCTGCTCCTTGTCTCCTCCCTTGTGCAGTGGAACCATGTTTGTCCTCCTCTAGTCCTTGCATAGAGCTACGGAATAGCCCCAGCAGGGGCTTTGGTTAAACACACCAAAAATTTGCCACTCTGTAATCAGAGTTAGTAGGTGTGCTACTCAAACACAAAAATCATCCATTTCTCGTGCAAATATAGCAGTATCCTGTGATAATAACGAGTGAATATGAGCGACCGTCAAAACGGCAACTCATATACAGAGCTATCATCATGGGCTACCCACAAGGGTAGCGACGCACTGCTACCACGAGGATATGGGAGGGCAACCGGAAAGGAAGGATAGCGAAGGGAAGGGGAGTGTTTTTAGGATGTAGCGTGCCTGCTGCAGCTGAGCCAGCTGTGTGATGTGGTGGAGAGGGTGGCTAGCTCTGGCGCAGCAGGTACTGGGTTCAGGGCAGGGGGACTTTTGCCACTGGCTGTGGCTGCAAGCTTGTTTGTTTTTTGTAACTCCTGAGTGTCACCCTCCTCCCAGACATGCACCCCTCCCAGCGTTAGGAATCATTTAGTAGGGAGGTGCGCAGGGCACTGAGGGGGGGGCACAGCCCCCCATAAAGACACTAAGTGTAGTTGCCGGATGTTTAGCCACCGGCTATGACTGAACCAAATACAGCTTTTACTGAATAAATATACTACAAAGCAGTTTTAAAGTCATTAAAAAAAAACAACCCAGAGGGGGAAGGCATGGGGCCCTGATGGAGTCATGGCAGAATACTACAAAGAGCAAGGAATAGCACTGGCAGAGTCACTAAGGGTGCTGATGGAGAAGGCGGGGGGGGGGTAGAAGGGCCTCCCCAAACTGTGCTGTGAGGCCACTATTTGCGTACTGCCAGAGTCAGGGAGAGATCCCTCTGACTGTGCCTCCTACAGATCTCGCTCCCTTTTAAAATGTGATCTTAAGATTATGGCAAAGATCATAGCATGGAGGTTGGAGCAGGTGCTGCCTCAGACTATACATGCCAATCAGACCAGGTTCGTGCAAGGACATATGTCTTACAATATGGAAAGGTTGTTAAATATTGTCCACTGGGGCTCTCGGCATCCTGGCCAGGAACGTGTGCTATCCATGGGCACCAAGAAAGCCTCTGACTGGACTGAATGTGTGTACTTATTTGAGGCATTTTGGCTTAGGAGATGAGTTAGTGCAGTCATTATACTGGGAGCCAGTGGCTAAGGTGTTGGTTAATGGTGTCTCTCAGGGTAGTTTCCTCTCTTTCGCCGTACGAGGCAGGGGTGCGCCCTCTCCCCTCTACTGTTCACCCAGGCTATTAAACCAATAGCTATTAAAATCCAGGAAGCAGGAAACGTTAGGAGACTTATGGGGAAACAGGGATTACAGCATAAGATAACATTATATGCTGATGAGCTTTTAATTTTTATTACAGACCCCAGAACCTTGATGCCAGTGCTGCTGCAAGTTGTGGACGCATTTGCCACCTTTTCTGGTTATAAGCTTAACTTACACAAGTACAAAATGCTTGGAGGCAGGGGAGGAGGAAAGGAGAATTCATGGGACTTAAAGTTGGTGGAGGAATCCATTACTTACCATGGAATCAAGGTAGGGCAGGATTTTGGAAGTCTATACATATTAAACTTTAGCCCATTGTTTAACATCATCCTCACAGACAGATGGAGGGCCCTCCCCATTTCTTGGTTGGGGCGTAATAACTTAATCAAGATGAACATCCTGCCCAGGCTGTTGCATGTTATGCAGATGCTACCCATAAGCCCAACCAAGACGGATATTAAGAGACTGGAAAAAGGACTCACCACGTCTATATGGCAGGGGAAGCACCTGCGGATAAGTCTACAAAGACGTAAGGGGAGACTGGAGAAAGGTGGGCTTGGCTTTCCAGATATCCGAGGGTATTACCTGGTGATACAGCACTGTTATACACAGGACTGGGTAAACAAGAGGGCTGCCCCTAGCTTGGTTTACCTAGAGGAGGAAGGGTGCCCTGTTCGTTTATCTGCATACCTGGCATATGGGGGAAGTCACACTTATAGGCAATTGTCCAATCCTCATCTTCTCGTGCAGTGGGCACTGGAGGCTTGAGCAATAATCAAGAAGAGAAGGGGAGCGGAGGGGGAACATAACTCTGCTGGTCCCTGTAGCTCATTATCTGGGTTTTTTTACCTGGGATCAAGGACCCTGGTTTCAGTTGTGGGAGAAAGGGAAGTAAGATGTGTGGGGGATTTGTATTCTAGGGAGGGAGTGTACTCCTTCGCAGGCCTCTGGCACAGCTTGGGGATTCCACAATCCCATCACAAATTTGGACCTATAGCAGAGGATTACACAGGGAGCCTGTAGAGGCCTCTAGCCTGGCGCCAACAGAACAATAAGTCTTTAGGGCCAGGATGGATGATATGGGTTTGATAGCGAGAATAGCCAGGTAGGATAGGCAAGGTTTTCCTGACTTCTCAGGGAAAGTGAGACTGCAGTGGAAACAGGATTTGGGATTAGAAATAACAGAAGAAAATTGGAATACAGGCTGGCCTGGTGGCACTGAAGATTGAAGTCCTGGATGCCTTATCTTGCGCCACGCTGGCGGAACAACCTCGCCTGTCAGAGAGCTGGCCGGGGGGAGGGGCGGATTGAACAGCCGAGGCAGCTCCCCCTCCCTGGGTGGTCGTCGTTCCCCCCGGATCCGGTCCCACTGTATGGAGGTCTGGTGGGTATTGGCAGCGATGTGCAGGAGGGCCAGAGAAATTGCGTGATGTCAATATGCTAGACACACACGTTACCACTGCTGATTGCAGCGCTGGTTTTCTTTGAACTGAAGACCACTGCAGCCAAACTGTTGTCATAGACAGCTCACACATCAATTGGTGCGATACGGTCGTGCCTGTTAAACGGAGCACTGCATTGGACAGGAGGGTCACACACCTTCAAAATGTCGTATGGTCGCAATATGTTCCTTGCGCATGTGCGCAAGCAAACATAAAAATAAGCTAATCTACCTACCTTCAGCTGAGATATTAAACCCTGGTCAATTCAGCTTTTCTCTGGTGTTGTCCAAGTGAAAGTTAAAGATCCTCTAGCACTTTTCAAAAACAATAGGGGGAAAACCCCTGGCCTTCTGGCCAGCATTTCCTCTCTCAATAACACAGACACTGTTGTGACTGTCTAGAGCTATGTGTGAATATGTTGCACGTGCTTACAAGGTGATGCAATGCTTGTAGAAGCACAGTCCCAGCACTACCATTATCTCAGTCACTGCTAGGTAAACAGAACAAATGCTATACATAACCATATTCCATTCTGCTCTAGTTTGAATTAGCCAGTTTGATGTTAATGCCATTACTGTATCTTTCTCTCTCCATACACACACACACATACACACTATAATAAAAAATTAAATTCACTGACATGTTTGCAAAGGCCACCGTACAGCTTAACTTCAACCAAAAAAAACAGGGTGCCCATGGAAGGACAAGGAAGGTTTTAAAAAAAAAAAAAAAAACCACTCAGAAACTGCACTACAATTACAGACACAGTAACGTGTTTGCCACTTGAGGAAAAATATATTAAAAACATAAGCATACACCAGCATACTGCATACATTTTCTCACCTGTGACCCTAATAAGAGTTTTCAGGTACCCTTAATTATTATTCCCAATGAAATTTCAATGTTTACTAAAGTAATTACATTTGCTATGGAACATTATCCAGCTGCTGTCAGAGGATTAAATCCCTAGTCACAACAGTGTCAGGCAAAGCATACAGTGCAGTGTTTTTCTTTTTAAGTGAATTGAACAAGTGGTACAAAAGAAGGTCAGTGTTAAAAGGATCTGCATCCAAATATCAAACTCTTCTTTCTAGCACAAACCACTCGGATTCTTCTTTCAGGTTTAAGCAAGTCCCTTCACTTTTTCACTGTGGAACTTCATCATTTGAGGGAGCATTGCCGGGCACTGATCAACAGTATTAACGTCTGATTTTGTTTCAGTTCATCATAAAGGAGTTAAAGAATTTTGAGATTTCCCATGTGCTCTGTGCCATTTGCCACTGCTCATGCAATGTGTACAGTACAGTACAGCACTGTGTGTTGGTCTTGAACTTACCAATGCACACTACAGGGTGGAGGTTTCATTCTTGGGCACACAATGCTATGATCTCACCTGGTCACATTTCAAATTATCTCGCTCTCTTCCTGACCTCCTCTCACACAGGGCTATCAGGAACTCCCGCACAAAGGCTGCCCAGGATGTTAAATCGCAATTATTCCAAGGTCAACCTTCAAAACAACCTTGAGGCCCCTCAAAGTTCTGGAAGGCAATTCACTCCCTTTGTGACCCTCCCACCAAGTCCACCCACCTTCCCCAGTCTTTCTGGTAAATGGTTCACCAGTGTCTGACCTCTCCTCTGTTGCTGCGCTCTACAATGAGTTCTTCACCACTTGTGCTCCCCCTTACTTCCAGCCTCCTCCACTCCTCCTCATGTTCCCTCTCCTCTCCCTCCCACTTATTTCTTCTTGCCCTCTATTACTACCAAGGAAACCTTGGCTGTCCTCTACTCCCTCAACCTGCACATGTCTAGCTCTGATGGAATGGATCCTGGACTACTCCACATCTCCACTACTTCCACAGCATATCCTCGGACTCATCTACTCAAGCGCTCCTTCTCCCTCAGTTCTGGAAGCTGGCAAAAGTTCTTCCACTCCACAAAGAGGGGGATGCTTCCTCCTCATGTAACTTCCAACCAATCTCCCTCCTCCCTTCCCTTCCTTTCCTAAGCTGCAGGAGAAGAGGAGGACTGCTAGACTAGATGGGTCAAGAGGTCCTTGTTTGTCGGCAAAATTCTATGTTTCTGTGTTTCTCTGAGAAGCTTGACTACACTTAACTTTCCAATTTCCTATCTACCTCCAAGTTCCTCTCCTTGTTCAGGAAGAATCACTCCACAGTCTCCTCCATGCTGTGTGTAAATGACCATCTTCTCAGGGATGGAGCAGGGGCACATCACAGCTGCCATTTTCATCGATCTGGCTAAGGCCTTTGACTCTGTGTCCCACCCACTCCTCCTGGATAAGCCAAGTTCTGGTGGCCTCTCAGCTCCTGCTGTCGACTGGTTCCATTCTTACATCTCGGGCCATCTGCAGTCAGTGTAGATTGGCAGCACCCTGTTGCATTCTCTTCATGGACAGGCAGAGGTCCCACAGGGCTCCATCCTGGGATCCATGCTGTTCTCCATCTGCCTTAAAGACCTCACAGTGGTATACGCTAACTCACATATCCACATGTATGCAGATGAGACAGTCATCTACATCTTTGGTTCCTCCACTACTGCTATGAACAGCCTGCTCCAACCAGACTTCCACAATATCCTGCGCTGGTTCCAATCAAACCAACTCTGGGTCAACAAAAAAACAAAACAAAAAAACAACACTATGTCCATGACATTTGGCACTAGCCAAACACTGTCCAGAACCACAACTCTGCCTATTTCTCCACCTCTAGAAGTGGTTCAATCCTTCAAATAACTCATTGTGTGACTGGACAGCAAACTTGACTTCTCTGCACACAGAGACACCATCCATGCCCAGATTCGCCCTAAACGTGGTGCCTTGCACCACAATAAAAACTGTATGTCTCCTTAAGTACGTTGTGATCTTGTCACCAAAATGGTACTCCTGGTCTTTGCTTATGTCTATAGTAACGCTCCCTTCACCTCCCTGGGCAGAATGAACACCCTCTGCAACTCATTCTGTCGCTCTGCTACCAACCCCCACCACTGCTCACTCTACTCCTCCTTATCCATTCTTCCCCTAACATCATGACACCAGAACCACTGTGTCTCACTCATATCCAAACACTGGTTTGGGTCCCTTCCTTCTTACCTGTCCTCACTCCTCTCCCCATCCCCTCTGCCCCCTGCTCTCTCCACTCCAGGGATCCTTGCAGCTTCACCATTCCTCATCCTCACTCCTCTGCTGGGCAACCAGCCTTTTCCTATCATCTTCCTTTACACTGCAACCAACTCCCCACCTGCCTCCATTTCACTACCTCCTCTGCCTCCCTCAGGTACCAGCAGGAACTCCTTCCCTTCCTCTCTGCTCCTGTTTTTCCCCACCTGAATGCTTTCCTTTGTATTTGTCTCTTACCCCAGTGATGGTACCATTCAAATGCCTGATTCTGTTGCAAGCTTATTTTAGTACTTACTCCTGTTTGAAATTGCATTCTCTGACTGCACTTTATTGTAACTGTGAATTGTGTCAGTACTATATATTTTGCGTCCTCTGTTTCCTTTCCTCAAGTCACACCTGGAAACAAGCCTTGGTTTCAATGTGTTTTTCTCGGTCACCAATTTTCAAATACAGACATTACATACATACATAAATAAATAAAAGTAGCAGATATGTTTATATTATGTATATTGAACTACTGCATCTTTACCAGTACCCATCCCCCTGAAAAGAGTCTGAATATTAAACAGAAGTCCCTTCCTCTCAACTGCAACTGGTGGCACAAGAGATGAGGGTCTCCTCCCCTTCCTCCCAGGTGGTTTAAGGTGAATCATGAACTGTGATGAACAAGACTGAGACTGGTCATTCTCCATCACCCTCCATTTAAGTACAGTACTGTACAGTACAGTATACCTCTTCATCACTAGCACTGTACTATAGTAATACTAATATTGTAATCTATTCTCTCTGGAATATCAGTGCATTTCATTTGTGCAAGCTCAACAAGGTGGGAGGGTGATGGGGCTGTCAACCAGTTGTGACTCTGGGGGTTGGTCACCCAGCAGCAGACAGAATTAAGAGTAGATATCATTGCAAAAAATTCCGTTATTGCATCAGTTAGGGTTGTTTCCCCTGTGACAAAGGTGTGGAAATGTGATATTGGGTTACCAGACCTGACCACCCCCGACCCTCCCCTCCTCCACAGACCAGAGATGCAGAGGTCTGCAAGTGTCGTGCCCAACTCTCACCCTATTCCATATGTAAACAAGTTGACATGGTACAGTAAAGGAGAATGGGGTGAGAGTTAGGCTGCACGACCCTATAGCAGACCTCGGTGTCTGTTGGGGGTGGTGGTTGGGAGGTCAGGATCTGGTAACTAACCCTAACATCACATTTCCACACTTTTGTCGCTGTGGAAACAACCCTAACTGATGCATTAACAGAGTTTTTTGCAATTAATTTCCCTTCTTTTTGAGAAAGTGTAATATAAAAAGTAAATGGTATATGTTGGTGGGAGCGTGGGGCCCAACCACCAAGCTGCCCATTTCTGTGTAATTGTGTTTGTGGGAGCGTGGGCCCTCTGGGCCCCACACTCCCACTTACACATAAGCACGGAGTCATACAGCAGCCCAATAGGTCATGGAAGGCTTGTGACATTAATTTGCCCATATCTGGGGAACCGTAGCAGCTAGTAAAAAAATGGAAGTGTGGTTGTAATCATGAGAGTGAATAGCTTCCACAACATGAGTCAACCGAATCCATATTGCACACTGTGTCCGAGATAGGGGCACAAGAAAGCACTGTGAATACGAAGTCTGTTGTCATAACAGTGGTCCTCGGACATGAAAATGAGCAATTGGAACAGTAAATCGCAAATATCTCAGGAACCGTACAAGGTAGAAAAAAAATTCGAATTTTATGGGTTTCAGGACCTTCCAATCTAGTTCTGAGCAAGGGGGGACTAAGAGTTATTGTGACGAACAATCCGTATCTCGAACCGTTTTAGAGATACAGGCTCCGAAAGGCGCCAGACACGCCACAAGATTATCCTAAGGGAAAATTGCAGAATTTTGCAATGCTGTACCTTTGGACCCCTGTAATGTTTTCACACCAAAAGGCACACGTGTGGGACCAGGGCTTGCCACCCTGCAAATCTGAGCCCAAAAGACCAAACCATTTTGTTGCAGGAGAATGGCAAAGATTTGCACTTATTTTGAGCATACTTTAGCAAAATACTTTCGCAAATCACGAAAATTTCGCAAAACAAAATCACGAAATTTCTGCATTCGCTAAAGTATTTTTCAGAAAATTTTAAAAATGCACTTCTGGGGGGTTTAAACCCCCCAAAAACATATGTCTAGCATCCTCAGGACTCGACTAGGTGAACACAACAAGCAGTGTGTTACTAGAGGGTCCAATTTTAAACGCCAGGCATTTTTCTGTGCAGTAACTGAAAAAAAAAATGCCCGACTCACGAAAGTAAAGGGCTATTTCACGGCAGTAAAAACGCCTCATTTATGAAAGCTCATGGATTTTGTTAACTTTCCCATCGACTATAATGGGAAATTAGTTTTGTTTTTTTTAATAACTTCTGAACGGTTTCATATTTTTTCACCAAAGATTCGAAAGGCACATCGGTGACCAAGGCTGCATCTTTCCTGAAGTTTTCGGACCGAACAGACAAACCGTGTGGGCTGTGGGTGCGAGCAAAGAAACGTGCAACAAGTCCTTTTTTTGGTGTGTGTTTTTTGCTGTTCTGTAGCTCCGCAACCGTAAATCCGACCGTAACGCAACTTTTCAGATCCAGAGATCTATGGTACCAGACTGCGCATGCAAAATGTCAGGCAAATCCCTTGTACGGTGGCAAGTTATTAAGGTGTAAACTTTGAGGTTTTGCAATGAAGTGGCTACTCAATCCTAACTATAGTGCCACTACTGTGGCACTATATATATATATATATACACACACACACACACACACACACATAGTAAATAATAGTGCATTTCGCACATCTTGTATTCTTTTACAGTGAGCACACAGCAGTGGTCAAGACTGAATATAATACGCTGTATACTGAACCACCCCCCACCACCACGTGCTAGCAAATACACTTTGCTACACCGCTTTGTTAAACGTCCGAGAAACCTTGGTGACAATCATGGAAGATGTGACCGGCCAAAAGCCCTCGGTTCAAAAGGTAAGGTACTGTACGGCAGTGAACCTGGGTTTGACCATTAATAAATAGCGTTATATCCAAACTGTGAACCCTACTGGGGGCCTGAAATTGAAAAACTATAAACTGAACCATATCGACAAGGTACAATACAGCAGAAGTCCTATTTTTCAGCATTAGAAAACAATACTTATAAAAAAGGTGAAAAACTGCAGGGGGCCGGAGTTTAACTGCACTTTGTTTAAAAGGGAAAATATATACTGTAGTAATTAGCCCAAGTTTGATGATTAATAAATATTATACAATGGCAGGAAAGAATGCTGGACTCTGATTGGCCCATCTGGGACTGGACCCAGGATGTTATCGCAGCATAACATCCCGGCTCTAGTCCCAGCAGAATCAGGACCACATTAAAAGATAAAAAAAAAAAAGCAGTCCACAACCATCCCTTGCTTCCCGCTCCCAGGCAAAGTGTAAGTTGCGGTTCCGACTGGCTTTACACAGTAAATAAAACCTAGCCCTAAAACGTTCTCCCAAACAAAACTGTCATCTAAAGAAACAAACAAAATGAAAGCAGTCTTCCTGATCGGCTTCACAGCAGTTCCCCGCTCCTTCCTTGGTAACCACCTAGCCAACAGAACGATCAGCTTCCCTTCCTGCCTCTGGCATCCTCAGTTGCATTTTTACACAAAACCATTCTTTCCCATTTCTCCCAGGCAAGCAACTGATAGTGGCAGCAGTGGGTGGGTGGCTGGCAGAAGCAACGACAGAGCAGGAGCTCCAACAACTGGTCACTGACTAAAAATGCTGTGCTTACCGTCCATTTATAATAGAAAAAAACCACAGCCAAAAAATCCCACCAACAGCAGAACCGAGAGACTTACCAGTAAGTTCTGGTGCAGAAAAGTCTCTCAGTCCCTTAAGTCAGTCTTCGATTGGATCCCTTTTGAAATGGGGGTCACGACAAGACAGAAAACTGTAGTCAGCTATGTGAATGTGTTTGGGGCAGACGAAAACAATAGAGGGCAGCTACTTTTTAATATGTATACACCTCACGCAAGAAAAAAATTAAAAAAACCTTTTCATATACTTTTTTCACGTTTTTCTATGTTTACTCATACGAGCCATTGTATAATAGGAATAATGCCCTCCAGAGTGGGTGTTATGCTGGGATAACATCCCGCCTCGGATGTTGGATGCCCTTGGGCCCAACCACTCAAGGTGGGATGTTATCCCAACATAACATCCACCCTGTCGGACATTATTCCTTTAGTAATGTATCCAAACGATGAAATACAACATTGGGACAGTGTTCAGCCACTAATTAACAGCTCTGTATCCAAAAAGGAAATCTGGTAGACAAACCAAATATTTTAGTAACAATTTTCTATTCAGCATTACTCGTGACACGGTGCTAAACAGAGTAAAGCTGATCTGTAATAAGGTGTGTCGCTTTGTACTTGGTGCAGATAACTACATTCATAGATGTACCCTTTACGCACTCACAAGGCGCTCCTGAGCCTAACACCCCCTGCTTTAACAAACTGCTTCCACACCATCTCCAACCAATACCGCATTAGGAACATGACCAGGAATGCCCTTAAACCTCCTTTCCAGCATATTCAGCTATGCAAGCAGTCATTTGCAGTAGGGCCGCTAACTGGTTAAACGAATTGCCCGATATGCTGCTGAATCTCCAAATATTAAAGAGGACAGGAAAAAAAATAAAACTTGGCCTACGAAATGTGTCCTGTCATTGTTACTTATATTGTTGGCTTGAATAGTAGTCTGAATAGAACTGTCACTTATTTTTATTTTAATAATAATAAAATCATTGATTTTCTAAATCTGGCAGTTACTGGAGCTGCTTCACTAACCTTTCCAGTATTCACACAGGAGAAGTGAGCATGCCTGTTTGGTCATGATGTGCCTTTTCATGCTCTGGTGCCATTTGGTGTACACGTGCAAAGCACTCAGTGCTCTTTCAGTGCTGTTAAATGGTTAGGCATCAAGAAAGCTACCTTTTAGTTTGATAAATATGTTTTTTTTTAAATGCAATGGTTGGCAACAGGGAAAAAAGTAATACACAGAAGTGGATGTTCCCGGGCGGTACCGCAGTGCCTGGCTCCATACGAACTACGTCTTACAAAAAAATAAATAACGCTTTTCTTGTTTAATTCATTCAACTGGTAGCACTGTAAGGTAAAAAAAAAAATAAAAGAAAAAAAACTGCCTGCCCTGCAAGAGACTAACAGATTAACTGCTATCAGTTGGATGTTTAAAAAAATAAAGTCAGCATGTCAAACATTTAGAGAGCTGTAGACTATGTCAGTGCATGATCTCTTGTCTCCGCTACCATTCATGCCACCTCCCTCACACCAAGACACTGTCTACTTTCCCATTCGCAAATTATACTGTAAAACCACTAGAGGGCAACAACTCACAGAGGTTGCAATCCTCTTCCCATAGTTCTCCCCTAACACTTCTAGTCCTGGGTCCTTCAAAATCTTGACTGCTCCACGGTGGCTGTATGCTCCAGTTTTAACTGAACGTCCCTCAGATCGTTGGAATGTTGTTCTCAGCATAAATTCACTCTGTACTATCGTTGACAAGAACTCTGTGATCACCACAATGCCCATCACGTCCGTGGGGATTTCTGCAAGCCTTGTCCTGCTCACTATAATATCACTTGCAGGTCCACCCAGTAGACTGCGCCCTCATCCCACACATTGGATCTCCCAACTAGCAGTGCTAAATGCTTATGGGACCATCATAGCCCATGACATTGGAGTCTCCGAGCACAACTCGCAAAGGTACTCTATGCCCTGGTCGTGAGAATACCAACTTAATGGTCCATACACGCTGTCACTCTTCCTTGGGATGGTGACACAATTCAACATCTGAAAGAGCAACCATCTAGGAGAAGGACATGAGAAAGGAATCAAACTCCTACTGTGCCATCTTGCTCGCCTGATCAGGCTCCTACTCCTACTATCAGGCAATGTGCACCCCAACCCAGGCCCGCCACCACAACAGGTGAATCAAATGACCAAGCCAGCTGGACTTACTCTTGCCTCAATTAACTTATGCAGCCTACTCCCTAAATTGGATAACCTGAAAGCATGGGTTACCCAACATAATCTGGACATTCTCTCAGTGGTGGAATCTTGGCTCTCTCCCAAAGTAACGGACTCTGCTATCCTTTTACCAAGTTACACCTCGTTCAGACAGGACCATCTCTCAAAAAAGAAGTGGGGGCTGTGTCCTGTACATCAGGGATTCCCTTCAGGGGCACATCCTCCCCTCCCCCAGTAGTAGTTTAAACCCACAGGTCCTGACCGTAAAACTCCTTCTGGGGTCACATAGCAGGGCTCTCACTGTACTCTCTGTATACATCCAGCCTAAACTCACTAGGGCTGGTACCAGGGACCTGATTGACTGTGTGTGCACCCTGAGTCTTAACCCTTAGGCTGCCAACAGAATTTAAACGAATAGGGATTCTGGACGGATATATCAGTCCACGGCACAACAAGGATTAATAATGAAATCGTGATGCTAGGAGATTTCAGCATCAACTGGCTCTCCTCTACTGCCACCTCAATCAAAGATGCCTTAATAGCTGTACATTTCTCACAAATGGTTGAGACTCCAACCCCTATCAACTACAAAACAGGGACCAGCACACTCCTTGACTGGGTTCTATCCAACTGGCCTGCCCGCATCCACAACACTACTGTTCTCCCCAATTCCCCGAGCGACCAGTCTCCGGTCACACGTACCTGGTCCTTCAACTATTGTAAACCATCCACGAGAACAATTACAAACCAAGTCTTACTAAAAGGGCACCAGGAACTGCTAAAAATTGACCTCAACAGGGTTTTAAATAATTGATTAGCAGTTTTTTTCTTGGGACTATACTAACTGTACAGAAAGTATTTATATAGATTTTCTAGATGTGTTATGTTTGTTAAACACAGTGAGGCAAGAGATAAGCATTTTCACAAAGATTTAGCACTTTTATGAGCAAAATGCTAATCAATTT
This sequence comes from Neoceratodus forsteri, assembly GCA_016271365.2. Taxonomy (NCBI): domain Eukaryota; kingdom Metazoa; phylum Chordata; order Ceratodontiformes; family Ceratodontidae; genus Neoceratodus; species Neoceratodus forsteri. Next base: position 1,064,418,417 of record CM057455.1, on the reverse strand, counting down.
TTAGAGTTAAATAAATCCCTGCTCAAGAGTACAGATTGGACAGCACTCTATAATGCCAATAATTTGGACACAGCCCTGGACCACTTCATAAAAACGTTCAACGCCATCTGTGACAAACATGCCCCGACAAAAAAACAGAAAGATAAGAGGGCACAGTAATCCCTGATCACCCCGACCTCCTAGAGCAACTACAAGCCAGAGATCACATGTGGCAGACAGAGAGAGCACATGGTACCGCCGCTAACATTCAGAGGTATAAAAAAGCTGGAAGAAAAAATTACTCACCTTAGTAATGTTGTTTCTTCTAATGGAGTCTTGCTGTATTCCGACTATTGCAGTGATATCCAACCTTTGAACTGCCCCGGAGAGGAAAGAGTTAACTTTCCATGCAAGGCATGAAACGCTGAGCTCGAGCTCGGCTGAGACTCTGTCTGTTGTTGTTTGAACCCAAACCGTCAGATCTTTACGAGCTAACTCACTGTGCGTCCTGTGTGGAAACTGTAAACTTACACTAGCCAGCTGGCAACTAAATCTAATAAAAAGGTTTTTTGGTTCCAAGGCAGACTCAAGTCAGGAAACCCAAAAAAACACAAAACACAACACATACCCAAAAGTAAGAGGGTGAGATGGGGGCACCTCTAGGGTGTCAACACTGCTCCTGCCCACCCACATCCCAAAACCCAGGTTCTAAGAGGGGAGGCAGGGGGGAGGTCAGAATACAGCAAGACTCCATTAGAAGAAACAACATTACTAAGGTGAGTAATTTTTTCTTCAAACAACAAGAAGTCATGCTGTATTCTGACTATTGCAGACTACCAAGCAGTACCTCCATGGAGGAGGGACAGAACCTACTTCGGAAACAGGCTTTGAAGCACTGCTGTGCCAAACCGAGCATCACTCCTAGCCTGGATATCCAGAGAGTAATGCTTGGTGAAAGTATGTACTGTTTTCCAGGTGGCTGCTTGACAAATCTCTAAGATAGGAATATCCCTGGCAGCAGCCAGGGAAGCAGCTGTACCTCTGGTAGAGTGAGCCCTCAGGCCTGAGGGTGGGATCCTACCTAATTTTTCATAGCAAAATTGTATACAAGAGACAATCCACCTGGCAATAGATCTCTTAGTGGCAGGTTTTCCCTTACCAACCTCACCATAAGTGAGGAACAGTTGGAGGGAGTCAAACCTGTGACCCTTGGTGCGCTCTATGTAGTAGCTAAGGTCCCTTTTCACATCCAGGCTGTGCAGCCTCCTCTCCCCAGAGGAGGAATGGTCAGTGAAGAAAACAAGAAGAGACATAGACTGGTTAAGGTGGAAATCTGAAACCACCTTAGGCAAAAACTTCCTATTAGTCCTGAGGACCACCTTATCTCTATGGAAAGAGATAAAATCAGGCTCCACTGACAGGGCCTGTAACTCACTTATGCGTCTGGCAGAAGTAATGGCTACCAAGAACATAGTTTTCCAACCCTTATCCCGAACAACTGGCAGTGGATCTCCAAAAGGGGTTCTCAGCCGCTGAAAAGTGGCTAACGGATCACAGACTAGTCATGAACTGCAAAAAAACTAAGACTATGATGTTCACCAGCACACAGAGCAAGTATAAGGCCTCCCCTCCTTGCAATCACGAATGCCAATAGGGACCCACTGGAACACGTCCAGCAGTTCAGGTACCTGGGCATCACACTCAACTCTACACTTTCGTATGCCCAACACACTGACAACGCAGCAAGGGTGATTAATACAAGAATAGGGATCCTATACAGGCATAGACACTGCCTAACACATAAGGCACTGAACCTGGTCATCAACAGCTCGACAGTATCCCTCGTCGACTATGGACTGGCAATCTCCGGGTTGACGACAGACACAGCCCTAAACCGCATCACCACTGCACTACACAAGGCATGCCGACTGCTCACAGGTGCGGAAAGACTAATGCCCACCTGTGAGCTCTACACCGGGGCAGGTTGGCTACAACTGAAGGACAGAATAAACTACCAAACTTGCCTCATCGCCAAGAAATGCTCCCTCAACCAACTACCCACAGGGGTCCAGAACCTCCTAACTCCACACTCAAGCAATTGACCCACAAGGAACTCCTCCACTCAGACCTACAAAGTTCCCAGATACTGCACAGCCCTGGCACAATGTGCCTTTTATTATTGTGCTCTACTATGGACCAATGGCTTACCTCCTGAAGTTATCAATGCCACATCTACTGCATCATTCAAATGCAGACTCCAGCAGCACCTAATAAAATCTAGTAAATGTGACTGCTACCATTAGCACCCTCCGACAATCCCAGAACTTTAGGTTACACCTACCCATCCCCCAAATAATGACATTGCTCCCACTTCCCTACTCCCTCCCAACTACCTTACTCCTTCCACCCATGTTTGCAACCCTTCCTTCTTCTCACCTCGGAGAGTTTCCAAGTAGGGCGTTAACCTCTGATGCTGGCTAGCTGCTATACTACCTAAGCTGTTTAATGCTGTTGTACCCTGTAACTTACCTGTACCATATGTAACCCTATTATCTGTATTGTATCGTCTATGTAACTGATGTGGAACCTATAAATGAGCATCTGCTCACTGGTGTAATCCAAGATCTCAATAAATACAATAAAAAAAAATGGAAGGGTACTGAAGTGGTCCATTACGGGAGGTGCATCTGCTGCGCTCATGCCAAAGGCTACTAATCTTCCCCACCACAAGATGGAAGGGATTGTTTTATCACTTGGGCAATCGATCTCCACTCCATTTCTCAGTTCACACCCGCTAGTAACACTAAACCACTACCAAGTCTAATTCTCACAAAATCTAGCACTCACCACCTTAGGTTAAATAAGACCCTGCTCCAAAACCACTGTAAACAAACTTTATTTAAGGTACCAGGAATAAAAAAGAAATAAAATGTCTTGACTGGTTCGGGTAACCGCCTTTTTCAAAATTCATGTTTGGTGGGTGCAGTGTTGGAGCTCTGGCTGCGTACTGTCAAATGTCAATAGATGTGTATGTGTTTGGGCATTCGGGGTTTTCCAAGGGTGGGATGTCCCATGATCTATAGGTGGGGTTGGTCAAGTCGGAAAGTTTGTGGAAGGATGTCTAAAATTACGATATAAAAAGCAACCCCCTGTACAGTAAAGCATCAGGAACACAGTTTAAAATCTCCTCTACGGAACAGTGCACCGATCTAGTATGCAAGTATGCCACTACCCTACATATCAACCGAATGAGAAAATATGAAGAATACCGTTTTACGTTCAGGTCTATTGACGAGTTCTGTGCATTGCCTAGTGGTGGAGAATTTCACAAACTGTCACTGAAGTGGGAAATGTCTGGGTACTTTACCCTCAGGGCGTACAGATACCCATGCTTGAATGGCAGCTTTGATGTTACCCTGCCATCATGGATAATTTTTATAAACAAAATTAAAAATGATACCACGAACTCATGAACCAGAGAAAGCATGCAGCACTTCCAAGAAGGCGGCTAACCTTCACAAATGCCAAGTCCACAGAAAGAGGAAGTGCACAAAATAAGTTACCACACCAGCTTTACATCCGTATCGATTAGTGGAAATGAAGTACACAGTCCAAGATATATTCCCAACAGTGCAGGGGACTGCAATTTATTCAAATACCGTTTCCACAAATTACAAATAAAAGTATAAAGTGGGTGGCAAGGAACCTCTGCAACAAACAACCCCTAGCGCCTCGACTCTCACGAGTCTTCAAAGGGGGGGGACCCCCTAGACTTGTGCCAAACCAGTTCCTCCAGTGCACAATGAGGGCTGAGTACACTGCAACATGATCACTTAGCTATGCTGAACAGTGCAGTTCCCAAAGCAATTACAGTACAGCCAAAGATGTGCTGTTATAACTACATTGCCTGCTCAGAAACACAAAATGAATGACTGTGGTTTCAGGACCCATACAAGAAGTTGAGTGGAAAGGACGTCTCTGAAGGAGCTCCCGTACGTGGTCATGGAACCTTTAGCTGAGCAGCTGATTAAGTTAGTATTCTTCTACCTTTTGGTGCGCTACTGTAACTATTATTATTCATATTATATTTTATTTTTTGCATTTGGTGCTGCACATTGACACACTGTTTCTTTTTCTGCCCATCCGTGGGCTAGTTCCCACACACCCTGGATATCCCCTTGGTCAGCTGGGATTGCAGTGCCAAAGTGCTGAGTGAAGATGAGCCCAGGGAGTAGGCTGCACATGAGAAGGAAGAGAAGAACACCTCTGGACTCGTTAGAGTGAAATTTATTTAATTTCATAAAAGCATCTATTTTTATACTCTTTGGTACGCTGCTGCACATACCTCTCAAGTGTCCCTGATTTTCAGGGACGTCCCTGATTTTGCCTCAAAATTTTACTCTGTCCCTCCTAAAATTTGTGTTTTTGTGGCTAAACAGTGGGGACTGTAAGCACTAAACAATGTCAAGCATTAAAGTTACAGACTTGTTCTTCCTTAGAAAATGCAGTTTGCACTAAGCCCCATATTCTACCAGCTTTCTGGGTGGATATCTTTAATTTTGAAGATCTGTCCCTGATTTTGGTCCTTTGTCCCTGATTTTTTTAAGTCTTGTCCCTGATTTATGAGGCAGGAGGTTGAGAGGTATGCTGCTGCGGTTACTTCTTTGTTTCATTATTTTATTTTAATTTTTAGCACTTGTTGCGGCTCTGAAAAGTGAAAGCACCTTTACTATGCTGATCTTCAATGGAGAGCCACGTGAATGTAGAATGCACAAACTCGGTTGTCAGAAGCAGCAGGCACACCCCATCCATCAGGCACAAGCAGTAAAAGAATGTTGAGGATCGGCTTCAGTTACCAACCAGAACATGAATTGAAAACATAAAGAATGATACCGAGACACAATAAATTCTATGTTAAGTTTTATTTAGCATGAACCCCCCCCCACAATTTAGCATATTAGAGCCAAATGTCTGTCCCCTTTAATCAACTTAAGAGATCTTTGCAGTCCAATGCAACTGTTAACTGTTAAACTGTTTTATTCGGGTTCTCTCTGTACATATTAAGTGACTTTTTATACAGTTTGCATGGATTTTCTTTTTCCAAAAGAACAGGTACATACTTACTATAACAGCAGATCACCGAGACAATCTCTCATCAGGCCACACCTATGAAACTATTGCCACCAGGCACTAGGAACACACAGAAACTAATGCAAGCAGTTCACTAGGGGCTCCCATGACGATGTACGTCAGCACTTCCCACGTGAATGTGCGTGGCCCCTTCCCTCCTGAGCTCCTTGCTGGAGATCATGCTCAGAGGACCACCCTCTAGGGAACCAGGAGAGAAAGTACAGTTAACGTAGGAACTGACCATAACAGTAGGTCTTCGAGAGAGGTTCCTTCAGTAGGTCATTACATACAGGACTAGCGACACCTAGCATCTGGGCCACGCTGACCTTTCTAGCAATACCTGACAGGGAACATACCCGTGACCCGTCAGTGGGGAGGCTGTATGATGGAAGGACCCCATGCCGCCCTCAGTTCTCCCACGGAGCCTGGAAGAAGGCCCGATAGGAGAAAATAGAATTTAGAATCCCTGTGTAAGAAATAAAATGAGGGGAAGGAGGGAGGGAAAAATATGACCTACTGAAGGAACCTCTCTCGAAGATCTACTGTTACGGTAAGTTCCTACATAACTGTACTAGCTTACTTCGAGAGTGCTTCTTCAGTAGGTCGTTACATATAGGACTGAATCCCAAGCAGACCCTAATAAGAGAGACTGAGAGAAACAAGGGAGGAGGAGAAAACTAACTCCAGGAAAACTGGCAACAGAAATGGACCCAGCCTAGGACAGAAGGCCCTGCAAGACTGCTAGGCCGAAACCTGTCCTCCGCCTAGAAGCAATGTCCAGACTGTAGTGTTTAGTAAAGGTATGGACAGAACTCCAAGTGGCTGTGGCGCAGATATCAGCCGCAGAAACGTTCTGCAAAAAGGCAGTGGAAGCAGCCACACCCCTGGTAGAATGACCTCTAATGGGACCCGGCAGAGGTTTGTTGTACTTTTGGTAACAGTAGCGAATACAGTTGCCTAACCAGTTGGAAAGGCACTGCTTAGAAACAGCTTTGCCCGCAGACCTGGGGGCAAAGGAGACAAAAAATACAGGTTACTCACCTGTAACAGGAGTTCTAGGAATGGTATATGTTGTTCATCCACACTATCTGGCAGGTTCCTTGCCGCTTTAAATCTTGCCGGAAGGTCTTCAAGCTGGCTCCTCCCACCCACCCGGGTGGTAAAACTCTCGGCTCCGCCCCATGACGCCAGATCTAGCCCGCTGGAAGCCAGGTTGTGTGTCGAAGCGGGAGGTCGGGTGGGTCATGTGGATGAACAACATATACCATTCCTAGAACTCCTGTTACAGGTGAGTAACTTGTAGTTCTAGGGACATGGATATGTTGTTCATCCACACTATCTGGCAGACTCCTAGCAGTTATCTGGGAGGAGGGAGGCAAGGCGCACACCCCCTACTTAGGGAATAAAGACTGGAGAACCGAGGCCCCAACCAACATCCCGGTGTGACCCAAGGTCGATGTGGTAGGGGGTAAAAACGGTATATGCCAGCTTCCAAGTAGGAGCCCTGTGGATATCCTGGACAGGGGTATCCTCGGAAGCAGCCACCAATGCAGCGGAAGGGTGGGTAAAGTGAGCATTTATCCCTCTGGGAGGTTCCATGCCCGCCCACCTATAGCGGAGATCTATGCAGGAGGTGACCCACCCGCTCATCGTCCGCTTGGCTGCAGGTCTGCCAGGTGCGGCTTCAGCGTAGATGACAAACAGCTGGCGAACCTCTCCCGAACTTCATCCCTATGCTCCCTGGGAAGGTGAGCGCTAAATTAGGGTCCCAATGGATCCTATATGCGGCCTCCGAGGTGTGAATGGGATTGAAACCCGGCAGAGACAATACCCAGTTAGGGAAAAGCTCCGCCACCACCTACGGAAGGAATTTCGGGTGGGGCGCAGGACAACCTTGTCCCTGTGGAAGACCAAATAGGGAGACCCAAAGGAGTGCCTGGAGCTCTCCCAGCCTTCTGGTTGGCGTGGTAGCCTCCAAGAAGGTGTTCTTCCACAACAGGTGGGGAAATCGCACCTGTGCATAGGTTCGAATGGCTTGCCCGTGAGCTAAGCCCATACCAGCGTAAGATCCCACAGAGGTGGGGATACTCTCCCCGGAGGGTAAGTGTGATCAAGGCCTTGGAAAGCGCCAGACCACCTTTCCAGCTCCACCGACTACCTTCCGGCCCGCGCCCGGAAGACAGCGGTGGCTACCAGGAGCACCTTAAGGGTCGTCGACCGAAGCCCTTGCTAAACAGGAAGAACGGACCACAGGTAGTCCGGAATGCTCGCCGAGGAACAGGAGAGTGGACCAGGCCCTATCCTAACAACAAATGGGAGAACTCTTCCATTTGAAGGCGTAGCATATCTGGTCGACTCCTGGCAGGACATCTCAACAACGTCCAGGACCTTGCCGGAAGGCCCAAGGCCTGGCCACTAGCCACACAGGGACCAGGCCGCCACGTGCAGGGATTGAAGGTCCGGATGGAATACCTTCCCCTGAAAACAGAGATCAGGACCGGGCGGGCTGGAAGCCGCCTCGGGAGCCTGGGGCTGAGACTGAGGAGAGCTGGATACCAGAGCTGGCAAAACCAGTCTGGGGCTACCAGAATCACCTGCACCTAGTCCCTCCTTGCCTTGCTCGTGGGTCAAGGGAAATGGGGGAGAGGCGTAGAAGAGGCCTGGGGTCCGCGGCCTCAAAGGCATCCCCTACAGCGAACCTTGCTGAGGGGGCGGGCATGAGACAGTCTCGGTCTTGTATTCTCCCTGGAGGGAAAAAAGGTCCACCCAAGGCGTGACCTAGAGGGAGAAAGATCTTGTGCTACCTCCGGCAGGGAAGACCACTCGTGAGGCGCAGCCCTTATCTGGCTTAGGGCATCAGCCAGGGTGCTGGAGGCTCCTGCCATCGAAATGGCTAGGAAATCGCCTCCTGGCTGCATGCAAGACCCAATGCGGAGAACCTCCTTACGCAATGGCAAGGGGCTCATCTGACCCTGGTGAGATAGGTAGCACATGGTCGTGGTATTGTCCGCCTGGACCTAAACCACTAGACCCCGCACAAACGGAGTGAACTGGTGCGAGCTAAGCGGACTGCCTGGAGCTCCAGCAGGTTGGAATGACATCAGGACTCCCGAGAGGACCAGAGGCGGTGCACTCTGTGTTCCCCTTGATGGGCACCCCCACCCATCAGAGATGCATCGGTTGGAGAAGACCGTCGACTCGGGGCGGACGAACGGGATGTCCTCCTGCAGATGAGCTGGAATGGTCCGAAGGAGAGCGTTCCCCAACCCCTGGGTTGCTGTCACGGACTGGTCCAAAGGATCGTAGCGTTGTGACCGCTGGCTGGCCAGCCCCCAATAAGGGGATGCAAGGACCGGCGGGTCCAAACAGACCACGCTGGTGCAGGCCGTCGTAAGGCCCAGGAGGTGCAGAAAGTCCCGGGCAGGGCGCAACTGTCCAGTCAGACATGACTAGGTAAGGGAGGAAGAACCTCGGCCCTGTCTGCCGGGAGCCAAGCTCTGACTCAAGAGTCGAGCTCCGTCCCGAAGAAAGGATCACCCGCTTAGACACGAGTTCCAACATGGCTCCATTAAAGAGGAGACTGGTCTGAGAGCAACCTAGAGGGCCAGAACTCTGGACCATCCCCCTCCGCCCTGGAGGGGCTGCAGTCAGGCCGCCATCTGGGTAGGGGTACACCCGGACCCTTCGGCGCTGCAGGAATGCTGCTGAGAAGAGACCGAAAGGTATGGCCTGGAACTCGTAAAGAGATCCCCCGTTTTAGAAACGGAGGAGTCTCCCAAGAAACAGATGGATCGAAGTATAAAGAAACGTCCTGGAGGTCCAAGAAATAGAGCCACACGCCTCGTTCCGAGGATGGGATATCTGAGTCAGAGTGACCGTCCCGTCGTACGGGTCACGGATGGGGCGCAAGCCCCCCGTCCGTTTGGGGACCAGGAATACCTGGACACAAACCCCAGGTCTGGAGAAGGATCCGCCACCTTCCTGATCACCTCTAACTCGAGGGGCAGGGCAAATTGGCTCGGCGGGCCGACAGCGAGGCTGCGGACCCCATGGTCCCCCAAGGGGCAATGGCTCGAAAGGGTGGGGCCTGCTCACAATCCAGAGGCAAGACCTTCCCCTAGCACCTCCAACACCCAGCGGTCCATGGAAGCCGACCAGGCGGAAGGGCATGGAGCCGCTCCCACAGGGACCCGGTAGGGGTGACGAGGCTGGGGACGGCGCCCCTCAGCCCGTCACTGAATAGGCTTGGAGGAGGGACTGGCCGAGGGAGCTCCTGAGCCTTTACCTCCCTGCTTCCCTTTGGAGGAAGCCGCTGGCTTTGGGTCAGGATGCCCAGCACAAGCCTGCTGGCCCTCATGCTGGTGTTGATGTGCTGGTTGAGCCACAGGGGCCGAGGGACAAAGAGGCTTACGCAAGGTTGCCGGCGGCCCTTGTCCCTCTGGGCAATGGAATTCTCGGTCCCCTGGAGGTGTCCCTCCACTTCAGGGCCGAAGAGGTCAGTCCCCAAGAAGGGGATGTCCGCCAACTTGTGCTGGGTATCCGTTGAGAAAGTGGATATCCTCAGCCATGCCCTGCGGCACATGGCCACCGCGGCCGCTACCGACCTGGCACAGGAATCACCTAAGTCCAGAGCAGTCTGAAGCTGCTGCTTCGCCACCGCCCTACCCTGGTCCCGCACCCACCGGACTGTGGTCCGCAGGTCAGCCGGGAGATGAGGGAGCACCTCATCCAGGGAGCCCAAAAGGGCGTGGGAAAAATGTGCCATCAGTGCGGCTGAGCTGGCTTGTCAGAGGGCTAGGGAGGATGCGGCGTAAACCTTGCGCCCGACATAGTCCATCCTTTTGGACTCTTTGTCGGGGGGCCTATCCACATTCCGAGCATTCACAGAACGCTGGAAGACATTATCGGTAACTAACCCCTCAGCGGAGGGGTGCTCCAAAAAAACCAAGCAACACCGACAGGGACAGAGTACTTCCTGGCCATCCTGGCTGAGGCGCAGGACAGGAAGTCAGGCAGCTGCCAAAGCTCAAGGCAGGGCCGACGATGGCCTCGGCCACCGGGAAGGCCTCCGAGGGTGAACCCCCTCGGTCTAGAATCTCCGTCAGGGGATAAGAGACCCGTTTGGACACGGGTTCAAGCTGCATCCCAGTGAACTCAGAGATGAGCCGAAGCAGACCCAGCAAGGACGATGGGCTGTCATCCACAGAGCGGTCCAGGGAGGACCCCGGGCCCTCCCGACTAGGGAACATGGAGGAGTCATCGTCGGACTCAGAAGAGTCTGCAAAGAGCTGCCTCAGGCCTGAGCCACTCTTCACCTGCCGGGGGCGGGCGGGAGTGAGGGTGACAGACAACCTGCGGGACAGGTCGTGGCCCGACCGAGGTTCCACTGAAATCGGTGGGGCAGCAAGATTCGGATGAACAACCGGCCCTGAAGTGGGCACCTCGACCGCAGCGAGTGGTTGCGCCGGTTGCTCGGGCGCAGCTGCTTGCTGGACGGGAATGAATCGGAGTCGATTGATTCCTCGGACAACAGCAACTGCTGCCACATGAACCTCGTAACGTCGACGCCATCTACATCGAAGCCACTCCTCATCCGAGGAGGGAGATGAGGAGGAACGGTATTGCCACTTAACTCTGTGCCCCGACCGAGACCGCCGAAGTCGGCGGGAGCGGCTTGACCAAGAAGAGGACTGAGACCCAGATTCTCGGCGAAACCGAGGGTGGGTCCGGGAAGGAGCGGGGAACACCTGCTCTTCCCTTGGCTCAGATAAAAATCCCGAGGCCTGTCGCCCCGAAGGTGCAGGCAGAATCTCGGCCTCCACCGGGGAAACTGGCGCAGGGTTGACGGCTCCTGCAGTAGACCGCCCGGGTGACGGGTCAAGAGAAGACTCGACAACGTCGACGGGAGTCATGGAAGTCTGGCCTGACGGGGACACCGTGAAGCCAGCGGCATGAGCCGCAACCCGACCAAGTCGAAAGTCGGGCAGACAGGGGAAGGGACCGCTCCCGCAAGCAATCCGACGATAGGACTTACTCCCGCGACTCCTTGACTCAATGAGAGGCAGGTCCCGAAGGCCCCTCTCCCTTTGAGAAAAGGGACTGACGAAGCTCCTCGAATGAAGCTGAATGAGAGGAACTCAAAGAGAGCAGGATAAGCACCGTGACCGAAGGGGGGGGGGACAGCCTTGGCCGCCACCTCCTCCATGGAGGAAGAGAGATCGAGCTGCTCAGCTGAGACAGCCGACGTGGACACCGCCCGATGAGCCTCTAAAGATTTTTACGGCGAGGAAAAAATTCCAGGTCGCCTGAGCCCCATACGGGCCGCATGAAAGGGTCGAAAGGGCACAGCAAAATTCGCAAACTTGCAGATCATGGATCACACCACCTTGGGTAAAAACTTAGGATTTGTCCTGAGGACCGCACAGTCCTTATGAAAAACATGATAAGGCTCTTTAGAAGCTAGAGCCTGAAGCTCTGAAATCCTTCAAGCTGAAGTAATAGCAACCAAAAATAACGTCTTACAAGAGAGGAAGCCTAAATCACAGCTCATCGCTGGTTCAAATGGGGGAAGAGTAAGTTTCTCCAACACAAAGTTTAAATCCCAAGGGGGTGTCGGGCTGAGGATGGAGGGTTTCAAATGAAGAATCCCTTTCAGAAAGATTTCTGAGACCTCCAACTGACCCACGGGTTTACCATCCACCAGCTCATGGTATGGCGAGATTGCTGAAAGGTGGACCTTTAAGGAAGAATATGACAGACCTGAGTCTGAAAGATGGAGGAGGTATTCCATGACTTAAGGGGAAGAACAGGAAAATGGGTTCCAATTCTTAGAAGTCACCCAAATAGAAAAATGTTTCCACTTCATGGCATAAGTGGAACGTGCAGAGGGTTTTTGAGTCTCTACTAAGACTTGAGCGACTCCAGAGGAGACCCAGAAGCGGGAAATCGCTATGTCTGCAGGAGCCTCGCATGAACAAGACGACCTTGATCCTGGGTCAGGAGGTCATGAGTCACTGGAAGTGGAACCAGTGGTTCTCTCGTTAGCTGTTGTAGCAGCGGGAACCAAATTTGTCTCAGCCAGAGAGGGGCGATGAGGAACATCCTCGCCTTCTCTGCCTGAAACTTGAGAAGAGCCCTCTGAAGAATGGGAAACGGAGGGAAGGTGTACAAATATTTCCCTGTCCAAGAGAGAGACAGTGCATCATGCCAGAAAGTACCAGGCCCTGGAATGAGCGAGCAAAAACTGGGAAGTTTTGCACTGGAGTGGGAAGCGAAAAGGTCGATTTCCAGATGCCCCCACTTTAGGAAGAGAGACTCTGCCACTTCCTGATTTAGGGTCCAAGATCTGCTGAGAACGCCCACCAGGACATTTTGAATGCCTGGAACATGCATGGCCACTAGGGCCAGATTGTGCTGGACCGCCCAGTTCCACACCCGCATCCCCTCTCTGCAAAGTGGGTACAAGCGAGTTCCTCCTTGTTTGTTGAGGTACTGAAATATTGTCCATCTGGACCAGCAGTGATCCCCTGGGAAGGAGGGCCTGAAGGGCCTGTAAGGCATACAGAACCAGTCCCTCATCTCCAGAACATTGATGTGTAACAATGCTTCCAAGCTGGACCACAGTCCTTGATGCTCCCCTAAGTGTGCCACAAATCTGGACTGCCTTGTACGGTATAGGCTGCACGCCCACTGGCTCTTGCCTGCACCAGTGGGCGGCAGCTGCCCTACCGGGCAGTCAGTCGGCGGGGCGGTGGGATGCTGCCACCCGCCGGGGAGACGGGTGGTGGGGCTTCGGGGGACACTAGATCACCAGGGATGTGGTCGGGGGTGTCGCAACTAATGCAGCCCGCCGGGCTTATCGTCCACTGGACCACCAGGGATGCGTTCGGGGTTTGTAAAACTCTGCAGCCCTAATGGGCTTATCGGTCCACTGGACCACCACGGATCATTCAGGGGTGGGGGTTGTAAAACTCTGCAGCCAGCGATCGAACCTAACCAGTCCACTGGACCACCAGGGATACGTTCGGGAGGAGGGTGGGTTGTAAAACTCTGCAGCCCTAATGTCGGGCTTATCGGTCCACTGGACCACCAGGGATATGTTAGGGGCACTTTGCCCCGCGATTGGGCTGGTGGGGGTTATTTCAGCATTTGCCCGCCGATCGGGCTTAAATGGGGGAGTTAATGCTTTTTCCCGCGATCGGGCCAGTGGGGTGGGGTGGGGGGATGTTTTACACTTTTGCCCGCGATTGGGCTGCAGGGGGGGCACAGGGAGTAGGTTGAGGGCCAGCCACAGGTGGCAGCTGCTGTGTTGCGCCCTGCAATGCGGCAGCTCACCTGTGGGTGGCCCTCGACTTGATCCTTTTTTGGCTCAAAGTTGTGCAGGCGCAGGTTGGGGGTTGCGCCTGCACAACTCTGCACAGCCCGGCTGAATATCGGGCTGTGCAGTTTATGCATGGTTCCTCCCCCTCCAGTTCAGCATGCATTCATTTGCATTGCGCTGTTGCTCACCATGTTTTCAGTGGCGCAACTGCCTCCTGCTGAATATCGCAGAATGGCGCAATTTCGGACTTGCGCAGGCGCAACCCTATTGCGCATGGCGCAACCCTTTTGAATATCTGGGCCCATGTCTTTATGAAAAATCAAATAAGAGGACTTATACATTAGAGCCTGAAGCTCTGAAGTTCTTCGAGCAGAAGTAATGGCAACTAAAAATAACGCTTTCCAAGAAAGGAAATGTAGACCACAAGTCATGGCTGGCTCAAAAGGTGCCAAAGTAAGCTTCTTTAAAACAAAATTAAAGTGTCATGGCAGGACTGAATTGCAGATAGGGGGCTTCAAGTGCATAATGTCTCAAAATCGTACGGGCGACCTCCAGCTGATCAATCGTACGACCATCAATATGCACACGGAAAGCTGAAATGGCAGCCAAGTGCACTTTGATAGAAGAGACAATCGAAGAACTTGGTAGCACTCAGAGAAGAAAATAATGCATGAGACTACTGTTGTAGTTTCAGCGCTTTATTGCTCATATAACTCCACAGTCATTTCAAAGTCGTTCCACAATGGGTACAAAATAACAGTACAGAGCAGTAAGCAGCAATGTACAACAGACCTCGGCAGTGTAGCAACTGACCCCCAGCACCTTGACTCCACAACCCACCTCAACTCCATGACCCCCTTGAAGACTTGGAGTGCTACCAAGTTCTTGGTTTGACTGTGTTCAAGGAGGTTAGGTGCCTCACTTTTGGTTTAGTACCAGCCAGCACCTTTGAGAAGCACGCCCATTTCTTGGGTTCTGCACTTCGATAGAAGAGTACTGCAGGCCTGCGTCTGACAAGGATAACAAATACTCCAGAACCTGGTTTACTGGACAAGTAAATGAATCTAGATGAGAAGCAGCCTACAAAGTGAACAGCTTCCATTTCATGGAATAAGTGGCTCTGGTGGAGGGCTTTCTGGCAGCCAATAGGATGTTGGCCACCTGTTGTGACACCCCAAAACAAGCTATGGCTGTGTCTTCAGGACCAATGCATGAAGGTGGAGTGACTTGAGGTCCGGATGGACTATGGTTCCTTGTTCCTGTGACAATAGGCCCCAGCATAACAGCAGAGGTACTGGTGGTTCCACCACCAATTGCTGCAGTAAGGGGAACCAGATCTGACGAGGCCAAAGGGGAGCAGTGAGTATCAGACTTGCCCCCTCAATTTTGAACTTGATTAGCACCCTCTGAATTAGAGGGAAGGCGTAGAGGAACCTTTCCTTCCAAGACAGGGACAAGGTGTCTCACCAGAAATCTCCAGGCCCCAGAATGAGCAAGCAGTAAAGTGGCAGTTTTGCATTGTGTGGGGGCGCAAAAAGGTCCAGCTCTGGATGACCCCATCTGTTGAACAGGTTTTCTGCTACCGAGGTCAACAGCTCCCACTTGTGCATCCTGAACTGCAATCTGCTTAGCCTGTCTGCCAAGATGTTTTGGGCACCTGGAACATGTACTGCCAATAGTTCTAGACCATGTTCTAGAGCCCAATACAAAACTCTCATCGTCTCCCTGCACAGAAGGTAGGAATGAGTTCTCCCTTTCTTGTTGATGCAGTACATCCACTGATGTTGTCTGTTTGCATTAACAGGTCCAGGGAATAGATGGATCTGGATGACTTGTAGACCATATGGAACAACCCTCATTTCTAAGACATTTATATGGAGGGTGCTCTGCACTTTGGTCCACGTTCCCTGTGCCTTATGTCGGGAGGCCCCATATGTGCCTCCCAGCCCATCCCCAGTTGTCTATAGTGAGAATCTGATGAAGGAAAGGGATCAGGAATTAAACCCCTTCAATAAATGGCTGGGTTCCATCCACCACTGATGCACCTTTCGGACAGGAGAGGTTACTAGAACCTTCTGTTCAAGGTCATCTGTGTGTTGGTCTCAATGGACTCTTAATGTCTATTGTGGAATTCTCATATGCAGCCTGGCCAGTGGTACTGTGACAACGGCTGCTGCCACCAGGCATAAGAGTCTCAGGAAACGTCCTGACCGTAACATATTTGTTGTATACTATCTAGGCCTGTGCAATCAGACTTTTGGCCCTGGCTGGGGGCAGGAAACCTAAGACCTGGGCTGTGTCCAGGACTGCCCCCTATGTACTGCAGACGCTGGCAAGGGGTCAACACTGACGTTGGCACACTGAACATAATCTAAAGAGCACGAACAGTTGCCTGGTGTGTGCTGGAGTGAGACAACGCTCCTCCTTGGAGTGAGTTTTGAGCAGCCAATCATCCAAGTAGGGGAAGACATATAGTCATCCTCTGCGAAGGGCTGCTGCCACTACTGCTAAACATTTGGTAAAGACCCATAGCGCAGATAATAAGCCAAAAAGCAATGTCTTGTACTGGTAGTGTTCCCCCGAAACAGAAAACAGTTACATACTTACCATAGCAGTAGACCTTCGAGAGAATCTCTTTCTTCAGGCCACATCTATGGAACTATACCCACCAGGTACTAGGATTACATGGAAACTTTTTGCAAGCAGTCTGCTAAAGGCCACCCACGACAATGTTCTACGTCGGCACTCCCATAAAAATGTGGGTGGCCCCTTCCCTCCTCAGTTCCCCGGCGGAGATCTTGCTCAGAGGACCTCCTTCTAGGAAATCAGGAGAGGAGTTATGGTTCAACCTACCAGGTAAGGCTGGAAACAGTAGGTAGCCCACCCCTGGAGAACGAGACAGGAATTATAGAGTTCTGAATCTAAGGGGGACAGGAGCATGGGACGGCATGGCCTGTTGAATCTCAAAGATCTACTGTTACAGTAAGTATGCAACTGTCCTGTCCTCTTCGAGGATCTCTTTCATCAGGCCACACCTCTGGAATGAGTACCTAGCAGCACTGACAATAAAACAGTCTGGGTGGCTGGATCCTACAGGCCAAGAAAGGAGGCCTTGAAGTACAGCCAGGACAAAAATACAGGTTACTCACCTGTAACAGGAGTTCTAGGAATGGTATATGTTGTTCATCCACACTCATTGGCAGGTATCCTTGCCGCTTTAAATCTTGCCGGAAGGTCTTCAAGCTTGCTCCTCCCACCCACCCGGGTGGTATAACTCTCGGTTCCGCCCCATGACGCCAGATCTGGCCCGCTGGAAGCTCAGGTTGTGCGTCCAGAGCGGGAGAGTCGGGTGGGTCGTGTGGATGAACAACATATACCATTCCTAGAACTCCTGTTACAGGTGAGTGTAACCTGTATTTAGGGACATGGATATGTTGTTCATCCACACTCATTGGCAGACTCCTAGCAGTTCTCCGGGAGGAGGGAGGCAAGACGCACACCCCAATACTTACTTGGGAAAGAGAGATTGAGAACCGAGGCCCCAAAACCAGCATCCCGGCGTGACTCAAGGTCGATGTGGTAATGGGTAATGAAGGTTTTGCTGACTTCCAGGTAGCAGCCCTGCAGATTTCCTGGATAGGGACGTCCCTAGAAGCAGCCACCGAAGCAGCAGTAAGGCGGGTAGAATGAGCTCTTATCCCTCTGGGAGGCTCCATGCCCGCCAACTTATAGCAGAGATCTATGCAGGAAGTGACCCACCTGCTTATCGTCCGCTTAGCTGCAGGTCTGCCAGGTGCGGCTTCAGCGTAGGTGACAAACAGCTGGCGAACCTCTCCCCGAATTTCAGCCGTGCGCTCCTTATAATAAGCGAGCGCCCTTCTAGGGTCCAAAGTATGGAGCCTGTATTCGGCCTCCGAGGTGTGATTGGGGTAGAACACCGGCAGAGTCAACACCTGGTTAAGGTGAAACTCCGACACCACCTTCGGAAGGAATTTCGGGTGGGGGCGCAGGACAACCTTGTCCCTGTGGAAGACCAGGTAAGGAGACCATGGAAAGCGCCTGGAGCTCTCCCATCCTTCTGGCTGACGTGATAGCCACCAAGAAGGCGGCTTCCACGACAGGAGAGAGAGCACACCTGTGCATAGGTTCGAATGGCTTGCCCATGAGCTTTGCCAGTACCAGCAGTAGATCCCACGGAGGTGGGGGTTCCCCAGACTGGAGGGAATGTGATCAAGGCCTTTGAAAAAGCGCCAGACCACCTTCTCTCTGCGCCATCGACTGCTTCCCCGCCCACGCCTGCAAGCAGAGATGGCTGCCAGGTGCACCCTTGGGTCGCCGACCTAAGCCCTTGATTAGAAAGGGACCATAAATAGTCCAAGATGCTTGCCAAGGAACAGGAGGAAGGGTCCAAGCCCTCTGCCTGACACCAAATGGAAACCTTTCCATTTGAAGGCATAGCATTTTCTGGTCGATCTCGACGGACGCCTCAACTACATTGAGGACCTCGTCGGAAAGACCCAAGGCCTGGAACTCTAGCGCCAGGAACCAGGCCGGCCAGGTGCAGGGATTGAAGGTCCGGATGGAACACCTTCCCTGATTGACTGAGAGCAGGTCCGGCGAGCTGGAAGCTGCCGCGAGTCCTGGAGCTGAGACTGAGGAGATCTGGGTACCAGAACTGGCGAGGCCAGTCTGGGGCTATCAGAATCACCTGCGCTTGTCCCCCCCTTGAGAAGCACCTTGTGGACAAGGAAATGGGGAAAGGTGAAAGAGGCCCGGGTCCACTGCCTCGAGAAGGCATCCCCTGCAGCGCCCGCTGAGGGGCGGGCATGGAACAGTCTCAGCAGCCTGCCTCCTGGAGGCGAACAGGTCCACCTGAGGTGTGCCCCAATGGGAGAACAGATGCTGTACTACCTCCGGCAGGAGACCACTCGTGGGATGCAGCCCCTATCCGCTCAGGGCATCGGCCAGGGTGTTGAGGCTCCTGCCACATGAATGGCTAGGAGATCCGCCTCCAGGCTGCGCACGAGTGACCAAATGCGGAGAGCTTCCTTGCATAGAAGCATGGGCGCGCCCGCCCTGGCGGTTTAGATAGAACATGGTGGTGGTATTGTCCGCCTGGACTCGGACCACTTGACCCCGGAGGAACGGAGCAAAGGCGTGAGAGCTAGGCGGACCGCCGGAGCTCCAGCAGGTTGATGTGGCATCGACTCCTGGGACCAGAGGCCATGAGCCCGGTGTTCCCAGATGGCACCCCAACCCATCAGAGAGGCATCGGGTCGATAGAGAGACCGCCGGCTCGGGGCGGACGAACGGGATGCCCTCCTGCAAATGATCTGGAATGGTCCACCACTGAGGCGTTCCACATCCCTGAGTCAGCGACACAAGCTGGTCCAAAGGATGCCAGGTGCCAGACCACTGGCTGGCCAGTCCCTCATTGAAGGGACGATGTTCCAGCGGCCCAACGGACCACGCTGGTGCAGGCCGCCATGAGACCCAGGAGGCGCGAGAAGTCCCGGCAGGCGAATTGCCCAACCAGAAATGATCGGGCAAAGGAGGAAAGAACCCGCCCTGTCCGCCGAGCTGCGCCTGGCTCAAGAGAGTCGAAGCTGCGCCCGATGAATAGAATCACCTGCTTTGGCTCGAGTCTCGACTTGGCCTGCTGATAAGGAGGCCCAGTTGAGAGCAGACCTGGAGGGCCAGATCTCTGACCACTCCGGCCTCTTCCTGGAGGGAGCTGCTATCAGCCAGTCGTCCGTGTAAGGGTACACCCGACCTCGGGCCAAGCAGGAATGCTGTCACCACTGCCATGCATTTGGTGAAGACCCTGGGAGCTGGAGACAAGCCGAAGGGCATGGCTTGGAACTCGAAAGGGATCCTTCCGCTCGGAAGCGAAGGAATCTCTGGTGAGACGGACGGATAGAGACGTGAAAAAACGCGTCCTGCAAGTCCAGAGAGCAGAACCACATGCCGCGTTCCAAGGATGGTATTATCTGAGCCAGAGTGACCATCCTGAAGGTTCGAGACCTTAGGAACTTGTTTAGGTCGTGAGGTCGAGAATGGGGCGCCAGCCCCCCGTCCGTTTCGGAACCAGGAAGTACCTGGACACAAACCCTGGGTCTGAAGGAGGTCCGCCACCTCTTATCACCTCCTTCTGGAGGAGGAGGCGTCTCGGCTCGATGAGCCGCCAGTGAGGCTGGGGACCCCGAAGCCCCCCGGGGGGCGACGGCTCTGAAGGGTGGTGCCTGCTCGAATTCCAGAGGCAGGCCTCTTCCCACCACCTCCAAGAGCCACCTGTCCGTGGTAACAGCGGACCAGGCGGAATGGAAGTGCCGGAGCCGTCCCCCCACGGGGGGACCCAGGGGTAAGGTGACGGGAATGGGGGCGACACCCCTCAGCCCGTCACTGGGCAGGCTTGGAGGAGGGACCGGCCGAGGGACCCCTGGGCCTTTTCCTCCCTGCCTCCCTGTTAGAGGAAGCCGGCGGCTTGGGTTTGGGATGCCAAGGCACGAGCCTGCTGGCCCCTGACGTTGCTAGGCGCGGGCGCTGCTCAGAGGGCCGAGCGACAAGGGCTTAGGCTGTGGCTTGCGGCCTTTGTCCTTCTGAGCGAAGAGACAGAGTCCAAGGTAGCATTGGACTTTCGAACCTCTGCAGGTGACCTTCCACCCAGGGCTCAAGAGGTCAGTCCCCAAAAGGGAACATCCGCCAACTTGTGCTGGGTATCCGAGTAAAGGTGGATATCCTCAGCCAAGCCCTGACGCGATAGCCACTCGGCCGCCACCGATCTGGCACATGAGTCCCCTATATCCAAAGCAGTCTGGAGCTGCTGTTTGGCCACTGCCCTGCCCTGGTCCCGCACCTGCTTAACCGTAGTCTGCAGATCGGCGGGAAGATGAGGGATGACCTCATCCAGGGAGCCCAATAGGGCATGAGAAAAATGTGCCATGAGGACGGCCGAACTGGCCTGACGAAGGCCGAGAGAGGACGCAGCGTAGACTTTTCGCCCGACATAGTCCAATTTCTTGGACTCCTTGTCAGGAGGTTTGTCCACATCCTCTGGCGTTGCGGCGCGGAAAACGCTGTCGGTAACCAACCCTCAGCAGAGGGTGTTCGAAAACCGACAAGGAACCGGTAGGGACCGCATACTTCCTGGCCATCCTGGCCGAAGGCGCAGGGCAGGAAGCAGGGCGCTGCCACAGCTCCAGTGCCGGACCCACTATGGCCTCGGCCACCGGAAAGGCCTCCGTCGGAGAATCCCCTCGGTCCAGAATCTCCGTGATGGGATACCTGGCCCGTTTGGAAACGGGTTCGAGCTCCATCCCGGTGGACTCCGAGATGAGCCGAAGCAGTCCTAGGAAGGACGACGGGCTATCGTCCATTGACTGACCTCCTGAAGACTCCAAGTCCAGTCGCTGGAGAAAGGAGGAATCATCTTCGACTCGGAAGAGTCCTCGAAGAGCTGCCTCTGGCCTGAGCCACCCTTCACCTGCCGAGGTCGGTCGGGAGTGAGGGTAACTGACAGCCGATGGGGTAGACCCTTAGCCGACCGAGAATCCTTGGTCGGAGCCCCAATAGGTGGCTGTGGAGGCGGAGGTTCCACCGGAATCGGTGGAGCAGCTGGTTTTGGCCGAACAACCGGCCTGGGTATAGGCTCCTCGGATAAGTCGAGGGGTTGTGTCGGCCGCTCCGGTGACAGCCACTTAATGGCCGGGGAAGCGGACGGGGTCGGCTTACTCCCCGCCAGGAGGAGCTGTTGCAACATGAGGTCCTCGTACCGTCGACGTAATTTACGCCGGCCTCCCTCATCCGAGGAGGAGGACGAGACGAGCGGCGACGCCACTCAGCAAGATGCCGAGACCGAGACCGCCTATGACGGTGGGATCGGCTGGACCGCCGAAGAGGTCCGGCAGACCGAGACCCAGAGTCCCGAATTTCCGAGGTCGGTGCGGGAGGTGTCGGCGGAACCGGCACTCCCTTCGCTCGGATGGTCCATCCGAGGGTCCGGAACCGAGGCACAGGCGGAGCCCACGGATCCCCAACTCCTCCCGGGGAACCGGGAGAGGGGAATCTCGGCTGCTAAAGGCGACAGCCCGCCCAACAGGTCGAGAAAATCTCGACTTGCCGGTGGAGTCTCGGTCAACTGACCTGACGGGACACCGTGAGGCCAGTGGCAAGCCGAGCGGTCGATCAAGCCGACGGTGGACGACTCGGGAGAGGGACCCTTCCGTCCCAAGAGCCGTCGACGGAGGACTTACCCCTGTCCTTCTTTGGACAGAGAATAAGGTCCAGCAGACGAGGCCCTTCTCCCTTAGTGGAGAGGGACAGACAAAGCTCCTTAAAAGAAGCCGTGGTAGGAAGAACCCAGAGAGCAGGATAAATGCGCCGCCGAGAAGATACTGCCCGCGCCGCCCTCTTCGAGGGCCACCATCCGCCGAGTTGATCCGCCGAGCCCGCCCGCCGCGGACACCGCCAACCGGGCCTCCTTGGACTTCACCGGAGGGAAACGCTTCTCCGGACGGCCCAGTTGCAATCTGGCAGCACGGTCTTCGAGGACGTAGGCCGAGAAAGATGAGCACAGGTCGCAAGCCTGCGGGTCGTGCTCAAGGCCTAAACAGTAGACACACGTGGAGTGTGGATCCGTCCGAGACATCTTCTGCCCGCATGGGCATCTCCGAAATCCGGGAGTCGATTTGTCCATCGCAGCCGCGAGGGATCGAAGACTGAAGTCTTTTTCGCAAAATTTATTTTTAAATCCGCAAAACGGAGAAATAGGAACCAATCTCAAACGCAGAGCGTTAAGGAGGGAACCTGAGCTTCCAAGCGGTAAGGAAGATCTGGCATCATGGGGCGGAGCCGAGAGTTATACCACCCGGGTGGGTGGGAGGAGCAAGCTTGAAGACCTTCCGGCAAGATTTAAAGCGGCATGGATACCTGCCAATGAGTGTGGATGAACAACATATCCATGTCCCTAGAACCTGACATTTTTCGAAAGGCAATGTCCAGACTGCAATGTTTAGTGAAGGTGTGGACAGTACGTCAAAAATGTCTGCTGCCAGCATGTTTATGAAACAGGCTACAGATGTGGCCATGCCCCTTGTGGAATGACCACGAACACCACCAGGAAGTTCCTCACCGTGCTTCCTATAACAGAAAGTAATACAACTGGGCAACCACAAAACAGGTGTGCTGGGCCGGCCCATTGGTGGGTTTTCTGCTTGTGACGCCGGCGACCCAGGTTTGGGAACGGACTCGGGTCACTGGAGGGCTGGCCGGGGGAGAAGGATGAAGCGTCCTGTAGACTGCTCTCTTTCTCCCGGGGGTTAGGTTCCTCTCCGGTGCTTAGCGGACCCCTGGCAGAGGCTAGGGTACAAGCTACCGGCGCGCACATTCTAGGAGTCGGGCAGACGCTGAATGTCATCAGACAGTTCCTACCCCCGATATCACGGGGAGAAAAAAAAACACGTCTGCCGCCTCCGTGAAGCTTACCTTCGGCTTCAGATTAGCTTCCCAACTGGTCCCCCAAAGACAGTCCCATTGATTGCGGCACCCGGCCAGCGCCTTGACCCCACCCTCAGAGGGGAAAGTCGGGGGTTTCGAAGGGGAACTCAGTGGGGTAAGGTGGAAGCTGAAGGCGACATAACCAGGCGGATACTGGCGGTGGACAAGTGGGGAAAATAAAGAGAAAATAGAAAAAAAAAAAAAAGAAACAGGTGTGCCCTCTTTCCCCTGGGTGAAGGAAACAAAAAGCTGTGAGGACTTCCTGTAGTCCTTTGTGCAGTGTATATAGTACCTGAGTATTCTATGTACATCTAGAGTATGAAGCAATGCTTCCCCTGGATTGGCATGCTCAGAAAAATAAACTGGTAGGTGAATGGCTTAATTTGAAAGTAAACTCGGACACCATTTTAGAAAAGAACTTAGGACTGGTACGTAAAGACACTCTGTCTTTGTGAAAAATCAAATAAGGAGGCTCACACAGAGCCTGAAGCTCTGAAATTCTTCGCGCAGAAGTAATAGCAACTAAAAATAATGCTTTCCAAGACAGAAAGAGTAAGTCACAAGTCGTGGCTGGCTCAAACGGAGCCAAAGAAAGCTTTTCTAACACAAAACTCAGGTCCCAAGCCAGGACTGGATTGAGAATAGAAGGCTTTAGGTGTAGAATGCCTCTCAAAAACATATGGGCCACCTCCAATTGAACAACCGTACAACCCTAACAGGCACATGAAAGGCTGAAATAGCAACCAAATGAACTTTGAAAGAAGAGTATTGCAAATCTGCATCTGACAAGGACAGAAAATACTCTACAACCTGATTTACCAGACAGGTAAAGGGATCCAAGTGCTGTGAAGTGGCCCACAAAGCAAACTGCTTCCACTTCATGGAATAAGTGGCCCTGGTGGAAGGTTTTCTAGCAGCCACCAGAACATCAGCCACTTTTTTAGAGACACCACAAATCTAGCAATGGCTATGTCTTCAGGAGCCATGCATGGAGATGGGAGTGACTTGATGTCCGCATGAACCAGGGTTCCCTGCTCCTGGGACAGCATGCCCTTGCACAGAGGTAGAAGTACTGGTAGTTCCACCACCAGTTGCTGCAGTAAAGGGAACCAGATCTGACGAGGCCAAAGGGGAGCGCAATGAGTATCAGAGTTGCCCCTTCCCTTTGGAGCTTGAGTTGGATTAGAGGGAAGGGAGGAAAAGCATAAAGAAGCCTCCCTTTCCAAGAGAGGGGCAATGGATCTCACCAGAAAATTCCAGGCCCTGGAGTGAACGAGCGAGCAGAAAAGTGGTACTTTTGCATTGTGTGGGGATGCAAAAAGGTCCAACTCAGGATGACCCCACCTGTCAAATAGTTCTTCTGCCACAAGGTCAACAGCTTCCACTTGTGCAATCTGGATTGTGACCTGCTGAGCCAGTCTGCTTAAATGTTTTGGACGCCTGGACAATGAACTTCCTTCAGTTCTACACTGTGTTCTAGAGCCCAATAATAAACACTCGTCACTTCTCTGCATAGAGGGTAGGAGAGAGTTCCCCCGTTTGTTGATATAATGCATCACACTGATGCTATCTGTTTGTACCAGCAGAGGTCACGGGGAGAGATGGTTCTGGAAGGCTTGTAGGTTGTACAGAACAGCCCTCATCTCTAGGATGTTTATGTGGAGGGTACTCTCTGCTCTGGTCCATGCTCCCTGTGTCTGATGAGGACCCAAATGTGCACCCCAGCTCACCCCGAGGCATCTGTAGGGGATCAGGAATGGAACGCCTTTCAACAAATGGCTGGGTTCCATCCACCACCGCAGTACCTTCCAAACAGGTGAGGTTAAAAGAACATCCTGTTCCAAGTCATCTGTGCACCGATCCCACTGAACCCCTAAGGTCTATTGGGGAATTCTCATATGCAGTCAGGCCAGTGATACTGAGACAACAGCTGCTGCTCCATGATCCAAGCTTTGTTTTTAGGATGAAAGGACATGCTGGGTGTGAGAAGGGTGGGACTGTATGAATGGTGGTGACTGGCATGGTCCATTTAGAAGAGCTGGGGACCCCCTACCAGGGCTTGACAAATCCTATAGTCTGACGTCCCGGACTACCATATTTTACGTGGGGACAAGCAGATGCCAGAGTTCTGCTTGTCCCACGGACTACCATGCTGCAGTTTAAAATGTGCAGGTTTTTACCTGCTTTTCCCCTCGCTGGCCACTAGATGGAGAGAGCCATGTTAGACTCGGAGTCTTTGTGCAAGATTGTTGAATGCGCAGACCACAAGACTTACAGTGCAAGCGCCGCCTGTAGCCCCATGCCCCGACTTAACTGTGCAGTCAGGCACGGAGATCGGGCAACAGCAGACACTCGGGGAGGCGCGAGGGCGGCGCCAAGAAGAAACACGCTCATGACTGGTCAAAAATAGCCAGACTGACAGGCTAGGCAGCCTATAGCTGATGGTACAGTCCTGTCAGTCCTGGCTATTGGTGATCGCGTTTGGGGGGTGGACTGGAGCTCTCAGAGTGGCAGTAGCACTAGCTCCGTGCATGTTGGCAAACGCGCCATTTCGCTGCTCGGAGAGAGGCAGAGAGCACATCATTTCTGTTTCGAGCACAGTCAAACTGTGTATTTGGGGCTGATGCCGTGAGTCACTAGCAAATCAGTAATAGTAGTACCTGGAGCGGGAGAGTAGGAGGATCTGTAGTTTGGGGGGAGGGGGATGTGAGAGAGAGATCTTTGTAAAAAAAGGAGCACAAAGGCGTTTGCTTAGTGTGGAAAGTCTGATAAAACAATCTGCTGATTATATATTAAAAAAAAGGTTTGTTTAGAGAAAAAAAAGAAGGGAGAACTAAGCAAAAACACTGCACACTGAATTCAGGGAGCTGTGTGTGTTGTTTGGACTCATGTGTGGACTTATGTGAAGTGAAGAAAAATAGAGAGGATACACAGCTCTTAAATAAAAAAAAAAGCAAAAAAACATGAGACTGTAAGTGGGGGAAGTGATTGTGTGTTGAACTGAAGTTGTGGGACTACTAAACATTTTAATAATAATCGTGTGGGAAGGGTTGGGGGGGTTGTGTGTGTTTGTGAGACAAGCCTGCCCTCCGTGAGAGAGCAGAGATCAGGGACTTGGACCTGACTGATAATGTGTGCCTCCTGTGGGTGCAAGACCACTAGATAGAGCGTGTGTGATGTGAAGTACACAACAACTGAACTAAGAAAACTATAAACCTTCCTTAGCCCTCCTTACCTAACCTTATATATACCACACCTATTCCCAGTTAGCCTAGACCGGTCCCACTGTCCCTGAGACCTTGTAGACTGGGTAGGGGAGAGGAACCTGGGAAACAACTGAAATTATAGGAATAAAAGGTAAACTAAAGGGAAAAAACTAAAAGCATTTTTCTGAGCTACAGAAAAACCTGAATTAACCTAGCTGCTACTGCAGTCTGCTACATACATTGGTGGAGGAGGTGTGTGTGCAGAGTGTGGCAGGGGTCGTCAGTGTGAGACCACCGAACCTGCCCTGAGAGCCTAAGGGTAGAGTAGAGGAAATTGTGGAAGGGAAAGAACTGAATACTTAATAAATAAACAGTCACAGTATAAAAAGAGATTGATACCCCCCAAAAAAAAAGATAGCTACCTTAAATAAACTTATCTTTTAGCTAGTACTTTGTTTGTCCTACCAAGTACTTGGTGGAGGTGTGTGTGGCAGTGGGCTGTGAGTGAGACCTAATCTGCCCTGAGAGGAGAGGGTACAGGAACTTGGGAACAACTGCAGACTTCTTTCTTAGAAATATACTATAGGAAGGGGAAAGGGAAAAACATTTTTTGTGTGACAGTGACACTGCACAGAAGAAAATAATAAACCCTAGCTAGTACTTTTGGTGGAGGTGTATGTGTGCGTGGCTGTGAGGCCAAACCTGACCTGAGAAGGGAAAAGGCATTTTTGGGGACACCGAAAAAATAAAATAAACCTACCAGTACTAGCTACACTGGTGGAAGTGTGTGTGTGTGTGTGGCTGTGAGACCGAACCTGCCCTGAGAAGGGAAAAAGCAATTTCCTGCTCGTAATCCGTCCGGCTCTGGACCCAGCCCCCTCCCACTTACCCACCTAAGTACTCTGTCCTGCCCTCTTGTAGTGCTGCATAAGCACAACAGCTTAAGGTTAAAAAATTACAGTAACACAACACACACAAAGATAACACAAAATAGAATTTTATTGTGTACAATAATACAACAACAATCTTTATTAGTTTATTTCACAATTGCAGCAAAAAAGATAGTTTAAATAATGCAACAAAATAAGCCAAAGCAAGCTACTCTATTTTCCCTTTGGACAGGGAAAAAATCCACATCTTCTTCATCGGAAAAAAAAGGAAAGAGCCTGACCCTGAGCCTTCTTCACAGTCTGAAAGCCAGCCCCAACCAGCCCCCACGGCCCTACTAGTAGTCAGGAAAAAAACGACTAAGGTTCTTGGTCAGGGTCTGTGTTTGTAGACATAACAGGCGATCAGTCTAACTTGACCGTACCAGTTTCTGAAACGAGTGAGCATAACAGTAGCAGCAGTTCAGTGCCATCACATTCTGGTTCAGTACAGGTAAAGCGACCTTTCATTTTAGATGATGAGGAAATAAACACTGAGAAAAGAAGCAAAGATAAAAAATATGATGTTGAAAAAAAGGGCTCGAATATTTCAGCATCACCGGCTAAATCAGTTTACCTGGTTAAGGTATGATGACCAAAAATACATCATGTACTGCTCTGCTTGTGAGAAATATCCCACTCTTGCGACTCCTGCTTATTCAAAAAAACCTAACGTGTTTGCCACTGGTTCAAATAATTTCAGAATTGAGTCCGTGAGAGCCCATGAGAAATCAAATCCACATATAATTTGTGCAAACCAGCATAGTCACGAAACTGGTCAA
This sequence comes from Neoceratodus forsteri, assembly GCA_016271365.2. Classification (NCBI taxonomy): domain Eukaryota; kingdom Metazoa; phylum Chordata; order Ceratodontiformes; family Ceratodontidae; genus Neoceratodus; species Neoceratodus forsteri. The sequence continues at coordinate 1,064,390,579 of CM057455.1, read as the reverse complement.
CATGCAGTCAATTTTAACATATCTGAAACTGCACTATATCATGCATTTTCCAAGATGGAGGAAGTCACCAAAAATAAAATGAAGCATTTATTTAACACCGCATATTCCTTGGCTAAAAATTTACGTCCTTTCTCAGATATGGAGTGGCTTTGCACATTGCAAGAAAAAAATGGGGTTAAACTCGGCAGCAATTACGCAAATGGTAAATGGGCCAGAGATTTCTGTAACGCAGTATCAGCTGTCATGTCTACAACACAGATCCAGACTATCAAAAATACAAAATTTGTTACCGTTCTTGCAGATGGCAGTACAGATGCAAGCATTGTAGAGTGGGAAAATGTCTTCCTTCGATTTGTTGATGGCACAGAAAAAAAAGTTACAATTGTGTTAATTAAAGCTGTACCTCTTGAACATTCTCACGCAGATGGAGTTTTTAAAGCAATAACCTCTGCACTTGAGTCTGTTGATCCTTCTTTTGCGGACCTTAATGATGTGAGCAGACCTGGACCAGTTCTCGTATGTGCCAACTTTGATGGTGCCAGTGTGACGATGGGCCATACAGGTGGCACCATAGCAAAAATCTGAGAACATGTCCCCACTGTAATACCCATACATTGCGTAGCCCACAAAGTGGAGTTAGCAGTTCTCGACGTCATGAAAAAATCCCTTTGTTCAAAAAGTAGAAAACACCTTGAAAGGAATTTTTAAATTTTACCACTACAGCCCCAAGAAACTTCGGGAACTGCAGGAAATAGCAGATGTCATACACACCGAGTTGGCTCATTTCAGTGCAATAAAGCAAGTGCTTGGCTTGCAAATAAGAGCGGCTTCAGTTCATGCTGTTCAAGTCAACCTGCCTACAGTAATTCAGCATCTTGAACATGTGTCAAACTCTGCTGGTGATGATGGGGCCAAAGCAAAAGCACTTCTAAGAGATGCGCACGCAGTACAGTTTGTAAAATCACTGTTTATTCTTCAAGATTTTCTGCCAATATTGAAAAATTTATCACTTGAATTTCAGAAGGATGACCTACTAATATTAGAAGTCCCCCAACTCGTTGAGACATGCTTACTCCAGTTGACTGAGCTACAAACAAGACCTGGAAAGTTTATGACATCATTTCTGAACCAATATAATCCTGCAGAGAAATGTATGAACTATCTCATTTCAAAACGTGGCAGTGAGGACAAGATTGTTCCTTTTACTTTCAAAGAGAACTGTCCAGAAGTAAATTTTACGACTGATACACAGCTGCACAGTTTAATAGATGCAGCAGTATCTTACATTGATCAGCATTTTCGGAATTTCTCGGAAGAAGCACTAAAATGGTTCAGTTGCTTGGATTTGAAAAATGTTGATCTGTCACGAGAAGAACTTGCACAATTTGGCACAACTGATTTAAGTAATTTATTAGACTACTTTCACAACTTTTTTTCTGAAGATAATGTAACCAGTATAAAAAGGGAGTACTGTGCATTAAAAGCAATGCTTAAGTCTGCAGTGGACAAGCCACATCTGCAAGTGTATTCACGACTACTACGAGAGAAACCTGCCCAGCATGCTCACATCCTTGACCTAATAGAAATGTTACTGGCTATGAGTGTGTCTACTGCTAAATGTGAGAGAGTATTCTCCATTCAGAATCTTATAAAAACAAAAATAAGAACAAGTGTGGCTGATGACACGCTCCAGTCACTTCTGCATATAGCAGTTGAAGGCCCTGCATTAGGCAGCTTTGATCCAGATCAAGCTATCAACCACTGGCTACTATCTGGTCCTGGCACACGCCACATTCATGGTCATCATGGTCATGCTAGTTCAACTACTAGTTCTGTTGATTCACGCGAAAATGTCCCTGAGGCTGTCACTAGTCTTGATAATGACATGACTGAATATGATGCTCCAGCTGGATCAAGCTCAGGCTTCCTGTAACTTTTCCTGATGCTGATGCTGTACTGTCTGCTACTCTGCTGTAATGATGTTCTCACTGTGCTGCAGGCTGGCACTCTGTGCTGCTGCTGCAACCACACTTGCTGTCAGTTCCTCGCTGCTAATGCTAATTCTGTCTATGCTCGCAGCCTCGCCATGCTGCTGACAAAAATAAAATCATATTTATTCTCCTTATTGTCTATTTCAACACTGAATAACTACTACAATAAATCCATTGAGTTTTCCGTAGTTTGATATTTTCCATTAAAAATATGCCATTTTATACTGGAACTACCAACTCAAGCACTGGGACAACTACTTTTGGACAAGTACCTAATTTTAAAATTTGTCAAGCCCTGCCCCCTACACTTGCCAGTAATGGCAGCTATGGATCTGTGGATGGTCATTTCAGAGTCTGATCTACAGTGGTGTCCAGGGAAAGAACAGAGTTAAGAGATTTGGAGGGGAGAAGGACATTATGGTGAGGCTGGGATAAAGCCCACCACCTGCTAGGCCGATCCTTTATACCTCCTTGCATTTTCTCACTGAAATGTTGTACACAGACACTCAAAATGTAGGGAAATGAGGGGCACTGGTCTTAATAATATGGGACAAATTGTCAGAGGGACATTCAGAACACTGAAAGCTAGTGACTTAACATCACTCCTTGATCACACCTTGGACACTAGCCGAAAGTCCTAACAGTGGAGTGATAATGACTTGCATTAATTTTTTTGTGGGATCCCCCTCTTGAACTGCCAGATAATTGCAGCACTTAATGAGCTGTTAATCACACCAGGCCATCTGGAACATTGAGAGAGGTTAGCATGACAAGAGCCTGCTACAGTAGAGTCTTTTTAAACTTCATTAACAGCCAGGAAAATTTGCACTAGTCAAGACGAACAAGTAGAGAGTTAGCTGCACTAGCCCTGGTCAATTTGCACTAGGGTTTGGGCTAGTAAAACAATGTTAAGATCGACCCCTGCCTCCTCTGCTTTTGCTTTGTTGCGCACGGCTCCTGAATGGGGTCCACTGCTGGTCAGACAAAATGGCACCCTCTGCTTACTTCTTGGTTGTGTGTGGTAGAGAGAGTGTACTGTTTTTAAAGTTCTGCCCGAAGCCAGTATGTTTGAGAGGATATCCTGAACATCTGCTCCAAACAGCTTGCATCTGAATGGGGTATTTAGGATGGGCTGCTGCACATCACTGGCACATCCTGCCACTCTCAACCTTCTCAGGCATAGAAACATAGAAGTTGACAACAGATAAGGACAGCAAGGCCCATCCAGTCTGCCCATTTCTTTTTCTACCTTATAAATGTGCCATCGGCCTTTGCTCTGTCAGTGGCCTATCTATTCATACTCATCTGTATTGCTCCCTTATGCCTATCCCATGCTTGTTTGAAGCCCTGCACTGTATTCATAGCCACCACTTCCTGAGGTAGGCCGTTCCATGCATCCACCACCCTTTCTGTGAAACCAGAAGCTGCTGCTCTTGCAGAAGCATCAGAGATGTCGTAGGTAGAGCGTAAAAGATGCTTGCTTACATCTGCCACTGCCTGGAGGGCCTTTAGCAGCTCCTGCTTAGGAGTACCCTCTGGTAGGGCTTGATCCGCTGCCTTGGCCTTCCTCCAGAGGGTAATCTGGTATTTTACCATATGGGCCTGATAATTTCCAATCATCAGGCCCAAGGTAGCAGAAATACAGGTTACTCACCTGTAACAGGAGTTCTAGGAATGGTATATGTTGTTCATCCACACTCATTGGCAGTATCCTTGCCGCTTTAAATCTTGCCGGAAGGTCTTCAAGCTTGCTCCTCCCACCCACCCGGGTGGTATAACTCTCGGCTCCGCCCCATGACGCCAGATCTGGCCCGCTGGAAGCTCAGGTTGTGCGTCGCCGAGAGGTCGGGGAGTCAGGATGAACAACATATACCATTCCTAGAACTCCTGTTACAGGTGAGTAACCTGTATTTCTAGGACATGGATATGTTGTTCATCCACACTCATTGGCAGACTCCTAGCAGTTCTCCGGGAGGAGGGAGGCAAGACGACACCCCATATACTTACTTGGGAAGAGAGACTGAGAACCGAGGCCCCAAAACCAGCATCCCGGCGTGACTCAAGGTCCATGTGGTAGTGGGTAATGAAGGTGTTTGCTGACTTCCAGGTAGCAGCCCTGCAGATTTCCTGGATAGGGACGTCCCTGGAAGCAGCCACTGCTTGCAGCAGTATGGCGGGTAGAATGAGCTCTTATCCTCTGGGAGGCTCCATGCCCGCTAACTTATAGCAGAGATCTATGCAGGAGGTTACCCACCTGCTTATCGTCCGCTGGCTGCAGGTCTGCCAGATGCGGCTTCAGCGTAGGTGACAAACAGCTGGCGAACCTCTCCCGACTTCAGCCGTCGGCGCCCTTATAATAAGCGAGCGCCTCTAGGATCCAGAGTATGGAGCCTATATTCGGCCTCCGAGGTGTGATTGGGGTAGAACACCGCAGAGTCAACACCTGGTTAAGGTGAAACTCCGACACCACCTTCGGAAGGAATTTCGGGCGCAGGGACAACCTTGTCCCTGTGGAAGACCAGGTAAGGAGACTCGATGGAAAGCGCCTGGAGCCTCCCATCCTTCTGGCTGACGTGATAGCCACCAAGAAGGCGGTCTTCCACGACAGGTGAGAGAGAGCACACCTGTGCATAGGTTCGAATGGCTTGCCCATGAGCTTGCCAGTACCAGCAGTAGATCCCACGGAGGTGGGGGTTCCCGCGACTGGAGGAAATGTGATCAAGGCCTTGAAAAGCGCCAGACCACCTTCTCCTGCGCCATCGACTGCTTCCGGCCCGCGCCGTAAGCAGAGATGGCTGCCAGGTGCACCCTTAGGGTCGCCGACCTAAGCCCTTGACTAGAAAGGGACCATAAATAGTCCAAGATGCTTGCCAAGGAACAGGAGGAAGGGTCCAAGCCCTTGTTCTCGACACCAAATGGAAAACCTTTTCCATTTGAAGGCATAGCATTTTCTGGTCGACTCCTACGGGACGCCTAACTACATTGAGGACCTCGTCGGAAAGACCCAAGGCCTGGAACTCTAGCCGCTCAGGAACCAGGCCGTCAGGTGCAGGGATTGAAGGTCCGGATGGAACACCTTCCCCTGATTGACTGAGAGCAGGTCCGGGCGAGCTGGAAGCTGCCGCGGAGTCCTGGAGCTGAGACTGAGGAGATCTGGGTACCAGAACTGGCGAGGCCAGTCTGGGGCTATCAGAATCACCTGCGCCTTGTCCCTCCTCGCCTTGAGAAGCACCTTGTGGATCAAGGAAATGGGGAAAGGCGAAAGAGGCCCGGGGTCCATTGCCTCGAGAAGGCATCCCCCTGCAGCGAGCCCTGCTGAGGGGGGGGCATGGAACAGACTCAGCTTCTGCCTCCATGGAGGCAAACAGGTCCACCTGAGGTGTGCCCCAAAGGGAGAACAGATGCTGTACTACCTCCGCAGGAGAGACCACTGGGATGCAGCCCCTATCCGCCCAGGCATCGGCCAGGGTGTTGGAGGCCCTGCCACGTGAATGGCTAGGAGATCCGCCCAGGCTGCGCACGAGTGACCAAATGCGGAGAGCCTCTGCATAGAAGCATGGAGCGCTGGCCCCGCCTCCTGGCGGTTTAGATAGTACATGGTCGTCGGTATTGTCCGCCTGACTCGGACCACTTCGACCCCGGAGGAACGGAGCAAAGGCGGTGAGAGCTAGGGCGGACCGCTCGAGCTCCAGCAGGTTGATGTGGCATCGACTCCCGGGACCAGAGGCCATGAGCCCGTGTGTTCCCCAGATGGGCACCCCAACCCATCAGAGAGGCATCGGTCGATAGAGAGACCGCTGCTCGGGCGGACGAACGGGATGCCCTCCTGCAAATGATCTGGAACGGTCCACCACTGGAGAGCATTCCACATCCCCTGTGTCACCGACACAAGCTGGTCCAAGGGATCGCAGCTGCCAGACCACTGGCTGGCCAGTCCCTACTGAAGGGGACGATGTTCCAGCGGGCCCAACGACCACGCTGGTACAGGCCGCCATGAGACCCAGGAGGCGCAGGAAGTCCCGGCAGGGCGAATTGCCCAACCAGAAATGATCGGGCAAAGGAGGAAAGAACCTCGCCCTGTCCGCTGAGCCGCGCCTGGTTCAAGAGAGTCGAGCTGCGCCCGATGAATAAAATCACCTGCTTCGCTCGAGTTCCGACTTGGCCTCGCTGATAAGGAGGCCCAGTTGAGAGCAGACCTGGAGGGCCAGATCTCTGGACCACTCCGCCTCTTCCTGGAGGAGCTGCTATCAGCCAGTCGTCCAGGTAAGGGTACACCCGACCCTCGGGCCAAGAGGAATGCTGTCACCACTGCCATGCATTTGGTGAAGACCCTGAGCTGGAGACAAGCCGAGGGCATGGCTTGAACTTAAGAGATCCTTCCGCCGAAGCGAAGGAATCTCTGGTGAGACGGACGGATAGGGACGTGAAAAACGCGGCCCTGCAAGTCCAGAGAGCAGAACCACACGCTGCTCCAAGGATGGTATTATCTGAGCCAGAGTGACCATCCTGAAGGTTCGAGACCTTAGGAACTTGTTTAGGTCGTAGGTCGAGAATGGGCGCCAGCCCCCGTCTGCTTCGGAACCAGGAAGTACCTGGACACAAACCCTGGGTCTGAAGGAGGGTCCACCACCTCTTACCACCTCCTTCTGGAGGAGGAGAGGTGTCGGCTCGACGAGCCACCAGTGAGGCTGGGGATCCCGAAGCCCCCCGAGGGGCGACGGCTCTGAAGGGTGGTGCCTGCTCGAATTCCAGAGGCAGGCCTCTTCCCACCACCTCCAAGACCCACCTGTCCGTGGTAACAGCGGACCAGGCGGAACGGAAGTGCCGGAGCCGTCCCCCCACGGGGGGACCCAGGGGTAAGGTGACGGGGATGGGGGCGACACCCCTCAGCCCGTCACTGGGCAGGCTTGGAGGAGGGACCGGCCGAGGGACCTCCTGGGCCCTTTCCTCCCTGCCTCCTGTTAGAGGAAGCCGGCGGCTTGGGTTTGGGATGCCAAGGCCGAGCCTGCTGGCCCTGACGTTGCTGGGCCGGGCGCGCCGGGGGCACAGAAGGACGAAAGGGCTTAGGCTGTGGTTTGCGGCCTTTGTCCTTCTGAGCGGAAGAGACCGAGTCCAAGGTGGCATTGGACTTCTCGATCCTCTGCAGGTGACCTTCCACCCCAGGGCCGAAGAGGTCAGTCCCCAAAAAGGGAACATCCGCCAACTTGTGCTGGGTATCCGAAGTAAAGGTGGATATCCTCAGCCAAGCCCGCCGACGATAGCCACTGCGGCCGCCACCGATCTGGCACATGAGTCCCTACATCCAAAGCAGTCTGGAGCTGCTGTTTGGCCACTGCCCTGCCCTGGTCCCGCACCTGCTTAACCGTAGTCTGCAGATGCGCGGGAAGATGAGGGATGACCTCATCCAGGAGCCCAACAGGGCATGAGAAAAATGTGCCATGAGGAGGGCCGAACTGGCCTGATCGGCCGAGAGAGGACGCAGCGAGACTTTTCGCCCGACATAGTCCAATTTCTTGACCCTTGTCAGGAGGTTTGTCCACATCCTGGCGCTGCCGGCGCCGAAAACGCTGTCGGTAACCAACCCTCAGCAGAGGGTGTTCAAAACCGGACAAGGAACCGGGACCGTGATACTTCCTGGCCATCCTGGCCAAGGCGCAGGGCAGGAAGCAGGGCGCTGCCAAAGTTCCAGTGCTGACCCACTATGGCCTCGCCACCGGAAAGGCCTCCGTCGGAGAATCCTCGTCCAGAATCTCCGTGAGGGGATACCTGGTCCGCTTGGAACGGGTTCGAGCTCCATCCCGTAGACTCCGAGATGAGCCGAAGCAGTCCTAGGAAGGACGACGGGCTATCGCCCATTGGCTGACCTCCTGAAGACTCCAAGTCCAGTCGCTGAGAAGAAGGAGGAATCATCTTCGGACTCGAAGAGTCCTCAAGAGCTGCCTCTGGCCTGAGCCACCCTTCACCTGCCGAGGTCGGTCGGGAGTGAGGGTAACTGACAGCCGATGGGTAAAACCTTAGTCGACCGAGAATCCTGGTCGGAGCCCCAATTGGTGGCTGTGGAGGCGGAGGTTCCACCGAATCGGTGGAGCAGTTGGTTTTGGCCGAACAACCGCCTGGTATAGGCCCTCGGACAAGTCGAGGGGTTGTGTCGGCTGCCCGTGACAGTTACTTAATGGTCGGGAAGGCGCCGAGTCGGCTTATTCCCGGCCAGGAGGAGCTGTTGCAACATAAGGTCCTCGTACCGACGACGTAATTTACGCCGAAGCCTCCCCTCATCCGAGGAGGAGGACGAGGACGAGCGGCGACGCCGCCTACCGCGGTGCCGAGACCGAGACCGCCTATGACGGTGGGAACGGCTGGACCGCGAAGAGGTCCGAGACCGAGACCGAGAGTCCCGGAATTTCCGGGTCGGTGCGGGGAGGTGTCGGCCGGAACCGGCACTCCCTTCGGCTCGGAAGGTCCATCCGAGGGCTCCGGAACCGGAGGCACAGGCGAGCCCACGGGATCTCAACTCCTCCCGGGAACCGGGAGAGGGAATCTCGGCTGCCAAAGGCGACAGCCTGCTCAATGGGTCGAGAAAATCTCGACTTCATCAGTGGGAGTCTCGTCAACTGACCTGACGGGGACACCGTGAGGCCAGTGGTCCGGAGCGGTCGATCAAGCCGACGGTCGACGGCCCGGGAGAGGGACCTTCGGCCCCAAGAGCGCCGACGGAGGGACCTACCCTTTGTCCTCTTTTGGACCGAGAAAAGGTCCAGCAGACGCAGGCCCTTCTCCTTAGTGGAGAGGACAGACAAAGCTCCTTAAAGGAAGCCGTGTAGGAAGAACCCAGAGAGAGCCGGATAAATGCCGCGGCCGAGGAAGATACGGCCCGCGCCGCCTCCTCTTCGAGGGCGACCATCCGCTCGAGCTGATCCGCCGAGCCCGCCGCCGCGACACCGCCAACCGGCCTCCTGACTTCACCGAGGGAAACGCCGGACGGCCCAGTTGCAATCGGGCAGCACGGTCTTCGAGGACGAGGCCGAGAAAGATGAGCACAGGTCGCAAGCCCGCGGTCGTGCTCAGGCCTAAGCAGTAGACACACGGGAGTGTGGATCCGCCCGAGACATCTTCTGCCCGCATGGGCATCTCCAAACTGGAGTCGATTTATCCATCGCAGCCGCGAGGGATCAAGACTGAAGTCTTTTTGCAAAATATTATTTTTAAATCCGCAAACGAAGAAATAGGAACCAGTCACAAACGCAGAGCGTTAAGGAGGGAACCTGAGCTTCCAAGCGGTAAGGAAGATCTGGCGTCATGGGGCGGAGCCGCGAGTTATACCACCCGGGTGGGTGGGAGGAGCAAGCTTGAAGACCTTCCGGCAAGATTTAAAGCGGCAAGGATACTGCCAATGAGTGTGGATGAACAACATATCCATGTCCCTAGAAACAAAGTTCCTCTTCCAAAGAACATCTAGTCTCCTAGACTGCTTCTCAGGAGGGAGATAACCGAGATGTTTAGGCACTTTAGACTTATCATGGGCTACATTTATCACAACTGAGTCAGCCTCAGGTTGGCCTGCAAAAAAGGGCTTTCCTGAGGGAACCTAGTACATATATGGTCTGTGCCAGGTAGCCAGGGTGACATCCTCTAGGGCAGGCAATAGAGGAGGAATAATCTGTGGGGAGTCAAGCAGTTCCAAGAATGTCACCAAATTCCTTTTGGTGATGTCCTGCTCCTCAGATTAAAACCCCATGGCAAACTGGAGTTGCTGCATCATGGAGATGAATGAAGGGTCTTCAGGAGGGGATCTTGGTGTATACACTACAGAGTTCATACTCCCTATGGAGATGGTGGAGCTAGACCTCTCATAAGAGCTCTCCACATGTTCCTCCTCCTCCTCTTGCATAATGAGGTCAGGGTTATATTTCTGATCCTTGTCAATGCTTTCTGTAGGCCTCCAAGAGGAAACAGAAGAGGTTGTTAACGCTCTGGAAGGCAACTGGCATGTTGACATAATAGGTATCGGCACTGGGGCTTGGTGAAGTGCCTTGTCAACGAGGTTCCTGTTATGGAAGGAGAAGGCAGTACCAGCTGCAGCAGCATGGCTGCAAAGGATGAAAGCCCCACCTGTACATCGGCGCTTGTCTGGACTACTGGCGCAACCTGTGATGTCGACAGGGGAGGCACCATCCCCAACGGCCCCTCGCCAGATATAATAGATCTAGCAGTGCTCACAGTGTGTCCCAACCAGAATAAATCAATGGTCTGGGTGGCCAGTGGCATCACCACTGAGGTGGTCAACAGCGCAGAAATAGTCACACTGGTATGAAGGGGCAACCTAGAGTGTACCAGGGAGGTTTTCTTCTTGCACCTCTCCCTCTCCCAGTGTTTATGTTGCCCAGAGGTTTTCTCCAGGACCTCAAAGAGTGGGAGCCCGAAGAATAGGCTGGCAACATGGTAGAGCTGTTTTGCTGGAGTTCCTTCTCCATCCTGGCTACCTACAGTCTCAAAAGTTAAGTTTCCTGGGCATTCTGTCTGCGTCGCCAGGTAACAGTGTTGAACTTGAGGCAGATCTCACAGGCCTTAATGTTATGGGCCACGCTGAGGTAGCAAACGCAGATGTTGTGCAAATCACCTGAGTAAATCTTTTCTCCACATTTGCAGTCTCTAAAGAGCTTAGCATTTTCTTCAGACAACAAACACAACGGTCATCACTTATGAAAAGTGGTAGTAAGCTCAGGAGAGAAATATACGAAAACACCAGGAAGCACAACTATAGCAGCGGTGTCTCCGTGAAGGGTCTGGTGAGTATGGTTGATAGCAAGAAAAGAACTGAGGAGGGAAGGCAAGGGGACGGTCATGTTTATATGGGACTGCCGATGAAAAACATCATGGGTAGCCCCTAGCAGACTGTTTGAGAAAAGTTTCCGTGTAGTCCTAGTTCCCGCCTTCTATAGTTCCATAGGTGTGGTCTGATGACAGAGATATCCTCGAAGAAGATCAGTATGTAATTGTTCTGCCTTAAGTGTTTTGAGCCTATCTTAACTGCATTTCCTCTGGAACTGCTTACCATACTTGTGCTTTTTGTGACTAGGTATATGATGTGGAGCTTTTGTAAATAAGTAGTTGTGGTCAAAGATGACCTCTGAAGTTTTCAACAAATCAATAACTCCCACTGCAGGAAAACTATTTTTTTTAGTGGCCGTTGACCACCTGGCTACCTGATTTGTCCCACCCTGCTGCCACCCCTACCCCCAAGCAAATGTAAGTCATGATACTGACTTCTACTGACTAATTACCACTAACAATGTTAATTCAACATTGGATCTCAACTGCTGACATACTGTTGTCATAGTAGTGGAGGAGCTAGGGCTATCTCTCCCGCCCCCCGCCCCCAAAAACACATACACACGCAAATACACAGTTCACACTACAGAATCTGGTTTCCACCTGGTACTGGCAGCCAACACCTGACTTGATAATGCATATGTGTACCCTCCTCAACAAAACTGAAGAGTTGCTGTGCTACACCCTACTGAATTCTGGTATTTCTCATTTACTGTATGACTAGAAACAGACACACAGAATTTGTCATCAGGAAAGGACCACTTGGACCACCCAGTCTGCCCAGATGGTCCCTGCTTAGTCTGTCTCTGCAGACTCTAACTGATCTCCAGTGACCCACCCTCCCTCCTCCCTGCCTGTTTACTAATATTCCCTATGTCTATCCCATGCAGACATGAAGTTCCCTACTGGTTTTGCCGCCACCACTTCCGGTGGCAGTCTGTCCCAGGCGTGCACCACTCTTTCAGCGAAGTAGTACTTCCTCACATACCTCAAACTTCCACTATCCAGCTTTGCTGCATGCCTTCTGGTTCTATTTCTCACCTGAAAGAGACTCCCCTCCTACAGCCTGTTCACCCCCATGAGGTACTTGTATGTCTTCATCATGTCCCCTCTCACTCTCCTCTTCTAGGTGTACATGCCGAGATCTCGCAGTCTCTCCTCATAGGGCTTTTGATGCAACCCCTGAACTATTTTTGCTGCCCTTCTCTGGACTGCCTCCTCCCTGTCTTTGCTCTTTCTGAGGTGCAGTCACCAGAACTGGACAACAAACTCCAGGTGAGGTCTCACAATTGAGCGATACAGTGGCAACACCTCCTCCCTCCTCCTGCTGGAGATACCACTCCCTATACATCCAAGAATCCTGATGGCGTTACCCTCTGCTCTGACACACTACACTGCCACTTTGAGGTCATAAGATATAATCCCAAGGTCCCTTTCCCACTTAATGACCGACCATCACCACCTCTTCCCCGATCCTATACTTGGTTCCTGTGTTTCTATGCCCTAGGTGCAAGATTTTGCAGATTTTAGCACTGAACCCCAATGACAACCTCATGAACATTCCTCAAGTTTCCCCAAGGTCTCTACTCATTCTCTCCACCTCCTCCCAAGTACCTACTCTGTTATAGCTTTTGGTGTCATCTCAGAAAAAGCATACCTTTCTTACCAGTTCTTCTGCAATGTCACTTATGAAGTCACTGAAGAAGGCTGGTTGTGGTATTATACCCCACGGCACCCCGCTGGTTACTCTCCCCTCCTTAAAGTGAGTGCTGTTAACCTCCACCCTCTGTCATCTATTAATTAATCAGTTCCTAACCCAATTTACCACTCTGGATCCCACCACTAGGCTGCTTAATTTCTTTATCAGTCTCCTGACAGTGCTGAAGGCCTTGCTGAGGTCCATATACAGGCCATGCCACTGCCATCCCCCGATCTATTTGCCTGGACCCAACTGAAGAAATCAATCAGATTCATCTGGCATGACCTATCCCCTGTGAATCCATGTTGCCTTTGGTTCATCTTGGGATCCCTGTGCACTATGATGAAAGCTGCAAACAGAACTGGGGTCTGTAAATACTTAAGACTTCCATAGTCTAATCTTTGTGCACTGCTAACAGAATTAGCACTGTGCTGTGTAGATATGGAGTGGCCGACAGCCTTTAAACATGGCCACTGCTATACTTCAAGAGCCTCACAACATGGTACTAAGTGGTTAGCATGACCACACTAACTACACAACTGCACTCATGTATATGGGGACTCCTTTTGCATACAGGAACAGTGGTATATTGAAAGGATTTGGGAAGGGCTAAAAGGCTACTATGACAGTGCTAATAAAGCTTCCAAAAATGCTACTCTTAACAACATGCACAGTGGTGTGTGACCCCCACCCCAGTCCCCAACAGCACTGTTGCTTGATCAATTCAAAAGATAAAAACAAAACATTACCCCTTTCGTCTCTTCTCTTTTTTTCTCATAAAGTATTAACAGAAACAAGGAAGAATTGATTAGTAATTGGGAACGCTTGTGCAGAAAGCAGCTGTAAGCGTAGTGAACGCCCCCGACAAAGATCAACAGGAGCCCACCAGTCAGCATAAGTGCACAATGGACCAGCAGGCAAATGCCAGTGAATTGGAAACAATGTCCGTGTAGTGTCCCTAAAAGAGAGAAACAGACCCATATAATGACAGGCCAAGTACTACTGCAAAGGAGTAACCAGTTTATTGTACTCCGTTCGAAAGTCAGACAGCAGGCATCAAGGGTTGTTTCATGACTTCAGGAGCCATTCATGCAGATGAAGATACTATGATCTAGATGGCCAAGGGGACCCCTGACTTGTGACAGTAGTTTTTCACAAAAGGGCAGCTGAATCAGAGGCTCTACCACCAGGTACAGTGGAAATGGGATCCAGATTTGTGGAGGCCAGAAGGAGCCCACCAATATGAAGGTGGTATGCTCTTCAGTCAGAGCAGAACTTCTGAATTACTGGTATTGAACGAAATGCATAAAGGAACTTCTCTGTCCATATGTGGACAATGCATCTTGCAGAAAAATGCCCAGGTCTGGAGTAAGCGAGCGAAAGTGAGGCAGTTTTGCACTATGTGGAAATGCAAACAGGTCCACCTTTGGACGATCCCATTTTCTGAAAAAAGTTGCTCACTATGGAGGTCAGCAGCTCCCACTCATGTTGCTGTGAAAGGGATTAACCTAGTCAGTCCATGAGGTCATGGGGGGGTACCAGGTAGAAACATGGCCAACAGCTAAAGGCTATGAGACATTGCCCATTCCCACGCTTTTACTGCTTCCTTGCAGAGAGGGTAAGACTCAGCGCCCTCTTGCCTATTGATGTAGTGCATGACACCGACATTGTCTGTCAACAGAAGACCCAGGTGAAGTTGTTTTTCAAAGGCCTGGAGACCAAAAAGGACAGATCTAATTTCCAGAATATTAATGTAGAGAACAAAGCCCAGGAAGGTCCAGGACCCCTGGGTCAGGTCATGACCCTGATGGGTACCCCAGCCTGACTCGAAGACAGCTACATCTACAACCTCTACCAGGCTCAGGGAGAAGAAAGAAATACACTGCAATAGGTGCAGGCAGTCCATCCACCACCTTAAGGTATGGCGGAGAGGAGATGTGATGAGAATGCTGCATTCTAGGTTGTCTTTCTGTTGAGCCCACTGTACACAAAGTGTCCAATGAGGGATTCGCACATGTATTCTGGCCAATGAAACTGTCGTGATGGTGGCAGCCATGAGACCCCAGAGACACAGCATTGTTCTGGCTGGTACAGAGGAACTCTCGTGTACCAGCTGAGCTTGAGCAACCAAGTCCTCTGCTCTTTCTGGAGGCAGGAATGCACTGCCCACTGTTGTGTCTAATATTGCACCAATGAAGTGAATACTTTGACACAGAGTCAGTACAGATTTTGGTATGCTAACTGTAATCCCCAAATCCTCGAACAAGTATTATGTACAGGACAATGCTTACTGATCCACGTCCCTAGGCTTAGCATTTAGTAATTAGTCCAAATATGTGAATACATAAAGCCATTCTCTCCTAAGGGCAGCCACTATAACCCCAAAGCATTTGGTAAATATTTGTTGTACTGAGGATAGACCAGAAGGCAAAAACTCAAAACTGGTAGTGTTCACTCACTAATGCAAAGCAAAGGAATTGTCTATGGTATTTTCTGATTTTGACATGAAGAGAAGCATCTTTCATGCCTACAGCACACAGACAGTTCCTTTGCTATAGCATGAAGGGAACTTGGAGTGACATCATGCAAAACTTTTTGTCGTCAATGAACTTGTTCAGGTCTCGCAGGTCCACTACAGGTCTTAGGTTACTTGTCCATTTGGGAATCAGGAAGTTCCCAGAATGAAACCTGCTGTTCAGTTCCTCTAAACAACAGGTTTGATAGCCTTCTTTTCGAGAAGTCAGTGTACTTTTTTAAGAGGGAAAAGTGGTTCAGAGAAAAAGAAGGAGGTTGGGGGTGTACTTCAGGGGTAGACAATAACACCAGAGCATATTCCTTCTCCTCTATATCTAAGCCCCACTTATCCATAGTGATCTCCTTACATTTGGATAGATGCAGGGGGATCCTGCCCCTCACTTGTAACCCTGGGGCAATAGCTGAGTGAGAAGAAGATGGTTTGGGGTATGAGAACCCCCAAAGGAGGATATTTCTTTGGATATGAAATTATCAAAGTAACTCAAAATATCCAAAGCACTGATAAGTGTCCAAGGGTCAGAAAGACCATAAGCCTGGAAAGTAACAGAAAACCACAGAGCATCTGAATAGTTCAACTCATACACCCAGGAAGTTTCCATGTCCAGGTCCAAAGATGTAGAGGCAAAAGGTTTACTGCCTGTAACATCTAGCCAATCTGGCTCAACATCAGGAGGCCAGGCACGCAGGATATTAAAGTCCCTCAGGAGATCCTGAATAACTAGGTGTTCAGGAGCAATGTTCGTGTAAGCATTATAAGGCTCAACAGATCTGTCCTGGTACAGCTCTTTAATCCTGCTATGGGCTGGGATCAAAACCTGAGTATTCTGCCAGATATTAAATGCATCTTCCTACCCTGTATGGTGAACTCTGATAAATAAGAGGGGGCTGGTTCAACCTCCAAAAACTCCAATACATTCCTGGAGTCCACTGCTTCTCCCCCTCCAAAAAAAAAAAAACAAAAAACACTCAGGACCTCTTGGATTCATCTGAGTGACCTCTGAGAAGAGGGACTGTAAGAAGATGACCTGAAGTCCAGGACTTCAGTGTCTGGTGCCTTAAAGGTGGCGAGGGAAGGTCCAGAGAGTAGATCTGTTCCACAGAGATCAACTTCTCTGTCTGAATTCTCCAAGACCTCATCCATATTCAGTAGAACAGGACACAAATAAACCTTGATGTCTTGAGTGACAATGGAGGTAACTGACGAAGCTAGTGAAGGAAGTGTTGGCTGTGATGTAAAATCATTAGACATGCTGCCATGTCCTGTCAATGACAGCTGTATTAATGTGGAAGGCCCAGCCAATAGGACAGTAGTTATCTGTGCTATATTTTCTGTTTTTCATGTAATCTGGAAAAAAAAAAACTGAAAGGTATCGATAAATGAAACATCACTCATTTTATAGATATTTTTGTGCTGAACAACTTTTGTGCTCAGAGTACCATGCTATCATTTTTCATTTTAAAGGTATTCACATTTGAATAAAATTAGTAGAGCTAGAATACATCTGCACACCTGGCATCTTGCTCTTCATTGACATTATCAAGGCAATCATTTTAGGAATCTTACAGCAGGATTTTTAAATCAGCAGAGGCTGTGTTTACAATTTTTAAATGCTATGAAACTGCATTTATCTTACTTTAACTGGCTTTTATTTCATCCACTGTCTCCTTCTCTGAAATTCTGCCTGCATGGGGGAAGGGAGGCAGCAGGCAGAAAAATCAGGGGAAAGCAGATCACTAACCTGAACACCTGATCAATACCACATGACCTGAACACTGACCTGAAGTGGCTTAAGGACCGGTGCAAAGAAAAGGGTCATCGCTTTGTAGTAGACTGGGGGAATTTCTGGGAGCTTGACTTTTTCAGATTCGATGGTCTGCACCTCACAAAGGAGAGGACCCGTGCACTTGACCAAAAGTTCAAAGCAGTTATCAGTTGTTTACACTACTCGAAGGGGAGAGGGCACTAGCACCCACTATGGCACAAGGGGTGGCAGATGCCCCTCCCCTGTCACCTGTTAGTTCTGCAACAGATCACAAGACAGCAAGCACTGACCAGGACACAAAAGAAGTGACCCAAGCCAAACCACTAAAAAGCAGAAACGGCGTAACATAGGGAAAAACACAGGCAATGCTAGCGGGCACTCTGTCTCAACACCTGTAGCCTAGTAAACAAGTTATGACCTCACTACCATAATGGCTGAGGGTAACCTTGTCTGGGTAGTTGTAACAGAGACTCGGCTCAACGAGAACCATACCTGGGATGCAGCTATCACAGGGTACACTGTGTACTGGAGAGACTGTAAAGGGAAAAAAGGAGGTGGGGTCGCTATAAACATACGGGAAGGAATCAAGGCCACAGAGGGCACAGGTGGCAAAAACTGAGACAGAAGCCCCATGGATCACCCTCAGAGCTGGGAAGAAGTCCCCCACCTGAGTGGGTATGATCTACAGACCCCATCTCAACAGATAGATGGATACAAAGAGTTACTGGAAACCATCCTAACAATTGCTAATATAGGCAACTTGTTGCTAGTCGGAGACTTCAATCTGCCTGATATAGACTGGTCCTCCTACACGGCTTCATCGCATAGGAGCAGGGAATTCCTCAGAGCTCTAAAAGGGGCAGGACTAAAACAGTTGGTGGAGTCACCCACTAAAGAAAGTGCAATCCCGGACCTCGTACTATAAAACAACATGAAGATCACAGACACTTGTGACAGGGTTGAATAGTATCCTGTCCCAGTTGTTATGGAGAGTTTGAATGCAGAGATCTGTTCGGTTCTTTCCTTTCCTTTCCTTTCCTGTCTCATGTCTGTCTGGTTGCACAACCAAATTTTCCCGTGAGACCTAAGGACTTGATCACTCCGACAGTCTTGCAATTCTTTGCCTCTCACTGTCTCAGTCTTTCCTTGCTGTTTCTGTCTTTTCCTCCCTTGCATATCTGCCAGTATAAAAATATATGCAAATCATTATATGGAAATGTAACTGATATTTGGATCCCTTTGCTTAGAAATTATATACTGTTGTTGTTGAAATGTACAGTGTATAACTATAATTTGAAATGACTGCAAAGCTAAAACTGTATATATACTGTTGAAATTATTGCAAAGCTATTTGGAACTCAAGGGGTTAACCTGAGAGCAGTGTTTAAGCCTTTTTTCAGAAGCTGTAGAGAAGGGGCCTCGGTTCTGGGACATTGTGTTCTTGCTGTAGCCGCCTGAAATTTACAAGAACATTTTAGAAAGAAAAAAAAACCAGGATGCTTGTTAAAGGAAAGCAGCCCAAAATGTGGGCTCCTTCCAGTTTAGCTCTGACCAGCATGAGTGGGATTTTCGTGCGCCGCAACTTGCTGTATTTACATTTTTAAAACTCGGGAACCCGGAAGTATGGAGGAGGCAGGGGGGTTCCATTTGCTGAAACGGTGCGGTACCGCACTGCTCGCTTCAATACAAAAGTATGGTATGGATTCTGCAGCAGAAGTCCAGGAGTGGTTACCAGGAGAATGGAAGCCAAAGTAGCAGAGACAGAAGTCCAAGCTGAGATTGTACAGCCAGCATAAGTAATGGAAAAAGAACAGCCAGTGACAGAACCTGAAAGCCTGACTGCTTTTTTTAAATGGTGGGCTATACAACAAAATGACATGGAGAAACAGAGAGAAGAGATGCAGCGACAGGAGTAGCAGAGGAGATAAGAGAAGCAGCAGATGAGAGAAGGGGTGCAGCGACAGGAGGAGAGATGGCTGGATGCCTTGCAAGCTATCAAAGGCAGAGGATCTGGCACAGATCTAGATGAGCAAAAAAAAACATAAGCAACTTAAAAACCATTAAACTTACAAAGTTGTGTCCCTCGGATGATTTCGAGGCATACCTGACAACTTTTGAAAGAGTTGCCAAAGCCTACCAATGGCCAAAGCAGCAATGGACAGTCAGATTGGTACCCTACCTGACAGGTAAAGCCCAACTTGCCAACAGCAATATGGACATTGCACAGTCAGAATACTATGACCTGGTGAAAAGTGAAATCCTGAAAAGGTAGGACATCTCAGGAGAGAACTATAGGCAGAGATTTCAATCTCTGAAGTCAGTCAACAATCCTCAAGAAGCCTTCACCTGTCTCAGAGAACTCCTAATAAAATGGCTCCAGAGGGAAAAAACAGTACCACAGATCATCGACACATTTGCCATGGAGCAATTCATCAACATCTTGCCTACAGATGTGCAGCTTTGGGTAAAGGAACACTGACCAGAAAGTGGGAAAAAGGCTGTTTCTTTGGCCAAAGACTACCAAATGGCCAGACAGATGCCACAGCAGTGAGGTAAAAGCCAAGCACCGGTAAGACATTCTTTTTCACATTTAAACTCCAAGTATGATCAGACCTCTGGTGGGGTTAACAAATCTGTGCCCAAAGACGTTATTTGCTATAACTGTAATAAGCCAGGTCATATTGCAAGAAATTGCCGTAAGAAGAGTGACACTGGAGCAGATTTGTCCTTGACAAATTGGGGCAAGTACTTAACAGATGTGAAGGTGGGGGATAAGACTGTAAAGGGACTAACTGATTCAGAAAGCAGACAGACCCTTGTGCACGTTGAAGTGCTGGGAAAACACTGTGCAAAAGGACCAGGTGCTGGTATCATCTGCATCCACAGGGGACACTTGACACTAACCCACCACCCAAGTGACTTTGACCATTAAGGGTGTGTCACACCACATGAAAGTGGGAGTAGTACCTAAGTTACCTGCACCCGTGATTATTGGAAATGACTGTAAAGGATTTACTGAGTTAATCTCAGAGGAACTGAACCCTGCAGTTTCAGCAGCAGTGGTAACAAGAGCTCAGGCAAAGAAAATCTCAAATGGTGGGCACACTTTTCCTTTAAGTGACTTTGATTCAGACTTACTTGAGAATAGCTCCAAGATCCAGAAATTCAGGAAAGAAAGACGATACCTGAAGAAACTGTGGCAACAAATGACTGATGGACATAACAAGTTAACATATGAAAATGCTGAAACAAAACTGATAACTGATTGTGATTTTGTTTCAGAGTAAGCTAACAATGTTTCTCTCCAGGGTTATTTTAAGCAGTGCAGGGTGAAACCAAAACAGGGTAGACCAATGTTTAAAATGTGTAATGGGTTACTGTACAGAGTCTGGGTTAACCTCAGACACAGGAACAGACAGAAAAATTGGTCATACCAGAGAAGTATAGAACAGAGTTGTTACATAGAGCACGACAGTCCTATGGTTGGGTCACTCAGGGAAGGATCACACCCTTGCCAGATTGCTGTACAGATTTCACTGGCATGGAATTCACGAAGATGTTGCTACCTATTGTAATTCCTGTGTTGAGTATCAGAAAGTAGCCCCAGTCACTAGAAAAGACAAGGTGCCTCTGGTGCCCCTACCCTTGATAGATGTGTCTTTTGAGAGAATTGCAATGGATGTGGTTGGTCCTTTAGACAAAAGTAAACAGGGTAATAGATTTATCCTGCTAGTATGTGGCTATGCTACTCGATGCCCAGAAGCAGTTCCAATGTGTACTGTCACAGCTTCAAAAGTGGCAGCAGAACTTGCAAAAAGTTTCATCAGAGTGGGCATACCTAAAGAAATTATTACTGATCAGGGTAGTAATTTTGGTGCTGCATTACTTAAGGAGCCATACAGACTACTCGGTATCACTGCCATAAGAACCTCCCCTATCACCCTCAAACAGACGGTCTTTTTGAGGGTTTTAACCAAACCCTAAAACGCATGTTAAAAAGGTTTGTAAAAGGAGAAGGGAAAGACTGGGACCAATACTTGCCTTACAAACTTTTTGCTTACAGAGAAGTGCCACAGGTATCAACAGGGTTTTCACCATTTAAAATGCTGTATGGTAGGCAGCCAAGAGACTGGATGTGATAAAAGAAACGTGGGAGGATAACCCCAATCAGAAACAATCTATAATGTCTTATACGTGTGTCCTAAGAAAGAAGCTGGCAAAATATGTTGAAATTGTCCATAGTAATCAGGAAGAAGCCCCAAACCAGCAGACGGTATATTATGACCATGGGGTAAAAAAGTTTTTGAGCCAGGTGAAAGGGTTTTGCTACTGTTACCCACAACAGAAAATAAACTGTTAATGAAGTGGCAAGGGCCTTATACAGTGCTTAGAAATACTGGCACTGTAAACTACGAGACTGAGACCAGACAGGAAAAATCCTACTAAGATATACCATGCTAACCTCCTCAAGAAATGGGTTGAAAAAAAAAATGCCAAAAGCTGCTTTGCTAATTTTACCAGAAACTGATGAAGATATTGATGTAGCTAATGACAGACTGTAACTGCTGATGCTGTAAAGGTGAACGTTTTGTTAACCTCAGAACAAACTACAGAAATCCGTAATGTGCTAAAGACATTTAACAGTACCTTTACCACAGTAACAGGCCGAGCAAAAGGGGTTGAGCATGTAATAGTGCCAAGGAATGCTTGCTCTATTAGGCAAAAGACATACAGGTTACCAGAGCGGTTAAGAGATGACGTGGTTAAGGAAATACAACAAATGAAAGAATCAGGTATCACAGAAGAGTCGAGGAGTGCTTGGTCATCTCCAATGGTAATTGTAAAAAAAAAAAAAGGGGGGGGTGTTAGAATCTTCCTTGATTTTAGGAAACTTAATCAAGTGTCAGAATTTGACAGTTATCCTATGCCCAGTATAGATGATTTGGTGGACAGACTGGGGCGTGCAAAGTATTATCAGTACCCTCGATCTCACCAAGGGTTACTGGCAAATACCTTTAGCTAAAGAATCCAGAGACAAAACTGCATTTGCCACACCTGTTGGATTCTATCAGTTCACCACCACGCCATTTGGTTTACATGGTGCGCCGCTACATTCCAGCGGTACATGGATGTAATTTTATCCCCTCACACTGGTTACTGTGCTGCATACCAGGATGTCGTGATGTACAGTCGAGACTAGAAAAGCCACCTGAACATCTACAAGCAGTTATCCAATCGATCAAAAAGGCAGGTCTGACCATTAATCCTACCAAATGTGCACTGGGGATGCAGGAAACCAGATATTTGGGCTATGTGTTGGGAAATGGAGATGTTAAACCAGAAATTTCTAAAACAGAAGCTGTAGCTAACAGCCCTGTCCCTAAAACAAAGAAACATGTCAGGTAATTTTTAGGGCTGGCTGGTTATTATCAGAGATTTGCTCCCAACTTTGCTGAGTTAGCTACTCCCCCCACTGAACTCACAAAAAAAATGATACCCAAATAATGTGAAATGGACCCCAGAGTGTGTTGAAGCTTTTCAAGCCATTACGTCTGCATTATGTTCAGCCCCTGTTTTAAGAAGCCCAGACTGTCAGAAACCATTTTTGTTACAAACAGATGCATTGGAGGTAGGCGTAGGAGCAGTCCTGAGTCAGAATACAGATGGTATGGAACACCCTATTCTGTACATAAGTAGGACATTGCACGACAGAGAGAAAAGGTACTCCACCATTGAAAAGGAATGCTTAGCAGCAAAGTTGGCCATGGAATCCCTTATGTTTTATTTAATAGGAACTGACTTTGTACTTGTAACAGATCACAATCCTCTCTGTTGGCTGAGCCAAATCAAAAGATAAAAATTACAGAATCACAATGTGGTACCTGGCACTACAGCTATTTGAATTCAAGGTGACACACAAATCAGGTAAAGAGAATAGCAATGCTGATTTTCTGCCAATATATGGATCAGGAATTGAGGGTTCTGAAGGCTGAAAAACAAATGTATGAGTTTAAACTCTACTGTTTGTTGTACTATTACAGAAAAAAAGGATACTGCACATGTGCTTAATTTCTGAGAGTTAGACGCTAATATTAGTAGAGAATTAACAGAAAGTTTTGCAAACCTGTCTGACAAACAGATTCCCTCTTATGGAGGGGGGGGAGTGTATGTGTCAGGGTTGAATAGGACCCTGTCCTAGTTGTTATGAAGAGTTTGAATGCAGGGATCTGTTCGGTTCTTTCCTTTCATGTCTCTTGTCTGGCTGGTTGCGCAACCAAATTTCCAGTGAGACCCAAGGACGTGATCACCCCAACAGTCTTGCAGTTCTTTGCCTCTCACTGTCTCGGTCTTCCCTTGCTGTTTCTGTCTTTTCCTCCCTTGCATATCTACCAGTATAATAATATATGCAAATCATTATGTGGAAATGTAACTGATATTGGGATCCCTTTGTTTAGAAATTATAAAGTGTTACTGTTGAAATGTATACAACCATAGTTTGAAACGATTGCAAAGTTAAAACTGTATATAGTTACTTATACTGTTGAAATGACTGGAAAGCTATTTGGAACTCAACTTGAGAGCAGTTTTTAGGCCCTTTTTCAGAAGCTATGGAGAAGGGGCATCAGGTTTGGAACATTGTGTTCTTGCTGCACCTGCCTGAAATTTACAAGAACATTTCAGAAAAAAAAAACAGGATTCTTGTTAAGGAGGGAGGCGGCAAAGACTTATTAAAACACAGCTGTAATTTCTTGCAAGACAGAGAGAGAGACACACACACACACAGATTGAAGGAAAACTCAGGTGGATCTTCTCTGTTTATTCTGCCTTTCTAAATAGTTATACTGAACAACTTTATTAGTACTAGCACTAACATAAAAAATAAACACTTTTTGCGAATTCTACAACTGCTCCTGGTTTTTCCTATGCTTCCTGACCTGTGCCTCGATGACACCACTAAGGTAGGTATCAATCTGGGGTCCAGTAGCCATAGGTCAGTCTGGTTCATAGTACACAAGGCAGAAGACACAAGTCACACAAAACTGAAGATCCTGGACTTCAGGAAGGCTGACTATGTCAAAATGAAAACGCGCATAAACAACCATCTCAAATATGTAGCAGGGGGCAATATGTAGGAAATCTGGAAGGCCATAAAGGATGCAACACTGGCCACAGCAGAATGTGCCAAACAGATCAGTAAAACTAAGAAAAGGAGAAATCCTCCTTGGTTCTCTAAAGAGGTTGCTTCCAGTATAAAAGAGAAAAGAAAAGCTTTCAAAACGTACAAACAGACAAAGAAGGACAGCAACATGGAAGAGCACAAGGCAAGACTCAAGAAGCGATGAGGATAGCCAAAGTAAAAACAGAATAAAAGAATTGCTGTAGGGGTTAGAAATGGGGACAAGACTTTTTACCGATATATACGGGAAAGGAGAAAAAGCAAAGGGGGTACAGTCCAACTTGAAAACTAGAGAGAGGCAGAACGTGGAGCAGGATAGTGAGCCAGCACCAAGAAACGAAGGACACCACATTGGTGAAGCTGACACAAATCCCGTCAAAAAAGAAAGGGTCCTAAAGGAACTAAAAAATATTAAAAACCAACAAAACAATGGGACCTGACAGTATCCACCCAAGGATGCTGAAGGAACTCGCAGAGGAACTTGCCTCCCCATTAACAGTCCTCTTCAATAAGTCCCTGGAGAGTGGCAGTGTACCAGACTGGAGAAAAGCCACAGTAGTACCCCTGCACAACAGTGGGAGCAGGGAGGATGCTGGTAACTACCATCCAGTCAGCCTCACCTCAGTGGTTGGGGAAATCATGGAAACATTACTGAAGGAAAGAATTGTGCAGTATATGCAAGCAAATGGAAAACTGGACCCAAAGCCACATGACTTCACAGCAGGGAGGTCATGCCAGACAAACATGATTGACTTCTTTAATTGGGTGACCAGAATGGTGCACCAAGGTTGAGTGGTAGACAGAGTATCTGGACTTCAGTAAGGCGTTCGACTCAGTTATGCATAGGAGGCTAATAAACAAACTGGAACACACTGGGATGGGGCACAAACTAGTCAGATGGGTTAGGAACTGGCTACAGGGGAGAACCCAGAGGGTCATGGTAAATTACATTCTGTCAGATGTAGGTGGGGTAACCAGCGGAGTCACCCAGGGATCAGTACTGGGGCCAATTCTATTCAATGTATTCATCAGCAACATCACTGATGGTTTGGAGGGAAAGGTTTGCCTGTTCACAGATGACACCAAGCTCTGCAACTAAGTAGACACACAACAGGGAGCCACAGGAATGGACTCTGATCTACAAAAGCTGGAAAATGGTCAACACAATGGCAGTTGAAATTCAATGCTAAGAACTGTAAAGTCGTCACTGGGAGAAAGAACACAGGCAGGAAATATACCCTGGGAGAACAGCTGACAAAAACTAAGATTGAGCGAGATCTAGAGTACTGTATCCGATGATCTAAAGACAACCAGGCAATGTGATAAGGCGGCACAGAAAGCTAATGGCATTCCTTGGATGCATAGGTAGGGGTATTATGAGTAGAAAAAGAGGGGTAACAGTCCCACTGTACAGGTCCTTAGTGAGGCTGCACCTGGAATATTGCGTCCAGTTTTGGAGACCACACCTCAAGAAGGACAGAGAGTGTCTGGAGACCATTCAGAGGACAGCCATGAATATGATTCATGGACTGCATCAAGAACCCTATGAGTCAAGACCAAACCATCTCAAGATGTACTCACTGGAGAGAAGGCAGGACGGGGGGGAACATGTTTGAGACATTCAAATACCTCAAAGGAATTAACTCAGTACAAACTCAGGACCTTTTCAGAGAAAGCTCATCTATATGAACAAGGGGGCACAGCAAGCGCCTACAGGGTGGTAGATTCAAAACCAACATCAGGAAGTTTTTCTTCACAGAAAGGGTGGTGGAGATGTGAAACAGTCTCCCTCCAGAAGCCGTGGCAGCAAAGTCAGTGAGAGAGTTCAAACAAGCATGGGATAGGCATTGCCAGAACCTTAGAAGGGAAAGAAGACCGGTGTTGGGCACACACAGGCAGACTAGATGGATTATGTGGTCCCCTTCTGCCGGCACTTTGTCATGTTTTTATGTTTAATAAATGCAGTTTCAGTATAAATATAAACAGTCTCTCCTTTACAAGCCTATAGAATCATTAAAAAATGTATAAAAAGGTGGTTTAGGTATCCTTTAAATTAGTAATATCTGAACAGCAAGGGTAGTCGAGGGTGTAAGGCACAACAACTACAAAGCGTTGTAGTTAGGTAAAAAAGAAAGTCGTAGAAACGATGGTACTGTTTCTCTGCAGGTCTGCTGAGCGGTCAACAGCAGGAGAAAAAATTAGGGAGCAATGGGGCCACCTAAGATTATATAGGTGCCGACGCTGCATGACATCATGGGCAGCCCCCAGCTAGCAAAATAGTTCAAGTGTCCCTGACATCAACGACTTATAGTTTCAAAGGTGTGGCTCAATGGAAGATATATCACTGATGAAGATCATACATTTCATTCTCTAGTACTGTTGGTACCTCCCTCCCTGAACTGATCATAAGTAAATGAACTGGAATTTCCTAGTGCTAGTGTATCCCTCCCTCATCTAGTCTCTGTTTGCATGATCGGAAACCTCCCTAATGTACAGTGGTCCCTACTGGCATCCTCCTTCCCCATACAGCCCAATTCCACCCTCCCAACAGCCGCCCAGACTAACCTTCTGCTCTCTAGGCTGGCCGCTATCTGACCTGCACATGTCCTGTATTGATATATAAAGCTGCATAATGATAATGGACTTGTAGCTGGATTGATTTTTGTAGAATCTACTACTTCTACCCATAACTTTGGTAACAGCAAGTTTTCTCACCAAACTTGGGTGACAGCTTTTGGACAGTCCCCCCTCACAACCACATGAGTGGTACCATATTACTCTTACCAAAGTAAGTGTTCAGTAGCCAAGGGCTGAGCTCCCATTTTGGTTTGGAGTAACATGGCACCAGTCATGTGATGATCAGGGAGGGTTGGTCAGAAAGTAGTCACCAAAGTTTGATGACAAATATTTGGACTAAATGTGCACATGTGCACAGTACCGCTGTAAGCAGACTTAGCTCATTTCTGCCACAAGTTTTGTATCCTTTTATACATCATTGAATACTGATGCAGGTTGAGTGCAAGGTCAAACAGTGGCCAGCCTGGGAGGTGAGTGGAGGGCAACAGATGGCTACCATCTTGGGAGGGAGGGGATGGAACTGGGATGGAGGGGAGCATGAGGATACCAGGAGGGGGCAGGAAACACTTGACACCAGGGAGGTTTCCAATCATGCAAATATAGTCAAGGGAGCTAGTTATTTTACATAGAATCGGGTAAGGGAGAGGGGCACCACTAGTGCAAGGCAATGAAATGCATGTTCCTTTCTATCAGGGTTCGGGGAAGGTGGAGTACCAGCAGCATTAAGGAATTAGATATTTTACTATCTGGGATCGGGTGAGGGAGGTGGTACTACTAGCACCAGGGAATTCACAGATATGAGGTATGAGAGCAAGAGGGGAGCACTTAACACTTCTCTGTGCAATACCTTTGTGCATAAAACAGCACAGACGCATTGTGCAGAGATGCAAATGGCCTCTTAAGAGCCTTGCATGCATTGTGTGCTCATCAGTCTGCTGGCATTTGAAGAAGGCAGCAAGGAATGAAAGTGTTTTTCCATTTGGGACACATGCTAGCCCCCTTTTCTCCTGGGTGCTTGCCAGCAGGGATGCTGTGGTGCACTGTGCCTCTATACTTTGTGCAGCGCTACTCTGCCATTCAACTCATACATGCAGCAAACCCCTGACAGGCGCACTATGCATGAACGAATATAGTGCCCAGCCACTGGCAAGACTCGCATGCTGTGCTATCCTTCGCCCACTGCCATCAGCCACAGATGAATATGTAGATATGTGGCCCTTATTATCCTATTTATAATGTGTAACTGACCTTTTCACGATACCTCTGTAAATATGTTGTGACAAAATGGCCTTCCTAGTCTTACAAATAAGCATATTAATGAGTGAATGAGTCACAGTATAGAGTAGGGTAAAACGGTATACCATCACCGCAGCGACTCCTCCACCGCGAAGACAATCACAACAACAAAAATTGGACAAAACCCGCACATCGCTGTGATGGTCCATGCAGTGCCCGAGACTGCCTCGCAGGGTGTATCACCCCCTTCCCAGTCCAACTCCGACTCAGAGTTGGAATCCTAGAGACCGGGGGATGTGGGGGGCACAGCCCCCCCACAAGGGGGGTTCGGGGGGCATAGCCACCTGATAGAAACACGGAGGCATCCCCGACACTGCAGTGCTGACAGTCGGCACTGCAGCTGTCAGGGATGTCTCAGTGTTAGATGTCGTGGTGGCATGGTAAAACTGGGTAAATTGACTGGACCAATGATCCTTGCCTACCAACATTGTTTATGTTTCTATGAATTAATCAATTTTATTTATTTAGTTACACTTTTTAACAAGGGAAGGCACAATAAGCTGTTATTTGTATCAAAAATGTGCTTGGTGGGGAATGCTGGTGTAGTTGTCGCACAATAATGAATTCCATGCTCCAAAATTCAATTTTTCATGTTTATTGCTAGGGCCAATGTTTTGCTCACTTAATTGAGCTTTTCAAGGGTCTTGTCACTTTTTTTTTTTTATGAAACAACAACAAAAAAAAAAAATACATTCACACTATTAAAAAAATTTTCTAAAACACTTCAATGTGCAGTAATTTTTCATGTACTGTGTCTTTAAATCCCATACCTATGGTTACACACTCCTTAATTCTTTAATATTCTCTCGATTATCATCAATTTCGTACCTAAATACAACCATTTTAATTATTTGCTTGAATTACAAGAACTTTGAGAAGTCAGTCCCTGCACCATGGTGCCACTGTCACAGTCACTGTGCAATACCCATCTCTGTGCCTAATATATTAAATAATATATTGCATCTGGCACTCCATTAGACAACCCCCACCAAAACGTATCACCTTTCGTAACCTAGCCAACCTCGATCTAGCCCAGTTTCAGAGCGATCTCACCATGCTTGACTGGAGCTGCATCTACTCTGCCATCGATGCCCAGGTAGCCCTAGACTACTTCCTTACCCTGTCTGGGTCTCTCCAAGACGTCCATGTGCCCCTTACCACACGTCGTATAAGTGTAACCCATACCAAATGGCTCAAGAGGGACCAACTCACCAAAATAAGGGACAGGGACAAGAGTTGGCAGCGGTACAAGGCCTCAGCTCTATTGTTTCCCCGACAGTACTGCTACTGGCTCTGACAGTCTTGTGCCCAAGCTCCTGAAACTCACCAACCTACTACTGCCTCACCCTTAGCCAAAATCTTTAACCTATCACTTTGCCACAGCTCAGTCCCCAGCATTTGGAAAGTAGCAAAAGTCACTCCCATACTTTAAAAAAGGGATCCCACAAATATTGCCAACTACCGGCCCATAGCCATTCTCTCCGTTCTTAGCAAGATACTTGAAAACTAGTAGCCAATCAAACCATCTCTATGCCGACCTAAAATGGCCCTACCCCAAGGCCCATCAGCTCCAGTCCCTCAGATCTCTCACTGACAGCACTGCGAGATCAGGTCTTCCTCACTTCCTAGTTTATATGCTGGACACCCAAGCCATCTCCTGTGGGCTTCGATCCACTGACTCAAGCGCCTCTCCACATTCCTAGATGCAAAACTGCAATGGGTATGTGGGCTTTCTCGCATGCAGCACCAAAGTATTGGAACTCTCTTTCCCAAGCAATTTGCCTTGCTCCAACCTATGCCTGCTTCAAGAGGATACACACCACCATCTAATTGTGCCTGTTTTCACCCTCTTTAGACTATCCCATCCCCCCACCCCACTAGCTGCCTCATCTCCACCTTCTACTGCATTTGCTCCCATGTCTCTTTTCTACCTGACCTGTCTTCCATCACCCTTTTCATGTCACCCTCCCTCTTCCCTCTCAAGTTCCCTCTCTCCTTACTTTTTCTTCCTGTGTCCTAAACACAGTACTTCACTCCATTGTTCTCTGCCTGGTTCTCCTTTGAACTGTCACTCCACCACCTCCCCCCTTTCTGGGCCTCCAGTTTGGTTTCCCAAGCTGATTGTCTGTTTCTAACTCTCCTCTACTTTGAACTGCACTTTGTACCCCGTCAGCTATCTCTCCTTTCCCTTTGTATCCCAAAAATGGGTGAAACCAGCACTTGCTATTTGTTGTTTACTTTTATATTATTTCTTATTATCTACTGTTGATTTGTATACACTGTACCTTGCTGAAAATTGTATTGGACCTGTACCTGCTATTTTTCCACCTATAGTTGTACTGTACAAACTGTTTTGTTGTCATCTTTAATCCTTGTACCCTCTCAGGTCGTGCCTGAAAATAAGCATTGCTATGCCTACTGCACTTACCTGGTTACCAAAAACATATATATATATATATATATATATATTTTTACACACAGGATTGGCCAGCTGACATGCAACATCTCATTTCCAGTGATGTTCTGTTTCTCACCACTTCCACATCTTGACTGACTGTAACAGTAGGAGATTAAGTGTCTTGCCCAAGGCCACATAGTGGTTTGCCTCTAGTGGGATATGAACCTCTGATCTCCTGGTTCCAAAGCTGGTAATATAACCACTAGACTACACTGCCTCTATTAATACAAAACACAAGCCAGACTCCATTTCTGCCAGTGAATGATAATAGAAGGAATAAAGTACACCCAAGTGAGTGTACATAAAGCTGTAAGGGCATCAAGCGGTTTTGGTGGCATCCATAAACTGTGTGTGTGAAACATGAGTGGTTTCTATTTGTCACCAGAAACCTGGGATGCCACTACAGTCTTATCGGTACACTAAGGGTGTATTTTATTTCTTATTTTGGTGGCTGTCTACCTGTGCCTGCTCTGGTGCCAGTTTACTTTCACTTTTAGCACTGAGGCTTGACCACTCACTGTGTACAGCCTTAGACAGCATATATAAATAGTTTTTTTTTTTTTATTAAAGAAAGATAAAATTGCAACCATTGAAGCGGAGTTCAGTTTCAATGGGTGTCTCTTCTCATATCAATAAAACATCACTAAGTTGCCACATACAAAAGAATACATACGTACCAGTATCTGCATATTTATAAGTACTTAATAACAACTTTGATGTAGGAACTCATCGATACCATGGCTGCAAAAGCCTGGAGTTTACAGGGAAATTTATTGTCCTAAAAACAATTTTAAGGCAGTAAAGGACTGGAAAGATTCTGGGGACATTTTGCACTCAGGTTGTATGTTTGTTACCAGATCCTTGCGATGCCGCTGCAATTGTATTTGTGCACCAGAGTGTATATTTTCTTTGTTAGGAAATTTTTTCAGCTGCCGTCTCTCTACGTCTGTTCCGGTCCAGTTTTGGTGCCTGAAGCTGCAGTGACATAAGAACTCACTATTTACAGCCTCATTATCCGCGAGTTCCTACGTCAGAACTTGCAGATAAATAAGCAATGCACAGCAATTCGCTAATAAGACTAGAAACGCCTGGAGTTTATATGGAAAATTAATGTTAAAATTATAAGCCCTTTTACTGACTACAGTGCAGAAAAATATACAACACAGTACGAGTGACCATTTGAAATGCACATATGGGGTGTGGCTTCAACAGAAACAATGAGGTCACAGAGTATGATTGGGAGCACCAGTCATCAGTGATTCTGACTGGGCAGCTTCTTTGCTTCTCACCTACATCATCACTTAATCATGCAAGGCAGCACAGCTGGTGGTCAAACTGCACATACAGTAATTCTGCCATGGTCATGATAGTGACTACACAGAACCAGTACTTATCTATATAAATGTAAAGTGGAAGAGTTATCTACAGAGGTGTGTGACAACGTGACACGGGGCACGCAGACAGGAATGCCAATCCTGGGGATCAGCAACATGTTTTCTGCCATGGGAATCGAGCTGTCCGAGAAACATTCTAAAGGACAATGCTCATCCAAGACTGCAGAATCCATGTGCAATAAGCTTAACACAGCAGTGCAACAAAATCTGTCCTTCCGAAAAGCTGGTATCAGCTACAATTACTAAAATATTAACATCCCTGTCCAATTTACTTTTCTACTTACCTCCTATGCTGCGCACCATGCATTTTTTTTCTCAATCCTAACCCTTGTCAGAGTTACAATGCTATTTCTAAGCAAAATGTGGCAACCATAAACATTTATAAAACTGTCACATTTTGGTGGAACGAGAACATTTTACTGCCAAATAAAACTGTCAGATGCCTGAAATCTGAGTGAAAAAAGGTGGGGTCAATTTTTTAACAGTTTCGTTGTACCTTTGCTTTAAAGTAAAGTACTATTTACACTAAAGTACTATGGGGTCAGTTGTACTCTTCTAATAAATATGTGCGCAGTTCAGTATAGTGGTATAACTTATATCTGCGTTTTTTTGTACAGGCTGATGATAGAGGAGATTGACCATCAGTCAAAGATGAAGACAGGACAGCAAGGGATAGCGAACACATCATCCAGAGAAGTTATTATATGGAAATCTTAAAAATAGCCATGCAAAAGATGCACAGGGCCAAAGGATGGTAGAATGGATATGTTTGGCTGAGCCAAAAGATCTACAGTGTCAACCAAGCTAAGAATTTGCGGCAGGCACCACTTTGTTTTCAGAAACAGGAGAGTTTGGAGACATGATATTCAGAATGATCACCTCCATGGAAGCTTTTTCTGTACTGTTTCTGAAAAACGTTGTTTTGATTCCTGAACCAAGGTCAAAGTATCCTTTGAAACAGCATGTGTGGCGCACAATTTATGGCATCACCCAGGACATCTACACACATATGAAGATACTTTTAATTTGCTAAACTTTAAGAAATATACTGTGCTTTTTATTCCATATTTTCAATTATTTTCACTGTTTTGTTAAATGCCTTGCAGGCATTACGGATGAGGATTTATTTTCCAAGGAAGGCAATCCAGGAGACATTGCTGCCTTGAATACAGCAGTGGTTACCCACCAGGTATTGTTTATTTCAAGGTAGAGTAATGAATAAAACATCCCTAGTGCAGCAAGCATGTGATAGGGTAGCACAACAGGGCACCTTAGGTGGGTTTTTCAGGTCACTCACAGACAGGACAAACAACAGTTTCAATGTTTCAACACAAAATGACTTATTTACAGGAAAACTGAACAAAATTAGACAGCTTCTCTTCAGCATATACAGAAGAAAAATATACTTACCACAGTTACCTTATTTCTTCCAAGGGAATCTTACTGTATTCTGACATATGCGGTATTGTACTGCCCAGGAGTCGAAATGGTTAACCGAACCTATGCTAATGATGTAACGATAGGCTCGAGCTCGGTCTTCAAACCACTGTCCCTGGTCAACATTCCGCAACCCTCAGATTCTTTCGGAGCAAAAACTAATGACAAGCTGTCTAAGCTATATTAAAAATAATCAACTAACAATTAGCAACCCTCTAACAACTATTCCCCTTTTTCTTTCTCTAGACAACAATGTGAGCTGGTTAAGACAAGTCACCAAACCCAAAAAACAGGAATTGCCCATAGGGTTGAACAACAAAACAGCTGTGTTGCAGTGCCCATAGGTTCTAGCAGGGGAGGAAGGGTAGGAGCTCAAAATACAGTAAGATTCCCTTGGAAGAAACAAGATTGCTGTGGTAAGTAATTTTTTATTCAACTCCCAGGAAATCTTACTGTATTCTGACATACGCAGACTACCCAAGCAGTATCTTTGGCGGAGGGTTGAGAACCTATTAGGAAATAGGCTCTGCAGTAATGCTGCACCAATCCTGGTATCACTTCTTGCCTGAGTATCCAGGCTGTAGTGTTTGGTGAAGGTGCGTACGGTTTTCTAGGTAGCCGCTTTACATATTTCCAACAGAGGAATATCTCTTGCAGCTGCTATATAAGCAGCTGTACCCCTTGCAGAGTGGGCCCTGAGGCCTATAGAAGGCTCTTTGCCCACTCTGCTGTAGCAAAATTGGATACAGGCAACAATCCCAGTGGCAATGGTTCTTTCTGAGGCAGGTCTGCCTTTGCCCACCTCCCGGTAGGTCAGGAAAAGCTGCGCCTTATCCTGCCTGTGCCCTTTTGTGTGATTCAAGTAGTAACTCATAGCTCTCTTGGCATCCACACTATGTAACCTTCTCTCTCCAGAGGTGGAATGGTCAGTAAAGAAGACTGGCAATGTCATGGACTGGTTAAGGTGGAAGTCTGATATCACCTTAGGGAGGAATTTCCTATTGGTCCTCAAAACCACCTTGTCCCTGTGGACTGCTATATAGTCTGGCTCTGTGGACAAGGCCTGTAGCTCACTGATCCTTCTGGCTGAGGTAATGGTTACTAGGAACACTGATTTCCATGTCCAGTGTTCCCCATTCATTAAAAGTGAGAGGCGGGCCGCCG
This sequence comes from Neoceratodus forsteri, assembly GCA_016271365.2. Classification (NCBI taxonomy): domain Eukaryota; kingdom Metazoa; phylum Chordata; order Ceratodontiformes; family Ceratodontidae; genus Neoceratodus; species Neoceratodus forsteri. Next base: position 1,064,356,259 of record CM057455.1, on the reverse strand, counting down.
TGCTATTTTAAACGGCCGCCTCTCAATTGTGTGACCTATCTCTTTAAATCCAGTTCGCACAGTGGAGCAGCGTGCTTGCGCATTGAACAAGTCGCGCATGCGCAACTTCGAGGAACGAGGAGAATAAACGGAGTCTGGTGCGAGCTGTGTAAGGTAGGAGGCGGTCAGGGCTCTCAGATCACATGGGGATCGTTCTGGTGGGTCAGATGACCCTCGGAAGAATGGAGGAAGAGCGCCAAATGAAGGATCCAATGAGGAGTCTGATCCAGGAGCGATGTCCCAGATGTCCTATCAGTGAAGCAGCTACACCACTGGGGTAAGTCCCATTTCGGTAGTCTGCTGCCACTTCGGAAGAGTGTTAGTGCATTTGTGTCCTGGACCTTGCAAGTGTAACTTGGATTAAGCGTTTGTTCCGTTTAAATAATTTTACTAGAGACTTTGCAGTTCTTCAAATAACTGTGTCAAGCAGCCAGCTTTAAACTTTATCAGACTTAGTTATTTTAACTGAGTCACTCCAGACTTTTCTGTTTATAACAGCTGCAATAACAAAGGGGTGCTGTGTATGAGGGGGAGAGAGAGATTGTGTTCAACAAATGACCACCATGCAGCTCTGATTTTGTTCTCTGTTGAATTGCTGAATTAAGAAAAAAAAAGTTCTTGCTGAAAAAAAAAATAAAACAAGGTGCACAGTAGAAAGTTGTCCCTGTCCTACCAGTCAGTAGTAAAGAAAAAAAAATATTTGTGTGAGGGAAAAAAATCAGGGCTCCAAACGGTGCCACCAGTGGGTCTGCCAGTCCCTGTCCTACCAGTCTTGTACATTCCTTGCTTCGTCACTGTGAGCAGTCACTTGTTTCTAAGTCAGTAGTAAAGAAAAAAAATATTTGTGTGAGGGAAAAAAATCAGGGCTCCAAACGGTGCCACCAGTGGGTCTGCCAGTCCCTGTCCTACCAGTCTTGTGCATTCCTTGCTTCGTCACTGTGAGCAGTCACTTGTTTCTAAGTCAGTAGTAAAGAAAAAAAAATATTTGTGTGAGGAAAAAAATTCAGGGCTCAACCAGCATTACCAAACTCTCATTCTGTATTGACAATAAACACACGACAACACTTAGGAAAAAAAGCTTTATTGTACACAATGCAGAAACTAACTAACTTTGGTTTCAAATTAACTCAAAAACGGAAACATCCTGATCAAGATGACAATTGTGAGTCGATGACTGGGACAATGCCAGTTGGTCCAGTTGATATCAACGTCATTGTCCAAAAGACTCCCTGCACTTCCTCCTGTAATACAGAAAAAAACACCTCTAAGCATAGAGCAACAGGCTTTTATACTGGTTGGCTTAAATACTGCTGGTTACAGTACAAAGAAAATGATGGCATGTTTTGTGCACTTTGCATAAAACATAAACAGATGCCCAAATCAGGAACAGTTTGGGTACTCAGTGGGTGTAAGACATTCAGAGAAGATGCTATAAAAAGGCATCAGAACAGTTCAGTTCACGTTGTTGCTTCTGAACTGGAAGCTAACTGCAGAATTTCAGCTTCAAAAGGTGGAATAGAGCAGGCAATGCAACAGGCCCTGACCCTGGAACAAGAAGCTTTTGTGGTATCCCTTCGTTGGACGTACTGGCTAATAAAAAATGAGCTGCCTCACACAACAAAATATGGCTCACTGTTGGATCTCGCCAAATCATTGGGATGCAAATACCTAGACAATATACATATTGTTGATGCTGTTAAATATCGTTCTGATCGAACTGTCAGAGAAATGGTTCTCTGTCTGGGTGAGGTGGTCAGGAGATCAGTTCTTACAGATTTGAAGGCTGAAACAACTGATATTGCTGTTATGAAGCAGCTCATTTTGTATGGTATGTACTGCAAAGAAGGGAAACCCAGAGTTTCTTTCCTGGGACTTGAGGAACTAATTGATGGAAAGGCAGACACAATTGTTAAAAAAATGCTGGAGTTCTCTGATAACAATCAAATCTCGGTTGATCACCTTGCAGGGTTAGGCAGTGATGGAGCAGCCGTTATGCTGGGCAGGCAAAACGGGGTGGCTAAAAAGCTGAAAGAAGTCAGCCCAATTCTTGTTGAAAATCACTGTATGGCTCACCGGGAGGCCTTGGCTGTAAAGGCAGCAGCAAATGAAGTGAACGCCATTAAAAAGTTTAATCAAACACTAGATCACTTGTACAGATATTATGAAAACTCTGCTGTTTGCATGGCTGCCCTGAAAGAAATTCAGCAGGCAATGGAGAACCCTGTTTTACAGCCTAAACAGGCAAAAGCAGTTAGGTGGTTGTCCCATGATGCAGCATGTGACACACTAAGGAAGATTTTCCCATCCGTTGTTACGTCCTTGCATAGAGAGGCCTCTGAAAGGCATGATCCCCAAGCTGTGGGCCTAGTAAAAATGGTGGAAAAATACAGGTTACTCACCTGTAACAGGAGTTCTAGGAATGGTACATGTTGTTCATCCACACTTATAGGCAGGTTCCTTGCCGCTTTAAATCTTGCCGGAAGGTCTTCAAGCTGGCTCCTTCCACCCACCCGAGTGGTAAAACTCTCGGCTCGCCCATGACGCCAGATCTGGCCTGCTGGAAGCTCAGGTTGTGCGTCGAGCCGGGAGGTCGAGATGTAGGATGAACAACATATACCATTCCTAGAACTCCTGTTACAGGTGAGTAACCTGTATTTCTAGGGACATGGATATGTTGTTCATCCACACTTACTGGCAGACTCCTAGCAGTTCTCCGGGAGGAGGGAGGCAAGGCGCACACCCCCTACTTAGGGAATAAAGACTGGAGAACCGAGGCCCCAAAACCAGCATCCCGGCGTGACTCAAGGTCGATGTGGTAATGGGTAATAAAGGTGTGTGCTGACTTCCAGGTAGCAGCCCTGCAGATTTCCTGGATAGGAACGTCCCTGGAAGCAGCCACCGATGCAGCAGTATGAGGGGTAGCATGAGCTCTTATCCCTCTGGGAGGCTCCATGCCCGCCAACTTATAGCAGAGATCTAAGCAGGAGGTGACCCACCTGCCTATTGTCCGCTTGGCTGCAGGTCTGCCAGGTGCGGCTTCAGCGTAGGTGACAAACAGCTGGCGAACCTCTCCCCGAATTTCAGCCGTGCGCACCTTATAATAAGCGAGCGCCCTTCTAGGGTCCAAAGTATGGAGCCTGTATTCGGCCTCCGAGGTGTGATTGGGGTAGAACACTGGCAGAGTCAACACCTGGTTAAGGTGAAACTCGACACCACCGGAAGGAATTTCGGTGGGGGCGCAGGACAACCTTGTCCCTGTGGAAGACCAGGTAAGGAGACTCAATGCAGAGCGCCTGGAGTTCTTCCATCCTTCTGGCTGACGTGATAGCCACCAAGAAGGCGGTCTCTCCACGACAGGTGAGAGAGTTCACACCTGTGCATTGGTCTGAATGGCTTGCCCATGAGCTTTGCCAGTACCAGCAGTAAATCCCACGGAGGTGGAGGTTCTCGACTGAGGGGAAATGTGATCAAGGCCTTGAAAAGCGCCAGACCACCTTCTCCTCAGCTACCGACTGTCCCCGCCCGCGCCTGTAAGCAGAGATGGCTGCCAGGTGCACCTTTTACGGTCGTCGACCTAAGCCCTTGACTAGAAAGGGACCATAAATATTCCAAAATGCTTGCCAAGGAACAGGAGGAAGGGTCCAAGCCCTTACCCTGACACCAAATGGAAAACCTCTTCCATTTGAAGGCATAGCATTTCCTGGTCGACTCCTTATGGGACGCCTCAACAACATTGAGGACCTCGTTGGAAAGACCCAAGGCCTGGAACTCTAGCCTCTCAGGAATCAGGCCGTCAGGTGCAGGGAGTGAAGGTCCGGATGGAACACCTTCCCCTGATTGATTGAGAGCAGGTCCGGGCGAGCTGGAAGCTGCCTCGGGAGCCTGGAGCTGAGGCTGAGGAGATCTGGGTACCAGAACTGGCGGGGCCAGTCTGGGGCTATCAGAATCACCTGCGCCTTGTCCCTCCTTGTCTTGAGAAGCACCTTGTGAATCAAGGGAAATGGGGGAAAGGCGTAAAAGAGCCCGGGTCCACAGCCTCGAGAAGGCATCCCCCTGCAGCGAGCCCTGCTGAGGGGGGCGGGCATGAAACAGCCTCAGCTCTCATTCTCCTGGAGGCAAACAGGTCCACCTGAGGTGTGCCCCAGTGGAAGAACAGATCTTGTACTACCCCGGCAGGAGACCACTGTGAGATGCAGCCCCCATCCGCTCAGGGCATCGCCAGGGTGTTGGAGGCTCCTGCCACATGAATGGCTAGAGATCCGCCTCCAGGCTGTGCACGAGTGTGACAATGCGGAGAGCTTCCTTGCATAGAAGCATGGAGCGCGCCCCGCCCCTGGGCGGTCCAGGTAGTATGGTCGTGGTATTGTCCGTCTGACCGGACCATCGGACCCCGGAGAAACGGAGCAAAGGCGGTGAGAGCTCAGGCGGACCGCCGAGCTCCAGCAGGTTGATGTGGCATCGGGACTCCCGTGGGGACCAGAGGCCGCGGCACTGGTGTTCCCCAGATGGGCACCCCAACCCATCAGAGAGGCATCAGTCGATAGAGAGACCGTCGGCTCGGGCGACAAACAGGATGCCCTCCTGCAGATGGGATGGAACGGTCCACCACTGGAGAGCGCTCACATCTCCTGGTCACTATCACTAGCTGGTCCAATGGATCGCAGCATTGTGACCACCGGGTTGGCCAGTCCCCTGAAGGGGTGCATGTGCCAGCATGCCCAATGGACCACGCTGGTACAGCCGCCATGAGACCCAGGAGGCGCAGGAAGTCCCGGGCAGGGCGCGATTGCCCAACCAGAAATGATTGGGCAAAGGAGGTAAGAACCTTGGCCCTGTCCGCCGGAGCCGTGTTTGGGTCAAGAGAGTCGAGCCTGCCCGATGAACAGGATCACCTGCTTCGGCTCGGAGTTCGACTTGGCCTCGTTATGAGAAGGCCGACTTGAGAGCAAACCTGAGGGCCAGATCTCTGGACCGCTCCACCTCCCGTCTGGAGGGGGCTGCTATCAGCCAATCATCCAGGTAAGGGTACACCCGGAACCCTCGGTGCCGCAGGAATGCTGTCACTACTGCCATGCATTTGGTGAAGACCCTGGGAGCTGGAGATAAGCCGAAGGGCATGGCTTGGAACTCGAAGAGGGATCCCTCCGCTCGAAAGCGGAGGCATCTCCAATGTGACGGACGGATAGGGACGTGAAAGAATGTGTCCTGTAGGTCCAGAGAGCAGAACCACACGCCGTGTTCCAGAGATGGTATTATCTGCGCCAGAGTGACCATTCTGAAGGTCCGAGACCTTAGGAACTTGTTCAGGTCGTGTAGGTCGAGAATGGGGCGCCAGCCCCCCGTCCGTTTCGGAACCAGGAAATACCTGGACACGAACCCCGGGTCTAAAGGGGGGGTCCTCTACCTCCGTGATCACCTCCTTTTGGAGGAGGAGAGCGATGTCGGCTCGACGAGCCGCCAGTGAGGCTGCGGACCCCGAGGCCCCCCGAGGTGCGACGGCTCTGAAGGGCGGGGCCTGCTCGAATTCTAGAGGTAGGCCTTTTCCCACCACCTCCAGTACCCACCTGTCCGTGGTAACAGCGGACCAGGCGGAAAGGAAGTGTCTGAGCCGCCCCCCACGGGGGGAACCAGGGGTGATGTGACAGGGATGGGGGCGACACCCCTCAGCCCGGCCACTGGGCAGGCTTGGAGGAGGGACCGCCGAGGGACCTCCTGGCCTTACCTCCCTGCTTCCTGTTGGAGGAAGCCGACGGCTTGGGTATGGGATGCCAAGCTCGAGCCTGCTGGCCCTAACGCTGCTGGGTCAGGCGCGCCGAAGGACAAAAGGGCTTAGACTGTGGCTTGCGGCCTTTGTCCTTCTGAGCGGAAGAGACGAGTCCAAGGTAGCACTGGACTTCTCGATCCTCTGCAGGTGACCTTCCACCCCAGGGCCGAAGAGGTCAGTCCCCAAAAAGGGAACATCCGCCAACTTGTGCTGGGTATCCGAGGTAAAGGTGGATATCCTCAGCCAAGCCCGACGACGCATGGCCACTGCGGCCGCCACAGACCTGGCCCACGAGTCCCCGATGTCTAAAGCAGTCTGGAGCTGCTGTTTGGCCACTGCCCTGCCCTGGTCCCGCACCCGCCTGACCGTAGTCTGCAGATCCGCGGGAAGATGAGGGACAACCTCATCCAGGGAGCCCAACAGGGCGTGAGAAAAATGTGCCATGAGGACGGCCGAACTGGCCTGACGAAGGCTGAGAGAGGACGAAAGAGACTTTCACCCGCATAATCCACTTTGGATTCTTTGTCGGGAGGTTTGTCCACATCCCTGGCGTTCTCGCACGCTGAAAACGCTGTCGGTAACCAACCCTCGGCCGAGGGTGTTCCAAACCGACAGGGAACCGGTAGGGACCGTAGATACTTCCTGGCCATTCTGGCCGGGCGAGGGCAGGAAGCAGGACGCTGCCAAAGTTCCAAGGCCGGACCACTCATGGCTGCCACCGAAAGGCCTCCATCGGAGAATCCTCGTCCAGAATCTCCGTGAGGGATACCTGGCCTGCTTAGAAACGGGTTCGAGCTTCATCCCGGTGGACTCCGAGATGAGTCGAAGCAACCCTAAGAAGGACGAAGGGCTATCGTCCACTGACTGCCCTCCCAAGGACTCAAAGTCCATGCGCTTGGAGAAGAGGGAGGAACCATCATCAGACTCAGAAGAGTCCTCAAAGAGCTGCCTCGGGCCTGAGCCACCCTCTACCTGCCGAGGTTTATCGGGAGTGAGGGTGACAGACAGCCTATGGGGCAAACCCAAGGCCGACCGAGAATTTTTGGTCGGAGCCCCAACTAATGGCTGTGGAGGCGGAGGTTCCATCAGAATCGGTGGGGCAGCTGGAATTGGCCGAACAACCGGCCTGGGAACAGGCTCCTCGGCTACAATGAGGGGTTGTTTCGGCCGCTCCGGTGACAGCCACTTACTGGCCGGGGAAGACGACTGGGTCGGCTTATTCCCGGTCAAAAGGAGCTGTTGCCACATGAGTTCCTCGTACCTCCGACGCAACTTGCGCCAAAGCCTCCCCTCGTCCGAGGAAGAGCGGCGGCGCTAAGACCGCCTATGGCGCGGATCGTTGGACCGCGAGGATGTCCGGAGGACCGAGACTGAGAGTCTCGACCAGGTCGAGGAAGGCGAGGAGAAGTGTCAGAAATCGCACTCCCTCGGCTTGGACGATCCCAATCAAGGCTCCGGAACCGGAGGCACAGACAAGCGCGACCTCTCAACTCCCCACCGGGGAACTGGGAGGGGATTCTCAGCTTCTCCGGTTTAAAACCCGCCTAACGGGTCGAGAAAAATCTCAACCGCTGCTACGGAAGTCTCGGTTCAACTGGCCTGACGGGGACACCGTGAAGCCAGTGGCCGAAGCTGAGGGGTCGCATCAAGTCGACTGTCGACAAGAAGGGAGGGGATCTTTCGCCTCCCAAGAGCGCCGACGGAGAGACTTACTTTTGCTCTTTTGGACCTGGAAAAGGCTCAAGAGTTGGACCTCACCTTTCGCCGAGAGGGTCAGGCAAAGCCCTAAAAGAAGCTATGACGAGGCACCGAGAGAGAGCGGACAAATGCCGCAGCCGAGGTAGAAGCGGCCCGCCGCCTCCTCTTCGAGGGTGATCATCTGCTTGAGCTGATCTGCCGAAAACCGGTCATTGCGACAGCACCGCCACCCAGGCGCCTTTAGATTTCACCGTGGAATTCTTTTCCTGGGCGCCCAGTTGTAATCGGGCAGCATGGTCTTCAAGGACGAGGCCGAAAAAGAAGGCGCAAGTCGCAGCCCGCGGGTCGTGCTCAAGGCCCAGGCAGTAGACGACGTGAGTGCGGATCCGTCCTAGACATCTTCTGGTCAAGGGCACCTCCGAAACTGGGAGTCGATTTGTCCATCGCAGCCATGAGGAGAAGAAGACCAAGTCTTTAGCAAAACTTTTGATTTCGAACTTTCAAGAATTAGGAACTAGTCTTAAACGCAGAGCGTTAAGGAGGGAACCTGAGCTTCCAAGCGGTAAGGAAGATCTGGCGTCATGGGGCGGAGCCGAGAGTTTTACCACCCGGGTGGGTGGGAGGAGCCAGCTTGAAGACCTTCCGGCAAGATTTAAAGCAGCAAGGAACCTGCCAATAAGTGTGGATGAACAACATATCCAAGTCCCTAGAACTGGGAGTTTTTCTCTATTTTATGCATGATGTGTGACATACTTCCACACCTTAGCATCTTATCTAAATGCTTTCAAACATCAGCTCTGAATTTTACTGATATAAAGAGACATTTACATTCCACTTTAGAGATTCTTAGGGCATGCCTACTGGTACCTGGTCAGTACTTCTCCTCTGTTTCGCCTGAACTAGTACTCCTGAATGATAATGGCCTGAACTTGCCATTTAGCGAACCACAGTTAAATCATTTCACAATCTCTGTGCATGACAAGTTTATTAGGGCCCTAATTGCTCAAATTGAGCAAAGGTTTCCAAGCACAGAACTTTTGGATGCGTTCAGTATCTTCGACCCCAGCATGATACAGGAAGTTGATATTGAAGAGTTGGAAGGGTATGGTAGTGATAGCCTTGAGATTATTCTTGGTCAGTATGCTACTGTTGTGATGTAGATGCTTCTGCACTTGAATGGACTTCTGCGTAGTCTCATGTTCACGGAAAAGATGGCCTTTAAGACTATTTCTGATGTGCTGCACGCCTAACTACTAAGTATGTAGACCTGTATCCAAACATATCTACTTTGGCAGAGCTGGCAATGATAATACCCATGTCAACTGCAGATTGTGAGAGGGTTTTCTGCACTGAATCGAATAAAACGCAGGAACAAAATAGATTAATGCCAGTGTGCTAAATGCACTTATGCTTATCTCAATTGAGGGCCCTGATGTTGACAGTTTCCTTATTTGGAAGCTGCAGCTCATTGGGCAGGATCATAAACCGAAGATTAGATCTTTGGCTTGCAGGCACTAGTAAAGAGTTGTAGTATGGCCTCACCAAAATGTTAAGACTCTCACAAACTGTTGCCTGGCCTGCAACTAGAATGCAGAGGTTCTCCAGTATGTTTTATCACACTTTTCTTTTGCTACTGCATACTACAGAGGCCTCCAGATCATCATATTACTCATTTCTTGTTTCTTATGCATATATTGCATCCCGAATGACTCCGCCCACCGGTAGTTCCGCCCCTGGTGACCCCGCCCCTGTGGCTCCTCCCCTTACCACCGCTCTATATTTTCACGCAATGTGGAACACTGATGTCACATACTTAAGCTCAGCTGATAACAGGGGCTCAAATGGTGGCTGCATCAACTGGCCAATACCTAAGGTCCCATGCAGGAGTGGGTTCCCTATGAGGGAGATGCATGTGCAGCAGCTCTTTGAAAAACTTCCTGAATACCTGGTTAGCAGCCAGAGATGCTCCCTTTCCAGCAGAGAGGTAAGCAGTGACAGCTGCCAAGTGCACTTCCAGGGTGGAGGGCCGAAGGCTCAGAGAGTGTAAATGTGCTAGATAGTCAAGGAATACTGGCAGATCGGCCCTGAGGTGATCTGTGTCTCTCTGCCTGCACCAAACAGAAACTCTCTTCCACTTAGAAGAGCAAGTTTTTCTGGTGGAAGGTTTCCTGGACACCCTCAAAACCTCTAACACCCCTTCTGAGAGGTGTAGGTTGGTGTATTCCAGATCCTTAAGAGCCAAGCTTTGAGCTGGAGGAACTGCAAGCTGGGGCACAGGACCCTGCCCTGGGAGGATGTCAGCAGGTTGTGCTTCCTAGGTAGGGAGATTGGTTTGGAGATTGCCAAGGTCAGAAGCACTGAGTACCAAGGCTGCCTGGCCCAGTCTGGAGCAATGAGGATCACAGTTGCTGACTGGACCCTGAGCTTGTTCAGCACCCTGACTAGCAAGGGAAATGGTGGGGAGGCATACAGGAACTTCCCTGTCCAGTCCATCAGGAGTGCATCTAGTGTCGCTGTGCCAACTGCTGGAGGCCTGCAACAGAACAGAGGAAGCTGGTGACTGTCTGGCGCTGCAAAGAGGTCCACCTCTGGAGTGCCCCCACTTGTAGGATCTGTCTGTTTAGTGACCATTTGTGGTGATTCTGGTTGATTCTGCTGAGGGCATCCGTCAGGGCACTGTCCTTTCCTGGCAGGTGGACTGCCGAAAGGGATATCCCCAAGGTGTACGCCAGATTCCATACCTTCCTGGCTTCTGTGCACAGAGGTGAGGACCTTGGGGCCCCTTGCTTCTTGATGTAATACACTGTTGCTGTACTGTTTGTCCTGACCTGAACTGCCTTGCCCTGCAACATGGAGGCGAAGGACTGAATGCCCAGATAAACTGCCCTGAGCTCCAGCAGGTTTTGAGAAAGCTCAGATATGAGCAAAACATGTCGGGTGTTTGGTGACGTGATTCTTTCACGTAGGGGGAGCGGCATCCAGGAAGTGAAGTATTAAATTGTTGACAGCAGCGAGCAGTTTTAAATTGCTTTTTTAACCTCTTTTCTTGAATAAAGGATGATTTGATGGATTATGTACCACAGTCCTGGGGTGAGTTTGTTTAATTGCTGCCTTCATTTCGCTTCAACAAAATAAACGAAGTAAATACAGAGCAAGTAGTTGTTGCGTATAGACTGCCTTAGTTGGTGCTGGGTCTCTGAAGCTGTTTAAGCCTCAATTCTTTCTATTTGTCAAATGTTTGTTCAAGTGTCTTAAATTCAGAATGGGTCGCCACTCCCCTGTTTTCTTTGGAGTGAGGACGTATCTTGAGTAAAGACCCTTTCCCCTTTGAGACAAGGGGACAGGCTCTACTGCCTGATCCTGCATGAGCTTGGCTACTTCCTCTTCCAGCAGAGAGACTTCTGATGGATTGGCAGATCTAAATGGTATTGCTCTCAACTTGGGCAAGAATTTGAAGCCGAGAGCAAGACCCTGGCTCAGTACCTCCAGGACTCACTTGTCTGTGGTGATGGATTTTCAAGCCTGGATGTAGTGAGCCAGCCTGCCCCCTACTGGGAGTAGGGAGATGACACTGACAGGATTCACAGGGAGTCTGTTTTGCTTGGACAGCAGTCTGGGTACTGGGTCCAGCCCTGTTGCTGCCCCTTCTGCCTCTGCCTCTAAAGTACCCCGTCTGGGGCTGACAGGACAGCAAAGCCTGTGTCTGGGAGAAAGGCCTGTAATGAGTTCTACCCCTGCCTCTTCCCTGGAATTTTTGTGGAGTTGCTGCCCTCTCCTTAGCTGCAGCACTCCTGTAAGCAACCTTGTAGTCATCCATTTTTTTCATGTACGTTTCAGTCTGTTCCCCAAAGAGGGAAGTGGGCTCACAAGGAAAGTCAAGAGCTTTGTCTGGGTTTCTTGGGACAAATTTGTTGTTCTCAACCAAGCAAACCTCCTCAGGGACACTGAGGTAGCCATCTGCCTAGCAGCAATGTTGTTGGCATCCACTGCCATGCGAAACTGGGACTTAGAAGCTTCAATGCCCCTTTTAGCTGCCTCTGAAAGATCAGATGCCATAGGGACAGGGCATGCTTTTGCTATTTCCAACACTGTGTTCCACATACTCCTCTGATACATGCAATCCATGTAAGTGGCTTGCCTGAGAACTAGGGAGGCTCCCAGGTATGACTTCTTTGCTATGAAGTCCATCATCCTGGAGTCCTTTTTAGGCGAGTGTGATGTCAGGGGAATGCCTGCCTTATCACAGGCAGCAGCCTGCACCACCCTCTCATGGCTGGGACGTCCAAACAGAAATTCAGCCCCCGATTTGGCCACCCAGTACTTTCTGTCCATCCTCTTGTCCACTGGAGGGATGGACATAGGCGTCTTTAAAATCTTTGTGGCTTGTCTCACTAAAGATTTATGGATGGGCAACAGAAGCCTTTTTGTTGCTGGGACATCCATCATTTCCAAATAATCTTGTTCCTCTTCCTCCTCTGTGGACTCCTGAGTGGAGAGGTCCAAGGTCTGTGCCACCTGTTTTAAATAGGCAAAGTGGGAAGAAAAATCATCTGTTGCCTTTTCTGGGGAATCAGTCCCATGAGGGTCTAGAGAAGCCTCGGGTTCTAAAGGTTCTCCAAAGGCATCCTCATCTTCATCATCCAAATCATCTTCCTCCTCCGGTAAGATGTCAGTTGATCGCTCCAAGGAACAAGGAACTGAAAGGGAACCACAGTCTGGAACAGATAATGTGAACTGGGATGCTGAACCAATACCGCGGTACCGGTTTGCAAAGCTTGCAAGAGGCTAATGGCACTCGCAAACAGCTTCTGCAGTATGAACCACTGGAACAGTCGGTTGCGGTTCCTAGGTTGAATGCTTCTCTTTTCTCTTCTTTTTAGCAGAACTTGCCGGTTCAGCAGTAGTTTCTACAGATCTTTTTCTGGTCAAGGAACCATCACCCTGGTCAGACAGCTGCTCACTCGGTTCAAAAGACTTCTGGAGGCCTTGTCGGTTGCTGGGTCAGCAGCTTTTTTGGTCATTTTTTCCTTCAGTCAATTTAAACACCTATCCAGTGTCCACTGAGGAAAATTCTTACAAATATCACAGTCGGCCTTTAGATGACTGAAACCTAAACACAGGACACAAATTAAATGGGGATCCGCTTTGGCAAACGGTTCCCCGAACTCTGTGCAATGTTGAAAACCCATTGGGTCAGTTCTCTTTTTAGGCAGTGACATAACCACTAACAGTGGACTAAAACAAGTTAATAACCACCACAGAGAAAACTCTACTGTGACTTTTTTTTTTTTAAAAGGTCGGTTTAGCGACCAAAGAAAAAACAAGAATTACCCCAGTTTCTATACAAATAACCCAACCAGACCCTAAACAGGCTTTCTTAAGACTAAATTAAAGATAAAGAAACCTGGTTCCCTCCCAGTTAAAAGAACCGAGAAGAAACAGAGAAAAACTTACCAGAATACAACTAAATCTAGACTAACCTACCTGAAAACCAAGGGTAGTGCTTTTCAAAACGAACAGAAATAAATTTTACTTCAAAAAAATGCAAACACAAAACCTTCAAGAAAGATGAAGGAGGGCTCTCCAAGGTGTCTGTACCAGTCAAGCAGAGTAAAGAATCTGATGGTTGCAGAATGTTGACTAGGGACTGTGGTTTGAAAACCAAGCTCGAGCCTAATATTCCATCATCAGCATAGGTTCAGTTAACCATTTTGGCTCCGGGGCAGTAAAATGGAAGGACAATACTGCACATGTCAGAAAGCCCTTTCTACGCTTTGCAAGCACTGCAGGCTCTATCCTTAAAGAAGCGCCTCTGGACAAACCCTGGCTCAATGGGTTTGGCTCCTTCAGAACCCTTGACAAAACACCCCTGCGGTCCAGAAAAGAACCAAATCATGCAGTCTCAGCAAGGTTCACCGCTGGGCAGGGAGTGAACTGGGAAAGGACAACACCAGAGTAAAGTAAATTAATGTGATCTACAGTACTGAGTACAATGATGATGGTTTCCACGTTTTCCACTTACTGTACTGTAGTTCTGTAGTAACTGTTCTCTTCTCTGTTCTACAGATTACCAGATAAATCTGGCCAAGATTATGTGACACGTCATGAAGTATTACATACAGAGCTTGGCCAAATTGTTCAAGCAGGCCATGACACTAGAAAGCGAAATCCACTTTGCAGATTGTAACAGATATATGGATGGACCGAGTTAAGAAAACAATATCCTTTGGCAACCCGCCTGCCCGGTGAGTAGGGTGACGCGCTCCCACTCAGATGACCTAGGTTTATGAAGTTAGCCAAGCAGCCCAGGGTGGCTGAGGAGGCACTGCTGTATGGTAGCACTCCCAGCCAGGGAGGGAAAGAGACTTGGTTTTGCATTGCTTGCGAACCCTGTGGTGGGCCCGGCAAGGGAGCTTTTGACTCTGCATGGACACGTTACAGGCAGATGAAGTCTCACAAGACACAGCCGAACGTCAGGGAGGTGAGCAGGGAAGGGGAGGAAAACAGGATAAAAATCCTTTGTACCCCAGTCATCATTAATGACAGTGAGCCTGTACCTTCAAACTCTTCCCCATGTGGATTTCCGCTGGCAAGACAGCATTAAGAGTGGTGGTTGGGAAAAATAGTATTAGCTGATGCAGGCAACAGGAGGTGGCCGGGAGGCCAAAAGACTTAATTGAACAAAACAAAAAAAAAAAAAAAAAAGAGAGAGAGAGAAAATGATATCGGCTGTTATTCAGACGAATGGTAGGGCAACAGGAATGTTGTTGCGCTGAATGACATTTGAATAATGTAATGCCTTTTCTGATCTGCAGTTTGCCACTTTTTTTGTGACCATTTATTACTTTGTAGAATGAAGTCTAGAAAACAAAAATGGAGCAGAAATGCTAGTTTATGCTTCTATTATTCTCTCTCTTTTTTTTTTTTTAAATATAAAGGTTTTTTTCTCTCCAGGGCTGACCGTGCAGCTACTCAACCTTGTCCCCAGGTACCATCGACCATCCTTTTACCTCTCTCCGAACTGGGGGAGTCTCCCAGTGGTGGGACCAGGGGAGGAGGACTGTCCTCCCAACCCCAGTGCCTCGCATGCAGCACATAATGAATTCCCCCTTACTGAGGTGGCTGGGTGGGTCACGGTACCTCGAGCAAGGCTTCACTAAGCACTGGTCCCCTATTTTCCACCAGGCTTTTTCTCCCTGCAGCATGAAGCTACAGTGGCACAGAGGACACATGCACATGAAGGCGCGTATGCGTCCCAGTACAGCAGCTCTCTCCACCCTCCCTTACGTCACTCCGTCCTCCCGAGCATTGGTATTATTATTATTATTATTAGTTTTTGTTGACTGGGTAAGTGCACTAGACAAATCCTGCCTATTTTCAGGCACGACCCGAGGGAAGGGGATACAGATGAATGCCAACTGACCTTGAACTAGATTAAGCTGTTGTCGGTATTTTTTTTCTTAGTGAATGAGGGAAATTTGGCCAAGACACCAGGGAAATGCCCCTACTCTTTTCGATAAGTGCCATGGGATCTTTAACATCCACCTGAACTACCACCAATCCAGGCAGATGGGACCTCAGTTTAACGTCTCATCCGAAAGACTCCACCTGGTGGCAACCAAGAGCCAGAAAAGTACACCACCACAGTCCAGGAGAGTACAGCTGCTGGCTTGATGACCAATCGATTCTCTCCCAGTCCCCCCCAAACCCTAGGCAACGCGAACTTGGGTCATCGATGTGATGCAAGGTAAGATGCTTGCAGTGCCTCAGCCCTCTGCTGTCACTGGGACGGCTCCCGTTTCTTTTTTTTTTTTTTTTTAAAAGGTCTTTCAGGATTTAGAGTACTGCAAGAAAACAGACTACAGTTCTACATGAAGATTGCCACTGGGATGAATAACGGGCCATAACTGAAGCAAGGCTATTGTATGCTACTGTACAGAGGCTGTGGAAACAAACTAATAGGCCCTATACGGACTGGGTCCGGACTACTCGAAAGAACTTCTGATTCCTTACACCCCTATGCGTCAACTCCGCTCGGCTGATGAGGGGTTGCTGGAGATTCTGAGGGTTAGATTGAAGGCGTCTGGGGCACAGGCTTTTATGTTCAAGTGTCTCATCCTCTGGAATTTCTACCCGTCAGCTACGGGTGCAGGACTGTGTAGAGTTTTAAGGAGGCAATGAAGACCTTTTTACGGGATAAAGCATTTCCCGATTTTATGCCTATTTTATTGTTTAATTGTATGTGTTGTATTTGTGAAGCACTTTGATATCTGGAAAGGCGCTATACGAAATAAAATTATTATTAATTCTAGTTACTGTGTTAATAAATTAATGAACATATTTAAAGCAAAATGGCGCAGAACCGCAAGTCATTTTCCCATAGCAGCTGTTTTTATTAAATCCAGTCCCGTAACTGTTCAATTTTTAACAAGTTCAGCTGCATGTCTGCCTCCTACCATCAGTTACCCAATATACCCCATGCAGACTAGATTCTCACACTGAACCTACAGTACTGTAAATTATAATTTTGTTAAGGGGTAGAATATTTTTATGCTTCAATTTGACATGAAAAATCTTAGAACGAAACACTAACAAGTTTGTGTTCCATTCTTTTGTACAATTTCCTTAACATAGAAACACAGAATTTGACAGCAGATAAGGACTGCTTGGCCCATCCAGTCTGCCCATTTCCCTACCTGATGGATAAGCTGCAGATTCTAGTTAATCAACAGCTTACTTCCTCCTGCCCCCACTAGAATAGCCTTCTGCCTGTCCCATGCATTTTTGAATTCTCCCACTGTTCCTGACTCCACAACCTCCTCAGGAAGGCTGTTTCATGCATCCACAAATCTCTCTGAGAAAAAATACTTTCTAACATTACCTCTGCGCTGTCCCCCCTCTATCTTCAAATTGTCCCACCTTGTTCTTGCACATCTCTTCTTCTGAAAGATGCTACCCTCTTGTACCTTGTTAATTCCCTTGAGATACTTGAAAGTTTCTATCATGTCCCCCCCCCTCCCTCATTTCCTCAAGGGTATACATATTAAGCTGCTTTAGTCTCTCCTCGTATGTCTTCTGGTGCAGACCCTGCCCCATTTTGGTTGCCCTCCTCTGAACAGCCTCCACTCTGTCTATGTTTTTGCAGAGATCGGGTCTCACTAACTGTCTGTAGAGAGGGATAAAAACTTCCTGCTTTCTACTATTGATGCCTCTCCCTATGCATCCCAGTATCCCCCCAGCCCTCCTTACTGCCTTCTCACATTGCTTGCCCATCTTTAGGTCATCTGATATCATTACTCCTAGGTCTCTTTTGATTTTTGTTGTTGTTATTAACTCACCCCCCACTGTGTGCTGTTTCCCTGGGTTTTTGTTTCCCAGATGCATTACCTTGCACTTCTTTGCACTGAATCCGAGCTGCCACATATTTGACCATTCCTCCAACCTTGCCTAGTCCCTTTTCATTCTTTCCACCCCACCTTGTGTATCAACCCTGTTGCAGATCTTTGCATCATCTGCAAAGAGGCATGCCTTTCCTTCCAGGTGCTCTCCAATGTCACTTATAAAGATATTAAAGAGGACCGGTCCCAGTACCGAACCCTGCAGTACCCTGCTAGTTACCCTCCTTTCTTCACTGTGGACTCCGTTTACTATTACCTTTTGCATCCTGTTGTCCAGCCAGGTTTTTATCCAGGCTTCCACCTTAGGACCCACTCCAAAGCTGGCTAACTTGTATATTAATCTTTTGTACAAGATTATGTCGAATGCCTTGCTAAAATCTAGGCAGGCCTTATCCACATCCCCTTCCTGGTCTACTACTTTGGTCACCCAGTCAAAGAAATCTATTAGGTTCATCTGACATGAGCTTCCTGCTGTGAAACCATGCTGCATTGGGTCCTGTGCCCCACTGGCCTCTAGGTACTCAACAATTCTTTGCTTCAGAAGTGATTCCATCATTTTCCCTACCACTGAACTTAAACTAACCGGTCTGTAGTTTCCTGCCTCTGCCCTGCTCCCACTTTTGTGAAGTGGAATCACATTTGCCCTCCTCCAGTCCTCAGGTACCACTTCATCCTCCCACGATTTGTTAAAGAGAGTAGTCAGTGGTGTTACTAGTTCTACCCTTAGTTCTTTAAGTGTTCTTGGGTGAATCCCATCAGGCCCCATTGCTTTGTCCACCCTCAGTTTCAAGAGCTCTTTCAAAACCCATTCTTCTGTGAATGGACTGGTATCGAACCCCTCCCCCCCCCTTCAGAGTTTCTCCCTTGTTTGGTTTAGGCACCTCCCCCTCCTCATCTGTTGTGAATACTGAGCAGAAATATTCGTTCAGTATCCCTGCTTTTTCACTGTCACCCTCTGCCCATGCCCCCCCCCAATAAGTCTCTGTATCCCTCCCTTTGTCTTTCTTCGCTCCCTAATGTACCTATAAAATGTTTTATCCCCCTTTTAACAGAGTTGGCTATCTTTTC
Organism: Neoceratodus forsteri; assembly: GCA_016271365.2. Classification (NCBI taxonomy): domain Eukaryota; kingdom Metazoa; phylum Chordata; order Ceratodontiformes; family Ceratodontidae; genus Neoceratodus; species Neoceratodus forsteri. The sequence continues at coordinate 1,064,338,292 of CM057455.1, read as the reverse complement.
CTCAGTTTGTGCCTTTGCTATTCTGATTGCCTTCCCTGCCTTCTTCTGTTTTAACTGATAAAGTTCTCTGTCCTGCTCCTTCTGTGTTTCCTTATATTTCCTGAATGCTATCCTTTTCTCCTTAACCATTCCTGCCACCTCTTTTGAGAACCATAGTGTTTTTTTCCTTCGTTTTGTTTTATTGATTTGCTTCACACAAAGGCTTGTTGCCTCTGCGATGGCTGTTTTGATTATTCCTCCACCTCTCCTTCTTGCCCATTTGCTAGTGCTTTTCTAAGGCACTCTCATTTTCCCCAAAGTAAGCCTTCCTAAAGTCCAATACTCTTGTTTCTGTATGGATTGATGCTATGGCTGTGTTTACTGTGAACCACACTGTTTGGTGGTCACTGGTTCCCAGATGGCTACCCACTTTTAAATCTGAGATCCTTTCTCGTTTACCATTTGAGAGTACCAGGTCTAAGACTGCTCCCTCCCGAGTGGGTTCCAACACTAGCTGTCTGAGGCATGCCCCCTGTAGGGCATCAAGAATGACCCTGCTCTTGGATGTGCCTGCAGCAAAGGTACTCCAGTTAACTTCTGGCATATCCAAGTCCCCCATCAACAATATCTCCCCTTTTTCTGCCATTTTAAGGATGCCTTCTGTCATGTCCTTGTCCATTTCCTCCCCCTGATATGGGGGTCTGTACACAACCCCCATGCGGATTGTAGTGCCATTTCCTGTCTCCAGAGCGACCCATAGTGACTCCTCAACATCCTGTTGACTCTCTAGTTCTGTCGCTTTAATCCCTTCCCTTGAGGTGTCAAATAGGTAGTAATACAGCTCACTTAACCATAGCTAAAGAGCACAATGCATACTAAAACAAAACAGTCCATAACTCCAAGTCATTCCTATCTTTAAAGAGTAATCAATAGCACCACCAAGCCAATGAAAAAAACTCTACTTCCTAGTAACTCATACAGAACTGAGCAAACCACTTTTCTTAACATAGAAATCTCCTCGTTATAGTCAGTTTTTGACCCACTACGGAGGAAGCAGTGTCTTTAACAGGTACTATAAATGTATACTGGTCTCAGACTCCCCACGGTCAAAGTCTATTGAAGCCGGCAGCTGTATTCATTCATTCATTCATTTTAAAGGGGCAGAATCATAAGGGATAAAATGGTATACTACTGAACTGCAAAATAAAAAAAAAAACAGGTATCACTACAGTTCTTTGGAACATAGTAACATAGAATCTGATGGCAGATAAGGACCGCTTGGCCCACCTAGTCTGCCCATTTCCCTACCTAACAGATAAGCTGCAGATCCTAGTTAAGCAACAGGCCACTTCCTCCTACCCCCCACTAGAATTGCCTTATGTCTGTCCCATGCATTCTTGAATTCCCCCACTGTTTTTGACTCTACGACCTCCTCAGGAAGGCTGTTCCATGCATCTACAACCCTCTCTGTGAAGAAATACTTCTTCACATTACCTCGGAGCCGTCTCCCCTCTATCTTCTAATTGTGCCCCCTTGTTCTTGCATATCTCTTTTTCTGAAAGATGCTACCCTCTTGGACTTTGCTGATTCCCTTGAGGCATTTTAAAGTTTCTTTCATGTCCCCCCTCTCCTCAAGGCTATACATCTTAAGCTCCTTTCGTCTTTTTTCATATGTCTTCTGGTGCAGACCCTGCACCATTCTGGTTGCCCTCCTCTGGACAGCCTCCACCCTGTCTATGTCTTTGCGGAGATGGGGGTCTCCAGAACTGTACGTGGTATTAGAGATGTGGTCTTACCAACTCTCTGTACAGAGGGCCAACAACTTCCTGTTTTCTACTGGTGATGCCTCTCCCTATGCATCCATTATCCCCCAGCCCTCCTTACTGCCTTCTCACATTGCTGGCCCACCTTTAAGTCATCTGATATCAATTAACTACCGTACGTTTGCATGTATGCAACATAACATTGTAAGCCCATGATTTGGTAGAAGTACAAGTGATACACTAAGTGCAAATTCAAATAAACTTTCACTGTGTCAGACTGCTCTGCAATGCACAGCAGGTACCGTGGTAAATATGCACGTGGTGCGTACCGCTAGTGTACATCAAAACTATATTGACTGCATACGTACAAATGGGTATAATGACTTGATTAACAATGACAAGAACTACATTGCCAGTCGGATGTAACAGAAAAGTAAAGAAGAATAAACAGTAAACTGACTAGAGTACTTCTTGAATCTCTTACCTCCACAGTCAGTGTTTTATTTTTTTCTTCAATAATTCTGCTGCTTTGTAAATAACTGACATTTCCTTCATGTTTCACAGCTATATCCTCTTGAAGCCTTCTGACAGTCTCTTGCAGTTCTCTGACTTGTAACTGTCTATTAGATAACTACAGGGATAAAAATAACCTGACATTTAAAAACAATATGTAAGGTACCTATATACAATATCACAAAAAGTGTTTGAGAGCATAATAATTTTATAACATACATTTTTAGGGTTAGCTAAATTTATATATTTATTTGCTTTTGTTGACCGGGTGGGTACACTAGACATAGGAATGCCTATTTTCAGGTACGACCCGGCAGGATACAAGTGAAGTACAAAACAACAACATCAGTGTGACACAGCACACATAAACAAATACAGTAAAGAGTTAGCCAGGAGAGTAAAGAACATCTCAAACATTAATAAGACTAGATAATACATGGTCAATCACAGTAGGTAGTCAAAAACATGGATAACAAGATCAATTGCAAAGAGATGGGATAAGTGCAACAACAGGTTAAGAGATTTATATAAGTCGTTAGCATGAAATAGTGAGCAGTAGAACGCCAGATAGCAAGTCCTAGATACAACAGTATCTGGTTTGGGGGAGGGGTGGAAGAGAAGAGGGTAGTTTTGGGTGTAAAACAGGTAGGGTGGAAGTAGAAAAGGGGATGCAGAGCAGGGGATGGGTTTATGGTGGCTGGAAACAGGTACAGGAACTTACTGTGAGTAGGTGTTGACGGTGATTATATCCTCAAAATTATGAGAAATAAAATTTACAGTTCAGTAGCAGATACAGAGGGTACAAGTCAAGGTCTAGTGACCATGACAATCTCTTGCAACATATTCTGCTCCCCCTGCCCCCCACACATACACACACACATTCTCCAAGCACCACAGCTTCTACTAAAGTCACTGCTTCTACCTGTGATAATTGTAATAAGTAGCACTAGTAAAAGACTGTGGCAGTGCAGTATATTAAATGTGGGAATACTTCCACTGCCTACAACTGACAGAGATAACATACAGAATAGTATATGGGCAACCACACACGACAAGACTGTATTTCCATCGAGGGGTTGAGATGACATCACAGGGACCTCGAGAGTGAAGCTCGAGAGGTCCCAACGTCATCTCAACCCCGAGATAGATACATAGTCCCTGTCTGTGTATGGCTACCCATATACTATTTTATATAGTATATGGTTCCAAAAACAGCAGGACACAGCGAGCTGACAGCATGTCTCTCCCCACCTGCTCTTCCATCAATACCCGCCTGCTCGCTACAAACACAATGGGCTACCAGCTTGTCTTTCCCACCCGCCCAAGCATCTACCCATCTGTTCACTTCTCTCCGCCCACATTTACAAACCACAATAAGTGGATCACATTTTTAAAAATTTAATATTGCTTACATTAAACAAATCATCTGTTTTTGAAGAGTTGCTGTGCGGCTTTCATCTGCAGCTCCTGACTGCCGCTAATAAACAGTTGCCAGCCCGATCTGTCGAGACGCGTTCGCGCTACTAAAAAGAAATAATTCAGATACAGTATTTCGCTACTGCTCTGATGGTAAGGGCTTGCAGTTGATGGAGGATGGTTGTATTACCCTAACTGGCACACCTCAGAACCAACTCTGGAACTGAACAGCGAAAGGGGACGGTTCAAAGGTCAGAAAAAGTTGTTGTACTAATGATGTAATGTCAGAACGATAGTACAACAATTTTGACCTTTGAACTGCCCTACAAGAAGATTTTTAAAGCCTCTGAATTTTATCCACAATAAGCCTTAACCGTATACTATATAGTTATACTCATGGGACTGTATTGCAATATCACATTCTTATTGCATAGTACTAATTCAACTAATCAGAGGTGAGATTTACTTGTAAATTAAGAACTCTTGAAAACACAAGAGGTTCTCATGTAAAATGCCTAAGAAGTGGAGTCAAATGTGGACTGCTCCACTTTTCAAGAGTTGTTTTTTTAATATTACTTTTTAAATTTTCAGAGATACAGTGTGAGAGTAAACCCTCATTTACGCAAGTGGAAGAATCTCATTTGTTTTTAATTGAAGTTCAGCAAAATGTGGCAGTTACATTCCTCGTAATATCAGGGTTCCCATTCTACGGGGTTTCCTGTAGTTTGCAGGAAAATAGTGGTTTCTACATAGAACGTACTCCCATGTAGTTGCATTACTTATAGGAAAGCAGAGTAAATGGGGTCTATAGGAAATTATAAACTGCAGGAAAATACAGGGTAACCCCCCTCCCCCCAAAGTTACAGAAAAAAAGGGATCTGGGATTCCTGCAGTATAGACATGCCAGGTGATGGAAATGTTAAATACTGAAGGAATATATGGTACCAGCATAAGTATGACACAGAAAACAAGTCGCTGTAAATTATAGTTGCTGTTTAACCAAGGAGACGTCCCCTGCACCCTCTCCCACACAAAGAGTGTATAAAATACAGATAAAATGGGCTAATACCCAATAATCAAATAAAATTCAGCCACAGAAATGTTCACAAGTCAGAATAACGCCACCTGCTCGCTCGGGTGTTGTTTAAATAGTGCGCGACCTGGAAGTAAGTAACCACATCACGTCACCTCCCCACTACCGTGCAGTGCACGGAAAACCTTTGTGTACAATTTAAACAGTGAGACTAAGTTGCTCTGAGCTTGACATCTGTCTACTGACACTTGAAAGTATATATAAAAAAAGAAAATTCCTCCTTTGGTAGTTCCCTAGGTTCGTCCCAGGGACTACAGTTCCCAGTTTACTGCCGGTTTCCCTTGGCTTGTAAGCTGTTGCCAAGGAGGTGTCCCCTGCACACTCTCCCACAAAAAGGATGCATCACTAGCTAATTTGGATACCCATAATGCCTTCCCACTCTGGGGCCATCCCCTGCTCTGGCTGAAGCATCTGAAATGATGTAGGTAGACCTCAAGAGGAACTTACCCACATCAGCCGCAGCATGGAGGGCCATGAGCATCTCCCAGTGCTGGGGACCCTCTGCAGGAGAGGGGGCGCAAGGCAGCTGGCGTAGCCATTTCTCCTAAGAGTCATCTCGCATTTGACCATACAGGCCTGATACTTTGTGAGGCTAAGGCCCAGTGTGGTAAAAGCAAGAATCCCCCCCCCTCCTCCGCCAAGGACCAGTTCTTCCTACGATACATAGATACGGTAGCAGATAAGGGGCTGCCAGCCCATCCAGTCTGCTCATTTATGCTACCTAACGAAGTGGCCAGTGTCCCTATCTGGTCATTGGCTTTACCTTTTTCTGCCCGTCTCTAAGTGAGCTATAACGCACGACCGACCGTGGGTATACCAGGCATTAATGCACGCCCCGGTTGTGCTGTGAGGCATGAGGGCACAGCCCAAGTGACCTCCAACCAACTGGGAAATGTATTAATGCCTGTATACCCACAGTCGGGAGTGAGTTATTGCACTTACAAAATGACATGCATTGCTACCAGCAAGAAAAACTCGTCCTAAACATCCTCCCGCCCTGCAAGTTTCCTCCCCTCCTGCTCATTTCAGTCCGACACAAGGAGCCTGAACAAGTTTATGCCACCACCACCACCACCACAATATTTGCGGATACTGGACTCTGTGACTTTTATCTTAGGGAAGTGGCAGTTCTGCTTCATGATATGTGGGGATGTTTTCCTTACAGCAATAAAGTACATGTGGGAGGCCTCCTTCCCCCAGAGTGGGCGAGTTTTTTGGTCTGGGACAGCGAGAGTGTCAGCGGGGCATATGCCCTCTGTCGCTCTGTGTGCTGTAAGTACCAGAAATAGTCTGCCATTTATGCTTCACTTTTAGTTTCTTATCTGTCATAGATGTGCTGCCAGCTTCCAAGGCTGCTGACTTTCACAAAATATTTTGAGTGCTCACTCGCTGTTGACTCTAATGATTTTACTTGTCCTGTGCTGCTGTGTGTTATAAGCTTTATGTTTATCAGTTTCCGTTTCTTGGCAACTGAATTTTGTAAATTTCAGTTGCTTTGCCCTATCAGACAAATGAAGCACTTTTCACCGTCCAAAAAGGCAAACGAATGGCACCGATTTCTGTTTACAGAACATTCACCCTTGCGTGCCACTGAATCACGATTGGACACAGCATGGCATAACAAGTGACGGTACGCCAGGCATTAGTCAATGGTCATGTGTGGTCTGCCAACCAATGGCAGTGGCGCTATTCAACTATTATCGTCCTGCCATTTTATAATATTCATTTATACCTGTCCCACGCATGTTTGAAGCCTGCCACCGTATGGGCGGCCACCACTTCCTGGGGCAGGCTATTCCATGCATCCACCACCCCCTCTGTAAAAACAAACTTCCTGACATTACCCCTTATGCGGCCACCCATCAGTCTCATATCATGCCCTCTTGTTCTGGCACTACTTTTAAACTGGAATATGTTGTCCCCTTCCACCTTGTTCATGCCCTTGAGGTATTTCAACATTTCTATCATGTCACCTCTCTCCCTCCTTTGCTCCAGTGTGTGCAAATTGAGGTTTCGGACTCTTTCCTCGTAAGGCTTGTGATGCAGACCCTTCACCATTTTGGTCACCCTCTTCTGCACTGTCTCTATTTTGTCAATGTCTTCATGAATGTGTGGTCTCCAGAACTGGACACAGTACTCAAGGTGAGGCCCCACCAGGGTCCTGTACAATGGAACGATCACCTCCCTCTTTCGGCTTGTGATTCCCCTTCCAATACACCCCAATATCCCAGTGGCCTTCCCCACCACCTTGGCCGTCTACCAAGAGGCCTTCAGGTCATCTGTGATTATGACTCCCAAGTCCCTCTCTTCCTTAGTAACTGCCAACAGCTCTTTCCCCCAACCTGTAGCTTGCTCCAGGGTTCCTGCACCCCATGTGCATGATTTTGCATTTCTTTGCCATTATGCTTGGTCCCCACTCTATGATTGGATATCCACTGTGCACCGCGGACAATATATAATGATTATGACCATGTGCAGGTGGTCTAAATTAGCAAAGTTTCACAACTTGTTGGCTTACCCTTCCCTTGCGGGTAGTAAGCAGGTGTACACACTCATATCATCTCGCCCATACTTTTCACTCCATAGCATCTTGTAAAGTCTGGCTGCTTAGTGGGCTAGGTTGATGCAGTCTCACCTTGCTAAATGGCAGTTTTGAATTGCAGGATTGCGAGAGTGCAGATGTCCGACCATCTGTCAGTTCAACCACTATGGATCAATGTGTGTTTCCCCAAACTTTTTCTTTGGTGCCACTATGTCTAATACCTGCACAGACCTGAGACACGATATCTCTAACTTTCTTACCTCACATGGAGGCAGGAACGATTTCGAACAGGACGCAAATTGCTCCTATAACCTCGTACTGGGACCTCAACCCAGTACTCTGAGGCGAGACGAACAGCCAAAAAGCATGATGCTAAAGGGCTGTTGGTCACGGTTCTCTATGCTGCTCTGGAAGCCTCCAAATTGAGGTTTCACTCCCTCAAACTGCAACTCTCGTCTCTTAAGAAAGAGATGGCATTGCAGGCATCTGAAAATTTGAAAACTGAGCAGCGGCTTGAAGCAGAACTACAGTCACTGTGTAGAAAGAACGAGACTCTTTTGCACTGTTCTGTAAAGAGTAATGATAGCGAGTAATGCATGTTGAGAGAGGAATGTGACGGGTTGAAGCAGGATATGAAACAGGTGTTGCAGATGAATGAGTTGTTGAGTGATACGAATGAGACAGTTCATGAGATGAGAGAGGACCTGAAACAGATAACTAATTAGTTGGATAGGGAACTTGGGGACAACTGCAAATTGAGCACCGCATATAGAGTGTTACAGAAAGAGTTTGTGAAAGGTGTTAAGCAGAGCATTGCAAAAGTTAGTCACAAAGGATGTAGACTTAAGATGGCAAAACTGCGCCATCAGCGAGAAGTGTTGGCTGGTCATGTCAAAGTGATGGGTGGGTTTCGTTACACACCCACTGACATTACATCATCCAGCAATGACGATTCTGGTGACAACTGCCAAGATGGCACCCAGCCACACCCTCACTGTGGCCCAGTGTCCTCCCACCACCCACAAGATGGCGGATCCCCATGCTGTATCAGTGTGACCCTTCATCAGCGAAATGACGACTATCACGTGAGACGCCAAGATGGTAACCCCCATGATGGGGGGCCGGAGGTCGAGGAGCCCCTCCGGTTGCTGCACTGAATAAAGGGGACAGGCAGGAGATTGATCAAATGATCAAGGCCACCCTCACTCGGACGGAGGTGTCGGAGGGTCAAAGGCAGGTCTTCAAATAGCCCCTAGGTACGATGCTGAAGGAAGCTGCTGCCCAGCCATCGCTTGTCCACACTGTGGCCGATGCCAGAGCGGAGGCTGCCCTTCGCGACGCACAAAACCAAAACTCCTTCCCCGATACACATCCGACGATTCAGAATAATCCCCTTCAGCTGGCCCACACTTTACAGCAGATTGCTGACAGCATAGGCCACATGAATCCCAATGACAATCTTAGCTGCAATTTGGAAAAAGTTTGTTCCAAATGTGAGATGCTCTGTCTGCCAACAGACTACCAGGTACAGATCCTTCAGCAGACTGTTGACCCCAGCCTCTGGGAAAAACTCTCAGAGGAAGTTCGCCAAGCCACGGATGCGTCCTTTGACACTGTTGCTGTGGAACTCATCGCCGCACACACCCCAGGAGTGGTTGGCATTATGTTGGCCTACCCCATGAAGCAAACTGCCAAAGAGAGCCTAGCATCATACCACCAAAGGCTATGGATTGCCTACCGTACTGGCAAAGTGCTTTCACAGGAGGATGCAGACACTGACCAAATTGAGTTTAAGACCTTGTTCATTCGGAACATGATTCCAGTCATCTGTGACAAGGTTGAGCCTGTGTTTTTCCCAGAACAAATGTACAGATATTCTCAGGAAGATGGAGTGTGTTTACCAGTTCTACCTCTGAGATCTGAATTTCAGCTCAAAGGCCAAGGTGGCCATGGTACAATCTACCAGTGAGCTCACAACCCATTACACAGTGGGGGGCAAGGCCCAAGACAAAAAGGCCTCACCCTCAGATGAAAAATAGAACTACGGGTCGGGGAGTACAGATGGACCGAATCGAAACAGGAATAGGCAGAATTGGAATAACCCTAATTCCGATCAGAATGACAATTGGGGCAATCAAAATTATCAACAAGGCCCTTCCTACTGTGACACAGTAGAGAAGAACAACCACCTCCGCATTTTTCTTGGGAAAGCCCAATCAGTAGCGGACTCTATTCAAAGAGAGCTGTTGCAGCATTAGCTCTGGCAGCCTAAGCCTCACTAGGCCTAGGAGACACTAGAACCTCTTTGGATCAGGCCACATTAGGCCCCAGTCCTGAGACCTTGTCCACTGCAGCTAGCACCAATAGTCGACCCTCCTTATACCCTGTTGAGGACCTGGAAGAGGCCAGACGAGATCCGGCTGGCCTACATTTCCAGGAACAGCCTGAGGACAGCAGCAGTAGTTCAGACTGACAATTACAGGCCCCAGTCCGTACTGTGAACAAGCTCACCACTGACACAATCGGAAGGCCTTGCACCACGATCAGGGGCCACCAACTGGTTATCTTGCTAGACACAGGTGCAGCTGTGTCTGTATTTCATGATGAGGATCTAGCCAATTCCTCTTGGTCCACTGGATGGAGGACCAGTGCACAAGGAGTGGATGGCACTAACTATCCACCTACCATTTTACTTTACTATCCGTGGTGATGGGCAGCCTCAGTACGAATCACACTTTTGATCTTATGGTATTACGTAATCATCCCAGCATCCTGGGGATTGATTTTTTAGCACTACATGGCTGTGTGGAGGATTTGGTCAACATGCTCTTGATCCAAATCAAGGGACAATACCAAGTGGTCATGATTCTAGATTCCCACGTGGTCACCGCCATCGCGGCCAATGACAAGGAATATGATGTCATAGCTCTATTCCAGACATGTGAGTTTTTCAGAGAACTTTTACCCATTCTGCAGAAGCACATGGATGCTTCTGCACCACACAAGCATGATTGTGGGAGAATGCAGACTGTCATTGAAATCCCAAGCCCAGCACATGACAGGCAAAGGCAATACCCTTTTCCTGCTGAGGCCGTACCATCACTCAGAGAAACCATTCAGTCACTCCTTAGGCAAGGTGTGATCATGCTTTGTGTCTCGACTGCCAACTCAACCATTTGGCCAGTGAAAAAGCCCAATGCATCTTGGAGACTCACTATTGATTACAGGAGATTTAATCAAGTGACTCCTAGCTGCTCCTCTATTGTAGCAACAGCACCAGATGTGCTCAAACTTCTAACACCAGATCACAGGTGGTTCTGCACCCTTGACATCTCCAATGGCTTATGGTCACTGCCCTGTGCTCTGGAAAGTCAATACAAGTTTGCCTTTACCTTTGAGGGTCAACAGTACACTTGGACCTGCCTACCCCAGAGCTTTCACAACAGCCCTTCTCTTTTCCATCTACATATGATGGACACCCTGCAGGGTTTCTCTGCCTCACAATGTCTTCTGCAGTATGCTGATGATTTACTGTTGGCAACTGCCACCACGGAGCGACATCTTGACCTCCTTGACGAACTACTGACTCTCTTACAGAGGGCAGGCCTCAAGTGCAATCCTACAAAAGCACAACTATGCCAGAAGGAAGTCATCTTTCTTGGCCTGTACATCACAGAACAAGGCAGAAGCCTGGCCTGGAAGGAGATCCAAGGCCTACAAGTCTTGCCACTCCCCACCAGTGTGGCAACACTCAGACATTTCCTGGGAATGGTCAACTACTCCTGGGACTTTATTTGTGGGTTTGCACAACAGGCACCCCTCTGTATCAGCTTCTGAAGAAAGATGTCCCGTTGACTTGGGGCCCTATTCACACTAACATTGTGACCCTTCTGAAACAGGCCTTAGCCTCTGGTCCAGCATTAGTTAACCCCAACCCAGTTCTATCTTTCCATCTGGAATCAGCCACTTCAGACATTGCCATGTTTGCAGTGCTTGCTCAAAAAGTGAATGGTACTCTGAGACCCACTGCTCATGCATCCCAAATGTTGTCCCCAGTGGAACAGAAGTACAGCCTTTATAAAAGAAACCTTCTGGCCACCTACTGGGTTGTCAAGCACTTCCTGTACATCATTGGGTACTCAGCTATCATTCTACACACCAACCACACTCCCACAAATGTTCTGCTATCAGACAGAGTGAAGGATGGATTAGTATCCAATAACAGACTGACTCACTGGTCTCTTCTTCTCCAGGACTGTGATATACAGGTTCACACTGCCAAAATGCCCTCAGTTTTAACCCATGGTCTTCTGTACCAAGGAGACCCACACGGTTGCGCACTCCAACCCCCTGATTTGCCTGACCCAGGCCCTTTTCTTTCTGCTACACCGAAAATCCTTGCTGACACATCTTTGTGTTATGTCTTTACTGATGACTCTGCCTCGTATTACCTAGGAGAACAGATAGCTAGATTTGGAGTGCTCATGGTGCACCCAATGGTAACACTGTCCATGTTTCCAAATGTTGCAGTGTTGCATCCTCTCGGTACGCAGAACTGGCAGCCGTGGCCTGTGCTCTCAAACAATTACAACATGGTACAGAAGACACCATCATTTTCACAGACTCCAACTGGGTCTGTTGTTCCCTAACTGAATTCTTACCGTTCTGGGAAAAGAACTCCTTTGCATCTTCTGATGGCACTCCTGTGAAGTACAAAGCACTCTTTGTATACATTCACAACATGACTCAAAAGTTTAAACACAAACTGTTTATCCACAAGGTGAAGGCCCATTCAAAATCTGATCCATACCATTCTTTCAATGATCAAGCAGACACTTTTGTTAAAGAGGGTGCTCGTGGGAGGGGGGCATGGGAGATGGTTCACCCTGAGGCCCTAGCAGCCATACAAATAGCTGCTACGAAGGAGAAACCTGTACCTTTTGAGCCACTGGACTTGTCCACAGCACAAAAGTCTGATCTTCAGATGAAAGATGTGTACAGATTCCTGGACAAGGGAACAGAACAAGAATTGCCTACCCACAGCCCTTACAAGACACAAGCAAACCAACTGCATCTGTCACAAGACAACAAACTGATATGGTTATCAGCCTGACGATTCGAACTACAAGTTGTGAGTAGTTCCTGAAGCCTTGAGATCAGATTTCATTCATCAGGTCCATGACACCCCAACTGGTGAACATCAGGGGGTAGAGAATATTCTTCAGAGGATAAAATCTGTTGGTTGGTGGCCTGGCATCACCAAGGATTTCAAACACTATTTATTTATTTAGTTTTTGTTGACCGGGTAAGTGCACTAGACAAATCCTGCCTATTTTCAGGCATGACCCAGGGGAGTGGGACACAGATAAATGCCAACTGACCTTGAACCAGATTAAGCTGTTGGTGGTATTTTTAGTGAATGAGGGAAATTTGGCCAGGACACCGGGGAAATTTCCCTACTCTTTTTTGATAAGTGCCATGGGATCTTTAATATCCACCTGAACTACCACTAATCCAGGCAGATGGGACCTCAGTTTAATATCTCATCCGAAAGATGGCACCTCAGAAGTGCAGCACCCCTCTCATGCTGCACTACAGTGTCAGTACTGGGATATTAACCCAAATGCCAGATGTGGGAACTGAACCCAGAGCCCTCTGATCTCCCGGCCTTAAAGGCGAGTGTGCTATCTCCTGAGCCACTGAGAACTGCCTGATCTGTGCTCAAAACAATCCGGCCCCAACCAGGCGGAATGTCAAACCACTTCCCCATAGACAATCTGGCCCTTGGCATGTGATACAAATTAACTTTATTGGTCCTATGACCAATACCAGCTGGAACAACAAGTATGCCCTTGTGGTTACTGATCTATTTTCCAAGTGAGTTGAGGCATTCTCCTCTCGGAAATGCACAGCAAAGGCAACTGCAAAAGTGCTGGTAGAACAACTGTTCTCCCTCCAGGCGAGGCCTACCTCTCAAGGTTGACTCTGATCAAGGAACCAGTTTTACAGGTGAGTTGATGCAAGAGACACTTGAGTTTCTTGGTGTACACCACAAGTTCCACATCCCTTACCATCCATAATCCTCAGGCCAGGTAGAACGAGCCAACAGACGGATTAAGCAAATGCTTCCCAAATTCATCAAGGACAATCTCAAGGACTGGGATTTCCTTTTGCCTTTAGTCCTTATGGCAATTAGGGGTACTCCTTCAGCCACCACCCAGTGCACACCTTTGAGGTGATGACTGGTAGAACCAGGAGATTACCTGAATACCTGATAATTGACCTAAACACCCCGCAGACAGGAGTGTCTGTAGACAAATATATTGCAAAATACAGAGATGATATTATCAAAACCCACTTGTATGCTGCACATTGTATGGGCAAGGCCCAACAACAGTCCAAGATTTACGTTGACAAACATGCACAAGAGGTGGACTGGCAAGTCAAAGATCAAGTAATGGTCCTCAGATCTGCTCACCCTACAACATCCCTTCTCAATAAATGGGAAGGACCCTACCTCACTGTTAAACTCAGTCCCGCAGTCTACCAAGTTAGGCTCCTTCAGCAGAAGAAACTTACTGAGAAGTGGTTGTATGCTAACCAGCTTAAGTTGTATAAAGGAGAATAAATACAGGTTACTCACCTGTAACAGGAGTTCTAGGAATGGTATATGTTGTTCATCCACACTTATTGGTAGGTCCCTTGCCGCTTTAAATCTTGCCGGAAGGTCTTCAAGCTGGCTCCTCCCACCCACCCGGGTGGTAAAACTCTCGGCTCCGCCCCATGACGCCAGATCTAGCCCGCTGGAAGCCAGGTTGTGCGTCCAAAGCCGGGAGGCTGGAGAAATATGTGGATGAACAACATATACCATTCCTAGAACTCCTGTTACAGGTGAGTAACCTGTATTTCTAGGGACATGGATATGTTGTTCATCCACACTTATTGGCAGACTCCTAGCAGTTCTCTGTGAGGAGGGAGGCAAGGCGCACACCCCTACTTAGGTAGAAAGACTGGAGAACCAAGGCCCCGACCAGCACCCCGGCGTGACCCAAGGTCAATGTGGAAGGGGAATGGTAAAGCCTGCTTCCGGGCAGAAGCCCTGCGGATATCCTGGACCGGAGTATCCTCGAAAGCAGCCACCGATGCAGTGGAAGGGCGGGTAAAAATGAGCGCGTATCCCTCTGGGAGGCTCCATGCCCGCCCGTCTATAGTGGAGACCTATGCATGGGTGACCCGCCCGCTCGTCGTCCACTGGGCTGCAAATCTACCAGATGCGGCTTCAGCGAAGATGATGAACAGCTGGAGAACCTCTCCCGAACTTTAGCTTTACGCCTCCCTAGGTAGGTGAGCGCTAAACCGTTCCTATGGAACCTGTATACGGCCTCCGAGGTGTAAATGGGGATAAACCCTGCAGAGGCAACACCTCGAAGGAAGACTCGCCACCGCCTGAAGGACTTCGGTGGCGAGGACAACCTAGTCTCTGTGGAAGACCGGATAGGGAGGTTAAAGGAGCGCCTGTAACTCTCCCCACCTTCTGGATGGCAGAGTGGCCCCAAGAAGGTGTTCTTCCACAACAGGTGGGGGAAACTCGCACCTGTGCAAAAGGTTCGGATGGCTTGCTCATGAGCTAAGCCCATACCAGCAAGGATCCCACAGAAACCGGGATACTCTCCCCAAAAGGGGAGGCGTGATCGAGGCCTAGAAGTGCCAGACCACCTTCTCCTCAAGACTATCAACTGCTCCGCCCGCGCCCGGAAGACAGGGTGACCCGCAGAAGCACCTAGAGGGTCGCCGGTCAAGCCCTGGTTTAAGGATGGACCGCAGATGGTCCGAATGCTCTGCCTAGGACGGGAGGGCACGGCCCTATCCCATCATCAAAAAGGGAGAACTTCTCCCAGAGGACGAGTATCTTGGCCGATTTCTTAGCAGGACGCCTCGAAGGTCGAGGATCTTGCCGAAAGACCCTAGGCCTGGCCCCTAGCCGCACAGGGGTCGGCCTACAGGTGCAGGGATTGAAGGTCCAGATGGATAACCTTCCCCTGAAAAGGAAAGACAGGACCGGGTGGACTAGAGGCCGCCTCGGGAGCCTGGGGCTGAGACTGAGGAGAGCTGGATACCAGAACTGGCAATCCAGTCTGGGGCTACCAGCATCACCTGCGCCAAGTCCCTCCTCGCCTTGCCCGTAGGTCAAGGGAAATGTGGGAGAGGCACGGAGGGGCCCGGGGTCCGAGGCCCCGATGGCATCCCCTGCAGCAGACCTTGCTGAGGGGGCGGGCAAAAAAACAGTCTCGGCCTCGTATTCTCCCCGGAGGGAAGAGGGAGAAGATCCTGTGCTACCTCCGGCAGGGGAGACCACTCATGAGGCGCAGCCTATGCCCGGCTTAGGGCAGCAGCCAGGGAATTGGGGCTCCTGCCATCAAATGGCTGGGAACCCTCGACTGCACAACAACCCAATGCGGAGAACCTCCTTGCACCGAGACAAGGGGATCGACCGGACCTGGCGGGGTAGGTAGCACATGGTCGTGGTGTTGTCCTACTTGGACTTAGACCACTAGACCCCGTACAAGCGGAGCGAGCGGTGCAAGCTAAGCGGACCGCCTGTGCTCCAGCGAGGAGGAAGGACATTGGGACTCGTGAGAGGACCAGAGGTGAAGCACTCTGTATTCCCCTAGATGGGCACCCCACCCATCCGAGAAGCATCGGTCGGAGAAGACCGCGCCGAATCAGGGCGAACGAACAGGATGTTCTCCTGCTGAAGTTGGAACAGTCCAAAGGGAGCGTTCTCTTAACTCCTGGACTGTTAGTCACGAATTGGTCCAAAGGACGCAGCGCTCTGACCTCTGGCTGGCCCCTCCCACTAAGGGAAGGCTGCCCTGAGGCCCAGGAGGAGCAGGAGGTCCTGGCAGGACATAATTACCCGGCCAACCCGACCGGGTAAAGGAGGAAGAACCTCAGCCCTGTCCGCCCGGAGCCGAGCTCGGACTCAAGAGTCGAGCTTAGTCCCGAAGAAGCTTCACCGCTAAGGGACGAGTTCCCACTTGGCTCCTGAAACAGGAGACCAGTCTGCCTTCCGAGTGGGTTACATCCGACCTTCAGTGCCGTAGAGACTGCTGAGCAAGAGAAGGGCCTGGCTAGGAACTCGTAAGGAGATCCCCCGCAAAGAAGGGGTGGAGCCTCCCAAGAAACGGACGGAACGAGGAGTAGGTACATCCTGGAGACCCAGGAAACAGCCACACGCCACGTTCTGAGGATGGGATATCTGAAGTAGAGAGACCATCCAGGCGGCAGGGAGAATGGGCGCGAGCCCCCGTCCGTTTGAGGCCAGAAATACCTGGACACGAACCCAGGGTTGAGGGGGGGGTCCACAGCCTTCCTGATCACCTCTAGCTAGAGGGGTTGTGCATGTTTGCACGACCGACAGAGGCAGTGGACCCAAGATCCCTATGGCAACGGCTCAAAAGGGGAAACCGCTCGCAACCTGCACAGGATCTACCCTTAAATACCTCCAGAATGAGGTGCGGAGCCGCCCCCCATGGGAAACCTGGTTGGGACGACGGGCCAGGCAGTGCCCCTTGGGTCTGGCCACTGAGCAGGCTTGAGGGGAAAGGAGCCAAGGGGGCTCTCGGTTTCCTGCCTCCCAGCTTCCTTTTGGAGGAAGACGCTGGACTGGCAACAGGCCGCCCAGCGCATGCCTGCTGGCCCTTATGCTGGGCCGGTTCAGCCCCAGGGCTCAGGTGGCAAAGGGGCTTACGCAAAGGCTGACGGCTGCCCTTGACCCTCCGGGCGAGAGTGACCGAGTCCAGAGTGGCATCGGACTTCTCAGGCCCTTGGATATGTCCCTCCACTCCAGGGCCGAAAAGGTCACTCCCCAAGAAGGGGATGTCCGCCAACTCGTGCTGGGTTTCCAAGGAAAAAGAGGATAACCTCAGCCACGCCCTGCGGCGCATGGCCACTGCGGCCACCACCGATCTGGCACAGGAGTCACCCAGATCCAGAGCCGTCTGGAGCTGTTGTTTTGCCACCGCCCTACCCTGGTCCCGTACCCGCCGGACCGTGGTCCGTAGTTCAGCCAGGAGATGAGGTAGAACCTCATCCAGGGTGCCCAGAAGGGCGTGGGAACAGTGTGCCATAAGAGCCACTGAGCTGGCCTGACGGAGGCCTAGGGAGGACGCAGCGTAAACCTTGCGCCCGACATAGTCCATCCTTTTGGACTCTTTGTCAGGGGGTCTATCCACATCCCCAGCGTTTCCAAGACATTGGAAAATGTCGTCGGTGACTACCCCTTCAGCCAAGGGGTGCTCCGACCGGGCAGAGAACCGACAGGGACAGGGTACCTCCGAGCCACCCTGGCCAAAGGCGCAGGGCAGGAAGTAGGCCGCCGCCATAGCTCCAAGGCTGGGCCCACAATAGCCTCAGCCACTGGGAAGGCCTCCGAGGGAGAACCCCCTCGTTCCAGAATCTCCGTAAGGGGGTAAGGTGCCCGTTTGGAGACAGGCTCGAGCTGCATCCCAGTGAATTCTGGAATGAGCTGAAGCAGACCCCTCCAAGACGATGGGCTGTCATCTACGGAATGTTCCTGGGAAGACCCCTACTAGGAAACATAGCAGAGCCGGCTTCAGGCTCCGAAGGGTCTCCAAAAAGCTGCCGCAGGCCCGAGGCATTGCTCGCCGGGGCGGGCAGGAGTGAGGGGACCGAGTGACCTGAAGAACAGGTCATGGCCTGGCCTGAACCTCCAAAGGCGGAGGGGCAGCGAGGGTCGGACGAGCAACCGCCCCTGGGTGGGCCTCGACTGATTCGAATGGCTGCCGATATGAGCGCGGCTGCTTGCTATCCGAGAATGAATCGGGTTGATTGATACCCGGACAACAATTGCTGTCGCCACATAAGTTCCTCAGAATACAGACGCCAACGGCATTGAAACCGCTCCTCATCCGAGGAGGGGGACGAGGAAGAATGGCAAAGCCACTTAACTCGGTGCCTCGACCGAGAACGCCGAGATCGGCGTGAGCGGCTAGACCAAGAGGTTGACCGAGACCCAAATCCTCAGGGGAACCGAGGACGGGCCTGGGAAGGAGCGGGACGCACCCACTCCTCCCTCGGCTTGGAAGAAAGGACCGAGGGCTGTCGACCCGAAGGGACGGACAGAGCCTCAGCCTCCGCCAGAGGCGGAGGGATGGCGGCACCAGAAGACCCCCCAAAAGACGGGTCGAGAGACTCCACAATGTCGACGGGGGACCTGGCCGGCTGACCTGACGGGGACACCGTGAGGCCAGTGGCCGAAGCCGCATCCTCGACCGAAGTCGAGCGTCGGCCGATGAGGGAGGGGAAGAGTTCCTGCTCCCGCCGACGAAGAGACCCTGCCTGCGGCCCTTTAGCCTTAGGCCGAGCAGCAGGGCTCCAGGGTCCCTCTCCCTTGGAGGAAAGGGAATGACGAAGCTCTATGAACGAAGCTGCATGAGTTGAATCCAAGGAGAGCGGGATAAGCGCCGCAACTGGGAACCTTCCCCGCAGGATCAAACTGCTGAGAAACAGTCGAAGCGGACACCCGCCGGTCTGAAGGAATCTCCAGAGCAGAAAAAACTACCGGATGTCCGAGCCCCGAACGGGCCGCGCGGTCCTCCAGAGAGCTGATCAAAAGGGCAGAACAGAAATTGCAAGCCTGAGGATCGTGATCCAAGTCCAGGCAAAAAACGCACGTGGAATGCGAGTCTCTCCTGGAGGAACTAACCGTGTGCCTCTCAGGCCGGAAAAGGACTGAGCCATCGCCGTAGAGAAGAAGAAAAGATCGAAGTTTCAGAAAAGAGACTTCCAATGATTTCGAAGACCGAAATTTTCAGGAACCAGTCGAAAACGCCGAGCGCTAAGGAGGAAACCTGAGCTTCCAAGTGGTAAGGAAGATCTGGCGTCATGGGGCGGAGCCGAGAGTTTTACCACCCGGGTGGGTGGGAGGAGCCAGCTTGAAGACCTTCCGGCAAGAATGAAAGCGGCAAGGGACCTGCCAATAAGTGTGGATGAACAACATATCCATGTCCCTAGAATTACTTTTCCTAACCCCACTGGGCAGAATTGTACCTACTGACTTTTTCTTTTTCCTTACAGGTATCCCTGCAAAAAGACTATCTTGCATCTGGTCCTCCTTCTTCTAGAAGCACTCCCCTTTGTCCATGGTGTGGATATGAAAACTATATCCTAACATAATCAATGCCTAAGGCAACTCCTTCCACTTCTTGATCATCCTCTAGGAAGATACATGTACATGATCCCACAAAATAAACCTACCACCATCCCTGAAGGAGTCAGCACAGATGTTCCCAACAAACTGATCACTGTTCAGGAAGGCAAGGACACCTACCTGACTGCTTCAGTTGTGGATCCTGACCAATCATCCCTCCAAATTGAATGGCAAACTGACAGTGATGGACAGGCAATCCAAGTTGCCCACCTCTCCAAAGGCACCTTCCAAGGTTGGCCCAATAATAAAATTGCCCCAAGTGGTACTCTGTCCATCCGCGAAGCTAACCACAGACATTCTGGTTTATATAATCTCACTGCTCTGATTGACCCTGCCTCCTGTGAGAAATTCCCAGAAGACTCTGCAAGAGACTTTTGTGTTCACAATTATATGGCTACAGCAGCTATGTTTTTGTCTGTAGTACCCCCTACAGAACTTACTGAATATACCCCACAGGAACCTGGCCCACTCAGTGGTCTTACTGCCACCTCCCTTCCAGGTACACTTGTTAATGTGCAATTTATGCACGTTTCAGTTATTTTCAGTCTTACTTATTGGAATATGGTTGAGTTTGGTATGTGTCACAATACAAACACCTCTAAGTTTTTCAGTACTATGTTACTAGATAGTCTTGCTGCTTATCAGACATGCACACAAGATCCAGTACCTGGTTTGTACACCATTGAGCACCTAGGTTTATTTAGGCCGAGATCTAATCCTAATACCCAGAAGAATCCCAAATCTTCCTTATCACGCAGGAGGCGTGCCACTGCTGATGTTACTGGTGCCACTGGCACTATATCCGGACTCTTCCATTCACTTTTACTGTGTCTTTACCACGCTTTGATCCAGAGACTGCTATTTTTGATCAAATAGCCTCCATTCATTCCACTGGGCATCTCGACGAGGATATCTATAGAGAACGCATTGATCAACCGCCTCTTCTGGTCTTCCACCCCACCTTAGATGCATGGGTGGCTCCTCATGGAGACTGTTATGCCAAAAAGGGATATCACTACTTGTGTCGCTGTGACATTTTCGACGTCATCGAGCCGGTATGTGGTTATTCACCAGACAGCATTGACTGGTCTTTTACTTTGGATTTGGACATTAATTTCAATTAACTGATAACCCCATGGCACCATCAACAGCATCTACACCAGTGGGCAACATTGGACATCTTCACCAGAATTATGCCAAAGAGGTTCACTGCCTGACTACAAGACTCACAAATCAATCTTTTACCTGCCCAGTTCAACTGCAGAAATGGAGGGTTCCTACTGTTAAAATATCTTATAACTCTGATAGTCAGTACTGCATAGTCACTAACCATAAACTGTTTTCACATGGTCTTAAATCCAAGGCCCAGTGGCACAGAGGGTGAGGCGCTGGACGCCACACCTTGCGCCATGCCGGCAACCCGGGTTTGGGAATGAGCCTGGGTCATCAGGGGTCAGTAAGGGGGGGGAGGGAGAGGACACTGAATGGGCTGCCAGTCGGCAGCTCTTCTCCTTGGGAGGGTGTAAGAGGGCCTCTCTGTGCTTAGCTGCCACCCAGTGAAGGCTGGGAGGCAGTGTCATCTCCAAGAAACTTGGTGCTAGACCACAGGGAGGGTAGGCAGGGCTGGTCTGAAGCTGTGGCACGCATATGCGCCCTCAGACACATGTAAGCTACTTCCAGGTCCTGGGTAAAATTAGGCGAGTAAAACAGGTGGGGGAACGGGGTCGGCACAAGATGAAGCTTCTGGACCGTTCGGGAGATCCGCCAGGACACATAGTGCATCAAGATCCCGAAGCTCTCCAGTCCGTAAGAGGGCAAAGTACAGCAACGATCCACCATGGTGGATAAAGAAAGGTGAATGAATATATATATACTGTATATGTATATGGTATTAAATCCTATAAAGCCAAGTTTCCTAATTTTTGTTTTATTCCTCATCAAACTGCCATAATTGGTCACACTGTGATTACTCCTGTTCCCATCGTGGTACTAGATGTATTGACTGTGACCCTGAATATTTGCTTGCCCTAAGTATCTGCCCATTTTTAATGTCCACATAAACCCTTTGACACTATCTTTGAAAACACTTCTAGATAGAAAGGATACCCATCTCATCTACATTAGCAATAATATCTCCAAAGCTGAAGATGACCTTAACACTCTTATCCATGATGGTGATTTAAATGCTGCACTTTCAAATACCTGGTTAGAATTAACTTTTAAAGGTTTTGTTATTATACAACTGTTTTGGAATATATTTTTGATACTAACACTTTGCTGTCTACGGTACATGCTCAAACAACATTGTGAGCAACTCAAGTTCCTTTACCAGGCTCGTGCGTCGGGTCTGCAAACGGAGATTGTTTCCACTACTTTCCCATAGTGTTGTTGCCTTTTCGGTAAGGCAACATGGGGAGAATGTTATGCTTGGTCCCCACACTAAGACTGGATATCCACTGTGCACAGCGGACAATACATGATATGTTATATGCTATGCAAATATCTAATGATTACTAACATATAAGGCGTTGGCATTTGCTGTACAAATATAAGTAACCAGGGACACTTATGCAACACTGCTTATTGCAAGTACTATACCGAGATGCACTTATGTGCTCTCTGTTATTCTTCCGAGAAGTACTGTATAGCCTACACTGCCATCATGCAGATTTATGCAACACCACCCTATATCCTATATTTTGTAAGAGTCCTTTGTTCTCAGATTTAGCTGACTTTAAGAATACTGTATATCTTTAGATAACACTGTGGAGCCACATAACGTTTAGTCAGTAAGACCTATTTTATGTATCTAGTCTTTAGGTAACTATAGTAAATTATCAGGGGTATATAACCTACTGTATTACACATTCCCACTGAGATCCGAGACCATCAGAGATCATCTTCACTCCTAGGGGTGTTAGAGAAACTTTCGGCTCCCAGAGTCTATTGGTAAGACCTGTTTTAGGGCATCTGATTACTTTTGTCTAATAAACAAGTTTATTACTGAGTGTGCCACTTGTTCATTGTCTCGTTTGCTGATTTACTACCGAAAAAAATCTGTACAAGGCTGAGCAACCTGACATTGTGTTAAACCTTAGTTGCCACACATCTGACCATCTCTCCAACCGTTTCAGCTCCTTTCTCATCCTTCCACCCCCTCCGGGGTATCTAACCTGTTGCAGGTCTTGGCGTCATCCACAAACAAGCAAACCTTTCCCTCCAGCCCATCTGCAGTGTCAGTGATGAAGACACTGAAGAGGACCAGCCCCAGAACTGACCCTTGAATACGCCACTGGTCACCTCCCTTTCCTCTGATTGGGTTCCCTTTACCACTACCCTCTGTTGTCGGTCTTTTAACCAATTTTCAATCCAGTTTACCACCTCGTGTCCGATCCCCAGGCTTCCTAGCTTGTTGACCAGTCTCCTAATTGGGACAGTATCAAAGGCTTTTCTGAAATCTAGGTAGGCAATGTCTACAGCCCCCCGCCCCCGGTCTACTGTCTTTGTCACCCAGTCAAAGAAATCTATTAGATTAGTTTACAGGACCATCCAGCGATGAATCCATGTTGCCTGGGATCCAACATCCCCATGACTTTAGGTGCTCCATTATTCTTTCCTTGAGGAGTGTCTCCATTATCAGTCCTACAACAGAGGTTAGACTAACTGGTCTGTAGTTCCCTGCATCTTCTTTACTACCACTCTCGTGAAGTGGGACAACATTTGCCCTTCTCCAGTGCTCTGGGACCACTCCAGTGTCTAGGAACTCACTTAACAGGGCTGCCAGAGGGGCTACCAGTTCAATTAATTATGGAGTCATTGCTAAAGGAGAGGATAGTGAAGTACCTGGAGGATAGCAGTAAGATTGACCTCAGGCAACATCATGGCTACACAGCAGGATGCTCTTGTCAAACCAATATGACTGACCTTTTTGACTGAGTCACCAGAGCAGTCGGCCAGGGAGGAGCAGTGGACGTTGTGTACCTGGACTTCAGAAAAGCCTTTGACACCGTCTCCCACAGAAGGCTAGCTAACAAATTAGAGCATACAGAAGTAGGTCATAAGATAGTGAACTGGATCATCAACTGGCAGCAAGATAGGATGCAAAGAGTGCTTGTCAATGGATCATTACCAAGGGATGGCAAAGTGACCAGTGGCGTTCCACAGGGTTCTGTACTGGGACCTATCCTCTAACATATTCATCGAGTATATTGCAAACGACTTGAAGGGGAAAGTTTGCCTGTTTGTAGATAACAAAACTCTGCAACAGAGTAGACACACAGGAGGATGCGAAAGGTATGGAAGCAGACCTGAAAAAAACTTGAGGAATAGTCCAGGGACTGGCAGTTGAACTTTAATGCAAAGAAGTGCAAGGTTATGCACATAGGAAAAAGAAACCCAGGGATAAAGTACACACTGGGAGGGCATCAGACCTCGAAGTAGTCCTCACAGATGACTTGAAGGTTGGAAAACAGTGTGAAAAGGCAGCACAGAGGGCGAGTGGCATCCTTGGCTGCATTGGTAGGGAAATTACAAGTAGAATCAGTAAGGTTATCATTCCTTTCTACAGGTCCTTGGTGAGGCCACATTTAGAGTACTGCAGTCAGTTTTGGGGGCCCCACCTCAAAAAAGACCGCCTGGAGATAGTACATAGAAGGGCTACAAAGATGGTGCATGGACTGCATCATGAGATATACAAAGGCAAGACTCGTGGAACTAAAGCTGTACACCCTTCAGCAGAGAAGAAACAGAGGGGACATGATTGAAACTTAAGTATGTTAAGGGAATCAACACAACGCAAGCAGGAAACCTCTTCCAGCAAAACAGGGATGTGCGTACAAGGGGGCACAACTTGTGTCTGGTGGCAGGCAGGTTCAAAAGCTACCTCAGGAAGTACTTCTTTACAGAAAGAGTCATAGACCCTTGGAACAGCCTACCTCAGGAGATGGTGGAATCCAAGACAGTACACGAGTTCAAACTCGCATGGGACAGACATTGCGACACATCAGGGTGCAGTCTAAATAGGGAGGTGGGCAAAAACACGGGCAGACTAGATGGATTATGCAGTCCCCATCTGCCAACATGATTCCTATGTTCTCAGTTCCCCTTAAGACCCTGGGATGTATGCCATCTGGACCCATGGCTTTGTCCACCTTCAGCTTTGCAAGCGCTTCTTCTTCTAGGACCCTCTCCTCTGTGAACAGACTGGTGTTTACCTCCTTTTCCTCTGTTCCTTTAAATTCTAGCAGTGGGCCCTGCCCATGCACTTCCACAATGAAGACTGAACAGAAATATTCATTCAGGATCGCTGCTTTCTCCCTGTCTCCCTCCACTATCTGCCCCTAGGCTCCGCGAAGCTTAGCTACTCCCCCCCTTGCCTTCCTTCTCTCGCTAATGTACGTTAAGAATATCTTGTCTCCCTTTGTAACCAACTGAGCTATTCTTTCCTCAGTTTGTGCTTTAGCGCTTCTCACTGCTTTTTCTGCCTCTCTCAGACACTTCTGGCACATTTCCCTGTCCTCATCTCTTTGTGTTTCCTTATACTTCCTGAAGGTTAGCCTCATAGATACATAGATACATAGACAGTGTCGGCAGATAAGGGCCTATGGCCCACCCAATCTGCCCATTTGAACTTGTAAGTTCAGTTTGTTTTCCTAGAAGTCTGTTTCCCCTTACCCCTGACCTCTAGAATTCCTTTATGTCTATCCCATGCATTCTTAAATCCCGTGATTGTTTCTGCCCCCACCACTTCCTCTGGCAGGGTGTTCCACTTGTCCACCACCCATTCTGTGAAGAAATTCTTTCTCATGTTTCCTCTGAATCGTCCTCCCTCCAACTTCATCCCATGCCCTCTAGTCCTGGAACATCTTTTTCACTTAAAAATAGTGTTTTCCTGCACCCTGTTCCTCCCTGTAAGATACTTGTATGTCTCTATCATATCCCTTCTCTCCCTCCTCTCCTCCAGGGAGTACATGTTCAGTTCCTTCAACCTGTCTTCATAGGACTTGTGATGCAATCCATGCACCATCTTTGTTGCCCTCCTCTGAACCTTCTCTACCCTGTCTATGTCCTTACGTAGGTATGGTCTCCAGAATTGTACACTGTACTCCAGGTGGGGCCTCACTAGTGTCTTGTATGGCAGATTATGACCTCCTTTTCCTGCTGGTGATGCCCTGCCTATACATCCCAGCATCCTATTTGCTTTACCTGCTGCCTTGTCACACTGTTTCCCTACCTTGAGGTCATCAGAGATGATAACCCAAGATCCCTTTCCTGCTTGGTGCATGCTATATCCTCACCCCCCAACTGATATATTGTGCCAGGGTTTTTGTGCCCCATATGCATTATCTTGCACTTCTTTGCATTGAATTTCAACTGCCTGCCCTGACCATTCTTCAAGTTTCTGCAGGTCGCTTCTCATTCTGTCTACACCCTTTGGTGTGTCTACTCTGTTACAGAGCTTTGTGTCATCAGCGAACAGTGAAATTCTGCCTTCTAGATCCTGCGCAATGTCACTGATGAAGATGTTGAATAGGACCGGTCCCAGCACTGATCCCTGTGGTACCCCACTGGTCACTCTTCCCTCTGTGGAGTGACAGCCATTTACCACCACCCTCTGTGTCCTGTCACCCAGCCAGTTACCCACCCACCACACTACTGTCCTGCCCACACCATATTCCCAGTTTGTGTAATAGTCTTCTATGTGCACAGTGTCAAAGGCCTTGCTGAAGTCCAGATAGGCCATGTCCACTGCCCTCCCCGATCCACCTCCCTAGTCACCCAGTCAAAAATTCAACGAGGTTGGTCTGACATGACCTCCCCTGGTGAAACCATGCTGCCTTGGGTCCTGTAGTCCATTGACAACAGATGTTCCACCAATCTCTCCTTCAGTAGTGCTTCCATGATCTTCCCCACTACCGAGGTGAGGCTGACTAGTCTGTAGTTCCCTGCTTCCTCTTGTTCCCACTTTTGTATAAGGGACTACATCTGCTGTCCTCCAGTCTTTGGGTACCTCCTGTTTCCAGTGATCGGCTAAACAGGATAGCCAGAGGTTCAGCCACCACTTCTTAGTTCTTTAAGGACCCTGGGTGCACCCCTGCCTGGCCCCATTGCTTTATCAACTCTTATTACTTCCAGTTCCTTCAGGACCCTTTCTTGTGTAAAGGACTTGTGTCCATTTCTGCACCATTCTCACCTTGTACTCCTTCAGACCCATCACCCCTCTTCCTCAGTAAAGACTGAGCAGAAATACCTGTTCAATATGTCAGCTTTACTGTTGTCATCCTCCATGTGGCTCCTATCCTCCCCTTCAGTCTCACTATCCTCCCTTTGTCTTTCTTTTTTTCACTTATGTACCTGTAAAAGGTTTTGTCCCTTTACCCACTGATTTTGCAATGTGTTCTTCTGTCTGAGCTTTGGCTTCCTTACTGACCTCCCTGCCTTCCTTTGCTTCTCCTGGTACTTCTCCCTATCCCTTCTGCCTGTGTCTTTTTGTACTGCCTGGAATGCAATCTTTCTGGCTTTCACTTTCTTTGATACCTCTTTGGAAAACCATAATGGTCTCCTCTTCCTTTCCTCTTGCTAACCTGCTTAATGCATAATTCTGTTGTTCTTGTAATCCCCATTTTAAATACTGCCCACTGTTCCTCAACCCCTGATTCCTGTCCCATTCCCCTTAATGCCTCTTTCAAGTATCTCCCCATTTTCCCAAAGTCTGCCCCCCTAAAATCCAGGATACGTGTTTTTGTGTGGTTTGGTTCTGCTCTTTCTGTGATTTCAAACCACAATGACTGGTGGTCACTGTTACCCAGGTGCTCCCCCACTGTTACCCTCATCACACTGTCCCTGTTTGTGAGCACAAGGTCCAGTATTGCCTTCTGCCGAGTTGGTTCCATGACCAGTTGCTTGAGGAAGGCACCCTGAAGGCACCCTCTTGGCCCTTACCTTTTCAACCACCCTCCTTGAGAACCAATGTGGTTTTCTTCTCCTTTTTCCCTTGTCTATCGACCTACCACATTGTTTTGTGACCTCCTCTATGGCCTCCTCGATGTGTGCCCATTTCTCTTCAAGGTTCCCCATCCCCCTTTTTTCCAGGGTTTCTCTCAGCTAAAGTCTCATCCTGATAAAGTATGCCCTTCTGAAGTCTAAGACTCTTGCCTTTGTATGGATTGACCTAATCCCTGTGTCCACACAAACACACCATATGGTAGTCACTGTACCCTAGCTGACCTTCCACCTTGAGCTCTGTTATCCTGTCCCCGTTGGTCAGTACCAGATCCAGGATTGCTAGGTCTCTGGTAGGTTCCTGCACCAGTTGCCTAAGGCCAGCTCCCTCAAGGGAGTCAATGACGTCCCGTGTCCTGGCTGAGGCCCCCTGCTAGGATGGACCAGTCTATTTCCGGCATGTTAAAGTCTCCCATCAGCAGTACTTCCCCCTTTGCTGCCATGTCATGCATGTTTTCCAGCAGCAGTTTTTCAATTCCTTCTGGCTGCCTTGGGAGTCTGTAAATGACCCCTGTGCAAATGGCTGTTTCACTGCCTGGCTCAAGGGTGAACCAAACTTCTTCCGTTTCCTCGTGTCTGTTTTGAATTTTGGTTACCCTAATGCTTTCTTTGATGTAGAGGGCAACCCCACCCTCCCCTTTTACCTTCCCTGTCTTTTCTGAACAGGACATAACCAAGTACACTTATGTCCCAGCTGTGGTTCCTGGTGTACCATGTTTCGGTTATGGCCACTATGTCCAGATCAGCCACAGTCATTACAGCCATCAGGTCCAAGACCTTGTTCCCCAGACCGCTGGCATTTACGTACATGACTTTCCATGGAAAGTTGCACTCTCTCGGTCCATCCTTGTGTTTAGCCCCTTGTTTCATCCTACTATTCCTGGCATAGTCTATGTGGTGCTTCCCTTTTATTACCTTTGTTAGTGCTATCATCTGGCCCTGTGTGCAGCCTTTTCTGTCCTGTGGTACTGGTGAATCTGCCCCAACATAACATCCTGATTCTGCTCGACGTGTGCCCTAACCCTGCTCCCGACAGCCCCCCAGTGGCTAGTTTAAATGCTAGCTCAGGAAGCACACAAATGTCTCAGTGAGGACAGACGTTCCCTCTTCCCTCCATGGGAGGATGCAGACTGTCCCTCTTGTATAGGCGTGCATCATCCCAGGCAGTACCCCAGTCCCCAATGTAGCCAAAGCTGTTTTTACCACACCAGTCCTTCAACCACTTGTTGAAGCTACTGATGCATTGGTTTCTTTCCCCCCTCCTTCCCCTGACTGGTAGCCCCTCTGAGAGCTACCTCCCCAAGACACCTAACCAAATCCCTACAATCCTCCTGAACCTTCTCCAAGCTATCCCAGTTTCTGGCTAGGTCGTTTGTCCCCAGATGGACAATGACATCCAGACCCCCCCCCAGCACACAGCCTTAGCGATCCTGTGGATCCGCTCTCCGTCCCTCCGAGCTGTGCCTCCTGGGAGGCACTTTACCTCCCTCTCCATCTTGATGTCCAACCCCAGCACCATACCCCAAACTTTCGAGTCCCCCACCAGGAGAAGCTCCCCCCCCCCCAGTTTTCTCTGGCCCTGTCCCGAGCCCCCCTCCTGGTGGGCCTGCTCATCCTCAGAGGTCTCAACCTTGGGTTCCCTTTCAGGGCTCTCCCTCTCCTTGAGGACATTGTATTTGTTCTCTAGTTGGACAGGGTGGGGGATGTGCCTGAGCTCCACCTTCCTCAACCTCCCTGAGCCCATCACAGTCCATCCAGGCCTCTGTCTTAGCAACCTCCGTGGCACTGCCTGATGGGATGGTGCTTCCTGGGTGGGGGCAAAGGTTTCCAGTACTCCTGCCAGCTGTGCACGGAGCCTGGCAACCTCCTCCCTCAGCCTGAGAGGTGCCTACAAATGGGGCAGCACCGCAGTTCCTAGAATGTTCTTCTGAACACTGCTGCTCTGCACCCACTGCACTGCACCACTCCTTGTGCCATCCTACACCCTTGAACTTGAGGAGAGGGGAACGGAGTCTTTTAGGTGCCTTAGGCCTATTATTGACTGTAGTATCACAGCAGAAGCAGACACAGGTTGGCCCACAAAAAAAGGCTTTCCTGAAGGAACCTGGTACAGCTGGTCTGCCTTTATGGGCATGGCAGGGAAAAGACTGGGTGGTGCCTGGCAGCCAGGGTGACAGCCTCTAGTGCCAAAGGAGGAGAAAGGCCCAGAGGTGGAGAAGCTGGTAGCTCACAAAACCCTACCAAACGTCTCCCTGTGATGTACTGTTAGCATCAACCCCCATCACAGTGTGCCACTGCTTCATCATAGAGATGAAAGAGAGGCTGTAGGAGGGGACCTCAGAGTATGCAATGTGGGGTCCTCACTCCAGGAGCAAATGAGGGAGCCAAAACTGTCAGACCGGCTCCCAACTATATCTTCCTCCTTCCTCCCCTACCTCCTCATGTAAAAGGAGGTCAGACTAAATGCCTGACCTCCTCTACAGGCTCTGAAAGCTTCAAGGAAGGAATCCAGGATGGCGATGTCCTGGAGCAGGGCAGGCGTTGATAAAGGGGGGTGGTTGAGAGGCGCCTGATTCATGCACGTCAGTGATGGCCTGCACCACAGGAAAGCATAGTGATGTCAACAGGGGAGACTGGAGCCTCGGCATCAACAGACCAGCGCCAGTCTGGGGCAGATTTCACTGCCAGCAGACCTTAGGGGCTTGGAGGTCTGAGCTGCAGGCTGAGGGTGACAGCAGCGCTGACGTCGACAGGACCGTTCTGGTCGTGCCACCACAGCCCAGTCCATGAAGAACAGAGGATGGCAATGGTGACATGTGAAGCAGGGCCCCACGCAACGCTGACAGGGGAGCCGGAGTCCCAGCATTGACAGGCTGATGCCGGCCGTAGAAGGTCCAGAGAAAGTCGCTGCAGGAAACCAACCCTGTAAGACATGAGGTCTGAGCTGCAGAACTAACGACATAATTTATAGCACCGACACCGAAAGGCCAACGCCATCTGAGAAAGGTCTGGCAGGGGGCTGTATTAGGCCAGCCACATTGGCTATTGTGTAGATGGGCCCTCGCCAGTTGTAGGAAGGCAGATGACACTACCTGAGCCGTACCTTGTGGGAAAGAAGGTGTTGGATAGCAGAAGTCATCACCCCCAAAGTGGATGATGACACAGCCGCAGTCGGTGCAGAGAGAAACAGCGACCAGCGGAGAGTACTGGGGCAGAAGAATCCCCCACCCAGGGCAAAATAGAGGCCTGAAGTTGTCCAGTGAGCTCCAGAGGTCTTGGGGAGCCTGCGGAAAGAATCGGTGACTTGGTGGGGCTCTCCCACTGGAGCCCACCCAGTCAAGGGGCAACCTGTGGCACAGATGTTTTCCAAGCTGGTTGCCGAAGTCGACAGGAAGCGTGACTGAATATAGTGCCAAAATGGTAGGCCCAACGGTCGTAGATCCCGGGGAAATCAACCGTTCGAGGAAAAGGGAATAGGCATTTTTATGACAACAGTGAAGAAATAAGAAAACAAAAAGCATGTTTAAAAACAAAAATGGATTTTAGAAAAGAAAATTGAAGATTTGGCGGTCGACTAAAGCAGGGATGTCTCCACAGAGTCCAATGCGCAATGGCTGATGGTGGGAAAAGAACTGAGCAGGGTGCGAGGCCGCGTATATATAGGAATGCTGTCATCATCGTGGGTGGCCTCTTGTAGACTGCTAGCTAGGAAAGTTTCCGTGTGGTCCTAGAACCTGATGGCTATAGCTTCAAAGGTGTGGCTTTCTGCAAGAGATATCCTCAAAGATAAAAGTTTTGCTCCTGTACGGCAAGATCTTTATGGACTGTGTCCACATAACAACAGAACCTGAGACAGTCCAGACAGACGGCAAGAGATTTGAAGGAGGAGACTGCCATCAACTGGAAGTCATAAAATGTCATCAAGACCTGGGGAGACTAGATTGTTGCACATCGCTATCTGGTTCCAAAAGTCAGGCAGACAGTAATTTTGGCACTCGGAGTAAGCTGGCTATCACAGAGCCAGTGTTGCACATTGATAAAGTCATGCTGGAGCTGTGTAAATAGATGAGACGTAGAAGGACCACTGGGAAGAAGCACAGTGCCATCCACATATATGTGATGCATGAAGAACCATGAGTGAGTCATTCAAGAAATCGAAAACCAGATAAGTCCAAGGACAGAGCCTTGGGGGAACATCTGATGTGATTAGGAAAAGGGTGAGGTACTCTCCTACTAGGACATCCTGATGCTTGTCCGTAGATAGGAGCTGATCAATCTGATGATAAGGCCAGATAGTCCTCCATTAGCTTTTTAGTAGCAGATGGTTGGCGACAGTGTCAAAGGCCTTGACCAGACTGGCAAAGAAAGTGAAGGCGATTTATCCCTGATCCATTCCCTTCCGATAATATAGTCAAGTCTCAATAGAGAAGCAACCATGAAGTGGAATTTTCCAAAATTAGACTGGCAGGGAAGAAACTACGGCACTTATCACTGCAAACATGAAGTTGGTCCACTCTAGTTCCTGAAGATACTGTTTGACTGAGTCTCCTTAATAAAATAAGCCCAAGTTTGGACTGATCTGTAACTGTGGGCTGGCTTTTTATTTAGAGCGGTGAGTACCAGAGTTTCCCACTGCTCCTATTTGCTTGTTGTTCTCTACGGCATCACACCTCAGAGAGTGACCTTCTGTTGTCTACTCACAGACTGGTAGGGTTTTAGGACAGCTGAGGAGTCTAGGAAAGGGAAGAAATAAAGAAATGAAAATTACATACTTACCTCCCTTCTCACCCCCATAGGGTGCCCTTAGTGACCACCACATGGTCTACTGTATCTGAAAAGTCCACCGGATCAAAGCTCCGCCCAAACTCATCCAGATTAGATCATTCCAGTCCTTGGACATAGCCTCCATCAACGCGGACCTGGCAGCCACGGACTCGTCATCTATCGTTACTGCCAGCTCCATGGACTCAGTTCTAAAGTTCTTCTCAACACGCTTCATGTCAATCTGGGATCACCATGCCCCCTTCAGAAAACTAGGGTCTGAGGTGTTCACCTTCCCTGGATCTCTGCTGAGCTACTTGCCTGTCTGCATGCATGGGATCAGGTTTGGAAGGTTCACAAATCCTCTGGGTCCCCTGCTGATTATCATAGGAATCGAGTGCTTCATAATGCCTGCACCAGGGCTACTAAACTCGCCAAAGCAGAGTATTTCTACACCATCTTCCAAAATAATATTAGTCATCCCTCCAAGTTTTGGAAGGTCATTCACTCACTATTCTCTTCCCCTGTCCCAGTCCTCTGCCCCTGTCCTCAAGATGAGAGACCACCATCTCTGAACCCTCTGCAGTCGCTGCTGAATTTAACAACTACTTTACCTCCTGTGACTCCTTTTCCTCCCCTCTCTCACTCTCCCCCATTCTACTCACCTTACCCTCCCCTTTCTCCTCTTCCTCTGTCACACCAGCTGCTGCTCTCAAAAACCCTTCTTGTCCTAAACCCTCTTAAGGGTGCAAGTCCAGATGGGCTCGACCCCAAGCTCCTTTACCTCTCTGCTTCTGCAATCTGCTCCCCTTTTGCTCTCCTCCTCAACCTTTCTTTCTCCCTTGCCTCTGTTCCCACTTCTTTGAAACAAGCCACTGTCATCCCCCTCCCTGAAGGTGGTGACTCCACTGCCCCGGGTAACTACTGCCCCATTTCCCTGCTACCCACCCTTTCTAAGCTCCAAGAACATATAGTTCACTCACAACTCTCTTCCTTCCTTGACTCTTCCTCCTTCCTCACCCCTTTCCAGTCTGGCTTCTGCAAATCCCACTCCACTACCACCTCCCTCCTCAGGCTGACTGATGCCATTCTGATTGGTATGGACCAGATCCTGTTCGCTTGTGCCATCTTTGTTCACCTGGCCAAAGCCTAGGACACAGTTTCACATCCCGTTCTCCTACATCAGCTTTCAGCGGCTGGTCTCCCACCCCATGCCTTAGACTGATTCCGTTCTTACCTCCAGAAGAGAACACAAGTTGTAAAAATTGGTGACTCCTTATCCCCCTCTTACCTATCCACACTGGTGTCCCCAAAGGATCAGTGCTATGACCTATCCTCCTCTCCATCTTTCTAAATAGCCTCCCCTCTGCAAGTCCATCTCCATCCATTCATATGTATACTGATGATACTGTTATATTTGCCTCTGGCTCCTCCCTCACTGAACTGATGAACCAATTCCAGCTTGATTTCAACAACATCCAGTACTGGTTTCGCTCCAATCAACTTTCTTTAAATGCAAAGAAGATAGTCGCTATGACTTTTGGTACCAGGCAAAAAGTGTCTAGCCTCACAGCCCTCAACACCTTCCATGCTCTGGATGGTTCTCCCATTGATGATGTCACTTCCTTCAAGTACCTTGGGTTATGGCTAGACCATCACCTAGACTTCTCTGTGCATGTGGACTCCTTACACAAAAAGCTGCACCCTAAACTTAGTGCTTTTTATACGAACTGTAGGTGTATCCCTTTGATGGTCCGGAGAGCCACTGTTCAGAGACTGATCCTTCCCCTTTTTGACTACGGTGATGCCATCTATTGCAGTGCTCCACTCCTTCTGCAGGTTTGCTCTGGATTGCCACCACCCCCGACCCACCACGGCCACCTCTACACCTCTCTTTCTCCTCCTTCTCTTGAAGCCAGACAGCTGGCCCATGGCTCCTCCCTTATTGCTGAATACTGGCTGGGCTCCCTCCCATCTTACCTCTCTTCTCTGCTCTACTTCTAGCTCCGCCTATTGCCTCTGTTGCTCAAGTCATCACACTCTAGCTCTCCTGTCTAGAAGATCCTTGGCTGGTGAAGCGGCTTTCTCCTTCTGTTTTCCCAAACGCTGGAATTCTCTCCCACTCCCTATCAGCCCTGCCACCTCCATTCCCTTCTTCTCCAGGCTTCTCTATGCTCACACCACCCCCTCTTGCTCCTGTCCCTGACCCTTCCCTCCTCCCCTCCCTCATTTTCTGATCTTTTTAACCCCCCACCAGCCCTCTGCATCCTCCTCCAATGCTCCTGTTTATCTTTCCTTCGCTTCTTGCCTTTCTCCTATCACCCTGCCTCTTCCCCTTCTGCTTTTCCCTCCTCCTTTCTCCTCCCCTCTACTCGCTCTCCGCCTTTGCTGGGATAGCTCTTTTGGCTACTATGTCCACCCCTACACCTTCCCCCATTCTTAAACATTGCTGTTCCTGTCTGATGATATATCGACCTGTAAATTATGTCTTGTAATTGCTCTGTGCCCACCTTGATGTTTATTTATGGTATATTGTATTCTGCTTGTGTTTTATACTACCCTGTATAATTTATGTACCCTAAATGCAGTTGTTAAAAATTCTTGTACTAAACTGCACACATAGATTCTTCCTTCTGCCCTTTCCCCCAGGACACACCTGGAAGCGAGTTGCTGGCAGCTCAGTATGTCTCTCCTGGTGAAACATTTGAAATAAATAACCATAATTCTTTATCTTCTAAAAATATCTTCACCATTGATTCAGAC
Source organism: Neoceratodus forsteri (assembly GCA_016271365.2). Taxonomy (NCBI): domain Eukaryota; kingdom Metazoa; phylum Chordata; order Ceratodontiformes; family Ceratodontidae; genus Neoceratodus; species Neoceratodus forsteri. Next base: position 1,064,303,229 of record CM057455.1, on the reverse strand, counting down.
AAGTGGGTCCTAGACACATGTGTTAGAGCTCAGCAGGAGCCAGAACTATTCAGAAGGGCTGGCGCCGAGGTAAGCTGCACACATACATGGCACTGTGAGACTGGCTCGTACTACATGGCTTATTTCAGCACCAGCCCTCAACTTCCTCAGTACCTTTTCCAGTGAGATGCATCATAACCTAACAAGTACTTATGCACTTAACCTAAGGGCATAAGACAGCCCTGGTGACCCACATAAAAAGGGTCAACAAACAAGTAAAGTGACTTCACAGCCCAAATCGAGAAGAAGTGATGAAGACCAATTAAACATAATTGAGTGAGCCAGGGGGATGGCTGGTGGGTGTGTTAATCAATGGCGAAGATATTCCCAGAAGATTTAGTTTACTTTTTGTTTACCAAGTAGGTGCGCTAACCATAGAAATTACTGTTTTCAGGCATGACCCAGGAGGCTACAGTGCAGTTACATAAAAACAGACAGTGGGTGTGGACAGGAAATGGATTCAGTACAAAACAGGCTGAAATAACAGGTGTGCAGCACTAACAAAGTACAAATTACAGTCTGAATCAAATAGCCTGCACAGTAAGGAAATAAGACAAACATGGTAATATACAATAGTCTCGCAGCATGCGCATCTCATGGTGCTTGGCGCAGGTTACAGCAGCAATACTAATACAGGGCTATGCGCAGCGTGAAACAAATCAGCAGAACACAATGGACAACTGGCAGAACTGAGAACCTGCCAGGGGAGAAATAAGGTCAGAAGAGAAGCCTGGGGCATGTGGAACAGGACCTGCCAAACAGAGGTGGCAAGGAGGCAGGGGATTAGAGGCACAGCTAGGTTGGGAGTGGAAACAAGGTAGGGCAACACTTAAGAGGGGAGAGATGTAGAGAATAAAGAGGAAGAGAAAATTAAGGTGTGTGGAAAGAGATGGGGTAAGTAGTAAACATATCCCAAGGTATATTGACAGTAGGCATGTAGGGCATAACAGGACGACTAAGTGCTAAGGTGGATTAAAGCAGGAGCACCAACTCGATGATATGAGGTATCAGTGGAGCGCTTCTTTAAAGACGAAGTGAGAGGATGCTAGGTGGACATCAAACAGGAGGGAGTTCGACGGTCGGGGGGGGGCATAGTGGGCAAAAGCATTAGTACCTTTGGTAGTTTTGTATTTTGGCATGCTTAAGAAAGATTTATCAGTAGAGTGCAAACCATAGGTAGAGGATTGAGGAGTGATCAAAAATTACAATGCACACATAATTTTCATATCTTCCAGGAATCAGTCCACTACTGATTCACACTAGTGGGTCACAGTACCAAGCTCAGACAACATCCCTCAGACTAGGGTGGCAGGAGCCAAGGGCTCACTCAGGAAAGAAGTCCATTCAGGATTGTCCTGCCAAAGATGGCATGCTACAACCACAAAAACAAGGAAGTACAGTGCTCACTGTTGTGGGGCAGGGTGCTGGTCAGTGGTTTGCTACTCCAGTTGGGAAACACAAGAACCAAAAGATCAGTACTCCAGAGTTCATGTGCGGAACGTGCAAAAAAACAAATAGAGCATCACTTGATTCAAGTGCTTAAATAATTTAATACTATCCTCTGTTTTTAATTTTTTTTTATTTTCCTCACGAATCATTCATATGTAAATCGTGGTACTGATTTGTGTTCAATGAATATGCTGCTATACTGATGAACTGGTTCAGATTGTGCAGCTCTAATACAGGACACCAGCCCCCCAACCCATTTCGGGACCAGAAAGTGCCTAGACATATAACTTTCACTGGCCGAGGTGTCTGGGACACAGGCTATTTCCCCTTTTGCAAGGAGCTCAGCCATGTCCTCCCAAAGCATGTTCTGTGACACACTAGATTTAAAAGACACATGGAGGTGGTAAGGCAAGAGAGCCTCAAAGTCCAGAGGCAACCATCTGCCCACTGCATCCAACACCCACTTGTCCATTATGACAACAGACCAATGTGGCAAGAAGTGACGTAGCTAATCTCCTAGGGTGACAGCAGACAGAGACAGGGACAGGACGGGTGGAGTGATGACTGCCCCCAACCAGCCACTAGGCAGCTTTTTCAGGGGCACCAGTGGCTGTAGCCAGAAGGGCACCACTACCCAGACCCTCCTTTCTTTGGATGCTTGGGCTTGGGGTGCCAGACCTGGTACTGCACCTGCAGGGTTTGCTACTAAGGAGGCTGCGGCCGAAAGGATCGACACTGGAAAGTCTGTTTCCTAGGCTTCATTTTTATGTCCTTCGGGGACAAAAGCACGGAATCCAAGGTGGCTTTGGACTTCTTAATACAAGTGATATGTCCTTTCACCCAGGGCTAAATAGGTCAGTGCCAAAGAAGGAGATGTTGGCCAGCTTGTGGTGGGTGTCTGCCATGAAGGTGGACAGATGCAGCCAGGCTCTGCAAAGCATAGAGACAGCCACTGCCATGAGACAGACACATGAATCGCCCATGTCCAAGGCCATCTGGAGCTGATGTTTAGCCAGCAATTGACCTTGGAATTGTGATGACCATCGCCGCCAACTGATCAGCCAGGAGGTGGAGGAGGACAGAATCAAAAACTCCCATCTCGTACTGACCAAAACTGGCCATCATCATGGCATAGCTAGCCTGATAGAGACCCAAGGACACCGCAGCATACATCTTTTTAGGGGTGTGGTCAATCCCATGTGACTCCTTGTCTGAAGGCTTATCCATGTCCCCCTGGCGTCTGGCCTTGCAGAACACTGAATCAGATACCAACCCTTCCACAGAGGGGTGGTTCGAGAACCCAGTAGAGACAGCACACTTGCGGACCATAAGGGCAGTGTGTGCCACGTAGGATGCTGCCAAAGCTCTATGGATGGTCCTAAAGTGGTTCAGCATGGGGAAAAGCAACCCCTGGGGAGTCATCCTTTTTCAAAATGTCCATAAAAAGGTACTTAACTCTGTTCTGGACTGGCTCTAGAGGGACTGACATGGATTCCGATATTAAGTTGAGAAACGCACCGAAGGATGCCAGGCCATGCTTGGTGGACAGCTCCTCGACCAATACCTGGTTCAGCAGGGGAGTCCCACAGGAGGCCATGGACTCATGGTCTGAGTCATTGGAGGACTCTCGAAAATGACCCTCAACCATTTCTCACCATGGATGAATGGAGTATCCTCCCCCAGGTGATCTGCATCGACAACCAGTCAAGCACAAGTCAGTGGCCGAACATGCCTCCTTGGTCAGAGCACCCACCTTTAAATGCAGTGGTGACAACCCAACTGAAGAAGTGGACAAGCAGTTGCCGGGAGTACCTGCATAGTGTGGAGCAGTGGGGGCACCACTGGCAGCTGCAAGATGACTCTGGAGGTCCAGGGGTGGAGACCTACCCTGCCCCATAATGGCCCACTTTTGCCAAAGGAGCTCTCTGTAGCACAGGCACAGCTTCTGATGGTGCCTCTCCTCAGCCAAGGACAAGAAGCTTAAGAAGTGTGAACTGCAACATCTCCCGGTCGAGTGTGATTGACAGTGGGAATGCCTCCACCAAGATCTCAACCATGACCTCGCCCGGACTACTGACATTGAGGGAAGCCTTCCACCTGGTTGTGGTATACCACATGCCTGCCTACATTAAGCAGTACAGGAATGGAAGGCTCAACCATTGATGGACACCAACCGAACCATGTCCTCTTAAGTGGGGACTGGGAGTACCAGGGTCTGTGAAATCAATTTCCCAATTGTGCCTAACAACTGGTCAACAGGCTTGAGGAAAATTTCTGTGGCCTGCTCAACGAGAGTCAAAGTCAACTGGCTTGATATGCGGGGGGGGGGGGGCCTGAGGAGTCCTCGACCTGCCCAACATCAAGCAGTCAAGTGGTTTGAGAGACTGGGAAGACCAGCTGATGCTGGCACTATAGTAGGCAGGGCTCTCCCCCAGGATCTGGAGGGCCAAGCACATTTCCCGGAAGCCTCCGATGAATGACCCTCCAATGCTGGCCCCAGCCGGGAACAACGCTAAGACTGAGGAAATGCCCACAGAGGCAGCTGCTGCCTCCACATCAAGGGCTGTAAGCTGCTGGACAGACCTGAGTGCAGCCTTATGGAGGTCCTTCAGATTCTGCTCCGAAGGCCGACCCAGCGACAGCTGGGATTTCCTGTCTCCTGAGGGACTCAGGAAGCGTGCTGAGACAAAGGTCACACTTGGCCATGTCATGCTGCCCACCCAGGCAATAAACGTACATGTCACTCGGGACACTTGAATTACATCATCTTCCGTCACTGCATACAGAATTTGAACCCTGGCTTCCATTGCTCCATCTAAGATATGCGAGGGGAGTTGAAAAAATTGAGTAAAGAATCCAAATAACTCAAAAATCTCTGAAGACAAAGTTCGCCTATGGTGTATTAAATCCCAAGCAGGAGTCGTGAAAGACGTGACCTGTTCTTCCAGTGGAAAGAAAGATTTGATATCACAGGGTAGAGACAGGGAATATACTGGCCGGGTGGTGGGAGGATCTTAGATTAAAAACATCCAGCAAATCATACTGTTTCTGTGAAACTGCCATAGTGTGGATAGCAAACCATATCCAGGGCCAATTTCTTGCAATTTCTTACATTTATGGAATTTTTGATTAAAATTGTATAAAAATATTTAACTTCTCAAGGAAATCTACTCAGATATGCTAACAATTTAGTACACCAACTTGGATTTGACCAAAACAGTATAGTATGAGGTGAGAAGGGGTCAAATGCGATTCTGCTTTCAAGTGATTCCCTTCCCTGCTTTGGTTTCAAAATCCTCTGGTCATGCATATGCAGACTTGGACACTTTTAAAATCTGTGTGAAAGCAGACTGTTAGAGAACGTTTTGCTGACACAGAGAGTGAAACAATAGGTGTGAGAAGAGGTGCAAAGTGCCTCATTCGCCTAAATGAAGCATTGACCACAATGCTTGTTTTTGAATGGTAGGGTAGATTTTCCTTGTATAAATACTTTCACTCTGAAAGGATTTTGATTCAAATGTGTCAGGAGTTTGGATGGCCTTGCTAATTGTAAACTTGAATGTGCTTCTGAGGGGGTTGGTGACAGTGATTCCTTACATGTCAGTCTGCCACAACTGCATACTTACATACATAACCTACAAAAAGCAAGTATTTCTGAAAACATGCTGAACAGGTTAAGTATAGTTAAACATTTACCTTCAAATAGACAAAATAATTGCAGCCCAAGTAAAATCACTGCAAACCGAGTAGAACAAAAAGTACCAGGTATTGAAAACTATTGTATGATGTAATGAAAAGCTACTGGTATGATTTGATACTTTTATCGTGTTGATTTTAAAATGTACTCACAGTGCTGATTAAGAACAGTAGTTATTTTTACAAAACAAACATTTTTCTTACTAGACCTTTATTGGGCACCCTGGTTATCTGTTTATTTTTTTCTTGCACCAAAGCAAGTAGTTTAAACAGGCTTCATTATTTAACATCTAGAAACTGGCAACGTATGTTGTTTTCAGGATGTATTCAGTACAGACTAACTGTAAATTACTGAATAAAATCTACAGTAGTTAGCACAGCATGACTTAGATGTCTTGATTTTTAGATGTGCTACATAATGATTAATTTGCAGTGCATTTCAAAAACACACTTTTCTTCACATAGAAAGCATTTACAAGAGGCAATACATTTATCTAAACAATTTGTGATCAAATGCATGCTGCAGAAAACAATAAAATATTTATTAGGGAGCAGTGGGGATGTATAGTGAACCCCCGCAATTTTCCCGCAATTTTTGCAAAAAAGTCCCTGCATTTTCAGGTAAAATGTTCCGCAATTTTCCAGTGGCCCTGACCATATCCATGCCCCAGAACATATATTTTCTTACCTTACTGCATACAATTTGTTTTCTCCCACAGCTGTGGCTGTATATGATGTTTTAAAACTCTGCAGTTTGTAGAGTTTTCTGTGAAGTGCAACAATTTGCATAGTTCTTGTTACACGAATTTTGCAGTTTACACACCTTGCAAAGTACACTTCACACCCTGCAGTGAATTTTACTGTACGAACTGGAGCACTTTGCAGTGAAAATTTGCCACAAAGTGGCACACTGTGTCAACCAGTTTTGTACAATTTGTGCAACTGCAGCAAACTATGAAGTGTGCACCCTGCAAAAACTATGAAGTATACAGTGTCCAAATTCGCCACAATTCACCTGTGAATTTAAAATTTGCAACACTCCTATTCATTAGTTAGCTTTAGAGCATTGCATTTCACCATTATGGCCTTGTTAGACTTTACACAAGCATTGTCTCTCAAGCGTTGGAGAATAAACAGTATATAGGGGCAGCGATCATGGATCTAACAAAGGCTTTCACTTTCCAGACCTTAGTGCACCACACACACAAGGGGCACTCCCTTATCAAGTAAATACCTGGTGGGGGAGGGATTTAGAATAGTTAGTCTACCGTATACTGCAGGAATCACAGCTGGTACTGGCATGACAATATTCTGGAGACTTATGCAGCAGCACTGCAATCCCACCACCACCTGATTATATGTAAATATATGAAAAAAAAGTCAGTCCCTCTGGAAGCTTTTTACTTTAAAACTTTATTACATTTTATTTCTGAGCATATGGGGTTTTCGTTTTAACCTTTTTTAAATTTCATTTTTGAGTAGGTGGGATATTCAAGGACTATGTCCCCCCATATATTAATATAATATTCTTATTTTGTCTAATTTTATTCACTAGACAGGCTCATGATAGGACATAATTGAGACTTATTTTTTTGTGGGGAGGGCACTTAAGGCCACCACAGTCGACCTTTACCTGTTACTGTTCCTACACTGGCTGCATTAGTCATTCATTCATTTAGTTTTTACTGACAAGGTAAGCACACTAGACAATTAATGCCTATTTTCAGGTATGAGCCAGGAGGTTACAACAGGATAATAAAAACAGATGAATTACAGTACATAAAATAACAACATAAACAAATAGGGAATACAAAGGAGCAAAATCAAGGTACAAAATATTAAATCTGTACGGACAGAGGAGGCAACATAAAAATGTGATGCTTTACTACCACAAGGTTTGAGGCAAAAAGCAAAATGCACACAGCATGAGAAGCACAGCATGACCCAACAGGGGGAAAAAAAACAAAAGGAAATACTTAGGCCCACAGTCATTAGATTAAGGGAAGGGTAAGTCACCCCAAGCTAGTGCGAGCAGAGGAGTCTTTCAAGTAGTTTCATAAAGATCTTTTAAAGAGGTGGTGAGAGGAGACACCCTGAACTGGTAATGGAATGGAGTTGCAGGGCCTAGGAGCACACGAAGCAAAGGTCTGATCTCCCATAGTGGTGCAAGTTCTTGGGACAGCAAGCAGAGACATTAAAGGGTAACCAAGGTTTGTAGTCCTTAGTTTCTCAGCCAGGATTGGAGATGTCAGTTCAGAGTAACTCGACTAAAAACACCCCAGAACAAATGAATGACTGTTAGGAGGGGATAACCATCCAAGTTTTTCTTCCTAAATGACCTCCCCACTGCCTGCGACACCCAACTGATACTCTATGCTGACGATGCAGTGCTCCTGGGAAGCAGCACATCCCTTGCTAATCTGCAAACAGAGCTTCAGGCATTTTTCTCCTCTTCGGAGATCTGGTTCTGCAGCCATAAGCTGCTACTTAATTATAAGAAGACCAAGACCATGCTTATTACCAGTATACACACAAAAAATCAAACAAAACCCCCTCATCATTACAAACTCCTACAATGAGCCACTAGAACAAGTCTGCACGTTCAATTATCTGGGGATCACACTGGATGAACCCTTACATTTGCTCAGCATATCGACTCCCTGGTCAAGACAGTCAACATTAAGATTGGTGTCCTTTACCTGCATGGGAAATAACTATCTCCCAAGGCCCTCCGCCTTGCAGTACACAGCTCCATACTATCACATATCGACTATGAAATAGTGATATATGGGGTGGCAATGGACACTGCATTGAAACGGGTACAGGTGGCACTAAACAAGGCCTATAGGCTAGCCCTAGATTTACAGCATGATACGCACACCTGTACACTGTACGAGCTTACGAATTGGCTATCCCTAAAAAACAGGGTCATTTATCAGACATGCACCCTAGGGAAGAAAGAGCTCATGGGGAAAACACCACCCTGCGTTGGCAATCTGTTAGTGGCAGCAAACATGACACAGGCCACCGGGGGAGGACAAGAGGGGCCTGTCCATCCCCTTCCGTTGTACCTCGCTCGGGCAAAGGGCATTTGCTTACCGTGGCCCCATGTGGATGAATGAATTACCCAAACACCTTCTTGCCACCACCTGTCTAGCCAAATTTAAAACTAACTTCAAACACCACCTAAGTACAATCTCTAAATGTTCTTGCAACTAATCTTGGGTATCCCAATTCTCTGCCAATTTATGACTGACGCAGCACTTGTCTCAACTCACGTCCTCCTGGCTGCTCTTGGACATGACAATGCCCCCACAGCCTACCCTTCACACCCACCTATTGCTATACAAATTTCCCCTGACCATCCCTGCCCTCTATCTGATGACAAGGCTCCTAGGGGCTGCACTATTCTCTGCCTTTATAACTGTGCTCATGCAACTCATCGTTCTAACCTGTAAACCACAATGTCTTTGTGTACATGTCTACACTGGGTGTTGATTTTTATGATTACTACTTTGTACCTTGTCTAATTCACTGACATGGAACTTGTAAAAGAGCTTAGGCTCAAAGGTATCTTCCAAATCAATAAAACTGAATTGAAATTGAAGTTTTTCATCACAGCAGCGGCCACAAAATAAATTAAATGGCTACAATATCCTTGGACTGGTGATTCCAGAGAATAATAGCAAGATTTAGCGGTTTGTTTTGTGCTCCTTCTCTATACCCCTTGGCACTCCATTCTTTAGGCAAGCACATCAGTCCCTGCTACCTGCCAGACTCACCCTCCACTGCTGACCACCATCTCCAGACTCCCCAGGGTCCCCAACGTCCTGTTCCCCCTAATGTGTCACTTACTAAGTGGTGCTTTGCAGCACCCTCCTTGGGAGAACATTTGCATAAACACTCCTTCACACACACACATACACACACACACACACACACAGCCAGTCCCACCCTGCTCCTGTCATCCCAGGCTCGGGGTTTGATCCTGGGTTGCCACCATGCCAAGCAGGTGCACCACCACTCAGTGTCACACAGTCAGCTTCAGCAGATTTTTAATGATCAATTTGAATACTGTATGCATATAAATCTTGTGGCATCCCATTAGCAATAGAATAATACATAGAGAACGGAAAAGTTACTCACCGTAACACTAGATCTTTGAGAGAATCTCCTCCATTGTGCCAGACCTTTAGAACTATAAGCTGTCGGCATCAGGACTATTTGGAAATTTTTGCTACCCAGGAGCCGCCTACGATGACGTGTAACATCAGCTCCTGCATATAATCGTGGATGGACCCACTGCTCTTAAGTTCCCCGCTGGTTATAAGCTCAGAGAGCCTCTTACAGTGAGGAACCACGATCTCCAAACCAGTACCAGGCACAAAAGAAGAGGCATGGGACTGGAATCATAGTATACAGAAGGCAGTCATGGACCCCTCCAAACAAGGCGATAGATAAACCTGCCAGCTTATATTTCACTAGGACGGAAGGAGGGTGGGTACACTGTGGCCCAACAAAGGAGAGTCTCCTGAAGATCTAATATTCTGGTGAGTAACTGGTCTATCTACATCAAGGATACCTCCTCCATTGGGCCACACCTTTGGAACGATTCCCAAGCAGTACCCAAGGTACCCTAGGAGGATGGCAAAGTCTGATATGCTATCAGGACAGAAGCACTTGCAATATTGCAAGACCAAAGCTAAGCACATCCAAGAAAGATGATGTCTAGACTGTAGTGCTTAGTGAAAGTATACACAGTGCTCCATGTGGCAGCACATACCTGCATGTCAGCTATAGAAACATTCTGAAAGCAAGCAACAGAAGTGGCCATACCACGCGTGCAGTAGCCATGGTCAGCACCTGGAAGTTCTACACTGTACTTCCTATACAAAAACACAATATAATTTGCCAACCATTTGGACAGGCACTGTTCAGTCACAGGGGTGCCCTCTTTCCCAGGGGTAAACAAAACAAAAAGATTAGAGGACTTTCTGCAGAGATCAAGACAGAACTGCAGTGTTCTATGTACATCAAGTGTATGGAACAATTCTCCACCCTCATCAGCATGCACTACATAACACACAGGAAACTGTATGGTCTGATTTAATATAAAACCGGAGACCACCTTTGGTAGAAAATAGGGATTGGTCTGCAATGACACCCGGTCATTGTGGAAAATCAAAAAAGGAAGCTCAGGCATCAGAGCCTGAAGCTTGGAAATCCTACAAGCAAAAGTCATGATGATAAAAACAGTGCTTCCAATGAGGAAACACATGTCGTAGATTGCAGTAGGTTCAAATAAAGCCAAAGTCAATTTCTCGAGAATTAAATTCAGGTCCCAAGGCAGAACTGGTATGAACGTCTGGCCCGGTGGCACTGAGGGCTGAGGCGCTGGATGCCTTACCCATGCCATGCCGGCAACCTGGATTCAGAAATGAGCTTGGGTCGTCAGGAAGCTGGCAAAGGGGAAGGGGGAATGGGATTGAGCAGCCATTGGCAGCTCTCCCCTCCCAGGGTGGTTGTCCACCCTCCTCATAGTTCCGCTCCCACTGGGTGGAGGTCCAATGGGCAGCGTAGGTGTGAGGGAGTGCCAGTGATTGCAAAGGGTGGGGAGGAAGGGGCTGAGCCAGTACTTGGCATGCACCTCCACGCTTGTGCGTGTCTGCCAGGGTCCCAGGTGAAAACCGGAGAAAAATACCACAAAAATCTAAATAAAAAAAAGGAACTGGTACAAACTGATAGAAACTTTTAAGTACCTCAGTGGAATCAACAAAGTCCAAGAGGGTAGCATCTTTCAGAAAAAGAGACATGCAAGAACAAGGGGACACAATTTAAAGATAGAGGGGGGGTCTGGGGCAATGTGAGGAATTATTTTTTCACAGAGAGGATAGTGGATGCATGGAACAGCCTTCCTGAGGAGGTTGTGGGGTCTAAAACTGTGGGAGAATTCAAGAATGCATGGGACAGACATAAGGCAATTCCTGTGGGGGGTAGGAAGAAATAGGCTGTTGGTTAACTAGGATCTGTGGCCTATCCTGTAAGTAGGGAAATGGGCAGACTAGGTGGGCCAAGTGGTCCTTATCTGCCGTCAAAGTCTATGTTTCAATGTTTCTAAACTGGGAGATGTATGTGTAGAATACCCTTTAGAAATGTACGGGACACCTCTAGTTGTGCCACTGTGTGCCCATCAGTACAAGCATGGAAGGCTTGAACGACATCCAAGTGCACCTTAATGGGCAAGTACTGGTGACTGGAGTCTAAAAGAGACAGAAGGTAATTCAGTACAGTACTGACAGGACATGTAAATGGGTCCAAAGAACAGGAAGCATACCATATCGAAAAGCACTTCCACTTCAAAGAGTAGGTATATCTAGTAGAAGGTTTTCTAACCATAAACACTTTTGAATGTGGCAGGAGCACACACAATGTCAGAATGCAGCAAGGATGCACAATGTTGGAATGTGGTGGAGATGCATCACGCAATTTTGAAAATGGGTGCTTGCAATTCTGTAATGTGGCAGGGCCAATAAACTTCAGAAACAATGGTGTGTGCTGTTACATTCTGGCAGAGTGCATCTCACTTATATTCCGAAATTGTCAGTCCCTGCCGATTCCGAGATCTCTGTTGCTGTCGCATTCCAAGACTAAATGTCCCCACCATATTTTGAGACTGTGCATCTCTGCCACATTCTGATGTCCCCCCTAATATTCTGAAACTGTGCACTACCTTGACATTCCACAGCTTTAACTAGTGCTGCATTCCAAAACCTCCTCCCACATTCTGAAGTATAGTACCATGCATCTGAACATTCTGGAAACACATGTACTGCACCCAACCCTGTGTCATTTAAGCAATAAGACATGATAGGGTGTGTGTTGTGGTGGGATGGTGGGGTAACGGCACACCCTTGGTGTGTTGTGAGGCACGCGGCATTGCCATGTGCCTTCAACCACCCAAGAAGTGCTGTTATTACAGCAAAACGCACATCCTGGATTGACTTATTGCGATTATAAAATGGTTCCGAGATTTTTTTGGGGGTTGGGGTGGGTTTGAAGAAATGCACCAAAATCAAAAAAACAAACATTTTTTTTAGGTTCATCCACCTCAGCAAAACAATCCCGCCACATCCCAACACTGACATGCCTGCTCAAGTTTAAATATTATGCACAGCAAAATACATGCATTTTTAATTAGCTCTTAAACCTTCTATTTTCCCCAATCCATACCCATTTTACCTATTTCTTCACCTTTCTTTCTTCTTCTTGACATTATTCCCTCCCTTTTCCCTATCTTGTTTATTTTCTGTCTTGCCTACATTCAAGAGATGGAATGTTTACTATGGATGGGACACAAGAATTCAAACCTCTGCTCAGTTCTACTGGCAGAATGTTTTTATCCCCACTGTCACACAACAGAAGGCCTCAGATAGAACCAGGGCTTTTGTTTTATCTGTTGTTGGCTAAACAGCACAGATTTCCTCAATAAGCAGGTGAGGATAGGAGGGGAATTTTTCATGATCAGCAAAGACGCACCAGAAATCAAAACGGTAAGTACTGCAGTACTTCATTTTTATGTTTGCTTGCACGCATGTGCAAGAAACATAGTGCCATCATCCGAGTTTTTCGGAGGTGTGTCAGTATCTTCCAGTTCAGTCAGTGTGTTTGCAGGCGCAGTCGCAGTTCTCCAATCACTGCTGGAGCTGTCTATGCCAGCAGTTGAAAATGCAGTGGCATACAGCTGAAAGAGGGAACTACGCTTCAGTGAGCAGCGATAAGATATCGCCTGCTCATGTGCTTCCCCCTTACACCCTGCCAGCGCATACTGTGTGCTCGCCCCCACACACACACACTGTATAGCGGCGGGGTGCCCAATCCCCTGTCGGCTGTGCTGCCTTCACCACCCCAAACAGGTTCCGGATGCCATGCTGGGTGCCACTCCAGGGTGGCAGACACATCTGTATGGGCGACGGGTGCCCAATCCCCGTCGGCTCCAGACCCCAAACAGCCTTACAGCTGCCACTCTGGGAGCCCATCCCAGTGTGGCACAAGTCTATGGCCGACAGGGGTGCTCCAGCCCCCAAACAGCCTTCTAGCTGCCACTGGGGCCCACCCCAGTGTGGCAAACGCTCCAACGTTATCTTCCTGTTAAAAAAAAAAAAAAACGTAAACAAGAAATTCCTCGGCATTCCACCCGCGCCCACCCTGCGCACCTGCCTCCCACACCCCCCAACCCCATACTTATCTCCAGACTCGCACGACGATCTTCGGTGGACCAGGAACACGTCTGCACTCTTCAAAGCCAACTTAACTGAGGAAATGCTGAAACTGTATAATGGTATAGACAGGGTTTTTTCAACTTTGCTGCATATCTCAGGCTTTGTTTGGAATTTTTGCACCAAATTTTCAACATGGGGTTTTTGGGACCCTGTCTCATGAATTCTCTCACTGTCATGGCGTTAATCGGGCCCGAAGGGTGATTTCACAGTCACTGCACGAAATCACCTTTCGGGACAGAGTAACGAAATGACACTGCCACTGTTAATAAGGTGGGCTCTCAAAAAGCCTATGTTGAAAATTTGGTGGAAAAATTCCTAAAAATGACTGTTTTACGAGCGTGCATTGCGCAGTTCCTACGCATGCGTGTAAGTTTGCGAATTTTCAATATTTTCACTTCAGATTTTCAACACTGCCATTTTATTACACTTCCTTATGAGTAGTACAGCTGTCATTTTTCACATCTTGCCCAAAACATGTTTCCGCCCATGTAGCGCACAGTGGCGCAGTCGGTGTGCGAAATCAATGTATGGGACACATTAAGAAAACTATAGTGACACTGTTCATGAGCAGAGGTCTTAAAATGGCTATGTTGAACATTTGGTGAAAAAATTCCTAAAAATGACTTTTACGAGCATGCGTTGCACAGTTCCTTCGCATGCTCGTACGTTTGCGAATTTTCAATATTTTCACTCCAGATTTTCAACATTGCCATTTTATTGCACTTCCTTATGAACAGTACAGCTGCCATTTTCCACATGTCGCCCAAAATGTGTTTCCGCACATGTAGCGCACAATGGTGCAGCCGGTGTGCGAAAGCAATGTTTGGGACAGATTAAGAAAATCATAGTTACACTGTTCATGAGCAGAGGTCTTAAAATGGCTATGTTGAAAATTTGGTGACAAAAGTCCATAAAATGACTGTGTTACGAGTGAGCATTGGCGAGTTTCACGCACCTCGTAAGTTCATGACTTTGTAATATTTTCAGTCCAGATTTTCACCAGTGGCATTTTTCCACACTTCCTTATGAACAGTACAGCTGTCATTTTTCACAACATGGCCGAAATGTGTTTTCACACTGTCAGCGCAGAGATGCGTGGTCGCTGTGAGAAATCACTGTTCAGGACAGATAAAGAAAATCACAGTGACACTGTTCATGATTGGAGGTCTCAAAATGCCCGTGTTGACAATCTGCTGTAAAAAATACCCAAACTCATTACATTACGGGTGTGCGTTGCACAGTTTCTATGCACACTTGTGACCACCAGTTTTTTTGGTTTTTTTATATTTTTACTGCAGATTTGCAACATTGCCATTTTTTACACCTCCTATGAACAGTACAGCTGTCATTTTCACATCCTGTTGAATGTGTTTTGCACCTGTGGTGCTAAATGCCTGAGTCACTGTGCATACGCAGCTTTGCTAACAAACTGATATTGCCAAGTTCATGAGGTGGGGTCACAAAAAACCATGTTGAAAATTTGGAGTGAAAATACTAACGAATGCCTGGGGTGTTAGGGTTTCAACCATAACGCCCACCCTGCAGAGAATGACAGGCATCAGAGGTGCGACGTGGGATCCTTGCCTGTAATGCTCATACCATTCCACACCCACTGCAGCCAGTGAGAGCATCGAGGTATGCCTTGTACTCTTGACCCAAAGTTCACCCCATTCTCCTATACCACACCCATCTCACCGTATTTCCTGATGGAATGGGGTGCGCATAAGGGCCAAAGACCCCAAGGCACACCGTGACACTTGTCAGTGTCTGCAGGGTAGGATGTGGTGAAATGGCGAGGCCGTTATGCCTGACGACCCAAAGGCACACCTTAATGCCTGTCACTCTCTGCAGGGTGGTGGTGGGGTTGGCTTCAGTTCAACACTTCACTGTCATTCCTATTATGCAGCTCTGTAACTTCTACACTACCAATGCCAATGCCAGCAAGCAAACATTCGGCATTGACAAATGCTTGTTTAATGTGTGTGTGCGTGTTGTTGTTAAGAAGAGGAATATGAGGGCAAATAACATTTAATTACTTGTTTTTAAATTTAAGACATTTTTATTTTTTGGGGATAGTTGAAGGTTTTTCGAGAGTAAAGGTGACAGCCATGTCTTTGATGGCAGTCAGGGATGTGTGGTAGTATTGATTTTATTGTGAAGAGGCTGCTGGATCTTTATCTAGTGCTGTTGTGCAGGGATTTCAGCACTGGGTTCCGAGCTCCTCAGCCAATCAAGTTTCTGGATTTTTTTATACCCATTTTATATCCCCCAAAGATGACTGCTACAAGTACAGTTTCTTAAACCTTTAAGAAATAAGTCCTATATAAGGCTCCAGACAGGGAGGACTAGACTATGAGTTCTGTTTCTGTGACCATCAGTAGTTCTTCACTGCAACTGGCTTTTTTGAGCAGGGAGTAAAACCAAGGAAACAAAATGGCTTATAACTTTAAAACAAAGTAACTCAGAGCTCTAATTTTTGGTATGAGGCTTATTGGGGATATGCTGATTCGAATTCTGCAATGTAGCATTTTTGGCTGGACTCCTTTAAAGTTTAGAAAATAATAAAATTGAAGAAAACAACGTTGTTTCTCTGCGGGTCTAACGAGCAGTTGACAGTGGGAGAAAGAAATGAGGAGCAACAGGGCCGCTCAGAATTATACTGGCACCAATGCTGCACGTCATGGACGGCCACAGCTAATAAACGTTTCTGAGTGGTCTTGGCGTCAACAGTTTGCAGTTCCAAAAATGTGGCCCAATGGAGAAGATATATTCGATGAAGATCATGTATTACAAGGCTGCAATTACATTGAGAGGTTCTGGTAACATGATTGCCATAACAGCAAGGCTCAAGTGGCTAACTCATGTTACCAGAACCTTTTGATGCATCTATAACATTGTGAACATGAGTCACTATGTGTCATTTTTGGTATTATCTGGTTTTTATATGACATGGTTTTGAGATGACTGTTTACAAAAAAATCACTTACTGGAGAAACTTACTTTAAAAACCATAACTAAAGGCAGTTATTTCTAAATAAATCATGCACAGTGGAAGGAGTTAACGTTATCATGCTGTATTTTTAAAAAACAGCAAATCCCATCAAACTTTGTGTTAAACTTAACTGAGCTAGAAAAAGAACTATGGGATTTGTCTGGACTCCACAGCCACAGATGGAAGCTCACTGCCAGCTGAAATTATACGATGAGTGTGGGTGAAAGATTAGGCTGTGGCCTGTTGAGCACAGCTGCTTATGATAAGTAAGAGGTATGTAAAAACCAATGGATCCCACAATACCATTGGTGTAATGCCACATAAACAGTATTATCAGATCATGACACCAGAATTTACTTATTTAAATTTTGGTGACCGGGTAGGCCCATTTAGACCACTACAAATAGAATAATAGATAGATAAGTGTGTATTACAAGGCAGTAATACCATTGAGAGGTTTTGGGGACATGGAACCTCGACAGCGAAGCTCGAGAGGTCCTTAAGTCCCCAAAACTTTGAGATGGTATTACTGCCTTGTAAAACACTTATCTTTCTGTTATCTTTTGTAATATATGGATCCATTGATAACACTACAGATTACCTTTGAACTGTAGTATTATCAGCAAAAACATAGAGGATTGTGTATGAGCAGTCATACATATCAACAGTATTATTGAGAGTAGTGATCTATTACTGGGACATTTTGTATAACTTAGTATAGTATTACTGAGGCTTATCCATATATTACAGTCCCTTTTTCAGGGGTGACCCGGGATTAATCACATACATCTAGAAGAAAGGAGCAATAGGTACAGAATCAGTGCATATTGAGCAGTACAAACATTACAGGAAGGTCACAGTTACTGGTAAAACAGAAAGTTAATCGCAAATTCATTACAATAGAAGCGACACATATCACGGGATTTTGATTCCAATGTTTCCCTATGGGGGAAAAAACCAATTATACACTAAAAACAGAACAGCGTATGGGTGTCTTCTGTCACGGTGCTGTAACACCATCTAGGGCCTCCATGATATCATACACCTTGAGAGAAAAGCTTGAGAGGTGCTTGACATCATTGAGTTCCAAGATGGTGTTATTAGCACAGTACCGATAGCTTTCCATATGCTATTTTTTGTAATGCATGGGTATCTTTTCATTTTCAGTAGTGAACTAGGTTTTGTGTTTTATTAACCGCTGTGGCATAAACTGAGCGCTGTTAGACTCACATTCTTTGGCCCACCATGACAACTACAGCCATGTTCATAGCAACTATGCCAACTCCTAAGGCACACACTACTGTTTCCAATGTTCTAAGTCATAATAGCATCGATCTGATGTCAGAATGATGCCATTATGGTTCAGAACCTTAGAAGATGGTAGTATAAGTTTTGAAGTGCCACGAATTTCTATTGAAAAATGCTTAAACCATGTATTACATCACAATGCTATTCTTTACACAAGATATCCATATACCTCATCCATAATACGTTCTCTTTCATCCAGAGCCTTTTTAAAGTCTTCATGAAGCCAATCAATCGTACAGTCCTTAGCTGCAAGTTGTGATTTGAAGTCCTCAATATGAACCTTCATATCATCATCTGGTTTTGCACTAAATAAAATTACAATCATAAAGAGGAGAAAGAAAAAAATAATTTTCAGTAAAAGCATACAAAAATACACAATACTTAACGTAAGTCTTCAAATCCACTTTGCCCTACAGATTCACCACAATTATGTCAAAATTTCAGCTGAAAATTAAACTATGCTTTCTTTAATACTACATACAAAAACAGTTAAGATATATAACAATTTAATTTGCATGCCAGTGCCTATTTCTGTGACTTCATATTAAAACTTTCAGTTGACTTTCCTTCTAGTTTGGGAACAAAATAGTATCAAGCTTTATAAAAAAAAAAAAACAATTTATGTCATTAATTATGACCTTCATTGTGTAACCACCCAGTCCCCTGGGGTTACTAGAATCCTATCAGTATTAGTGCTAGGCAGGCAGCAGGCAGCTGGTAGGGAGCTCATTAGGGGCTTCTTAAACAATGACGTCATTGTTTACTCAGTTAGCCTGAGAGAAGAGTGATTATATCATTTAGAACTCTCACAGCAGTATAACCCTTTCCTGTGTACAGCTGCTCTGGGAAGCCTTAGAATGTTCAGTTAGTCTGAGTGTGGAGTGAGTGTCAGGAGGTCTGCCAGTGGGTTCTGAGTTGAGAGCCCAGAATTTCTCACCCTAGTGTGGAGTACAATTTCCAGCTTCCAGTGAAGTGGTGGTGACCTTTCTGCAGCAGTATTTCCTGATTTTCTACTCCCAGTGACATGGAAGAAACTGCTTTTCTCAGTGGGTCCAAGGGGCAGTCCCCTCAAGATCCTTTGTGTGTTTCAGCCGCCTTTGGAAAAAAACTTTTGAGAGACTGTTCTGACATGCTACCCAAGAAAATGCGTCTTTTAGTTGCTCCCTGCCCAGTGGAAGGAGTAATTGGTTAGTAAGTACTGTTTTAAGGAGACAAGGTCTCCACACATCTAGGGGAATCGTTTCTGGGGTGTGTTTGCCCATAGATAAGGCTAGATCAAACCTGTCAGTGCCACTAGTTCACTCAGGAGAGTGAAGTTCTGCAAAATGTTCACCCAGGAGAGTGAAGTTGTACTGTGCTCATCCCAGAGTGACAGAAATGGAAAATGTGGGCCCTCTTGCATTTCAGTGTGGAATGGGGGTTTCGTTTCGTTTTTATTGGTTATACTGGAAAGGCATGTGAGCATTGCTGCCCGTTTACACAAGTGTCCAGTTACATACAACAATCATGACACATGACATAGGCTAAAACATTTTACTAACAGTGAGGATTAATACAATGGTACATAAAATCAGGATAATATAGACTAAAGGGCAAATCATGAACTAGCCTTGGTGAATTAACAAATACAAAGTGACATTAAGCATTCAGTAAGGGTTTAACAATAATATAACAGTGGGAAAATACAGGTTACTCACCTTTAACAGGAGTTCTAGGAGTGGTATATGCTGTTCATCCACACTCATTGGTAGGTACCTTGCCGCTTTAAGATGTGCTGGAAAGTCTTCAAACTGGCTCCTCCCACCCACCCGGGTGGTAAAACCCTTGGCTCTGTCACATGGCGCCAGATCTAGCCCGCTGGAAGCCAGGTTGCGCGTCAAAGGCGGGGGAGGTCGGGTGGGTCGTGTGGATGAACAACATATACTCCTAGAACTCCTGTTACAGGTGAGTAACCTGTATATATGGGGCGTGGATATGTTGTTCCAATCCACACTTGTTGGCAGACTCCTAGCAGTTCTCCAGGAGGAGGGAGGCAAGGCGCGCACCCCCGATACTTACTTGGGGAATAAGGACTGGAGAACTGAGGTCCCAAAACCAGCATCCCGGCGTGACTCTAGGTCAATGTGGTAATAGGAAATAAAGGTGTGTGCTGACTTCCAGGTAGCAGCCCTGCAGATTTCCTGGATAGGGACGTCCCTAGAAGCAGCCACCGAAGCAGTGATATGGCGGGTTGAATGATCTCTTATCCCTTTGGGTGGCTCCATGCCCGCCAACCTATAGCAGAGATCTATGCAGGAGGTGACTCACCTGCTTATCGTCCGCTTGGCTGCAGGTCTGCCAGGTGCGGCTTCAGCGTAGGTGACAAACAGCAGGCGAACCTCTCCCCGGACTTCAGCAGTCTGCTCCTTGTAATAAGCGAGTGCACTTCTAGGGTCCAGAGTATGGAGCCTATATTCGCCCTCCAAGGTGTGATTGGGGCAGAACACCGGCAGAGTCAACACCTGATTCAGGTGAAACTCCGACACCACCTTCGGAAGGAATTTCAGGTGGGGGCGAAGGACAACCTTGTCCCTGTGGAAGACCACATAAGGAGACTCAATGGAAAGCGCCTGGAGCTCTCCCATCCTTCTGGCTGACGTGATAGCCACCAAGACGGCAGTCTTCCACGACAGGTGGGAGATATCGCACCTGTGCACTGGTTAGAATGGCTTGCCCATGAGCTTGGCCAATACCAGCAGTTGATCCCACCGGATGTGGAACTTCGCACCAGTGGGATATGTGATGAGGCCTTTGAAAAGCATGAGATCACCTTCTCCTGCGCCACCAACAGTTTGCCGGCCTGCGCCCAGTAAGCAGAGATGGCTGCCAGGTGCACCTCAAGGGTCATCAACCGAAGCCCTAGCTGAGAAAGGGACCACAAGTAGTCCAAAATGCTAACCACCGGAGAGGAAGAAGGGTCCAACCCCTTGCCCTGACACCAAATGCAGAATCTCTTCCATTTAAAGGCATAACATTTTTTGGTTGACACCTTACGGGACGCCTCAACAACGCTGAGGATCTCATCGGAAAGACCCAAGGCTTGGAACTCTAGCCGCTCAGGAACCAGGCCGTCAGGTGCAGGGATTGACGGTCCGGATGGAGCACCTTCTCCTTGTTGACTGAGATCAGGTCTGGGCGGGCTGGAAGCTGTCTCGGGAGCCTGGAGTTGAGGCTGAGGAGATCTGGATACCAGAACTGGCGAGGCCAGTCTGGGGCTACCAGAATCACCTGTGCCTTGTCCCTCTTCACCTTGAGAAGCACCTTGTGGATCAAGGGAAATGCAGGGAAGGCGAAGAAGAGGCCCGGGGTCCATGGCCTCGAGAAGGCATCCCCCTGCAGCGAGCCCTGCTGAGGGGGGCAGGCATGAAACAACCTCAGCTTCCCATTCTCCTTGGAGGCGAACAGGTCCACCTGAGGGGTGCCACAATGGAAGAACAGGTCTTGGGCTACCTCCGGCAGGAGAGACCATTCGTAAGATGCAGCGCCTATCCGGCTGAGGGCATCAGCCAGACTGTTCGAGGCTCCTGCCGCATGGATGGCTAGGAGATCCGCCTCCAGGCTGATCACGAGAGACCAAATGCAGACAGCTTCCTTGCGCAGAGGCAAGGAGCGTGCCCCGCCCTGACGGTTGAGACAGTACATAGTCGTGGTGCTGTCTGTCTGGACATCAACCACTTGACCCAGGACAAACGGAGCAAAGGTGGTGAGGGTTAACCGTACCGCTCGAAGCTTCAGCAGGTTGATGTGGCATTGGGACTCCTCAGGGGAACATAGGCCATGGGCCCCGAGCTCCCCCAGATGGGCACCCCAACCCATCAAGGAGGCGTCGGTCACAAGGATGTCCGTCGGCTCAGGGCGGGCAAATGGGATACCCTCCTGCAGATGAACTGGGACGAGCCACCACTGCAGGCCGTCCCACATCTGCTGGGTCACGGTTACTGGCTGGTCCAGAGGACCGGAGCGCTGAGACCACTTGTGGTCCAACCCCCACTGCAGGGGACGCATATGCCAGCAGGCCCAACGGACCATGCTGGTGCAAGTCGCCATGAGACCCAGAAGGAGCAGGAAGTCCCGGGCAGGGTGCAACTGCCCAACCTGAAATGATTGGGGAAAGGAGGAAAGGACCTCGGCCCTGTCCGCCGGGAGCCGGGCTCTGGCTCAAAGAGAGTCGAACTCTGCCCCAATGAACTGAATCACCTGCGATGGTACGAGTTCCGATTTAGCCTCGTTGATCAGGAGACCAAGTACAGAGGAGACCTGGAGGGCAAAATCTCTGGACCGCTCTACCTCCAATTTGGAGGGTGCTGCTATCAGCCAGTCATCCAGGTAAGGGTACACCTGAACCCCTTGGCACTGCAAGAATGCTGTCACTGCTGCCATGCATTTGGTGAAGACCCTGGGAGCTGG
This sequence comes from Neoceratodus forsteri, assembly GCA_016271365.2. NCBI lineage: Eukaryota > Metazoa > Chordata > Ceratodontiformes > Ceratodontidae > Neoceratodus > Neoceratodus forsteri. The sequence goes on along the minus strand of CM057455.1, from coordinate 1,064,281,020 downwards.
AGAAAGGCCAAAGGGCATGGCCTGGAACTCGTAAAGGGATCCCTCCACTCTGAAGTGGAGGAATCGTTGATGTGACGGACGGATTGGGATGTGAAAGAACGCATCCTGGAGATCCAGAGAACAAAACCACATGCCTCATTCCAAGGATGGTATGATCTGAGCCAGAGTGATCATCCTGAAGGTGCGCGGCCTTAGGAACTTGTTCCAGTCATGCAGGTCGAGAATGGGACACCAGCCCCCTGTCTGTTTTGGGACCAGGAAGTACCTGGACACAAACCCTGGGCTTGGAGGAGAATCCGCCACCTTGCTGATCACCTCCTTTGGAGGAGCAGAGCTATGTCAGCTTGACAAGCTGACAGAGGACGCTAGCAGAACCAGTAGCTCCCGAAGGCGATGGCTCGAGAGAGAGGTCTGCTCGATTTCCAGACCCCTGGCAACTACTTCCAACACCCAACGGTCTGTGGTGATAGCAGACCAGGTCGGAAAGAAAGTGGTTGAGCCATCTCTACAGGGGGACCTAGGGAGGAGGATGGTGGTTGGGGGCACCCTCAACCCATCACTAGGCAGAGGCTTGGAGGAAGGGCCGGCCGAGGAGCTGCCTGGGCCTTTCTCTCCAGGCTTCCTGTTGGAGGAAGCAGCACAATTGGCCTTGGGGCACTAAGTGTGAGCCAGCTGGCCCTGCTGCTGGGCCAGTCATGCCGCAGGGGCAGAAGGGTGAAAGGGCTTATGCTGCTGCTGGCGGCCTTTGTCCTTCTGGACAGATGTGACAAGAGTCCAAGGTGGCACTGGACTTCCCGATCCTCTGGAGATGGCCCTCCACCCCGGCCCAAACAAGTCGGTGCCCAAGAAGGGGACGTCTGCTAGCTTTGTGCTGGGTATCTGCCGTGATGGTAGAGATCCGCAGCCAGGCTCTGCGGTGCATGGCTACTGCGGCCGCTACTGACCGGGCACAAGAGTCTCCGATGTCCAGAGCAGTCTGGAGCTGTTGCTTGGCCACCGCCCTTCCCTGATCCCACACCTGCTTTACCGTCATTTGAAGGTCAGCCAAGAGATGAGGAAGCACCTTATCCAGGGAGCCCAAAGCAGGAGCCTATATCGCCTCCAAGGTGTGATGGGGCAGAACACGGCAAGTCAACACCTGATTCAGGTGGAACTCTGGCACCACCTTGGAAGGATTTCAGGTGGGGGCTAAGGACAGCCTTGTCCCTGAGACCATAAGGAGACTCAATGGAAAGCGCCGGGGCTCCCGCCTTCTGGCTGGCGTATTAGCCACCAAGGCGGCGTGCTTCCACGACAGGTGGGAATCTCAGCACCTGTGCACTGGTTAGGAATGGCTTGCCCATGAGCTTGGCCAATACCGGCAGTTGATCCCACCGGATGTGGAACTTCGCACCAGTGGGATATGTGATGAGGCCTTTGAAAAGCATGAATCACGCCTCCCCTGCGGCCACCAACAGTTTGCGGCCTCGCCCAGTAAGCAGAGATGGCTGCCAGGTGCACCTCAGGGTCATCAGTGAAGCCCTAGCTGAGAAAGGGACCATGAAGTAGTCCAAAATGCTAACCACGGAGAGGAAGAAGGTCCAACCCCTTGCCCTGTTACACAAATAGAATCTCTTCCATTTAAAGGCATAACATTTTGGTTGACACCCCTTACGGGGCGCCTCAACAACGCTGAGGATCTCCTTCGGAAAGACCCAGGCGGAACTCTATGCGCTCCAGGAACCAGGCCCGTCAGGTGCAGGGATTAATGATCGGATCAGACACTTCTCCTTGATGACTGAGATCAGGATTTAGGCGGGGCTGGAAATATCTGAAGGCGGGTTTGAGGCTGAGGAGATCTGGATACCAGAACTGGCGGGGCCAGTCTGGGGCTACCAGAATCACCTGTGCCTTGTCCCTCTTCGCCTTGAGAAGCACCTTGTGGATGAAGGGGAAAGGCGAAGAAGAGGCCCGGGGTCCACGGCCTCGAGAAGGCATCCCCCTGCAACGAGCCCTGCTGAGGGGCAGGCATGAAACAACCTCAACCATTCTCCTTGGGCGAACAGGTCCACCACCTGAGGGGTGCCACAATGGAAGAACAGGTCTTGGGCTACCTCCGGCAGGAGGACCATTCGTGGATGCAGCGCCTATCCGGCTGAGGGCATCAGCCAGACTGTTGGAGCTCCTGCCGCATGGATAGCTAGGAGATCCGTCCAGGCTGATCACGAGGACCAAATGCAGACGCTTCCTTGCGCAGAGGCAAGGAGCGTGCCGCCCTGATTTGAGACGGTACATAGTGGTGCTGTCTGTCTGGACATCAACCACTGACCGGGACAAACGGAGCAAAGGTGGTGATGTGCTAACGCTTACTGAGCTTCGCAGGTTGATGTGGCATTGGGACCCCTAGGGGAACATAGGCCATGGGCCCCGAGCTCCCCAGATGGGCACCCCAACCCATCACAGGAGGCGCCGGTCACAAGGATGTCCGTCGGCTCAGGGCGGGCAAATGGATACCCTCCTGCCAGATGAACTGGGACGAGCCACCACTGCAGGCCGTCCCACATCTGCTGGGTCACGGTTTACTGGCTGGTCAGAGACGGAGCGCTGAGACCACTTGTAGGTCCGCCCCCACTGCAGGGGACGCATATGCCAGCAGGCCCAACGGACCATGCTGGTGCAGTCGCCATGAGACCCAGAAGGAGCAGGAAGTCCCGGCAGGGTGCAACTGCCCAACCTGAAATGATTGGGGAAAGGAGGAAGGACCTCGGCCCTGTCCGCCGGAGCCGGGCTCTGGCTCAAAGAGAGCCTAACTCCGCCCCAATGAACTGAATCACCCCATGGTACGTAGTTCGATTTAGCCTCGCTGATCAGGAGACCAAGTACAGAGGAGACCTGGAGGGCAAATCTCTGGACCGCTCTACCTCAATTTGGAGGGTGCTGCTATCAGCCAGTCATCCAGGTAAGGGTACACCTGAACCCCTTGGCACTGCAAGAATGCTGTCACCTAGGCCATGCATTTGGTGAAGACCCTGGGAGCTGGAGAAAGCCAAAGGGCATGGCCTGAACTTCAGTAGGGATCCCTCCACTCTGAAGTGGAGGAATCGCTGATGGACGGACGGATTGGATGTGAAGAACGCATCCTGGAGATCCAGAGAACAAAACCACATGCCTCATTCCAAGGATGGTATGATCTGAGCCAGAGTGATCATCCTGAAGGTGCGCGGCCTTAGGAACTTGTTCCAGTCATGCAGGTCGAGAATGGGACACCAGCCCCCTGTCTGTTTTGGGACCAGGAAGTACCTGGACACAAACCCTGGGCTTGGAGGAGAATCCGCCACCTTGCTGATCACCTCCTTTTGGAGGAGCAGAGCTATGTCAGCTTGACAAGCTGACAGAGAGGCTGCAGAACCAGTAGCTCCCCGAAGGGCGATGGCTCGAAAGGGAGGGGTCTGCTCGATTTCCAGACCCCTGCCAACTACTTCCAACACCCAACGGTCTGTGGTGATAGCAGACCAGGCGGAAAGAAAGTGGCTGAGCCATCCCCCCACAGGGGACCTAGGGAGGAGCGCTGGTTGTTGGGGCGCACCCTCAACCCATCACTGGGCAGGCTTGGAGGAAGGGCCGGCCGAGGAGCTGCCTGGGCCTTTCTCCAGGCTTCCTGTTGGAGGAAGCAGCACAATTGGCCTTGGGGCACTAAGTGTGAGCCAGCTGGCCCTGCTGCTGGGCCAGTCATGCCGCAGGGGCAGAAGGGTGAAAGGGCTTATGCTGCTGCTGGACCTTTGTCCTTCTGGACAGATGTGACAAGAGTCCAAGGTGGCACTGGACTTCCGATCCTCTGAGATGGCCTCCACCCGGCCCAAACAAGTCGGTGCCCAAGAAGGGACGTCTGCTAGCTTTGTGCTGGGTATCTGCCGTGATGGTAGAGATCTCGCAGCCAGGCTTCAGGGTGCATGACATTGCCATTGACTGCACAGAGTCTCCGATGTCCAGGAGGAAGTCTGAGCTGCTGCTTGGCCACCGCCCTTCCTGATCCCACACCTGCTTTACCGCCATTTGAAGGTCAGCCAAGAGATGAGGAAGCACCTGTCCAGGTGGTTCAAAAGGTGTGAAAATTGTGCCATCAGTAGAGCTTTGTTAGCCTGTCAGTTGGCCCATGGAGGCGGCAGCATAAACTTTGGCGCCTGGAGTAGTCCAGCTTTTGGACTTCTTGTCTGGGGGCTTTTACGCCCCGGCATTTCCGGAGCACCGAAAATGCTATCAGTCACCAGCCTCTCAGCCGAGGGTACTCCGAAAAACCGGAGAGGAACCGCTTGACCGCGACTTCGGTCATCTGGCTAACGCGAGGACAGGAAGCAAGCCGCTGCCATAACTCCAAGGCCGACCAATAATAGCCAATAAGAGCTGTTGCCACATCATATCCTCATAGCGCCGACGCATCTTGCGCTTGGAGCCTATCCTCCAAAAGAGGATGATGAGGAAGAGCAGGCACCACTCTTTCCATCATGTCGGACCGAGCTCTGCTAACGCCAGCTTGACTTACCCGGCGGAAGAGTACCGAGACCGAGACTGTCGGGTTTGACGGTGGATCAAGAATGGGGCGGGAAAACCGCCATCTCCGCGTTCGGGTCCTTGACCAGGTCAAGCAAGTCCTCAGTGGTACCGTGAAAGAGGTTGTCGGTTTCTCCAGTCGACAGTCTGTCTAACAGGTCGAGAAAAATCTCAACCGCATCGACTGGTGTCCTGGCCAGCTGACCTGATGGGGACACCGAAAAGCCAGCGGCCTTAGCCACAACCTCAACCGAGGTCGATAGGGGACACACAGGGAGTGGATCTCCGCTCCACGTAACGTGATGGTGGGGACTTACCTTTCGTGCCTCCTTCGACCGACTGAAGTGAGTCCTTTAAGGGCCCTTCTCCTTGGTGGAGGAACTGACAAAGCTCCCGGAAGGAAGCAGTACAGGAGGAGCCCAAGGAGAGGGAGCAACGCTGACGCCAAGAAGAAGAAGACGCGGTATGGGCCAACTCTCGAGGGCAATTAACTGCTCCTGGTTGCCTATGGAGCCCACAGCCGCAGACACTGCCTAACGGGCCTCCTTCACTTCACCGGCGGACAATATTCAGGGCACCCCAGCTGGAGTTGGGCAGCGTGGTCTTCAAGTACCAAAGACAAAAAGGACTTGGTAAAGATTGCAGGCCTGTGGATCATGCATGCCTATAGCAGTAGACGCACGCGGTGCAGCGTGGTCGGTTCGAGACATCTTCACCCGCAAGGCACCCAATGAAGCCGAAGTAGATTTGGAACTATCGCAGCCGTGAAGGAAGGAGAAGATTTAAGTCTTGTGGAATTTCCAGCATGATTTTCGTAAAACTGAAGCTTTAAGATCCAGGCCTAGAGATGCAAGAGCTCAAGGAGGGAACCTTATTTCCAAGCGGTAAGGAAGATCTGGTGTCATGTAAGTAGAGCTAAGGGTTTACCACTGGTGGTGGAGAAGCTAGTTTGAAGACTTTCACATCTGAAAGCGGCAAGGTACCTGCCAACAAGTAAGGATTGAATTAACATATCCACATCCCTAGAACAAAAATTTTAAGTGCAATCTAAATCAGTCAATCAATCAAAATCTTTATTTATCCAGGCGAACATCATTGAGCAAGCTCATTTTCAAGATGAACCTGGTTAAGACCGGACCAAGTAGTAAAGTATAGATAAAATATTTACAATGCGCACAATAAAAACTAGCCTAGGTGGATTAACCATACTACAAGTGCTAGAAAGAGAGGGTGAGTGCCAGAGGTGAATAACCAGAGAGTGATGGGAAAGGAGTGCAGAAGGGGAGCCAGATTAGGGCTGTGAGCAGGTGCAGGTGGGAGAGAAATGTCTCCTCATATTGTGTTTGAAGGTATTTCTGGAGGAACAGAGTTTTAGTTCTGGAGGGAGAGAGTTGAAGAGCCTGGATCCCATAAAAGAGAGTGTTATCTGGCCTTGAGTAGTCCGGCAGAAAGGAGCAGTGAAAGAGAGAGAGTGGACAACAGTCTAGTGGCCCTGGTGGTGGTGGCTGTCTGGAAGAGAGAGGTGAGGCAATCAGGGAGCAGTCAATGAGAGAGTTTGAAGAAGGTGTCCATATTGCAGTTGAGGCAGGCCTCAAGGGAGGGTCGACTGGTGAGCTTATAAAGGTCACAGTGGTGTGAGAGTTTAGGGGGACCAGAGGCAAAGTGGAGAGCATTGTGGTAGGAGCTTTGAAGTCTGGAAATATTTTTGGTGGAGAGGCGGGGGAGGGTGACAAGTTAACCATAGTCGAAGACAGGAAGGAGGAAGCTGGAGACTAAGAGGGATTTGGATTCCCTGTTAAGATAATGATTGGTTCTGTGGAGGATACCGAGGTGTTGGGGTGGGCTTTTTTGATTGTGAGCCTAGTGTGAGCATCGAAATTGAGGTGACTATCCAGGAGCAAGCCAAGGTACTTGAATTCACTGACTCTTTCAATGGAGTTACCAAGGTTGCCATACAGGGAGATGTCGAAGCCAAGGGGTTTGCAGGGGCTGGAAAAAAACATGAACTTATTTTTTTTTCTGAGTTGAGTACAAGTCCTCTAGACGTGAATCAGGTGTGAAGTCTGCTGAAATCAAATTGAAGTTTGTTAATGAGAGCATTGGGGTTTTTCTCCTGACAGAAAAGGGCTGCATCATCAGCACAGAGAATGAGTTCGGAGGTGGTACAGATGTCAGGCAGGGAGTTAATGACCACAGAGAAGAGGGCTCAGGATGGACCCTTGGGGGGACGCCATATTTCATGGGGCAGGATTCAGTAAGGACACTGCCAATAATGGTGTGATGGGATCTACCCATTAGGTAATCCTTGAACCAGTGGCAGACCTTAGGTGAGAAATGGAGGCCAGACAGGGTATGGAGGAGGACTTCATGATCAACGAGGTCGAGGGCTTTGGTGAAGTCTACGAACGCAGTACTGGTGTACAGGCCTTCGCTGTTAGCTTCGTCTATGGAGTGGGTGAACTTGATGAGGGCAGTTTCGCATTGTTGAGTACAGAACTTCCATGCTGGGCCTCTGTGAATAGGTTGTATCGGAAAGGAAATTCTCAGTTTTGTTTGTGGACCCCTTTCTCTCAAACTTTTGAGAGAAGGGCAAGGACGGAGATGGGACGGTAATTGGATACTAGATCCTGGAACCAGATTTGTGAAGAGGTTTAATAATGGCGACTCCAAGCTTTCAGGAAGGACCCGTGAGAGGGAGGGTTGAGGATTTTAGTAAGAGGGATGGCCAAGTTAATCACAGGATGGAGAGCTCTATGTTTATGTTGTTCATGCCCTCTTGAAGATCTTGGGTCATTTGTTCTGATTAACTTGACCACTTCACCAGGGGTTAGGTACCTGAAATGGAACTTAGGGTGGGAGACTGGGAGGGGTGCAGGGGATAAATGAGGTAGGAGTGGAGCTGGGCATGTACTGGTCGATGTCACCTAAGTATTTATTGAAAAAGGAGGCTATTTTGCTTGGCTCGGTGGTGGCTGTCCCTTTGGAGGTAAGACAAATATGTTCTTTGGAAATTCCCCTACCAATAAGGTTAAGAATGTTCCAGGTCCTAATAGGGTTCCTCTGGGCAGCACGTTGTTTTTCCAGGATGAAGGAGGATTTAGCAGATCTTGTGGAAGATTTGCACATGTTCCTGAGGGTTCTGAAGTCTTGGAGGAGTTGGGGGTTTTTGTGTTTTCTGTACAACTTCCAGGCTCGGTCCCTATCCCTCATTAGTTTGCGAAGCTTGGGTGTGACCCACTCTTGGCTAGAACCCTTAACACAGATTTTTTTTTTTAAGCTGGATGAAGCGGTCGCAGAGGGCATGGAACTTATTGCAAAAGGCTTCAAGCGCTGTGCAGATGTCAGAAATGTTTTCAGTGAACGAGCAGTCTTGGGCTAGGGCGGCTTTGGAAAACTCGGATGTGTCCAACTTCTTCAGCTGCCCGGTTTGGATGGATCTCTATGGGCAGGGGGGTGTTTTTGTGGACCATCGGCAGAAAACAGCACAATGGTCACTGACTTGAGTCGGGAAGAACTCCGGTGGCAGTGATACGGGAGGGGTTTGAGACCAGGACTCAATCAATTAAGGGACTGAGATCCAGTTTTGTAGTTAGTTCTGGTAGGTTCAGTGATGAGCTGGTGCAGGCCAAGGCCAAGTATGGATTCCTTGGTGGAGTCACAGTGAGGGGACAGCCAGTTTAGGCTGAAATCGCCTAGGATGATCTTCCTTGGGGGAGGGAGGTCTTGATATCGAGGAAGAGGTCGAGATCACGGGGTGAAGAGAAGGGTGGCAGGTACACCATGCTAACTGTGACCATTTTATCTGCTCCAAGGAGGAGGTTAATTGAGATGTCTCGAGGGAGGAGGTTGGAAGTGGGGGGTCGAATTTGATGGCAAGGAGGTGATCGGCAACTCAGATGAGGCAGCCTCCCCCACGCTTTCCCATCCTGTCTTTTCTAAAGACTGAGTAACCTTCATGAAGGATTTCATTGGGGGAGATGTCCTCCTTCAGCCAGGTTTCAGTGAGGGCAATGACATCAAAAGCGTTAGCTGTCACCAAGACTTGATTAAGATTTTTTTTGCCAAAAGGCTTTGCACGTTAAGGTGACCAAAGGTGAGTTGTTTAGTGGGTTTGGGGGAGGAGTGAGGGCTGAAATCAGTAGAGAGTGTGAGGCCAAGGTTGGGGGTGAACAGAGCCTGAGATAAGGAGTAGTAGTAGGAGCAGCCTTAAGTGCCTGCGGTTCGCAAGCGAAGACAGCTTGGTGGAGTGTAGCCTAGTGTAGTGGTGGGTGAAAAAGATATGGCTGTGGTAGGAAGGAGAGAACTCATGAACAGGCAAACGCTGATGAAGGGGTTCGGTGTGGGGAGGGGCAGAGATTGATTTGATGCGCAGTGGGTGGGGAAGGGAGGGGCAAGGAGCTGCGAATGAGGGGGAGAGAAAATGAAGGAGGGTGTCAGAAGGATTTAGGGGCAAACTGGTCGGGGAGTGGAGGGAGGGGTAGGGTGAGGGAGTTGAACAGAGAGGGCAAAGGAGAAGAATAAAGAGTGAGAATAAGTAGAGGAGGTGGAACTGCTTAGAGCACTCCATGCTGGTAGAAAGAAAGAGGGAAGGTGACAGGACAGTAATCAGTGAGGGACTAGAGAAGTGGGGTACAAAGTTGAATGTGGTAGAATAAACTATGCCTAGGGGCAGAGCAGTGGTAAGGTACTGGTAGAGGGATCAGTGCCAGGGTCGCTCGGCTGAAGTGGAGAGCCCGACGGCTTGTGGCTGCTTTCCTTGGTCGGGGGCGGGTGGATGCAGGTGCAGCTGCCAGCAGGGAGCAGCGCCGGGCCGCTCCACTTAAGTGGAGAGCCCACCTGGCTCTGTGATGGCTTTCCTTGTCGGGGGGCGGGCTGGATGCACAGGTGCGACCACCAGTAGGGATCAGTGCTGGGCAGCTCGGCTGAAGTGGAGAGCCCGATTGGGCTTGTGGCTGCTTCGTTGGGGGGGGTGACAGATGGATGTGAGGCAATGCCGCTGGCAGGGATCAGCGCTCGGGCTGCTCGGCTGAAGTGAAGAGCTCGGACGGCTTGTGGCTGCTTTCCTTGGCTGGGGGCGGCTGGATGCAGAAGTGCAGCTTCCAGCAAGGATCGTGCCAGGCCGCTTAGGCTCAGGTGGAGAGCCCAATTTGGGCTTGAGGCTGCTTTCCTTGGTCGGGGGGTGCGGCAGGATGCAGAGTGCTGCCGCCACGGGTAGGGATCAGCGCCTGGGCAATCTCGGTTGAAGTGGACAGCCCGATCTGGGCTTCTGGCTGCTTTCCTTTGTTGGGGGCGGGTTGCATGCAGAGGTGGGCCGCCAGCAGGGATCAACGCTGGGCCGCTTAGCAGAAGTGGAGAGCCTGATTTGGACTTGTGGCTCCTTTCCTTGGTGGGGGGGGGGGTGCAGCAGGATGCAGAGGTGCTGCTGGCAGAGATAAGCGCTGAGGATGCTCAGCAGAAGTGGTGTAACCCTGAAGGAATGGCAGAGACTGTCGGTTGGGGCAAAGGGTGGGAGGAACACCATCTGGATGCTTACAAGACAGGGCTAACTGGTTCATAGAGAGTGCCAGTTGTTACCTGAGCAAAGGCCAGTGCTGCACATTTAGGTGTGTGGCTGAATTTCACTTAATTGCACCTATTTTCGAAGAAGAGTTCTGAGTGTGTGGCTTAGTTTCACATGCGTGCACTCATGGGAGGAAAATGTTTGGGTGTGTGGCCAGGTGTCCACTACGTGCACCATTTGGAAACAGGAAGAAGTTTTTTTTTTGTGTGTTCTAGAACTGTACTGCATGCAAGGAGAGTTTGTGAAATGTACCCATCCTGCCTTGACTGACCTGCTTTAGTTTTCCATCTGTTAAACAAAGCCATACTGCACAATCCTAGTTCCTGTTCTGGACATTACTTGGTATGAAAGAACAGAAGGCCAGAGCCCATCGAGACTGTTCCCCACACTATGTGGGACATTATTTATCTATTATCCCTCAACCAAACATCTAATTTGTTTTTAAAGACAGTGGCACTAGTTGCCTCTACCAATTCTTGTGGCAAGGTGTTCCATACAATGGATGCTCTTATTGGAAAAAAGTTTCCCCTTTTGCTGGTTTTATAAGTTTTTACTTCAAGCTGTTTATTATGCAGTCTCGGAACATGTCTCCTTTTGGAGAGTGTTAGACCACATTTTTCCATTAGATCTGGTGAATTTATTAAATTAAAAACCATAAGCATATCACATCTTAATCTTCTAGTTTGAAGAGACCAGTAGCTTTTAATCTGTTCTGACATTATGATTCTAGCTTCTGGTGTTGGAATTACTGGGGCCCCCTCAGCAGTTTAGATGTAGCATATTCCTAGCAACCTCTACTCTGGACCTCGGTAGTAGTTTTACAAATATTCATGTGTTTTGTTCTTGCACCCCAACCCCTCTTCCTCTAGAAATGAGCCTGGTTAACATCCTAATGACAAGGGTGGTACCAACCTTTGACGTTTATGCTAAAAGTAAATGGTATGCCATATGTGGGTACCAGTGGCAGATTGATTGGGGGTGTCCTAACTTGCTATAAGTGGCACAGGGATTACAAAAAATGGGGGCTCATCCAAAGGGATATGTTTTGGGTGAGAGTTAAATGCTGAGGGTATGTCTAGGATCTTCCTGTCTGGTGGCAGTGCACCCAAACAGAAGATCGCTTACCAGAAAGCAAAGTTGTGCCAAGAAAAATGCCACCTGAAAGTGTTTTGCTGCCTGAGTTTCTGTGAAAAGGAAAGTGAAAAAATATGCTGCTTGTGTGTTTAACTTGAAAATGTGGACTGCTGGGACTGAGCAATGATTGCCCTTGCCTTGTCGTTAAAGCGCTTAAAAACTGTTAAAAAGTTAAACATTCCCAGATGAAAGTATCTGTGGACTTAAATGACAGTGTTTTCTAAGTGCTCAGAAAGTTGCAAGTGTGTACAGTGACATTTTGAGTTGCTAAGGAAAATGCACTAAGTACCGAGTGAAAATGCCTTAAAATGCTTGCTCCACTGAAATTGCCAGCTGACCAAAAAAGTGAGTTTGCAGTTTAAATTTTGCCTTCTCGATGATCGCCGTGCACGAGTGAGGCTGAGAGAGAGAGAGAGGCACAGCTGATTTGCATGGTGTCGTGTGACTGATCCCGTTGGGCCTAAGCCCCGCCCTTGCCTGAATCTCAGAGTTGTGGAACCTTCGTGGAGGAGCAGCCAGAAATGTGCGAGCAGCATGTAGTTTGTGTAGCAGCAACAGGAATCGCTTACAGCAGATGCGCCTCTGAACCAGCAGTTTTTTTATAATTTTTTACAGTAAAACCGGGCTCAACCCATATTCTGACCGAATGGAGAATGATTGAGGTGATCGTAGCTACGATCAGCCGGACCGCCAGCCCATTACATTCCAGAAGCCTTCCTTGAGTTGGCAGCAGGCCATATTACATCGACAGTAGGAACCAGCCACTGCCTGTAAGTAACCTGTGCAAAAGTAAATGACTGTGGTGCTAAAGGTTGGAAAACTGTGTAAGAACTGTAAGAGCAAATGCAGCAAAAGTACTGAGAGAGAGAGAGAGAGAGTTTGTGAACATTAAGTCCTTGGAGTGTGTGTGTGTGTTGGAAAGTGCTGTTTTCAAAGACAGTGAACTTTAAGACAAACAATCCCTCTGATCCAAGTGATAGTAAATGTGATGGACTGAGAAAAAGTAAAGTGAATTTGTGCATGAGAAAATCAGTGGATATGTAAAAGATCCAGCCAGATTCCTAGCAATTTTAAACTGAGTGTGATGAAAAAGTTGCAGTCGCCATCTTGGGGTGTAGTCAGCAATGTAAACGATGCAGTGCCAATTTAGACAAGTGTTTTCAAATCCAAACAAAGTTTCAAGTGGTTTTGCTAAGTGTTGTGGAATACAGATGCAGCAGTCAGGCAGCCTGTTAGTGAAATTCAAGAAATTTTATTATATATCATGAATTACACCCAACCAAGGGGGCAACCATACAGACATAAGAAAACAAATACATATATGAACAAAGAGTACATCCACCTTCAAAAAGGAAGTCACGTAAGCCCCTCCCCACCCCCAACCCACCCCATCCCCTAGAAGTGTGCCAAACAATAGGTACAGAGAGGAGAGGACAGTCCAAATTAACACATTACCTGAATACCCCATTCGCATTCAATTTACCCCTCCTTAAGATAAATATAACGATAAAGTTTACCCCATTTCCTGCTAAAACCGGCCATATTATTACGGAGACCCGCAATCAGATGCTCCGTTCTGAAAAATACTGAAATATCATTTGACCATTCACTATAGGAAATGGTTAACTGATCCATCCAATGTTTTAGGACTAATTTTTTTTAACAATAATTGATATCAGTGCCATGTGAAATCTGCACTCTTTGACCGGAATACCAGAATAGATACCCATCAGACAGATTTCAATTATGAACAGGTCATCCAATCCCAAGAGAGGATCCAATTTAGAGCGAATTTGTTGCCAAACCGGGGAAACCTTTTCACAATACCAGAATATATGCACCATATTGCCTTCCATTTTACTACAGCGAGTACATTTAGAGTTTAGCAGTCTGCCAATTTTGACCAATCTAATCGGAGTGTAATACATATTACTCAAAATATGGTATTACGTGAGCCAAAATCTATCCTGGGGGTGATATATATATACAGATCCTTCCAGATCTGTGCCCAGTCAAAGCATACGTCCGGGAGTAAGGCATTCCAAGTAGTGGAACCAACAAGGGGACTAGAACCAGCCATATTAATCAGGAGGGAATATATGGTAGATACACCATGTGGCTTCAAAGCATAATCCGATATTTGAGCCAGAAAAGCATTGGTCCCTGATATTTTAGGATTGAAACTGAAAAGAGCCCCTATAAGATGTCTTAACTGAAAAACCTTAAATATCTGATTCTGCGGAATACCAAATTTACCAAGAATTTCGAGAAGAAAGCAAGTTATCCAAAGAAATAAGTCTCTCATCTCACCCCAATCAACTGGGGAGACAACTATTCAGGGCCATACAGTCATTATTTTAACGTTAAGATTTGTTAGCATCAGCTGATCCATAACAGATTGAGGGAATATCTTAAATATGCGCAACACTGAGAGAAAACTTTGAGCGAATCAATAACCGATTCACGAGCGCCTCAGGCAGAGAATTTTCATCCAAGTAAAAAACCATGGAAGGGTTAACAAGATTAGCACTAAGAAGGCTGTTCTCTAATTGGAGCCAAATGGGGATATAGTCTGACTCCTGATGTCGACACCACCTCCCCATCTTAGCTAAATGGCTCGCCCAATAATAAAATAAAAAGTTAGGAAGGCGGAGGCCTCCCATGTTTTTGTGTAGACTAAGTTTACTATAAGTGCGCCGAGGATGCTTACCACTCTATATGAACCCAGAAACCAACGCATGCAACCGCTTAAAGAAAGATATCGGAAGCCACAAATTTAGCAGGTTTACAGGATAAAAGAGACGAGGCAAAACGTTCATCTTAATCACATTAATCCGCGCCCATAACGATAAGGGTAACTTTTGCCATCTTTGAAGATCCTGCTGAATGGTTCCCATTAAATCCTCCAAATTGAGTTTCCTAGTAGAGACGGGATCCCTAGTTAAGTAAACACCAAGATACTTAATTGCTTGAGGAGACCATTTGACACCTAAATGAGCGAAATCTATTTTCCTCGTATGACTATTGAGCGGAAAAATCTCCGCCTTGGATATATTCAATTTATAGTTAGATAACGATCGAACTGACTAATAATCTTTAACACGACTCCAAAGATAATGCCGGTTGGTCCAAATGAAGAAGGATATCATCCGTACGCTGACAATTTTAAGGACTGGTTATCGACCGATCCTTTAATCTCAGGACAAAGCTTCAACTGACGGAGAAGGGTTGAGATACAGATTAAACAAAAAGGTGAAAGTGGACACCCTGTTGCATATGTGAATAATGGAAATCTAGCTGAGAAAACCCAATTACAATAAATCCTGGCTGAGGGAGAAGAGACAATGTCTGAATCATTGCAATGAAGGGAAGAGGAAAACCTAACTTCTTCAAAGTAACCCACTAAAAATCCCAATGCACTCTATCAAAGGCCTTCTCAGCATCAAGAGAAATTAAAGCCATTGAAGACTGAGAAAAACGGGCCCTGTGAAAGACATGTGTGAGAGTTCTTAAATGATCAACAGAAGAATGACCAGATATAAATCCTACCTGCTCCTGACTTAAAAGTGGCGTCCACAATGTCTTAATTCGGGAAGAAAGTACCTTAGCTAATATCTTAATATCGCAATTTAAGAGAGAAATCGGACGATAGCTAGCTGGATCAAGAGGAGGCTTATTTGGCTTGAGCAAAAGCACAATTGTTGCCTCCAAAAGAGATGAATCAAGTTTGTCTGCCGAGAACATGTAGTTATACAGTCTGAGCAAGACAGGGGCTAACTTCTGAGTGAATATTTTGTAGAAATTCGAAGGGAACCCATCTGGTCTGGGTGACTTGTCCAGTGTGAGACTGTTAACAGCCGTTACTATTTCTTCAACGGTTATGGGGGATAGCAAGGAGGCCTGGGACATCGCATCCAAGACAGGGAGATCCAAAGAGTTAAGAAAGACCTCCATATCCTGACCCGATGCAAGGGAGGAGCAATTACAATATAATATTTTATAAAAGGACTCAAATACCTGGGCAACCTCTCGTGGTTCGGTTTTAATAGAGCCATCCGTGGCTTGCACAGAGGGGATTAGACGGGACCTCTCCAACTGACATAAACGCAGAGCAAGCATCTTGCCAGCTTTTTCACCCTGATCAACATATTTGGCCCTTGTCTTGAGAAGAGCGTATTCCGCCTTCTCCTTAATCAAATCTGCATACTCATTACGCAACGCTGTCAGCTCTTCTAAAGTAGTTAAAGAAATATTAGTGATCAAGGAATTCTCTTTATCCTTTATCTGAGCTAACAAGGCTAAGGCTCTAGCCTCTGTCTTTTTCTTCCTCCCAGAAGCAATTTTAACAAATTCCCCTGAAGATAACACTTTAAGGAACACCAAAGAAGGTCAACCCTGATATTAAGATTGTCATTATGTTCTAAGAAATTGGAACTTGCAATTCTGATTCGAGAAACCGAGTTCTCATCTTTTAAAATCTGAGTATTGAGCCTCCAGACCGTATCACGCCGAGTCTTTAAATCCAGAGAGATAACTATCCAAACAACTGAATGGTCCGGAAATAACTATGGGCTCAATACTGGATTGATAAAGACCCTGGATAAGGGAACAACTGATTAGGAAATAGTCAATCCTTGACCATGACTGATGGATACCCGAATAGAATGTATAAAGCTGCCATGAAGGGTTCAACATTCGCCATGGATCACAGAAATCCAACATAGACATTAGGTCCTTCAGTGCATTCTGAGAAGACGAAAAGGGTTTCAGAGGCCTATATGTTCTATCCAGATCCTGAGTTGGTGGACTATTCCAATCACCCCCGAGTATCACATGGAAGGGTAGAAACGGCAATTTTACTAGCCAACTCCACTAAAAATCTGGATCTCCTCCTGGCGGACCATATACCGACCCCAAAACAATCATATTGTTGTTCAGCATCCCCTTAACCAGTACGTATCTACCTCTAGCATCAGAACAGACCAAGTCCGCTTGAAACGCAATATCCCTCCTGATCAAGATGGCTACTCCCCAACTCGAAGAGGAATCCCCAGCCGAGAATACCTGAGAGAATCCTTGCCTACGTAGCTTGAGCGCTTCTGAACTAAGCAAATGTGTTTCTTGAAGCAAAATAATACCCGCATTCAAGAGGGTAACATGTTTAAGGATCTGATATCGTTTCGTTGTGTCCCTAGCCCCTCTGATGTTCCATGACAGAACTTTCACAGAACTATAAGCCATATTTGGTCCTGTAAAACCACTTAGAAAGTGATCCCAACTGCAAGTAAACTAAACCCCTATGGCACACTCCTACCCACCATAACATCTTCATTATATATAACATCCGATAATATGTAGCCCCAAAATATTATAGAAAATACAAAATCACACACGCCCCCACAATGCAAAGCATCATGGGCTGCATATGCAAATCACCACAGAATGTTATGCTGGTCCAACTTTAAGCAGAATTGCATGGTGCCAAAAGGCCTCTCACACAGTTTGCAAAGGGTGCTAACAGAAGACATAGACACGTGTTTAGTCCTACCAGGACTCATCAGTATGCCTCGTCTGTTTGACACCCCAGTGGAATGGACCAGCTACCCCTAAGGCAGTGTGCCTGGGATATATTGTGATGAACCCATTAAAATAAAAAACTATTTAAAAGACAAAGAACCTCTTTGCGTAAACACTGAGGCAAGGGTTACCCAAAGGGCATTTGGCTGGGAAGCCAAGTTTCAAGAAAATACAAAATCACACACACGCCCCCACAATGCAAAGCATCATGGGCTGCATATGCAAATCACCACAGAATGTTATTCTGGTCCAACTTTAAGCAGAATTGCATGGTGCCACATCGCATAGAGGTTCTTTGTCTTTAAATAGTTTTTTATTTTAATGGGTTCACCACAATATATCCCAGGCACACTGCCTTAGGGGTAGCTGGTCCATTCCACTGGGGTGTCAAACAGACGAGGCATACTGATGAGTCCTGGTAGGACGAAACACGTGTCTATGTCTTCTGTTAGCACCCTTTGCAAACTGTGTGAGAGGCCTTTTGGCACCATGCAATTCTGCTTAAAGTTGGACCAGCATAACATTCTGTGGTGATTTGCATATGCAGCACAAAATATTATAGCTCCAAATTTACTTGACTTTGAAAACAAAACCCCATTTAATTTAACCATGTTAGAAAAACCTAATAGCAACCCAAAAAGCCCAAAACACCCACCCCACCCACTACCCAGAAACCCCAACTGAAAAACCTTGATAATATAAAGCCAACAAGTAGTAGTAAACCAGGAAACCATAGACACCCCCCTTCCCCCCTCAAACAAACCAAAAAACTATTTACAATACCCCAAACCCACCAAAAGATAAAGAATCTGAAAAAAGTCAAAACAGTAACTCCCCACCCACCCATAGCTAGCTTGAGCTCCCCAGTGCCACAACCAGACCAATAAAAAGATCTTGTTTGTACCAAAGAAACCCTGCCATTAACCCAGAACCACAACCCAGACAAGTAACTAATGATAAGAACCAGTTAGCAAGGGGGAACCCAGACACCCCACCCATCTTTAACTAGTATGCTATGCAGCTAGCCCGGCCTTACTCCGACCAGAGCTCCCGCACCCCATCCCCCCCTTCCCTATAAACTGAGGCAGCCAGTGCAACCTTAGCTAGAAATGAGCTCAACCATAAAATACCCTAACCTAAAAATAAGATAACTGGAACAGGCACTTACTATACGAACGACCCCAGACAGCACCTATGCCTCCACTCTCCAAGCCGCCCTCCCCTCCCAATAAATCCCCCCAGGAAGTGCTCCAGATGACCAACTGAAGGGAAAACCAAATCAACCCAGTTAATCTGAGCTATCTAGACTGATCCCACCAAAAGCACTTAGCTGCCCCAACCCAAAGGTACTACCTGAAACCATTAACAGAACAACAAGCAAATCTAGGCCTTGCCCTTACAAACAACATTATCCACTCAATATTGGAAAGACAAACCTTCCCCTCACATACGACCTGGTAACCAACCAGGCTCCTTGCAATACAACTCCGAACCCACCTAGAAAACAAGAGGAACCTACCCACTAGCCCTAACAAATCCCTCTTATGGGGAAACCCCCTATAATAAACCAAAACCCTGTCAGGGAGGCACTTTAACCCTGCCTACCCAGCAGGAACTGAACTCTCACGCGCTCATGGCGCTACAAGAAACCAAGCTCCCCATAGAGAGGACCAAAACTCAGCTCCCCACTCCAAAACAAGATTGCAGCAAGGAGGTGAAATAAGGAACTTAGAATTATCAGGAAAACACAGTCTTGTTACAATTCTTAAGATTTTCAGTGCAGGAAGAGTTTAAAGCACAGCTGACTTATTTTGGGGCTGACTGTTTTCAGAGCACAAACCACCAGGCTGTTTTGGGGCTGAGAGGTTTACCCTGTGTCTGACTTGGATGTCTGGATTTTTCTCTGTTTGATTAGCAGGGATTTTCTCTGTCAAATTGTTGTGTATGGTATCTTGCTGACAGGAAGGCACTCATCGCAGCGGTGGGTCAGAGCTCTTAGCTGATTGTTTTGTGAGGGCACAGTTTAGGCCCAACCCTTCCCACCCTCACCCCACCCACCCTGGAAATAGTTCCTTTATACCTGGGGTTCTGACATCATTTCAAGAGTGTAAGTGCATATCAATGTCATATCCTCTAGCACACAGCACTGAAAAATATAAGCATACACATTGTATAATATATATATTTCTATATAACAAACCAATCACACACAAACACACACACACACACACACACACACACAAAAGTACATAATCACGTGGGGAGTAGTGCAATGTAATGGCTGTGGGGCAGCAGTCTTCCGGGAGTCTTTCTGGAGGCTGAGATGCTTCCCTATTTGCAGACAACTCTGCCCTGAGGGAGGAATTTGCCCATCTTCAGGCCACACTGGACAGCAGTAAGGGAACCTTCCCCCAGGCCAGACTGGATGGTAGGAAGGGAACCTCCCCCATCCAGGGAGCACCAGTGCCACCACCACTACCTCAGAGGTTGCAAAGAAAGCACAGCAGTTGGACCACAGTGGGCTCAGGGAGGGTGAGGATCGTGGAACAGAGGCACACCCAGTCAGTTGTTCCACTCCACAATCCATACACCATTCTGGGGGAGCACAGCTCCCCTATGGATGCACCCACAGAGGAGATTAAGGAGGCTGAGGACACCTGTCACAAGGGAGGCCCACAGGAAGGAGGCAGAGGACACCACAAGGAAAGGAAGCAGCTCCTGGTGGGGGACTCAATTATTAGGGGGATAGAACTGGGGGGGAGCAGGGAAAACTGAAGTAAGGTGCCTGCCTGGTGCCATGGCTTGGAGGGATAGGAAGCGCATCCTCAGGATCATGAGAACAGCTGCACTGGAGTCTGAGCTGGACGTCATTGTCCACCTAGGGACAAACGACTTGGCCTCACCAGGAGATTAGAGCAGTGCAGAAGGACTTTGTAGAACTGGGAGGGGTTTCAGACAAGCAGCCACACAGTATCCTTCTCAGAGGTGCTGCCTGTCAATGGCATGAGTGAGGCGAGGGTACTTTGCACCATGCAGTTTAATGAATGGTTGAAAAAATGGTGTGGAGCACAGGGGTTTGGCTTCATTGGGGACTGGGGTTCCACCTGGAGGGACACTAGCCTATACTGGCAGGATGGTCTGCATCTGTCCAGGAAGGGAACAAGTCTTTTGAGCAATCGGTTTAAATGCTTCATTGGCAAGCTTTTAAACTAGTCAAGGGGGAGGCACTGATAAGCAGCAGGAAAATCCCAGCCTCTCCCTACAAAACAGGGTACTAAATGAGAAAAAGACCAAGGTAGAAAGGTCAGTGGGGGATGCTGCAACAGAAGGTAAAGCCATCAAAAATGGAAAGCAATGAGTACCAATGCCTGTGAGTCTGAGTAACAAGCTTCCTGAATTAGTGGCCTTGATGTGAGGAGGAACATCTGGATATCGGAGTAGTCACAGAAACATGGTTCGATAAAACCATGACTGGGACGTAACATACCAGGATACACTATCTACAGGAGGGACAGAGAGGGTAAAAGAGGAGGAGGAGTAGCTCATTACATAAGGGAAGGAATCAAAGCAACAGAACAAAAGGGAAAACAGGGAGAGAAGAAGCACTTGTGGGTAAATTTGGAGACCGCAATGGCACTACAATCCGACAGGGTTAGAGTATAGACCTCTTCTCAGGGGAGGAAATGGACAAGGAAATGATAAAAAGTATACTTAGTATGGCAGAAAAAGGGGAGATACTGCTGATGGCCAATCTGAATATGCCAGATGTTAACTGGAATGCAGTTGCAGCAGCCACTTCGAAGAGTGGGGTTATTCTAGATGCCCTACAAGGGGGCATGCCTTAGACAACTAGTATTGGAGCCCAC
This sequence comes from Neoceratodus forsteri, assembly GCA_016271365.2. Lineage (NCBI taxonomy): Eukaryota > Metazoa > Chordata > Ceratodontiformes > Ceratodontidae > Neoceratodus > Neoceratodus forsteri. The sequence goes on along the minus strand of CM057455.1, from coordinate 1,064,260,356 downwards.
TCAAGAGGGAGCAATCTTAGACCTGGTTCTCTCAAATGGAGATGAAGAGAGTATCACAGATGTAGAAGTGGTGGCCATCTGGGAACTAACGACCATCGAACAGTATAGTTCACAATAAACACAGCAATAGAGTCAAGCTTCACAAAGGCAAAGGTACTGGACTTTAGGAGGGCTGACTTTGCTAAAATGGGTGCAGTACTCAAGGAATGCACTCAGCAAAATGGGCAGGAAGGAGGGGTGGAAGAACAATGGGGAATAATAAAAACTGCCATCACAGAGGTAACAAGCCTTTGTGTGAAGCAAATAAACAAAACTAAACGATGTAAGAAACCACTACGGTTCTCAAAGGAAGTGGCAGTGAAGGTTCAAGAGAAAAAGAAAGCTTCAGGAAGTACAAGGAATCACAGAAGGAGCAGGACAGAGAACTGTATCAGTTAACGCAAAAGGAAGCTGGGAAGGCAGTCAGAACAGCAAAGGCCCAAACCAAGGAAAAGATAGCCAACTCAGTTAAGAAGGGGGATAAAACCTTTTATAGGTACATCAGGGAGCGAAGGAAGACCAAGGGAGGGATAGTGAGGCTTAATAAGGGGGGGAGGTGGGCAGAGGGTGACTGTGAAAAGGCAGAGATACTAAACAAATATTTTTGCTCAGTATTTACAAAGGAAGAGGGGGAGGTACCTAAAACAAACAGTAGAAACACTCTGGATACAGAAGTTGATACTAGCCCATTTACAGAAGAAAGGGTCTCTGAAAGAACTTCAAACTGAAGGTGGACAAAGCAATGGGCCTGATGGGATTCATCCCAGAATTCTAAAATAACTAAGGCAGAATTAGTGACACTACTGACTACCCTGTTTAACAAATCATGGAAGATGGGGTGGTACCCGAGGACTGGAGGAGGGCAGATGTGATTCCCTTCACAAAATTTGGGAGGCAGAAGCAGGAAACTACAGACCTGTTAGTTTAACCTCAGTGGTAGGGAAAATGATGGAACTACTTCTGAAGGAAAGAACTGTTGAGTATCTAGAGGCCAGAGGGGCACAGGACCCAAGGCAGCATGGATTCACAGTAGGAGGGTCATGCCAGACAAATCTGACAGATTTCTTTGACTGGGTGACCAAAGTAGTAGATCAGGGAGGAGCTGTGACATGGCCTACCTAGACTCTTAGCAAGGCATTTGACACAGTCCCACACAAAAGACTAATATACAAGTTAGCTAGCCTGGGAGTGGGTCCCAAGATGACAGCCTGGGTAAAAATTGGCTGGAGAATAGGACACAGAGAGTACAGTAAATGGAGTCCACTCTGAAGAAAGGGGGTTACTAGTGGGGGTACCGTGAGGGTTCAGTATTAGACTGTCCCTCTCTAATACCCTATAGTTACATTGCAGAGGGACTGGAAGGAAAATATACCCTTTGCAGATGACACAAAGATCCGCAACAGAGTTGATGCACAAGGTGGGGTGGAAAGGATGAAAAGGGACTCCGCAAGGTTAGAGGAATGGTCAAATGTATGGCAGCTTAGATTCAATGCTAAGAAGGTAAGGTAATGCACCTGGGAACAAAACCCAGGGGAAGAGTACACAATGGGGGTGAGATACTAACAACAACAAAATGGAAAGGGACCTGGGGTACTCATATCAGGATGACCTAAAGGTGGGCAAGCAATGGAGAGGGCAGCAAGGAGGGTTGGGGGATACTGGGATGCATAGGAGAGGCATCACTAGTAGAAAACAGGAAGTTATTATCCTCTGTACAGACAGCTGGTCAGACCTCATCTCGAGTACTGCATGCAGTTCTGGGAGACCCAGTCTTCAAGCAAAGACATAGACAGGATGGAAGCTGTCCAGAGGAGGGCAACTAAAATGGTGCAGGGTCTGCACCGGAAGACATATGAAGAGAGACTTAAGGAGCTTAATATGTATAGCCTCGAGGAAAGGAGGGAGGGGGGGTATGAGAAACTTTCAAGTACCCTCAAGGAATCAACAAAGTCCAAGAGGGTAGCATCTTTCAAAAGAGTGTGCAAGAACAAGGGGCACAATTTGAAGATGGGGGTGGCTCTAGAGGTAATTTAAGGAAGCATTTTTCACAGAGAGGGTTGTGGATGCATGGAACTGCCTTCCTGGAGGAGGTCGGAGTCAAAACAGTGGTGGAATTCAAGCATGCATGGGACAGTCATAAGGCAATTCTAGGGGTTGGGGGTAGAAGAAGTAGGCTGCTGGTTAACTAGGATCTGCAGCTTATCCAGTAGGCAGGGAAATGGGCAGACTGGGTGGGCCAAGCAGTCCTTATCTGCCGTCAAATTCTATGTTTCTATGTTTCTATACATAGGAAAACTCTTCTTCTCAGATTCTTGCCAAACTCGACAGCTAACTCCCCAGCCAATTCAAAACCAAGCCCCTAAGAGCCCCACTGAAAACCCCAATCCCAATCCGACCTGCTCTGCTCAACGAGCGGCCCCTCACCCCCCGGATCACTACAATGCTAAATAACCCCTAATCTGGAACACGTAAAAGCATTCCCAAAAGAAGCAAAAGCATTTGAGAAACTGGCAAGCGACATATACGACCTATATCAAAAACCAGATACTAGTACCTCCTAACTCAATCCTCTGGCAGGGAGTAACACCACGTTAACTGGGGAAAGGTTTAAGGGAGGAAACTAAAAGGGCACCAGCTCATCCTTCCCAGGGAAATCACACCTATGAACAAAGATTCCTTGTGAAAACCAAACACCCTATAGGGCCTATCTCACCTAAATTCCGAGACCTCTCCAGCGCTTACAAAGACAACAACCCCTATCTGTCATCAGGTACAATAACCCATTTTTAACCAGACTTTCATATTTAAACCAGAATTAAGAGAAGTAAACAGTGTAACAACCGGCTATTTTTGAAAAGGTCCCTATAGCTGTGGTGGTTAACTCAAGGAGAGGCCTGCCTCAGGAAACTCGTAGGGACAGCCAGGAGCCTTGCACAGAAACTCTTAAATTTGCCGGGTACTGCATCCTAAAGGGAATTCTAGCAGATATTAATTTGTTGACTATCGAGTGATATGTCGCCCGCCCAGGCGAGTCTCCTCGGGGTAGATCTTGAGTGAGCCTATGGCAGCGTCACCCATACCACTTTCTGTAAGTCCTTGGCCTTGCTATGACATGCTGCCTTTCTAAGCAACTTAGAAACTTCACAATAATGGGTCGAGGAGGGGACTCTGGAGGAGGCCGTGGCCTTAGTGAACGGCATGAGCCCTTTCAATTTGGTAACTAGGGTTAAGAGGGGAAGGGCCAACCAGTTTCTGTAGGAGCTTCTGCATGAATAGGATAATATTGAAACTTCTCCGCCTCGGCAAACCAAGAATCAAAACATTATTTGCCGGGCCCTGCCCTCCAAATCTTCAGTCTTCAGGTGATTTCAGATCTGTTGTCGAGGCTGAGAGTCGCTCAGGATCAGTCTTTCTTTCCACTTTTCCAGTGAGACTGCTGGCCTCCGTGATTCTACATCACTGTACAAATCTGTTAAGTCCGAACAAAGAGATTTCAACTCAGCTAAATGTCGCGTTTATTCTTTAAATGGGAGCATTTCTGAAGAAAGCGATCTCGTATAACGGAGTGACCGCTAGATGAAGGAGACATTTTTTCCGAACCTGCACCTTGGGCCCGTTTCTTCTTGGGCATTTTTTCTGGACAGGCTGGTGGAGTATGCCTGGGCAAGGCCTGCTTCATATCGGCCTCCACAGACAGCAGAAATCGACTGCCAGGCACAAAACCGACCCAATTCCGACTCAGCAACAAAATATATCGTACTAGTTTGTTTTTCAGATAGCAACTATATAAATCAGGCTATAAAAGAAGGCGAGATAGGTGCGAGGCAACGGGAGCTCTTAATCAGTGCTACTACCAGGAGCCCTGCATCACGTGATCTTCAGGCAGCCTGTTAGTGAACTGTATCAGTGCGTTAAAGTCAAAGCTCAAGAGTGACTGCAAAAGCAGTACTTTAGGACTTGTGTGTTTAATTTGCAGAACATGGTACAGCAACCCCCTCACTACCCGCTCCACGCCAGGGCGTGGGTAGCCCAACAAGATCAAGAGCTAGCTAATTTTGATATTTGCATGACTGTTCATCGGCACCAGCCGAGGTGGCTTTGCCGAACTTTCCAGTTAATGTGCGTGTTGTGTGCCTGAAGCCAGGGAGAGATGTTTTGCCAATTCCACATTGCACAGATTGCCAAAAGCGATTTGGGATGAGCAAGTCAGGTGGCATGATTGTAGCTAAAACAAAACACATCCGTTTAGCTCCAACTTGGACACTGGCAGGGGACCATGTCTTATCTGAGCAGCAGCAGGCTGGGTGCAGTGAGAGAGAGCCCACAGAGTTTATCAAGGAGTTCTTGGAAACTGTCTGTCGATGCTATGCAAGGCCCATAAAAAGTTGAATGTTCCACGCCGCAGAGTGTGGAGCTGGACACTGCAGCCGCAGGTTCAGCAGATCCTTGGGTGGAAGGCCCAAGCCTCGTGGAAGAGTCCGAGGTGGAGGAGCATGTTGTTGGGAGGCCAGTGCATGCAAGGAAAGTGGAGAATGGACAGTTTTGGGAGCTAGCGGAATCACCAGCTCCTGGGCAGAATGTGTGGAAGAAGAAGAAGCTTCAATGGCTACAGTGGGACACAGTTAGTCACCACCAGCATTGGCTTCTATGGCGCCTCCCGATGTCTGTATGGAGGAAGGCCCCAGAGATGTGCCCCTGAGTGCAGAGGTGGACTGCTTTTACTCTGCCCTGTGTGCTTGAAGCTGGCTCAACCAGGACTGGCCACCATCAAGCCATGTTTCTGGTTTGGAGTTGGGCAAAAGCAGCAAAGAGGAGAGAACTGTTCATAGATGAGCTGTAGCCAAGTATGAACCTTTGTATCCTCTCTTCTCTTGCCAAATCTGAGAAGAAATTGAGGAAAACAGGCATGCCAGGTTATGGGAGGAAGCTTGTGCTAACCTGCACCCTAGAGTAAACAAGTGGGTCCGAATTAAAGTGTGTAATGAGAAACTGCAATTCTGGAAGCGTGGCAAGACATTGTTAATTAGCTCTGTGAGAGTAGTGGACAAAGCTGGCCAAGAGACATTCTACAATGTTCCTATGGTGCGTCCAGATGGGGTAACAGTTTATGCCCCACATCCTGAGTGGTACTACCACTGAACTAGTGCCATTCATCTGAAATTGTGCCCACTTGCCAAAAGTGAATGCAGCCTTGCCAGCCCAGCAATCTGCCACCAAAGTGGCAACAACCCAGGATGGAGGTGCCTTTCTTCTGGTGATCCAAGTTCGGCTCTGGCAGCATCCAGGTTCGGCTCCGGCAGCATCCAGGTTCGTCTGCAACAACATCCAGGTTCATCAGCCCAGCAGTTGGAGAAGATTTTCAGTCAGGGTCCAGCAGGAGGTTGTGGAAGCATCTGCTCTGAAGATTTTGTCTACTCAGCAGCCGAAGATTATCAGGCCACAGGTCCACTGTGGTGATGTTGACATCCTTTTGCTGCCTAGAAACTGGTAAGATACTTTTTTCATTTTAATTTGACTATTTTCCTGCAATTGAGGATGTCCTTGGAACTTTATTCACCAACTGACTTTCTTGATCTGGACTGCAGTGCTAGCAGGCCTTGTGCCTGTCCCAGAACTGTGCTTCATCAGGCTCTGGCCTGGGAGAGACTATTTGTAGCAACCTGGCACTCTGGACTCTTCCCTAGATTTCGGACTTTGCAGGGCCACCCCTTCCCCAAAATGTATTTGTAAATGCTTTTATGTTTTCTAGTTTTGTACTTCTGTAGGAAAATCCTTTTAAAAATGCTTTTTGGGATTGTGAAGTATCCAGTGGGAGGGTGTGTTGGTCACTGTTTTGGTTTCACAGGTTGTAGCTGTGTGCAGAAATGTGTTCTGTAGTGTCTCCTTTTCCAGGTGTTCCTGGAAAAACACAAGACTACCCGAACAGGATTTTTGTTACTCATCGGAGTCCTCTTTTGTGAACTGTTAGGCTTCTGTAACTGTGTAGTACAATGTCCAACCTCTTCTCATTTTACAGGTGTATTGGTGTTAAATGGTTTTTGGGGTTGGGTACCTGGTAGGTAGCATAGGTCAGACAGACTTTCCCCTAGAGGGTTAGGGGGAAAGACAGGTTGGTGGTCCTGATCCATGATAGCAGTCACCAATGCTGTCTGTTAGGACATTCTTGGAGCCACTGAGAATCCATAGATAGTATAGTAGTAGTGTAGGAGCTGAAGTTTCGTCAGTGGGCCTCTATCTTTTAGTGTAACCTGCCTGTGCTTGGCACATGGTAGGGGAGGACCTGATCGACCTTCCCTGTAGGGAGCATAAGAGGAAAGATGGCCTGGTACTAGGCCATGTTCTGGCTGCAGAGAGCCAGTGGTCTGGTTTAGGTGAGTGTAACCACCCAGTCCCCTGGGGATACTAGAATCCTATCAGTATTAGTACTAGGCAGGCAGCTGGTAGGGAGCTCATTAGGGGCTTCTTAAACAATGACATCATTGTTTACTCAGCTAGCCTGAGAGAAGAGTGATTATGTCATTTAGAACTCTCACAGCAGCATAACCCTTTCCTGTTTACAGCTGCTCTGGGGAACCATAGAATGTTCAGTTAGTCTGAGTGTGGAGTGAGAGTGGCTGGAGGTCTGCCAGTGGGTTCTGAGTTGAGGGCCCAGAACTTCTCACCCTAGTATGGAGTACAAATGCCAGCTTCCAGTGAAGTGGTGGAGACCTTTCTACAGCAGGATTTCCTGATTTTCTACTCCCAGTGAAGTGGAAGGAACTGCTTTTCTCAGTGGGTCCAAGGGGCAATACTCTGAAGATCCCCTGTGTGTTTTAGCTGCCTTTGGAAAACAACTTTTGAGAGACTGTTCTGATATGCTACCCAAGAAAAGGTGTCTTCAAGTTGCTCCCTGCCCAGTGGAAGGAGTAACTGCTCAGTAAGTACTGTTTTTAGGAAACAAGTTCTCCACACATTTAGGGGAATCATTTCTGGGGTGTGTGTGCCCATAGATAAGGCTAGATAAATACAGGTTACTCACCTGTAACAGGAGTTCTAGGAATGGTATATGTTGTTCATCCACACTCATTGGCAGTATCCTTGCCGCTTTAAATCTTGCCGGAAGGTCTTCAAGCTTGCTCCTCCCACCCACCGGGTGGTATAACTCTCGGCTCCCCTCCATGACGCCAGATCTGGCCGACTGGAAGCTCAGGTTGTGCCCGAGCCGAGAACAGGATGGTGGATGAACAACATACCATTCCTAGAACTCCTGTTCAGGTGAGTAACCTGTATTTCTAGGGACATGGATATGTTGTTCATCCACACTCATTGGCAGACTCCTAAGAGTTCTCCGGGAGGAGGAGGCAAGACGACAACCCCATATACTTACTTGGGAAAGAGAGACTGAGAACCGAGGCCCCAAAACCAGCATCCCGGTGACTCAAGGTCGATGTAGTGGGTAATGAAGGTGTTTGCTGACTCCGTAGTAGCCCTGCAGATTTCTGGATAGGGACGCCCTGGAAGCAGCCAATCAAGGTAGCAGTATGGCGGGTGAATGAGCCTTATCCTTGGGAGGCTCCATGCCCGCTAACTTATAGCAGAGATATGCAGGAGGTTACCCACCTGCTTATCGTCCGCTTGGCTGCAGGTCTCCAGATGCGGCTTCAAGCGTAGGTGACAAACAGCTGGCGAACCTCTCCCCGAATATCAGCCGTGCGCTCCTTATAATAAGCGAGCGCCCTTCTAGGATCCAGAGTATGGAGCCTATATTCGGCCTCCGAGGTGTGATTGGGGCAGAACACCGGCAGAGTCAACACCTGGTTAAGGTGAAACTCCGACACCACCTTCGGAAGGAATTTCGGTGGGGCGCAGGACAACCTTGTCCCTGTGGAAGACCAGGTAAGGAGACCTCAGGAAAGCGCCTGAGCTCTCCCATCCTTCTGGCTGACGGATAGCCACCAAGAAGGCGGGTCTCCACGACAGGTGAGAGAGAGCACACCTGTCATAGGTTCAATGGCTTGCCCATGAGCTTGCCAGTACCAGCAGTAGATCCCACGGAGGTGGGGTTCCCGTGACTGAGGGGAATGTGATCAAGGCCTGAAAAAGCGCCAGACCACCTTCTCCTGCCACCGACTGCTTCCCAGCCCGCGCCTGCAAGCAGATGGCTGCCAGGTGCACCTCTTAGGGTCGCCGACCTAAGCCCTTGACTAGAAAGGGACCATAAAATAGTCCAAGATGCTTGCCAAGGAACAGGAGAAAGGGTCCAAGCCCTTGCCTCTGACACCAAATGGAAAACCTTTCCATTTGAAGGCATAGCATTTTCTGGTCGACTCCTGACGGACGCCTCAACTACATTGAGACCTCGTCGGAAAGACCTAAAGCCTGGAACTCTAGCCAGGAACCAGGCCGTCAGGTGGCAGGGATTGAAGGTCCGGATGGAACACCTTCCCTGATTGACTGAGAGCAGGTCCGGGCGAGCTGGAAGCTACTCATGGAGCCTGGAGCTGAGACTGAGGAGATCTGGTACCAGAACTGGCGGAGCCAGTCTGGGGCCTATCAGAATCACCTGCGCCTTTGTCCCTCCTCGCTTTGAGAAGCACCTTGTGGATCAAGGGAAATGGGGAAAGGCGAAGAGGTCTCGGGTCCATTGCCCTCGAGAAGGCATCCCCTGCAGCGAGCCCCTGCTGAGGGGGCGGGCATGGAACAGACTCAGCTTCGTTCTCCATGGAGGCAAACAGGTCCACCTGAGGTGTCCCCAAAGGGAGAACAGATACTGTACTACCTCCGGCAGGAGAGACCACTGCGGATGCAGCCCCTATCCGCTCAGGGCATCGCCAGGTGTTGGAGGCCCCTGCCACGTGAATGGCCAGGAGATCCGCCCAGGCTGCGCACGAGTGACCAAATGCGAGAGCCTTGCATAGAAGCATGGAGCGCGCCCCGCCTGGCGGTTTAGATAGCACATGGTCGGGTATTGTCCGCCTGACTGGACCACTTGACCCCGGAGGAACGGAGCAAGGCGTGAAGAGCTAGGCGGACCGCTCGGAGCTCCAGCAGGTTGATGTGGCATCGGGATTCCCGCGACCAGAGGCCATGAGCCCGTGTTCCCCAGATGGGCACCCCAACCCATCAGAGAGGCATCGGCTCACAGAGAGACTGCTGCCTCGGGCGGACGAACGGATGCCCTCCTGCAAATGATCTGAACGGTCCACCACTGGAGAGCATTCCACATCCCCTGTGTCACCCACACAAGCTGGTCCAAGGGATCGCAGCTGGCAGACCATTGGCTGGCCAGTCCCCAAAGGGGACGATGTTCCAGCGGCCCAACGGACCACGCTGGTACAGGCCGCATGAGACCCAGGAGGCGAGGAAGTCCCGGTAGGCGCAATTGCTCAACCAGAAATGATCGGGCAAAGGAGAAGAACTCGGCCCTGTCCGCGGGAGCCGCGCTCTGGCTCGAAGAGAGTCGAGCTGCGCGATGAATAAAATCACCTGCTCGGCTCGAGTTCGACTTGGCCTCGCTGATAAGGAGGCCCAGTTGAGAGCAGACCTGGAGGGCCAGATCTCTGGACCACTCCGCCTCCTTCCTGGAGGAGCTGCTATCAGCCAGTCGTCCAGGTAAGGGTACCCGGACCCTCGCGCCGCAGGAATGCTGTCACCACTGCCATGCATTTGGTGAAGACCCTGGGAGCTGGAGACAAGCCGAAGGGCATGGCTTGGAACTCAAGAGAGGGATCCTTCCGTCGAAGCGAAGGAATCTCTGGTGAGACGGACGGATAGGGACGTGGAAAAGCGGCCCTGCAAGTCCAGAGAGCAGAACCACACGCAGCGCTCCAAGGATGGTGTAGATCTGAGCCAGAGTGACCATCCTGAAGGTTCGAGACCTTAGGAACTTGTTTAGGTCGTGTAAGGTCGAGAATGGGCGTAACCCCGTCCGCTTCGGAACAAGGAAGTACCTGGACACAAACCCTGGGTCTGAAGGAGGGTCCACCACCTCTCTTACACCTCCTTCTGGAGGAGGAGGTGATGTCGGCTCGGACGAGCGCCAGTGAGGCTGGGATCCGGTTCCCCGAGGGCACGCTCTGAAGGGTGGTGCCTGCTCAATTCCAGAGGCAGGCCTCTTCCCACCACCTCCAAGACCCACCTGTCCGTGGTAACAGCGGACCAAGCGGAACGAGTGTGCGGAGCCGTCCCCACGGGGACCCAGGGTAAGGTGGCCAGGGATGGGGCGACACCCTCAGCCCGTCACTGGGCAGGCCTGGAGGAGGGACCGCCGAGGGACCTCCTGGGCCCTTTCCTCCTGCCTCCTGTTAGAGGAAGCCATGGCGTTTGGGTTTGGAGTGCCAAGGCCGAGCCTGCTGGCCCTGACGCTTGGCCGGGCCGCCGGGGCACAGAAGGACGAAAGGGCTTAGGCTGTGGTTTGCGGCCTTTGTCCTTCTGAGCGAAGAGACCGAGTCCAGGTGGCATTGGACTTCTCGATCCTCTGCAGGTGACCTTCCACCCCAGGGCGAGAGGTCAGTCCCCAAAAGGGAACATCCGCCAACTTGTGCTAGTATCCGGCAAAGGTGGATATCCTCAGCCAAGCCCGCCGACAAGATAGCCACTTCCGCGGCTGCAACGATCTGGCACATGAGTCCCTACATCCAAAGCAGTCTGGAGCTGCTGTTTGGCCACTGCCTGCCTCTGGTCCCGCACCTGCTTAACCGTAGTCTGCAGATCGGCGGGAAGATGAGGATGACTCATCCAGGAGCCCAACAGGGCATGAGAAAATGTGCCATGAGGATCGCCACTGGCCTGATCGAAAACGAGAGAGGACGAGCGAGCTTTTCGCTCGACATAGTCCAATTTCTTGGACTCCTTGTCAGGAGGTTTGTCCATCCCTGGCGCAGCCGGGCGACCGGAAACGCTGTCGGTAACCAACCCCTCAGCAGAGGGGTGTTCCAAACCGACAAGGAACCGAGGGACCGTGATACTTCCTGGCCATCCTGGCCAAGGCGAGGGCAGGAAGCAGGCGCTGCCAAAGTTCCAGTGCCGGACCCACTATGGCCTCCGGCCACGGAAAGGCCTCCGTCGGAGAATCCCTCGGTCCAGAATCTCCGTGAGGGGATACCTGGCCGTTTGGAACGGGTTCAGGCCCATCCCGTAGACTCCGAGATGAGCCGAAGCAGTCCTAGGAAGGACGACGGGCTATCGCCCATTGGCTGACCTCCTGAAGACTCCAAGTCCAGTCGCTTGGAGAAGAAGGAGGAATCGCTCGGACTCGGAAGAGTCCTCAAGAGCTGCCTCTGGCTGAGCCACCCTTCACCTGCCGAGGTCGGTCGGGAGGAGGTAACTGACAGCCGATGGGTAAACCTTTAGCCGAACGAACTTGGTCGAGCCCCAATTGGTGGCTGAGAGGCGGAGGTTCCACCGAACCGTGGAGCAGCTGCTTGGCCCAACAACCGCCTGTGTAGGCCTCGGACAAGTCGAGGGCTGTGTCAGCGTCCCGTGACAGCCACTTAATGGCCGGGAAGGCGCGGAGTCGGCTTATTCGCAGCCAGAGGAGCTGTTGAAGACAAGGTCTCGGACCGCCGACGCATCTCTACTGCTTCCTCATCCGGGAGGAGGAGGATCGAGGACGCAGCGGCGATCACGCCATCGCTGTGCCGAGATCCGAGACCGCCTATGGCGGTGGGAACGGCTGGACCGAGAGGTCCGAGACCGAGACCGAGTCCGGAATTTCGGGCCGGTCGCGGGAGGTGTCGGCGGAACCGCACTCCCTTCGCCTCGGAAGGTCCATCCGAGGGCTCGGAACCGGAGGCACAGGCGAGCCCACGGGATCCTCAACTCCTCCGGGGAACCGGGAGAGGGAATCTCGGCTGCTAAAGGCGACAGCCGTCAATGGGTCGAGAAAAATCTCGACTTCATCAGTGGAGTCTCGGTCAACTGACCTGACGGGACACCGTGAGGCCAGTGGCCAAGCCGAAGGCGGTCGAAGCTGACGGTCGACGGCCCGGAGAGGGACCTTTCCCGCTCCCAAGAGCGTCGACGGAGGACTTACCTTGTCCCTCTTTTGGACCGAGAAAAAGGTCCAGCAGGCGCGAGCCCTTCTCCTTTAGTGGAGAGGGACAGACAAAGCTCCTTAAAGAAGCGTGTAGGAAGAACCCAGAGAGGCGGGATAAATGCGCGGCCGAGGAACACGGCCAGCGCGCCTCCTCTTGAGGGCGACCATCCGCTCGAGCTGATCGCCCGAGCCGCGCCCATGGACACCGCCAACGGGCCTCCTTGGACTTCACCGGAGGGCTTGCTTCGGGGCGGCCCAGTTGCAATCGGGCAGCACGGTCTTGAGGGCGTGGGCGAGAAAGATGAGCACAAGTCGCAAGCCTGCGGGTGCGTGCTCAAGGCCTAAGCAGTAACACACGTGGAGTGTGGATCCGTCCGAGACATCTTCACCGCGCATGGGCATCTCCAATCCGAGTCGATTTGTCCATCGCAGCGCGAGGGATCGAAGACTGAAGTCTTTTTGCAAAATATTATTTTAAAATCCGCAAACGGAGAAATAGGAACCAGTCGCAAACGCAGAGCGTTAAGGAGGGAACCTGAGCTTCCAAGCGGTAAGGAAGATCTGGCGTCATGGGGCGGAGCCGAGAGTTATACCACCCGGGTGGGTGGGAGGAGCAAGCTTGAAGACCTTCCGGCAAGATTTAAAGCGGCAAGGATACTGCCAATGAGTGTGGATGAACAACATATCCATGTCCCTAGAACACCCGTTAGTGCCCCTAGTTCACCCAGGAGAGTGAAATTCTGCAAAATTTTCACCCAGGAGAATGAAGCTGTACTGTGGGGAATGGGGGTTTCAATGGTGTAACCATGAAGGAATAGCAGAGACTGTCAGTTGGGCCAAAAGGTGGGAGGAACACCATCTGGATGCTTACAAAGCAGGGCTAACTGGTTTATACAAGGTGCCAGTTTTTACCTGAGCAAAGGCCAGTGCTGCAGGTGTAAGTGCATGGCAGAGTTTCATTTAATTGCACCTATTTTTGAAGAAGAGTTCTGAGTGTGTGGCTTAGTTTCACATGTGTGCACTCATGGGAGGAAAATGTTTGGGTGTGTGGCCAGGTGTCCACCATGTGGAAATGGGAAGATGTTTTTTTTTTTTTTTTTTTTGTGTTCTCGAATTGTACTGCATGCAAGGAGAGTTTGTGAAATGTACCTGTCCTGCCTTGACCGACCCATGGCGGTCCACTACCTGCTTTATTTTCAATCTGTTAAATAAAGCCATACTGCACAATCCCAGTTCCGGTTCTGGACATTCAGATTCTTGCTTCTGGTGTTGGAATTACTGGGGCCCACTCAGCAGTTTAGATGTAGCATATTCCTAGCAACCTCTACCCTGGACCTGGGTTGTAGTTTTACAAAGGTTTGTGTGTTTTGTTCTTGTACCCCGGCCCCTCTTCCTCGAGAAATGAGCCTGGTATACATCCTAACACCATGGGTGGTACCAACCTTTGAAGTTTATGCTAAAAGTAAATGGTATGCCATGTGTGGGTACTAGTGCCAGATTTAATGGGGGGTGTCCTAACTTGCTATAAGTGACACAGAGGTCATAATTGCATCAGTAGGAATGCTGCTGTCTCATTTTGTTCTTCTTCGATACACATAATTTAAATGGCGCAATGCCAATTATTACAACTATGTGAGTCAGGGAATTACAAAGTGCTTTAACACTCTCATTTAAAATAAGTCAGCCTCTTGGCATTTGTTTAAAAGTGTTGATTTTCCACCATCCCATCTATTTTCCAATGTGTGTATAGACTAACAAGTACAGACTGAAATAAATTATTTCAACAATTCTGCCAGGATAGACATACTGAGCTGGTAAATACAGGTTACTCACCTGTAATAGGAGTTCTAGGAATGGTATATGTTGTTCATCCACACTTATTGGCAGGTTCCTTGCCGCTTTAAATCTTGCCGGAAGGTCTTCAAGCTGGCTCCTTCCATCCACCGGGTGGTAAAACTCTCGGCTCCGCCCCATGACGCCAGATCTAGCCCGCTGGAAGCTCAGGTTGTGCGTCGAAGCCGGGGAGGTCGGGTGGGTCGTGTGGATGAACAACATATACCATTCCTAGAACTCCTGTTACAGGTGAGTAACCTGTATTTCTAGGGACATGGATATGTTGTTCATCCACACTTATTGGCAGACTCCTAGCAGTTCTCCGGGAGGAGGGAGGCAAGGCGCACATCCCCTACTTAGGGAATAAAGACTGGAGAACCGAGGCCCCAAAACCAGCATCCCGGCGTGACTCAAGGTCGATGTGGTAATGGGTAATAAAGGTGTGTGCTGACTTCCAGGTAGCAGCCCTGCAGATTTCCTGGATAGGGACGTCCCTGGAAGCAGCCACCGATGCAGCAGTATGACGGGTAGAATGAGCTCTTATCCTCTGGGAGGCTCCATGCCCGCCAACTTATAGCAGAGATCTATGCAGGAGGTGACCCACCTGCTTATAAATCCACTTGGCTGCAGGTCTGCCAGGTGCGGCTTCAGCGTAGGTGACAAACAGCTGGCGAACCTCTCCCAATTTCAGCCGTGCGCTCCTTATAATAAGCGGCGCCTTCTAGGGTCCAAGAATGGAGCCTGTATTCGACCTCGAGGTGTGATTGGGGTAGAACACCGGCAGAGTCAACACCTGGTTAAGGTGAAACTCTGACACCACCTTCGGAAGGAATTTCGGTGGGGCGCAGGGACAACCTTGTCCTTGTGGAAGACCGGCAGGAGACTCAATGCAGAGCGCCTGAGTTCTCCCATCCTTCTGGCTGATGTGATAGCCACCAAAAAGCGGTCTTCCACGACAGGTGAGAGTTCACACCTGTGCATTGGTTTGAATGGCTTGCCCATGAGCTTTGCCAGTACCAGCAGTAAATCCCACGGAGGTGGAGGTTCTTGCACGGAGGAAATGTGATCAAGGCCTTTGAAAAGCGCCCAGACCACCTTCTCCTGTGCCACCGACTGCTCCCTAGCCCGCACCGTAAGCAGAGATGGCTGCCAGGTGCAACCTTAGGTCGCTCACCTAAGCCATTGACTAGAAAGGACCATAAATAGTCCAAAATGCTTGCCAAGGAACAGGAGGAAGGGTCAAGCCTCATTCCTGACACCAAATGGAAAACCTCTTCCATTTGAAGGCATAGCATTCCTGGTCGACTTTACGGACGCCTCAACAACATTGAGGACCCGTCGAAAGACCCAAGGCCTGGAACTCTAGCCGCAGGAACCAGGCCGTCAGGTGCAGGGATTGAAGGTCCGGATGGAACACCTTCCCTGATTGACTGAGAGCAGGTCCGGGCGGCTGGAAGCTGCCTCGGAGCCTGTAACTGAGGTTGAGGAGATCTGGGTACCAGAACTGGCGGGCCAGTCTGGGGCTATCAGAATCACCTGCGCCTTGTCCCTCCTTGTCGTGAGAAGCACCTTGTGAATCAAGGGAAATGGGGGAAAGGCGTAAAAGAGGCCCAGGGTCCACAGCCTCGAGAAGGCATCCCCCTGCAGTGAGCCCTGCTGAGGGGGGCGGGCATGAAACAGCCTCAGCTTCGCATTCTCCCTGGAGGCAAACAGGTCCAACTGAGGTGTGCCCCAGTGGGAGAACAGATCTTGTACTACCTCCAGCAGGAGAGACCACTCGTGAGATGCAGCCCCTATCCGGCTCAGGGCATCGGCCAGGGTGTTGGAGGCTCCTGCCACATGAATGGCTAGGAGATCCGCCTCCAGGCTGCGCATGTAGTGACCAAATGCGAGAGCTTTGCATAGAAGCATGGAGCGGCCCCGCCCTCGGCGGTTCAGGTAGTACATGGTCGCGGTATTGTCCGCCTGACTCGGACCACTTGACCCCGGAGAAACGGAGCAAAGGCGGTGAGAGCTAGGCGGACCGCCGAGCTCCAGCAGGTTGATGTGGCATCGGACTCCGCAGGGGACCAGAGGCCGGCACTCGGTGTTCCCCAGATGGGCACCCCAACCCATCAGAGAGGCATCGGTCGATAGAGACCGTCGGCTCGGGGCGGACAAACGGGATGCCCTCCTGCAGATGGGATGGAACGGTCCACCACTGAGAGGCGTTCCACATCTCCTGGGTCACTGTCACTAGCTGGTCCAATGGATCGCAGCGTTGTGACCACCGGCTGGCCAGTCCCCACTGAAGGGGGCGCATGTGCCAGCGTGCCTAACGGACCACGCTGGTACAGGCCGCCATGAGACCCAGGAGGCGCAGGAAGTCCCGGGCAGGGCGCGATTGCCCAACCAGAAATGATTGGGCAAAGGAGGTAAGAACCTCGGCCCTGTCCGCCGGGAGCCGTGCTCTGGCTCGAAGAGAGTCGAGCTCTGCCCCGATGAACAGGATCACCTGCTTCGGCTCGAGTTCCGACTTGGCCTCGTTGATGAGAAGGCCGACTTGAGAGCAAACCTGGAGGGCCAGATCTCTGGACCGCTCCACCTCCCATCTGGAGGGGGCTGCTATCAGCCAATCGTCCAGGTAAGGGTACACCCGGACCCCTCGGCGCCGCAGGAACGCTGTCACCACTGCCATGCATTTGGTGAAGACCCTGGGAGCTGGAGATAAGCCGAAGGGCATGGCTTGGAACTCGAAGAGGGATCCTTCCGCTCGAAAGCGGAGGAATCTCTGATGTGACGGACGGATAGGGACGTGAAAGAACGCGTCCTGTAGGTCCAGAGAGCAGAACCACACGCCGTGTTCCAGAGATGGTATTATCTGCGCCAGAGTGACCATTCTGAAGGTCCGACACCTTAGGAACTTGTTCAGGTCGTGTAGGTCGAGAATGGGGCACCAGCCCCCCGTCCGTTTCGGAACCAGGAAATACCTGGACACGAACCCTGGGTCTAAAGGGGGGTCCTCTACCTCCGTGATCACCTCCTTTTGGAGGAGGAGAGCGATGTCGGCTCGACGAGCCGCCAGTGAGGCTGCGGACCCCGAGGCCCCCCGAGGTGAGACGGCTCTGAAAGACGGGGCCTGCTCGAATTCTAGAGGTAAGCCTTTTCCCACCACCTCCAGTACCCACCTGTCCGTGGTAACAGCGGACCAGGCGGAAAGGAAGTGTCTGAGCCGTCCCCCCAGGGAAACCAGGGGTGAGGTGACAGGGATGGGGGCGACACCCCTCAGCCCGTCACTGGGCAGGCTTGGAGGAGGGACCGGCCGAGGGACCTCCTGGGCCTTTACCTCCCTGCTTCCTGTTGGAGGAAGCCGACGGCTTGGGTTTGGGATACCAAGCTCGAGCCTGCTGGCCCTGATGTTGCTGGGCCGGCGCCGCGGGCGCAGAAGGACAAAAGGCTTAGGCTGTGGCTTGCAGCCTTTGTCCTTCTGAGCGGAAGAGACCGAGTCCAAGGTAGCATTGGACTTCTCGATCCTCTGCAGGTGACCTTCCACCCCAGGGTCAAGAGGTCAGTCCCAAAAAGGAACATCCGCCAACTTTGTGCTGGGTATCCGAGGTAAAGGTGGATATCCTCAGCCAAGCCCGTGACACTGGCCACTGCGGCCGCCACAGACCTGGCACATGAGTCCCGGCTGTCTAACGCAGTCTGGAGCTGCTGTTTGGCCACTGCCCTGGTCCCGCACCTGCCTGACCGTAGTCTGCAGATCTGCGGGAAGATGAGGGACAACCTCATCCAGGGAGCCCAACAGGGCGTGAGAAAAATGTGCCATGAGGACGGCCGAACTGGCCTGACGAAGGCCGAGAGAGGACGCAGCATAGACTTTTCGCCCGGCATAATCCAATTTCTTGGATTCCTTGTCGGGAGGTTTGTCCACATCCCTGGCATTCCCTGCACGCCGGAAAACGCTGTCGGTAACCAACCCCTCGGCTGAGGGGTGTTCCGAAAAACCGGACAGGGAACCGGTAGGGACCGCATACTTCCTGGCCAACCTGGCCGAAGGCGCAGGGCAGGAAGCAGGAGCGCTGCAAAGTTCCAAGGCCGGACCCACTATGGCTTCGCCACGGAAAGGCCTCCTGAGGAGAATCCCTCGGTCCAGAATCTCCGTGAGGGGATACCTGGCCCATTTAGAACGGGTTCGAGCTTCATCCCGTGGACTCCGAGATGAGTCGAGAAACCCTAGAAGGACGAGGCTATCGTCCACTGACTGCCCTCCCGAGGACTCCAAGTCCATGCGCTTGGAGAAGAGGAAGAACCATCATCGGACTCAGAAGAGTCCTCAAAGAGCTGCCTCGGGCCCGAGCCACCCTCCACCTGCCGAGGTTTATCGGGTGAGGGTGAGGACAGCCTATGGGCAGTCCCTGAGCCGACCGAGAATTTTTGGTCGGAGCCCCAAATAACGGCTGTGGAGGCGGAGATTCCACCGGAATCGGTGGGGCAGCTGGAATTGGTCGAACAACTGGCCTGAGAACAGGCTCCTCGACTACAACGAGGGGTTGTTTCGACTGCTCCGGTGACAGCCACTTAATGGCCGGGGAAGACGACTGGGTCGGCTTATTCCCGGTCAAAAGGAGCTGTTGCCACATGAGTTCCTCATACTTCCGACGCAACTTGCGCCGAAGCCTCCCCTCGTCCGAGGAAGAGAGGCGGCGCCGCTTGCCGCAGTGCCGAGACCGCCTATGGCGGCAGGATCGGTTGGACCGCGAGGATGTCCAAGACCGAGACTCTCGAGTCTCGACTAGGCCGAGGAAGGCGAGGAGAAGTGTCAGAAATCGGCACTCCCCTCGGCTCGGACGATCCCACCGAAGGCTCCGGAACCGGAGGCACAGACGAGCCGACGGATCCTCAACTCCCACCGGGGAACCGGGAGAGGGATTCTCAGCTTCTCCAGTCGACAACCGCCTCAACGGGTCGAGAAAAAATCTCGACCGCTGAACGGGAGTCCGTCAACTGGCCTGACGGGACACCGTGAAGCCAGTGGCCGAAGCTGAGGGTCGATCGAAGTCGACTTGTCGACAAGGGAGGGGATCTTTCCCGCTCCCAAGAGCGTCCGACGGAGAGACTTACTTTTGCTCTTTTGGACCTGGAAAAGGTCCGAAGAAGTTGGACCCTCACCTTCGTCGAGAGGGTCAGACAAAGCTCCATAAGAAGCCGATGCACGAGGCACCAAGAGAGAGCGGGACAAATGCCACAGCCGAGGTAGAAGCGCCGCGCCTTCCTTCTTCGAGGATGATCATCTGCTCGAGCTGATCCGCCAAGCCCGCCGCCGACACCGCCAATCGGGCCTCTTTAGATTTCACCGTGGAATTCTTTTTCGGGCGCTCTAGCTGTAATCGGCAGCACGGTCTTCAAGGACGAGGCCAAAAGGAAGAGCACAAGTCGCAGGCCCGCGGGTCGTGCTCAAGGCCCAGGCAGTAGACGATGTGGAGTGCGGATCTGTCCTAGACATCTTCTATCCGCAAGGGCACCTCGAAAACCGGAGTCGACGGTCCATCGCAGCGAGGAGAAGAAGACCAAGTCTTTTAGCAAAAACTTTGATTTCGAACTCTCAAGAATTAGGAACCAGTCTTAAACGCAGCTGCTAAGGAGGGAACCTGAGCTTCCAAGCGGTAAGGAAGATCTGACGCATGGGGTTGAGCTAAGAGTTTTACCACCCGGTGGGTGGGTGGGAGGAGCCAGCTTGAAGACCTTCTGGCAAGATTTAAAGAGGCAAGGAACCTGCCAATAAGTGTGGATGAACAACATATCCGTGTCCCTAGAACAGCTTGTTTCCGGATGCATCAGGAAGGTGAGGGGATCAGTAACAATATAACAAGGTGCAATAAGTACAACAAATTAAACATTGTACAAAAAGGAAAATACCTGGTGCAGAGAAATACAATACAATAAGGTGTGTTAGATTAAATAAAACTGCAAGTGTGTAAAAGGCAGTGCAAGTACAAAGCATGAGCAGCAGCTGTAAACAGGGGAGGGAGGAAATGCACTAGTGCAAATGTGGAGAAAGGGAGAACAGTGGCTAAAGGGTGGTGTTCAGCACGGTTGGAAGCAACTGCAGGAGCATGTTGTGAAGTACTGAAGGAGAGACTTGAGGGGTGAGGCAAAGTGGATGGTCAGAGGACGGGATGAGCAGAGTTTGAGAAGCAAAAGAAGAAGAAAGCTTGTCCTGCAACGGATTTCATTGGAGGAAGAGAAATAGAACAAGTGTCAATGTTGCAAAGGAGTACGAGATGGTATAGGATATGAGAGGAGAGGGGCAAGATATAAGGGAAGGAAGCCAAGCCAGAATTTATAAAGGTAGCACAGTGGGTGAGGCTTCTGGCATTGAGGGAAAGGAGGAAAGGGAGGAGTAGAGGGAGCAGTGGTGACGGCCAGGGGGACAGTCCAGGTCAACGTGGCAAAAAGAATGAAGCAGGGGTCCAGTCTGGCTAGGCAGGACTTGAGAAGAGCACTACAAACCATGTCACCATAGTTAATGATAGGGAGAATCAACTTTGAGAAGCTGTCTCTACAGGTAGGAAGAGCGATACTTGCCTTTTTTCCTGTAATGCGCACAAAGTTTAGGGTGGAGCTTCCACATGCACCAAGGAATCAAGGTGACTGTCCAAACAAACCCTAAGGTATTTAAAGAAGGCAGCATCCTCCATTACTGTGCATCAAGGGTATGGAAGCAGGGGATAGGGGTTGGTCTGGTAAGTGTCTGCCTGGTGCCAAAGGTCATGGAGACCAGTTTACTGGCAATGAGGGACAGTTGACTTGCCAGAAAGCAGCACTGGATGTTGGCAAAGTATAGCTGAATCTAGTGAGGTCAGAGGCAGAGGAGCCAGAGGCATAGTTTGTGTGTGGGTATGTGTGTCTATAAATGTAGCAGTAACTAGAATTCTGATGATAAACCATGTTGGTTAGTTCAGCTGGCATTCCAAAGAATAAATTAACACAAATTAGTATCTTTACACAAATCACGTCACACTTCCCAACTGTAACAAAGGGCACTTACTTCCCTATCACAAATGTATTGGGGCACCTGCTAGGCACGCTGTCAGCCATGGTTCACACCCCAGACCCAGGACATCAGGAGAGGCCACCAGCAGGGACTGCAACAGAATGCTAACGCGGACGCTCTCCTCCCTGGGGAGGGATCAAGCCTTGTCCTCTCTCGGAGTGGCTTGTGGTAGTGCACATAATGTTGGTGACCACATGACAGGCACGCTCCTACCCCACAACACCATGGTGCAAGTTCCTTGGGAGGTGGGTGGTACACCGCTCCCAAGCCCTGGTGTTATGGCTCAAGGTGATTTTTCTACCTATCTAGTGCCGTGGAGGTGTTGGGGCCACCAGGAAAGGACAGATCCAGACAAAGAGGCGCAAACTGGGAGACAGGTAGAGTGCATCTGTGCTAGCAGTGAGTCCAGCTGACAGAGGTACAGACTGCTAGGAATACCCAAAGGAGTAAAGCACCGGGGCTCAAGGAAAGGAGGTAAAATTAAAAAAGAAATGGCATAGCTTGTATTTTGTTGAAGGGTAGACAGGTTGACAGAAAGGAATATAGACAGATAAATATACAAATTAACATTAAAAAGCTTTTTTCAGCTTTTTCAAACATGACAACTACAGAACATATTATGCAAAATGCAATAGGCAACACTGGGTAAACTCAAATTCTTTAAAAAAAATTACATTTATAGTCATGAATATCTTCCATACAAATTGCCATCATGAATATTGTATAAAATGAGCAGCATAAACTAAGGTAAAATTAGAACACTACTTTATAAATTATAATATGTCAGGCTGACAAATGGTAGGCTTGTCATATTTAGCAACAAAATGTCTAAATGATCATTCTGCACTCATAGGGTTGAAAAAAAAACCCGCTAGCTTTGTTGGCTCTAAAGCAGTTGCTCGATTTTTCATACTGTCATTCTGCTCTATTAGCAAAGCCTAACACAATTAGGTATGAATATGCAGTAATAACATGCAAATTGTTCCCTCACAATTGCCCCAAGGCAGCAGTCTCTGCCTTTCTAAGCTCAATTCCTTCTACATCATTACAGGCTTGGCATAATTCATCAGAATAAAAAATACCTCAGCCTTATTGCAAGTGCCCAGCTAGTAAAATCATCAGCAGTTGTTAACCATTCTCCAACAATGGGTTTGTTAGCAATGCTGTCCCCAGCTCCCTGCCACTCCTGTACTTGTACATGTTTCCCTTGGGTAATGTTAGACACTACATTTGAGCCTGCCAGAACAATTAACCCTACTGTTAATTAGAAGGAAATGTCAGGCGCACAGATGGTACAAGCTGGCACCCAGCCATCCTGCCAACTGCTGCTGAAAGCAGCTACCCTGCTGCTGACAGCTGTTCAGCCGTGTCCCAAACCAGCAGATGTCAAAACTTTCCAGCTGAGGAAGGCTAAATAAGCAAAGAGGAGGGGTTTTTAGTCCCAGCACTAACGATGGCTGCCTCCCTGCAACTGTATCCATTACATTTTGTCACTTGCAACCACTCAGGTAAAAGAGAGCAGCTTGAAACCAAGTTTCTAAACTGAATAATGAATGAATGAATGCTTGGCATAACAGAAAAACCTGTTATACAGCAACACAACACAGTCCATGACTGTGATAACTAAGCTTTATTTTTTTAATACGACTAATATACAAGATACACTGAAATCCTACTACTGAATGCAATTAAGAATTATACAGCATTTAAAAAACATACAGTACTGTATGGTAGATACATTTTAATGCACTTAACATATGCAATAAGCCTCAACATGGCGTGCATTATGCCGACCCAACCTCATGCTCAGCACAGTGAAAATGTTACGTGCAAGCGCCTTCAAGTGTGGAAGTTAGATAAGCATAATGCAAACCCAAGAGTGTCTTACTGCACTTAAAAATATTGTAAACTGAGAAAATTAAAACAAAGTTAACTTTTTCCGTAGTAAAACAGTATTTTCTTTTGCTAAAAGCAGCAAAAGGTAGTCCCTGTCCAGCTGCAAAGCATCTGTCTAGCCACACATTCAATAAATGGAAAGTTTGCTCAGCATGGAAAGCATTAATTCGAATTTCTGCAGAATTCTACTGGCTGAATGTTCACCTCTCCCCACACAAACACATGCAATACAGGTCTCAGTAAAGCCAGGGACTCAAGTATATCTGAACAGCAAGCAGCAAACATTTCCCTGGTAGATGGGTGGGGATGGGAGGCTCCATGATCAGATATGTAGCTTCAAAAATTAAAACTGAGTAGTGCTTTACTGTTTTTAAAGGGACATGTCAGCCTTTTTGATTATATTACTAAAGGTGCCTGCACTCCCTGCAGCCATCTATATTTAATATATGTGCCAGTGAAGGAAGCCTCCAATAAAACTTGTTTTTTTATAAACTGTATTGCGTTACTCTGGTGGCCCGCTCTTATTTGTGGCTGCTCAATGCCAAAGCGTGCTCTCATTTGCAGATGGTGCTGAAGCACCCGTAGACTCATCCATGGACGAGTTTGGTCCGTTTTAACAGAGTTCAGCTGAACAATGTTTCTGACAGTACAAAGCTAGCTGAACATGGCAAAGTATTTCTTTTTTTAGAAACAAGGGCTCTAACTTCTGGATGTCAGTCTGTGATACTGGCCATGCATATCAGCACTCTGATGAGCATGCCCTGTATCACAGCTCAACTTTCAGACAAACGGAGCCTTCTGTTTTTTTTGTTTTCCTTTCCAACTAGTTAGCTTTGCACCTACCCCAAGGTCCCCAGCTTACCAAGCCTTTTGTGAGACACCAAGTTAAAGGCATTACTGAAGTCTAGGTTTTGTACATTGACCACTGGTCCCTTGTACACAGTTCTTGCTACTGAACTGAAGAATTCTGTCAGGATGGTCTTGCATAACCTTCCCTTCCCTTCACAAAGCACAGCTGCCTCCTGACATGGAGTCTATTTTATACAAAGTCCACCAGACGCCTCTTGATGATAAAATCCTGGAGCTGCCCCGCCACAGAAGTCAAGATAATAGGCCTGTAGTCTGTAGTTTCTGGGTCTTCCCAGCCACCACCCATGTGCAGGAGGGCCACATTCGGCCTTTACCGGTCTGCTGGATCTACCAGTCTCCAAGAAACAAGTCCAACTGAAGCCCTGCATGTTCTTACCCCAAACTCTCCAAGTATTCTGAGGTAAGCCCCATCGGGTCCTGGACACTTCTCTACCTTGAGCACCCTTACACCCTTTAGCATCTTTCCCCTGGCACTGGTCCCAGTTCCAATTTTTCATTTAGCCTACACTCCACAGTCTGGGAGTTGATCCCATTCCTCCACCATTAAGCCTGAAGAAAAGTAACTGTCAAGGGCGTCAACCGTCTTCCATCAGCCCCCATAACTTCGATTTTAATCTCCCTATACCATCTTTGGTTTTCCTCTGTTCCATGATGTATCTCAAGGAGGCCTTGTCATTTTTTCTCCCCTGACCATTCTAATTTCTCTCTCTGCATTTGCCCATGTGACTCTGCTTGCCTCCTTCAGCTTCATTAAGTATAGAATACAGATATAGTAGTTTGAGCGAGTCAGATGGCATGATATAGTAGTTTGTGTGAGTCAGATGGCATCCAGCCAGAAAACAGTGAGCTGAGGGTTTGTGCCAGTCACCATTTAGGGAATAGGTTGGGGGATGTGGTGCCACTGGACACCAGAGACAACCTGAATGGGAACAGGTAAAGGGAAGGGGATGTGACCAGAATTTAGGAAGTATTTGGAAAGGGCCAGAAGCGGGAGGGAGTGCCACTGGACTCAAGGGAGTAATTAGAAAAGGGAGCGAGAAAAAGAGGGGGTTCACCTGGATGCCAGGGAGTACTTCAACAGGGTAAGGGGTGCCACTGGATGCCAAGGAGTACTTGGAAAGGTACGAGGAGAGGGGAGCCACTGGATGCAAAGGAGAACTTGGAAAGGGAGATGAAAGAGTGTGCCACTGGACTCCACGGAGTATATGGAATGGAACGAGGAAAGGAAAGGGTGGCTGTAGAATCAATTCAAGACACAAAATACTTAAAAAAAAGATCACAGTAATGGTAGCTCACAAAACACTGAGAAGTGCAAAATACCTGGAAGTAATAGGTAAATTCAAAGAACACAAGGCACTCCACTCTGTGGAGGCTGGGTCAGTACTATTTGGGGTTTGCACTAAAATGCAGGAGTCAAACAACTCTCAAAGCAGAAAGTGCATTTCAAAAAGAACAGTGCAAAACACGCAGTAGTTTCAGATACTGCTCACCAAACATGGAACATGAAGGGCTTCAGGTGCAGGTGGGACAGCAATCACTATGCATCACTTCACTGTCCGTCAGTTTTAGGCATCTCATGTATAGCCTGCTAGTATCCAGGTACAGCAGTACCACCTTTACATAGAATGAAAAGCTCTATAAACTGCAATGTCAAACAAGAAAAAACCAAAAAGCAAAATGCCCCTGCTATGGCAGATGCGCTGATCATTTATATATCGACACAAAAGTACGTCATCATCAGAGCGTGATGACTTTTTCTGGTTTGACATTTCTGTTTATAGAGCTTTTCATTCTACGTGAAGGTGGTGCTGCTGTACCTGGATGCTAGCATATTATACACAAGGTGCCTAAAACTGATAGATGGTGAAGTGATGCATACTGACTGCCCTCCCACCTCTACTTGAAGCCCTCCATGCCCCACGTTTGGTGAGTGGTAAACTACTTCGTGTTTTGCACGATTCTTTTTTAAATAAATTTGCTGCTTTTAGGGTTCTCTGACCCCTGCACTTTAGTGCAGACCCCTATAGTGCTGACCAAAACTTCACAGAGTGGAGTACTTTGTTTTTTTTTTGCAGTACAAAATATTTTAATTATTAATGACTTTTAGATAGTACCCTGGGCATTATTTAATTATAATAACTGGTCAGCAATTTCTCTCAATGTACTGACCAAGTTGATATTTTCCATAACAACCAGCTGGTTGTTATGACATTCATGAGCCATGCCAGTCAAACAGTGCTGCTGCCTCATTGGCCAACATTCTGTATGTGGGCGGGGCCAAACAGTCTCACAAACTGCTGGAGAAAAATTGCTGGTCTGTTATAAAAATAAAAGATGGGAGGGTGTTCATATGAGATTTAATGCATCCTCGCTGTGGATGTTTGATAAACTCTGCCTTCTCTGGGGTTTGGTGTAACATCCCACAACTTGGGTGTGCATCAAATTCTCATATCAAACCCTTCCCCATCCATTATTCTCTATATAATACCTTATAAGATGGAGTACATGGATAAACATCTGAATGTTTGAAAGTGGCAATTTATATGCAGAAGTGGCTATTGTATGGATGCAGGCTACTGTAGAAAAACTCAAGTTTAGAAACATATAGACATACATGACTGTGTGAACAAGGAAGGAAAGAATTAAAACTTATGTGGAACCAAAAGTTTAGAAAAACAGCTCAAGAACAAGATGGGAAATGTTACCACTGTATGGGAAGCCTAGATCTGATAACTGGCACTAAAATCAAGAGAGGCTCGTTGAGCATAGGTATAGGTATATAGCTAGCTTTAACTATGGAACGAATGATACATTATGAACAGCCTGTAAGACAGCTAATACAGAAAAGACAATTAAGAAAAAAATGTTGCATTTTATTAAAGAATGCCAAATGTTACAAGCACCTATTTCCTACTGTCTTGTAAAGGACACGCAAGAGCTGGCTCCAATACCACTTTTCGAAGTCCGAGGATTCCATTGCTTAACCTTAATTCAGAATAGCATCTCAGAGGTGGTGAATTAAATACAAAAGAAAATGCTTTTCTTCAAAAATACGAATCATAGAAATACAATTTATATAACATGAAAGCTTCTATTATGACTAACATGAAGATGCAATTTTTAAGAGTATATTCAAATCCTTTGTGAAGATATAGAAACTTACAGAAAAAGCAGAAGTCTAAACTTTCTCAAGGAGTGCCACCCACAGTAATAAAACATTATTTAAAAGAATTAAGTCAACCTCAAAATTGTAACAAGTCTTCAACCACTAGAAAAGATTAAGTAACAAACAACAGATGCCAAAGGGGGCCCGACTACCCAGCTTTAAAACTTATATGCTATGCTGTAAGAGCCAGCAAGAGATGATGATATGAAACATAAAACAAAAGAGATGAAACCCAATAAGATATAGAAATTAGAGGCAGAACACATAGGAGAACCCAGAGCTCTTAGATCAAACAATCTAAGAAGCTGGCTGATGTATTGGCCCCCCCAGTAGCCCACTTATTTCAGCATTCTGTAGATAAATCTGAAGTCCCGGTTGAATGGCGGCAGGCAGATATTATTCCAATATATAAGAAAGGGTCACGACAGGAGCTATCAAATTTTAGACCCATCAGCCTGACATCAATATTGGGAAAAACCCTGGAAGCCATCATCAAAACCCATATAACCAACATGTTGGTTATGTCAGGAGATCTAGACCAAAATCAGCATGGTTTTAGAAAGGGTAGGTCCTGTCAGACAAACTTGTTGGGAATTTTATGATAAAGTGAATCAAGCACTCCACACCCGAGTAGCAGTGGATGTTATTTTCTTGGATTACTCGAAAGCATTTGATAAGGTACCACATGGCCTCTTGATTGAGGCCCTAATTAAGCAGGGTATACATGCCAATATTTCCTTATAGACTGAGAACTGGTTGAGGCAGAGAGTATCAGTGAAGGGATCCTTGTCGGATTGGGTAACAGTGACTAGTGGGGTGCCGTAGAGCTCGGTTCTGGGCCCCTGTCTTTTCAACTTATACATTTCATCTATGCAAACTTCGACAAATGTGTGGCTGTCAAAGTTTGCAGACGATACAAGAATAGGGTATCTGATAAATTCTAAGGAGGACTCGGATACCTTACAACTAGCACTAAGAGAAATCAAACTGGGCAATAATAAATAAATCTACATTTAATGTAGATAAATGTAGGTCATGCACCTGGGGAAAAATAACACCTATTATGAATATACACTAAATGGATTAGTGTTGCAGGAAACATCAGAAGAAAAGGACCTGGGGATTTATATTACCAATGATCGGAGTTTTAAGACACACTGTAATCACATTATCAGAAAATCTAGTGGTCTCCTACATTGCATAAACAAGCATATTAAAAGTAGAGACAGATCGGTGGTAATGCCTCTATATAAGGCTCTGGTCCGTCCGCATCTGGAATATTGTGCCCAATTTTGGTCACCTGGGGAAAAAGGGACCATAAAATCACTGGAACAGGTACAAAGGCAAGCAACACGACATGTGACAGGCCTTGAGGGGTTAAGCTACCAACAGAGACTGGTAGAACTGAAACTGTATTCTTTGGAATTCCGGAGGCTCCGAGGTGATATGTGCATGGTATACAGAGCACTATCAGATGATGACCTGCGGCATAAACTGGGATTGGAGTTAAGGATGCAGCCATATGATACAAGAGCTCACCCATTTCAAATCCGGATCAGCTCCTTCTGTACAAATGCTAGGAAAAACTGGTTTAGTAAAAGGAGAACTAGTATATGGAATGGTCTACCCTTGGAAATAGTGGCGAGTTTGTCAATGAATATTTTTAAAAATTCCTTGGATGAATACCTGATTAAACAAGATATAACTGGATAGTAACTAGGCAGGCCGTTATGGACTTTTGTCTTCTTGGCCTTGTAATAACCTATGAGACCTATGAAACGACAAGCGTATGCTCCAAATTCCATCTGTCTCTACAGTTAACGCATGAACAAATTTTTTCAGTACATGCTGCTAAATGCTGGAATAATCTTCCTTTGCCTGTCTGGCTTGCCAATTGCCATACTTCTTTTAAAAACCACTTAGGGAGCCGGGTGAGTGGCAGAGAGGGCTGAGGCACTGGGCGCCTCATCTCCTGCCATGCCAGCAACCCAGGTTCAGGAATGAACATGGGTTACTTAGGGGCTGGCCAGGAGAAGGAGGAATGAGCATCCAGAACACAGCTCTCCTCCCTTGAGGAGGGGGGTACATGCATTCTGCTAGTCAGCTGCCATCTGGAAGATCTGGGAAGCAGTGCAGTGGTACGCAGGTGTAAGAGTCCCACCCACTTGCTGTCAAGAAGCGTCTCAGTGTAGGCAGTGCTTGCACCCACGTCACTGCATGTGCTGTTGGCCCCACCGGAGAAAACTGTAGCACCCCCGACTGTGGCCAGATTAAGGCCCTAGTCCCCACAGAGGGCCCCCACTGGTGGCAGGGTATCTTCAGATCCTGTGGCAGGGGACTGAGAGGAGCACCATAAGTCCCAGAGGAGCTGGATGAGGGGGCTAGGGGAACTGGTTCATATGGGGGCTGGTCAGCAGATGATGCAGCATTAAGTACGGATTAAAAAAAAAAATCACTTAAGGAAACATTTAATTAGTCAAGTGAATTGTGTTTGCTTTACATAAATTCATTCATGACTGTATGTACTACTCTGAGCCTGCACAGTGCATGATGTGTGTCTATGTACTCTGCGATTTGTGCTTTCCAGAACATCTTTGGCTGTTTTTATATGACTCTGAGACACACCTGAAAAAAGGCCATCGGTTCAGTTGGTGTACCTGCTTAGAAACATAGAATCTGACGGTAGATAGAAACATAGAATTTGACGGTAGATAAGGACCGCTTGACCCACCTAGTCTGCCCATTTTCCTACCTGATTGATAAGCTGCAGATCCTAGTTAATCAACAGCCTACTTCCTCCTACCACCCACTAAGACTGCCTTATGTCTGTCCCATGCATTCTTGAATATCCCCCACTGTTCTTGACTCCACGACCTCATCAAGAAGGTTGTTCCATGCATCCACAACCCTCTCTGTGAAAAAATACTTCCTCACATTACCTCTGAGCCATCCCCCTCTATCTTCAAATTGTGCTCCCTTGTTCTTGCACATCTCATTTTCTGAAAGATACTACCCTCTTGGACTTTGCCAATTCCCTTGAGATACTTAAAAGTTTCTATCATGTCCCCCCCTCTCCCTTCTTTCCTCAAGGGTATACATATTAAGCTCCTTTAGTCTCTCTTCGCATGTCTTCTGGTGCAGACCCTGCACCATTTTGGTTGCCCTCCTCTGGACAGCCTCCACTCTGTCTATGTCTTTGCGGAGATGGGGTCTCCAGAACTGCACACAGTACTCCAGATGGGGTCTCAACAACTGCCTGTACAGAGGTACAGAGCTTAACAAAATAAAAAAAGTAAATACATAAAAAAGATGAACAGCTGTTTCACTGGCGGTGATGCCAAAGCAGACTGCCCCAGGAAGCTGTTCTAATGGTGATACCTTCAGAAACCAGAAATACAGGTTGCTCACCTGTAATTGTAGTTCTACTAGTGGTATACAGTTCCCATCCGCACTCAGCCAGTTCTACTGGAGACAGCTAAGTCATCATCTCAGTCTGATCAGAGTCTGAAGAAAGAGTCATCATCACTGCCTTCAGAAATGATGAGGCTGTGGTCAAACTCTTCCCACTCTATACCCTCTTTGTTGGAGGAGTAAAAGTGGGGTTGGGGTTGCAAATCCATCAATCCAGCACACGGCTGCAGCAGCACTTGAAGACATGGGGTTGGTACAAGAGATGGCACTGGAACCAGAACCGAATCCAGCACTAGACCAGGCCCTGAAGATCCCAAACCCAGTGCTCGATCAAGCACCAGAACCAGTGCAGACGACCCAGCTGGCACCAAAGTGACTAGCAATGCCACTGTGGCCAACCTCATCCCTGCCCAGGATGGGGCAGCCAGTGCATTATCTTGCACTTTTTGGCATTGAATTTTAACTGCCAGACCTATGACCACCCTCTCTAGTTTTTGTAGGTCCCTCAGTATACCCCTTGTTCCATTATCACTATCCACCCTCCCACATAGTTTTGTGTCATCTGCGAAGAAACACAGCCTGCCCTGGTTCCCTCACTAATGTCACTAATGAACATGTTGAAGAGGACCAGACCCAGGACAGATCCCCGTAGAAGCCAGCTCCTAACCTCCCTTTCCTCTGATTTAACCCCATTGACCACGACCTTCTGCTGCCTCCCTTCCAGCCAACTACCCACCCAGTTCCCTAAGGTTTTAGCCACACCCGTCTTGCATCTTTTAGAGCAACCTTTTGTGCGGGACCAAATCAAAAGCCTTGCTGAAATCAAAGTACAGCAGATCCACAGTGTGGCTCTTGTCTACTTCCTTGGTCGCCCAGTCAAAGAAAAAACTCAGGTTAGTCTGCCATGAAACCATGTTGTTTACTGTCCTGGAGCTTGTTGCTCTCTAGGTAGTCCACAAGGTACTCTTTGATTAGTGATTCCATTAGCTTCCCCACGATAGAGATCAGACTGAAAGGCCTGTAGTTCCATGGTTGCTTCCTCCCCCCCCATGAAGCAGTACAATGTTTGCCATTCTCCAATCCCTTGGAACTTCCCTGGACCTAAGTTAGTTGTTCAACAATCCAGCCACTGGGCCAGCCAGTTCTTCTGCTAATTCCCTAAGTATCCTCAGATGCAACCCATCTGGCCCTGGGGCCTTTTCTTAAGGGCTGCCAGTCCTTTCAGGGCCCTCTCACTAGTAAGTATTGGCTGCCTCATTTCTGGGACTCCTTAGCGGTCACTTTGATGCCACTTTCTGGCATGGGCCTGCATGCCCCTTAGTAAATACAGAGCAAAAGTAGTCATTCAGGATGGTGGCCTTTTGCTCATCCTCCTCTTTATCACCCTACTCCCCTCAACCAGCCATGCGATGGACCCCCCCCCCTTTTTTTTTTTAACTGATGTATCTGAAAAACTGTTTTTCACCATTCCTGACCCATTCACAATATACAGCTCTGTGTCTGCTTTTGCCTCCCTGATGGTTTTCTCAGCCTCCCTATTTTTCTGCAGATAATCCTCCCGTTCTGCCTCCCTCTGCTTTTCACTGTCACAGCCGTTGCCGGGGTTCGCATGGTTCAAAAGAACCCCCATTTTCATCATTTGTAACATTTTTTCATTATTTCTGTTTATTTTGTGACTGTCACAAAGTGTTTTTTTTTTTTTTGTTTTTTTTAATTGTTTAACCAGGAGTAGCACACTAAGCTGAAAGCTTTTTTACAGGAGCAACCTGGGAGCACAGGGAAGTTAAGTGACTTGCTCAGGGTCACACAGTATGTAAGTGGACGCTGTGGGATTCAAACTCAGGTCTGGTCTGCTGGATGTCACCAGATTTGCAGCTCAGAGCCTTAAACCACTGCGCTATACTGCCGCCCTAAATGCACACATGATAAACCTCAGCACTTTTTCTTTGCATGTGTGCCCTTCCCCCCATCTACTACCAATCAGCTCCCTCAGTGCCAGTAAGATGACTGGAGCTGCTTTGTGAGTCTTTCTCCACACGGGCCCCCTATGACTGGCTGGCCAATTGCAGCTCATGTCAGCATCATGAATGAGACTGGAATACAGCACAGCCGCTGCCCACAATTCACACTGTCAGCTAGCACTCGAGGAAGATGAAGCATGGCAGCAGGCTCAGAGACGACATCTCCAGGAGAGCAAAAAAGAAGTAGTAGGACCTCAACTATTATCAGTCACCGGCATGTACATTTTGCTGGCCACTATTGCCAAAGATGTGTCCCTTAATAACTGTATATCAAGGGATAGGCTGTGCAGTTGGGCAAGGGAGCTGTTCAGGTGGGTGGGCTGATGATTTAGAAATAAATTACTTAAGTCATCCTCTATACAAAATGTAAAGTTGTCATGTTTCATATGCCTGTTTTACATTTTCATAAGTTAATTAAAGAGGTACCACAGTGGGAAAGGCAAGCATAAGTGTTTGGAAGGGGTCTGGCTGGGATCTATACTGCCACCTCACTAATTGTGTGCTGTTCAGAGAGGTCTTCACTGTGGTCCCATTTTTATTGACATTCAGGTCCACATTTTTCTGCGTCATCTGTGTCAGACGCTGCTAAAACAAATAAGTTGTGAGAAGCGTTTTCTCCAGATGACCACATGTGTCAGTAGAATGACATTTGTTGCTACAGTTCAGTGGTATAAAAATACCCACTATACTTTTGGAAGCATGGTGGGGTTGGGGGGTAGGCATTTAGGAGATGGTAACGTTGCACTGGAAATCCCCACCACTGTCAAATTACCTTTTCCCTTACTCCCTTTGTCATGCCTACCACATTGGAGAATGGAATGGGGGCAACAAGTGTGGTACCCAATATTGAACTAAGAATTATGTTACAGATTTGTTTCCAATCAGGGTGCCTGGTATGGAAACACAGAAACCCAGACAATGACTGCAGAAAAAGACAGAGGTCCATTCAGTCTGCCCAAGTTTCCTATAATCCCTGGAACCTACCGTTCCTCCAGGGTACTAACCCTCCCCGTCATCTCTCTATTCTCCTCCTTGGTCCTGTCGCCCCCAGTAACCACTATTCCCTTATGTCCCAGCCCTGCTTGAATCCTCTGGTCATTTTTGCACTCACCAATTCAGCTGACAGACTGTTCCAAAGTTACACCACCCTTTCCGTAAAGTAGTACATCCTCACATCTCTCCTGAACTTACCTCCTGTTAATTTCCATTCATATCCATGTGACCTCGAATTGTTACACAGACTTTGTAAATAATACCTCGCAGTTCACTTTAATTCCTTTAAGGAACCGAAGGTCTCTATCACATCTCCCCTCTTCTTTCTGGTCTCCAATGAGTACATATTTAGTGCCTTGAGGCGCTCCTCATAGGATCTGCCTTGCTGTCCCTGAATCATTTTAGTTACTCTGTGCTGCACTATCTCCAACCTATCCTTATCCTTTCTGAGGTGAGGACTCCAGAACTGGGCACAGTACTCTAGGTGAGGCCTCACCAGGGATCTGTAGAGGGGAAGTATTACCTCCATTCTTCTGCTATCAATACCCCTATCAATACATCCCAGCATCCTGCTAGCCTTGCTGTAGGCCATGTTGCACTGACTCAATTGCTTAAATGGTATACTGAGTTGTGGCGGGTGGAGGTTATACTAAGGGGTACAGGGAGCTCAGATACGAGTTATAATAGACTTAAAATAAGCCACAACAGAGCATACCATAGCCCATGGTTTCTGGGAGCCTATCGGCCCTAAACCTCTGCCCTATTAGCAAGCCAGCACTGCAGTAAGTTAGTAGTGTATAATACCCAGCCAAAACCATCTACAGACTCCACATTGAGGTTCAGTGCATATATGTATACACACACACACACACACACACACACACAATAATCTGTGCCACCCAGATAGTAATAATTGTCCTTAGAGCAGGAGGTGGAGAGGAGCTCACAGATGAGTTGTTTTGGTTTAAAATGAGCCACAGAGCGTCTAGTACCCCAGAGCTTTTGGTGGCCTGGCACCCCCAGACCCCTTACCTACACACCAGTAGATACAGCTGCAGATATTAAAACTGATAACATAATATATGTGAGACAATGCCTTAGATATATTACAGTAGCAGCATCTTGCTGCCCTCCGGTACTGAATACATATGTATTCACCCTGCAGCCAGCCAGATAATAATTTTGCTTAGAGCAAGGGGTGTACAAGATCTCAGATATGACTTCTTTAGCTTCACAATAAGCCACAAAATGCACCACAGAGCATCTAGGACCCCATGGCTTCTGGGGTCCTGGCAGCCCTAAGACCCACAGCTTTTTAAAGGTTGCAGATGCTGAGCTGGCCCAGCAGCACAGGAGCTGAGGTGCTGGCACCTTGCCTCGTTTACCCCTAGCGACCTGGGTCTGGAATAACCTCGGGTCACCGTGCCGCTGGGGGCTGAGCGGATTGAGCCATGGCTCTCCCCTCCAAAGGGGCGGATGCCCACCCAGCCATAGTCTCGCTCCCACCGGGTGGAGTTCTGGTGGGTGAGCAGGTGGTACAGGTGGTGACAGAAATCAGGACAGGTGGAAGGGGCTACCAGATCCTGGCGTGTGCACCTCCATGCACATACATATATGTGTATGCTGTGGCCCAGGGGGAGGGGGAGGGTGGAACAAAACAGAAAAACGAAAAATGTATATAAAAAAATAAAATAAAAAGTTGCGGACTGCATAAAAAGAACCCGCCTTGTAAAAATCCTGGCAATGGCCCTGATTGTATTTATAGAAAGCCTTCTTTTTGACTCAGCTGCATCCCTGACCCTAGCTGATAACCACAGTGGTCTCTTAAACAAGTTTTATTTATTTATTTATTTTAATACTGTTCTTATGTTATGTTTGCCTTTGTTGCCTCGAGGATGGCTCCCTTTACTACCCTTGATCTCTCCTCCATCCCCCTTATGTCCTCCACCCCAACCAACTTATCCCTGACCAGTTCCTTCAGCCTATCGATGTCTGCCCTTCTAAAGTCAAGGACTTTAGTTCTTGATTGTGGGTTGCTAGCCCCAAGGGCCAATCCAAACCACATGGAGCTGTGGTCGCTGTTCCCCAGTGGCTCCCCTATTTCCACAGCACCTACCATCTCTGAGCTGGTGAGCACCACGTCAAGGATTGTGTTCTGCCTGGTAAGTTACTTAACAGGCTGCACCAGTAGACAGTCTTGGAAGGCATTCAGTAATGTCCGACTCCTGGCACTCTTGGCCACTAGGACCTCCCAATCGAAGTCAGGGAGGTTTAAGTCACCCAACACCACTACTTCCCCCTTTGCTGCACCTCTTTCAAGCTCCTCCTCAAGTTCTCTGTCTTTTTCCTAACCTTGCCCTTGAGGCCTATAGATCACCCCTAAGCACACTTTCCTGCCTGAGGCCGCCATGAGTTGCACCCATACTGACTCAGCCTCCCTACTGATACCCCTAATACTGCCACCATCTGCCACTTCACTGCCCTCCTTGACAAAACGGGCAACTCCTCCCTCCCTACCAGTTCTTCAATCCCTCCTAAACAGTAAATACTTCAGGAATGTCATCTCCCAGTCATTCTTATCTGTGGCCCACATTTCTGTGATGGCCACCAGGTCCACATCAGTGCCTGGCGCTCACTCTTCTTATGCACTTCGCTCTAGGAACTTCCGCAGGTTCTTCATCCCATATTGCAAATCTGATGATGGGCAATACGCTTTCTCCTCTCATCTTCCTTCTATCTGGAACTCCCTCTCTGCCATACTTTGCTTATTTCCTTCCCAGCTCTCTCTCAAACACCACCTCAAACTTCCTTTTGCTCCCTCTTACTCTTGCATTAGCTAGTCTGCCCATTACCTAACTTACTTGTTCTGCCCAATGTATTCCTCCTCCTCCCCGCACTCCGCTTTCCCAGTACATATCCATATTTCCCCTTCCTGCTAGTCATTTCATAGTATGCCCAGCACTACCCCCTTCTCTCTGTATACTTATTTCATTCGCAGTTTTATTGCTTAATTATGTAAATTCCTGATTGACTATTAACTTCCCTTTACTATAGCCCGTTTACTGCTGCTTAATAACATTGGTAATTTACATATTCCTGTATGCTGCCTTTTTTTTTTTTTTTTTTACACTGACTGGACTCTATCTTTAGCCACAGACACTGCCAGCTATTTCGCAAAATTTTTGAAGAGTTTATCTCTGCTACCCCTACTGTGGAAATGCAGAAAACAGGAGATATTTCTGGAAATATCACAGAAATTTCTGGAAATAGCTGACATAGTCCGTGGCTGCTACTGTAAATGTACTTCCTTTTGAATTCCCCTTTCCTCAAGTCACATCTGGACATGGCCTTTGGATCAGTGTGCCACTCCCAGTTACCAAATTGAAATAAATAAATAAAGTAATTAATAGTATTGTCTTTCTTCGTGCTGAAAATTCTCTCTTACCATGCATCTTCTACAACAAGGGTGCATAATCCTGGTCACATTAAAATCTAGTCTGATCCTAATGTATTAGGGTTATGAATTCCTGTGCAGTATGCATTATTAGTATTTTAACATAAGGGTAGGGACAAATCAGGTAGAAAGATGGCCAATGGCAACTTAAAAAACTGTTTTGTCTATCAGATTTTTAAAGTTAACAGCCAAGTGGCTACCTGCCCACAAAGTGATTCTGGAGGTCTTAAAATGACGGTCACTAAAAACATTGATTTGGCTACCAAACCTTGAAAGCTAGTGGCCAAACCGGCTACCTGATCACAAACTGATCTGTTCCACCCTGTTTAGGGTAAGTAACTGAGATCCTTCATGCAGACCACCTCAACTGTGCAGATAGGCCACACCATCCATTTATTGGTCTTTCCCTCCTTCCTAAGAGCTGATGAACATTGCACATGTTCAGTGTTCAGACGGGCTGCCTCCTTTAACCAAATTCAGGCAATTCAGGTCTTGCTGTTACTGTAGTTCACTCAGCTGTGGAAGTTGCCTTGAAGTGGTGCTAGGCTTGACGAGTTGCTCCATACAATATCCAGCACCATCCACATACTCCATCAGTGTCAGTGGCTCAGCAGGTAGCACGCTCACTCTCTTGGGTTCTAGCACCAAACCAAGTACTTGCGCTAATACCCATAGCTGACACCATAATGCAATACGAGGAAGGTGCCGCACTGCTTAGGTGCCATCTTTCAGATGAGGCGTTAAAACCGAAGCCGGTTCTGCCCATCTATGGTCACTGTCCAGGCAGAAGTTAAAAATCCCATGCTCTTATCAAAGAGTAATGACATTTTTAGTGAAACAAAAACCAGGCATGCATCACTACAGTCAAATCATTTACAAAATGAAAGAAATTCCAGAGAAACCGAAGTTAAAAAAAATATGAAAAAAGGAGTTAACATCAATCAAAAGAAGATTTCTACTAGGAAACAAAAGCAAATTAAGTAAAAAGGAAACATGTTC
This sequence comes from Neoceratodus forsteri, assembly GCA_016271365.2. Lineage (NCBI taxonomy): Eukaryota > Metazoa > Chordata > Ceratodontiformes > Ceratodontidae > Neoceratodus > Neoceratodus forsteri. Next base: position 1,064,222,622 of record CM057455.1, on the reverse strand, counting down.
CATCCCTGGATAAAAGACCCATGCAAACCCATTCAGGAAAGAAATAAATAAAAAGGCAAACTTAAGGTATCCATCCAACTCTTCTCCATAAAGACTGTACCCTGCTTTCTGTAAGTGACTGCATGTCCCCAAATATAGTTCCAGAATGTAACACAGTTTCCATGATTTGAGCTATTGCCTGATAAGTTGATTTCAATTTTTGTAGCACATACTGACATCCTGCTTGCCACAGACAAAATTTTAGGCAACAAAAAAAATAACAAAAGTACTATGTTCATACTGTGGGGTGGTGGTGGGGTTGGGGGCTACAATACTTCCAATGTAAAACTGTAAATAATCAATACGGAAGATAATAGTGATCTGTTTGCCAATACTTACATGTCTATGTTGTAATTTGCTGGTCCAGCAATATGCTCTGTGTAAACTGTCCTCAGTTTAAGGGAAGAAAACTGCAGAATACAAAAAAGAAAAAGCTCCAATATTAACAATATCATGCGATCATTCAACATTAATAATTTTATACCAGGCATTTTGCATTAGGACCTGCAGATCATGTGCAGCTGCTGTCAAGAGTGCCAACTGAATGTCAGGAAGGGGAGTATCAAAAATGGGGAGACCAGGAGAGTAAGGAAATTGTAATCCCCACTTCAGGCCCTGCAGAAATCAGGCTGGCACCAACACCCCCACTCCAAAATGGAAGCAGAGATCAATTTACTTGCTGCTCGTGAAACAGCTGACTGCACAGATATTACAGTGCCACAACAGGGGCACCCCAGCGAAACCCCAACATTTCACTCTTGAGAGCTTCCCCAGGATGCCCAACCTACTAGTGTACACCCCAATATATAGCAACTTTCCTAAGGTGCCAGTGCCATTTTTAATAACAAAGTGAGGTACCAAGTAAAATACATTTCTCTTCCATAGCAAATCCTCTCTCTAGATTGAAGGTATGGCTATGGGTGCTACCTCTGCACCAATTAAGACCAACCTCTATCTGGCCCACTTGGAGAGAAATATTTATGTCTTGGAAGTAAAAAAATCTTTTTTGAATTTTCTGCACAAGTTCAAGCTATGAAAATGCTATATTGCCAACATCCTGAAGCTGTGGAAATTGTGGAAATGGATGGAGTTAGAACTACAACAGTTTGTTGAGCTCCTACATGACAGCAAATCAAACGAGAAATTTACAGTATATTCCAGTGAAACAGCATCTGTTCTTTGGACACAAATGCTGAAAATATAGCAGGCTATGTAGAAACAGATCTTTTTCATTAAACAACAGACTGTACGGCCCATCTGTCAGCACAGCAGTACAGCTACCATTTGTGATGCCAGCGACCCAGCATAATGCCCCACACCTGGGTCATCAGAAGGTCAGCTGGCAAGGGGAGGAGGACTGAGCTTCAGAGGGACTGCTCTCCTCCTCCTCCAAGGTGGAGTATGGGAGTGTGGGTAGCGACACCATTAATGGCACTGCACCCACTCTGCCGCAAAGGGAGGAAATTGGGAGAAAATCACCCTGACCAGTAGGATTCTCAACCCCTCGCAGACCTCACACTGGCAACCTTGGCATGGCTCCACCAGATCCTGGAAAGGGACGATCAAGTGAGGCTCTCTGCCACAACGCCATGGAGGGGGGTAAGCCATGGGGGAAGGTCCAGGTGATGTCAGGCGACAGGGAGGGGGCGTGGGTTCAGGGAAGACAGGTGCCAGTCAGGAAGGTAGAAAAACACAAACAAAATAAAAAAATTGCAATACCCAGTTATCATCCAGTACTTGCCGTCCCTCCCAAACCATCATGAATGTTCCTGAAAGTTAATTTCTCTGTCTTAAGTTTAATTGTAGTAGTGAAAACCTTTTTAGGCTACAGTTAATGCTTTTTGTTTAGGTGCTACAGTGGCAAACTGATGGGTAGAAAAATGATGTAGGTAGAGCAGACACCACACTCATTGTTAACCCACCAACAAACAAAAAAAGTGCGAGTTTCATAGTGTGAACACTACTTTTTCAGTCTGCTTCAGAAAGGTTAAACAGATTCTGCGTAAAAAAAACCTATGCTGTGTGCTGATGCATCATTAGCAGATATTTTTTCTGTCCCCGTGTGAATGGTTTATAAACGCAGGCAAATACTGCTGACAGACTAGTCCATAGTTTAATGCAAGTCCCAGTGAAAATGAAGACTGTCCAATCCCCCTACAGGTAGCCATAAATGCAGACATTGTACGTTTTGTCCTGTAATTAACAGTACAACTACTTTCAGTAATCCATCTTACAGAAATGTTTTTCCATCAAGAAGTCTGTAAACTGCACTATTAATGGCACCTACTTTCAGGGAAGCTTGAAGACGCATAGTCAATTGCATTACCAGGCAGACTAGGTGGGCCAAATGCCCTCATCTGCCAACAATATTCACATATCATATATTTTATCTGTAGTTGTGCTGCTTTTTATGTAGAAAACAAATTTTGCAGTTCAAAAAGTGTGAATCTCTGAGCGTTTGAGAGCAATTTTGGGAGGGAATACTGAAAATGCTTTGTCATTACATATTTTCCAATTGGGTGATGTAGTGTTGCATAAATTCAGCTTTACAGGAATTGAAAGGTTTCAACTTGGACAGGAGGGTGGAGCTACCTGGATACCCTCTTTTCTTTTGGTGGTATATTTTTAGATATACACATTGGGGGCATTAAGCCCTCCTTAAATGAAAGATTTCAGACAGTGTTCTTTACAAAACAGATGTGTGTCCAAATCAAAGTTATTTTCTCATCTTCTGCTTGTATTTTTCCTCTCAGGAGAACAGCTATATGGCACATTTTAAACATTCAAGACATCTTTATAAAAACATTTTTGAATCAAGACATAGTCCGACTTCTCAGTATGATGAAAAGAAGAGTGATGTGATCTTGTACTGTATGGGGGTGGAAGAACTGTCACGATATGAGGAATGGGATTGTTTGTTTTTGTTGTTGCTGTCAGTCAGTGCTGGATCGGCTATGGCACTAGCAGTTGTTTCTAGTGTTAAGTACCCTGTATCTGTACTTCAGTTTGTTCATGGCACCAGACTGGAGGACATCACCAAGAGCTTGTTGCTGCAGCTAAGTTGCCATTTTGTGAGTAAAAATCAGAACCCCTCCCTGCACACGTCAGATAGACAGGGGTTAGCTAATTATAGTAGGTCCTCTGGACGAGGACAGTGCTTAAATAGCTCATATGAACTGGCCATCTCCACAAGAGACTGCCAGTGCATTTGACTGTATACCACCTACTTCTGTATTATTGTTTGGCATCTGCATCCTCTGTAAGTAAAGATAAGCAACTGAATGCTCCACAGTATGACTGTGAGCAGTCAAAACAGCAACCGGAATAAAAGAAATGGACTGGCACCAGTCACAGCCAATGATGATAACATTTATTTGTGCAAAACTGCTTAGCATAAAGTGCATAAATGATACAAGGCGCACTCACATTCTAGCAGCAGCAGCAAGGTTGGGAGGCCTACAGTAACCACGGGAACACTGACTGGTTTCACACCAAGGCTTCGTCAGAAGGGGACCCAGATACTGCTACTGTACCATGTTTGTTTAAATAGTGTAGTGAATTAAAGTGCTAGTAGTGCTTTGTGCTTAGGTGCAAATATAGTGACAACAGCAGCAAAACAGTTAAAAAGATTCAACATGGTGATCCAGACATTTGGAATTTGAGCCTATAGTTAGGGTTCAGTAGGCAGTTTAATGTTAAACACTGAAGTTTTGCACCATAATAACGTTACAACCGTTCAACGGATTTGCACGAAATTTGGTATGCACTGTCCCATGGGGTAGATCTCTTGACGTGTCACGTTGAGTATCGATCAGATGTGCGGATTTTGGGCAGCACATAGTGAAAAAAGTGCTTTTTTTTCCCATTTTTAAAGATTTTTCCTGATCGTGCTGTGCACACACCGTTTGTAATTTTTTTTTTTATATAATAAAAATGTTTTATTAGGCATGAGGGTTAATTACAGACAGTCAGAGAATTGATACAGAAATAAATTGCTCAGCACAGATAATCATACAATAAAATCATTGACAGTGCATTTCCATGTAAATCTGGTACTGCAGGAATTCAGGGAGAAATATGCAATAACTAATCCACTTCTGATAATTACTTTCAAGGTACAAAATCAGGATATGTGGTTAGCTGATAGACGGTCCACTTTCTCCATGTGGTATCAAAAGTTTCTACTCTATTTTTCAGTCTGGCTGCCATCCTTTCCAATCTATATATCTCCCTCACCAGGTCTAGCCAGGCCCCCTTAGTGGGGAGTTTATCCGTGCCCCAGAGTCTGATTATTACCTTTTTTGCGGCCAATAGCATTAGAGTAGTTTGTAGATATGTAGGTTTATCTACTTTTAAGCCAAAGGGAGTTGTAGCAGTCAAAATGTATCCTGGCGTAAAAAGATCTGAGACTTCCTATATGGCTACTAGTTCCTGTATTACTGCCCGCCAATATTTTATTTATTTGCTTTTGGTAACCAGGTGAGTGCACTAGGCATAAGGATGCCTATTGTCAAGCACGACCCGGGAGGACACAAGTTGAAATAACAATTTACAACAACAATGTGACACCGCACATAACATGGGTGAATATAAAAGTGGAGGAGTCAGAAATACAATAGTGATTCAATGAAGTACATAAGGAGTCAGAAACACAATAGTGATGCTTTGAAGCACATAGTTAGAACAGGTCAATATTTAAACAGTACATTAGGATTTTAGAGAAAAAAAAAGAGTGCAGGACAAACAGGGTTGTAAAGTACTGCTTGACTGTAAGTGCAGTTGCAAGGACTATACACCTAGAGAGAGTCAGAGGGGAGGAATAGGAGGAGGGAAGAGAGTGAGAGGTTGCAAGATGGGAGGGGGGAGGATGAGAGGAGGAGGAAGAAGGGTAGGGGAGTGAGGGGTAGTATAGCGAGGATAAGAGCTAGGGGAGATATAAAAACTAAGGTGGCTGGAAGCATAGGCAGGGGTTTAATGCTTGTATTTGTTTACGGTGGAGGTTTTTAAAACCCTCATTGGTAGATGCTGAGCGTATGGCTTGAGGGATAGAGTTCCAATACCTGGGGGCAGCGTAAGAGAAAGCACATGCACCCATTGCAGTTTTACATCAAGGGATATAGAGAGGAGCCTGTTCATTTAGTCCGAGTCCATACGAGGAGGTTTGCAAGTGTAGCAAGGAGGCAAGGGATTGGGGGAGGCCTGTTCTTGTTATACCATCGATGAGAGAGCTGTAGGACCGGAGTCGGTAAGCACAGCAGGGCCAGGCCATTTTAGGTCGGCATAGAGCTGACAGTGGTGTTTGTATCTTGGTGAGGCGTAGCGGCAGATGTTATTATAAGTAGTGTCCCACTTAGGAAGAGAGGTCTTAGTGGCACCTAGGTAGATGGACGAGCAATAGGCCAGGGACGGGAGCAGGAGGCCTTGTGCCACTGCAAGCCTGGATGATGGGGTAAGAGCATAACTAGAGTGGTATGCCCCCCCAATTTTTGCATTGACAGATTTGCAGGTAGCAGTAATGTGAAAGTCAAAATCTAAAGACTGGTCAAGAAAAACGCCCAGATATTTGAAGGAACTGGTGTTAGCTACTGGGAGGCCATCCGTGCGGAATATTACAAGGGGGTTACTAATCCCTTTTAGTCTAACTGGAGAGCCTAATAGGCTGAACTCCCACATTATGTGGGTCTGATCTGCCTGAGTAGTTCCACGCCTTCTCCAACATTTACCCTCTGAGTTTCCCATGAACGAGGCTACCACTGCAGCAGTGCGGAAGTACCTGCATCTTAACTTCCAGGTGTACTCCCTCCAATAGGTCTTCTGAGGTCTTCATCATCAGTGCAGAAGCTACCTTCCAATTTGCCTCAGGGAGATTCATCGCCAATTCCACTGACCACTTAGCTCGAATGGCTTCTGTGGAGTCTCCAGGTCTCTCCCGTAAAGTTTCATATGCACTGATGATGATGTGTTCCATGCTAGCACCCTGCATTTGGGAGTGAATTAATTTTATTAGTAACGGAGTCGTCTCAGCTGTTGCCACTAAAGCCTCCTCTCGGGCTGCAAATATGATTTTAGTTGCAGATATTTGTGGAAAAGCTATGGGGCAGTTTATACTGTAGTTGGAGTTGTGCAAATGACTGTATGCCTCTTGGACCTATTAATTAAGAAACATATTTAATATTGTATTTATACCACTGGAGCATAGACTTATCTATAGCATTCGGATGAAATGAGCTGTTAACAGCCAAGGATCTAAGAAACAAGGCCTCCATAGATTACATTTTTTATTTAACATGTGCAGCCACTGCTTGAATGCGGAAATTTTGAAAGGGGAAGACAGTCAGGTGGATAAACAAATATATAGTCTGTTGGATCAGAGATGTCACTCCAGATCACTTCAAATTGCTTCCTGTGCACCTCATCAGGGTTTTAAATAAGCTTGGAAAATTGATTAGCAGTTTTGCACGTGAAAGGGCTAATCAACTGTGAAAATGAATAGCACATGCCTCAATCTGATTAGCAGAATTAAAAATGTCCAAATGCGTGTATATATATTTTAAATATTGTATGTAACCTAAATAAAATCTCTTGTTAAAAAAAATTAAATCTCATTAAAATGAATTCTGTCTTTGCTTCATCTGTTTTGGTACCTCCCAACACACACACACACACCCACCCACCCACCCACACCCTTGTTCCCTTTGCCAGAATAGGATACCTTCCAAACCCCCACCCATCTCAGTCTCCCCAACCATGCCTCTTTGCCAGAATAAAAAGGACCTGCCAAAACCCCCGCCTGTCTGAGCCCCCCCCAGCCATGTCCCCTTTGCCAGAATTGGGTATGTGCCAAAGCCCCCACCCATCTAAGCTTCCACAGCCATGTCCCCTTTGGCAGAATAATGGGGAACCTGCCAAAACCACCACCCACGTCCCCTTTGACAGAATAATGGGGGACCTGCCAAAATCACCACCCATCTCAGACTCCACAGCCATGTCCCCTTTGCCCAAAACAAAAGGTCTGAACCACCTACCACAACCCTCCCCCAAGCCTTTATGCACTGAAATAAGGGACATGGACACTCAAAATGAGGGATAGTGATTGGGACACACCAACATGCAGATACTATGGAATCTTACACTTTAAATTTTGAATTTGCAGGACGTGTGGGTTGCATCTTTTTCATGCGGGACTGACTGAGATGGCTGGAATGCCCAACACAAAACTGCAAGGGCTGCACGGAGCGATGGTGGTACTACCCCCCCCCCCCAAACGCTTGTCCTCTTAGGCAGACTCACCAACTCACTGCAGGGTGCCGCTGCTAACACTCTCACCACCGCGGGTCTGAATAGTGGCACCCGCTCACTGGTTAAACTGCTCAGGAACCGACAGGAACTTAGTTCCTCTACCTCTCCCATGCAGGAGATAGCGCTGCAGGTTACTGCCAATATTATGCGAATACTTTCACCGCTGTGGGCCCGAATGCCGGCAATCACTCCCATATGCGATACTGCAAAGCATTACTGGGAGCAACTGCCGGCATTGTGGTACGCAGCAGTGAAGGTGTTAGCATATCCGTGGCACGCTAATCCTTAAAGTGACAGGAGTGGGGAGGGTGCCAAGATGATGGGGGGCTCACACAAGTTGGATCGCATTTTTTGTGATCCATAAGTAAAAATGCATCGCATGAGCAGCCGGTTCACATTGCAAAATGCGATGCAATACCATCTATTTAAAACCCTGCTCATAATTAGGATTTAGCCATGAGAGCAATACCTTTAACTGAGATGCCCTAGCGTATTCCAGTAAATTAGGTAGGTTTAAGCCTCCTTGCTCTCTAGACACTTGTAATAATGTATACCGAAGTCTAGGAGGCTTTCCCTGCCAAATAAAGTGACAGATAAGTCTATTCCAGGTCTGAAAGTAAACATGGCTAGGCATTATGGGTAGTGTCTACAAAAAAAATTAGAATCTGTGGGAATATATTTTGTTTAATGGTTTCTACTCGGGCCAGGACGCTTAATGGGATATGGGACCATTTAGCAAGGTCCTCTGTTAAGTTCTGAGTTAAGGGTTCAAAATTTGCAATGTCTGCATGCATCGAATTTTTAGTTAGGCGAATTCCTAAGTAGCGCATCGTCTGTTTGTGCCACTTAAAAGGATAAGCTCTTTTTAGGGAGGGTGGGGGGTTATAATCACAAAGGAGTACTTCTGTTTTTTGTTGGTTAATTTTATAGCCTGATACCTCTCCAAACTTTCCAGTTGTTCCCACACTTTCGGGATAGATGTTTCTGGGGAAGTCAAGGAGAGAAGGAGGTCAACAGCGAATAATGGAATTTTGTATGTTTTACCTCCCATTGGTATTCCCTCAATTTCTGGATGCAGTCTTATTGCCTGGGCCAGGGGTTCTAGGTAAAGTGCAAATAGCAAGGGAGAGAGAGGAGTGCACCCCTGGCATGTACCCCTCTGTAGAGGGAAAGGGTCAGAGATGGATCCATCTAATTTTAAGAAGACCTTGGGGGTTTTATGAACATTTTGTAATTGTTTGATGACTTCCTCTGAGAATCTAAATCGAGACAGGGTTGCCCATAAGAATGGCCAGGCCACCCTGTCAAATGCCTTCTCGGCATATAGTCCTAGGAGTGCTGAGGGGATTGATCTTTCGGTTGCATATTCTTTGAGAAGAAAAGTCTGTCGAACTGCATCATGAGCTTGTCGACTTTTAATGAAACCTACCTGGTCAGGGTTAATTAGAAGGGGGAGGACATTTCTAGTCAATGGGCTAGAATCGACATATATATATTTTGTAATCAAAATGTAACATTGAAACTGGACTATGAGAGGACAGATATTTGGGGTCTTTCTCTGGTTCAAGAATGGCAGGTATGACTGCATATTGCCAGGAGGGTGGGGGTCACCGGTCTGTACTTCATTGGCAGCTTTCAAAAAGGGTGGTAACAATGTGTCTTGAAATTTTTTATAGAACTCCAATGGATAACCATCAGGTCCTGGGGCTTTCTGGGTTTCAGCTTTCCACAATACTCCCTCCACTTCAGTTAGAGTTATGGGAGCTTTTAAAATTTCTATGTGGGAGGGGTTCATTTTTGGGAGTTGTAATTTGTTTAAATAGTTCTCTATCCGCTGATTCATATTTGCTAGGTCTGCCTTATATAGGTTTGGATAATATTCATCCAAGATTTGTCCGATTGCTGTGGGGTGGTTCTTTAATTTCCCAGTTTTGGGGTCCTGCATGGTCGTAACAGTACTAGCCTTATGCATTCTAAGTTTTCAAGCTAAGTTCCATGCTCCCTTAGGGCCTCCCTCATGAGCTGAGAGCTTTAAGTAGAAGAGCTGTTGCTTTTTTTTTGATCTATAGGTTTTTGTATTTTTTTTTTTATGAGTAGTATCTGCGACTTCACGGTTTTGTCTCCCTGAGTATACAAGGATTGCAATTCTTTTAGCTCCTCCTGGAGCCGAGTCATCTGTGCCTCCCTCTCTTTACATTTTTAAGATGAAAAGGTAATGATTTCCCCACAGAGCACTGTCTTAAGGGTATCCCACAATATCACTGCTGGAACAGCCATGCTGATGTTTTCCCTGAGGATGCAAGGGGCCCCATCTTTGACCAGCTGACGGAACGCCGGGTCTCTGAGGTGCATCAAATTGAGGTGCCAAAAGTTGTTTTGTGCCCACCCCCCAAACTGAATTTAACATATATTGGTGCATGGTCCAACAAAAGGGTCATGCCATGCCACACATCTTACAATGTCTCTAAATGTTTGGCAGTGGTGAATACATAATCAAGTCGTGATGCCAGTCTAGATCCCGGAACCATGTAGGTGTACCCTCGTTGGGAGGGGAAACAGTGATGCCAGACATCTACCAGCCCCAGGGAGGAGACCGTGCCCTTCAGGTATTTCTGGAGAGGGTTAGTTCTATAAAGGAGGGAAACCGAAGCGTCCTTCGCTGGATTTAAAGTGTCGTTCAGGTCTCCACCCATCAGAAGCTGCCCCTGGAGGATCTCCAATAAGTGCAAGAAAAACTTCTGTGCCAGCCCCTTTGATACCCGAGGGGGGGGGTATACAGATGCCAAAGTTGCTAGGCGGGCATGAAGCTTGCCCGTGGCTATAGCATAGCGCCCCTCCAAGAGCACGACAGGGAACTGTATCAATTAAAGCAGCAAGAAGTGGGGAAGGCAGTCAGAAAAGCAAAGGCCCAAACTGAGGAAAAGATAGCCAACTCAGTTAAGAAGGGGGCTAAAACATTTTATAGGTACATTAGGGAGCATAGAAAGGTTAAGGGAGGGATAGTGAAGATCAATAAAGGAGAGGGGAGGTGGGCAGAGGGAGACAGTGAAAAGGCAGAGGTACTGAATGAATACTTTTGCTCAGTATTCACAAAAGAAGAGGAGGAGTTACCTAAACCAAACAACAGAAGCACTCTGGGTAGTGGAGTTGACGCCAGTCCATTTACAGAAGAAAGAGTCCTGAAAGAACTCCTAAAACTCAAGGTGGACAAAGCAATGGGGCCTGACGGGATTCACCCTAGAATCCTAAAAGAACTAAGGGAAGACCTAGTGACACCACTGACCACACTTTTTAACAAATCATGGGAGGATGGGGTGGTACCTGAGGATTGGAGGAGAGCAGATGTGATTCCCCTTCACAAAAGTGGGAACAAGGCAGAAGCAGGAAACTACAGACCTGTTAGTTTGACCTCAGTGGTGGGGAAAATGATGGAATCACTTCTGAAAGAAAGAATTGTTCAGTACCTAGAGGCCAGTGGGGCACAGGACCCAAAGCAGCATGGATTCACAGCAGGAATGTCATGTCAGACGAATCTAATCGATTTCTTTGGCTGGGTGACCAAAGTAATAGACCAGGGAGAGGCTGTGGAAATGGCCTACCTAGACTCTAGCAAGGCATTTGACACAGTCCAGCACAAAAGATTAATAATCAAGTTAGCCAGCCTGGGAGTGGGTCTCAGAGTGGTAGCCTGGGTAGCAAACTGGCTGCACAACAGGACACAGAAGGTAATAGTGAATGGAACACATTCTGAAGAAAGGGGGGTTACTAGTGGAGTACCTCAGGGCTCAGTACTGGGTCCAGTCCTCTTTAACATCTTTATAGGTGACATTGCAGAGGCTCTGGAAGGAAAGGTATGCCTCTTTGCAGATGACACAAAGATCTGTAACAGAGTTGATACACAAGGGGGGGGGGTTAGAAAGGATGAGAAGGGACTTGACAAGGTTGGAGGAATGGTCAGACATATGGCAACTTAGATTCAATGCAAAGAAGTGCAAAGTGATGCACCTGGGAAATAAAAATCCAGGAGAAGAGTACACAATATCAGGGGACGTACTAACAACAATAATGGAAAGGTATCTGGGTGTAGTCATATCAAATGACCTAAAGGTGGGTAAGCAACGTGAGAAGTCAGGAGAGCCAGGGGGATACTGGGATGCATAGGGAGGGGCATCACAAGTACAAAAAAGGGAAGTGGTTATCCCTCTGTACAGACAGTTGGTGAGACCCCATCTGGAGTACTGTGTGCAGTTTTGGAGACCTCATCTATGCAAGGAAATAGACAGGATGGAAGCAGTCCAGAGGAGGGTAACTAAAATGGTGCAGGGTCTACATCAGAAACCATATGAAGAGAGACTGAGAGAGCTTAATATGTATACCCTTGATGAAAAGAAGGACGGGGCTACATGACAGAAACGTTTAAGTACCCCAAGGGAATCAACAAAGTCCAGGAGGGTGGCATCTTTCAGAAAAAGAGATGTGTAAGAACAAGGGGGCACAATTTAAAGTTAGAGGGGGGACGGCTCAAGGGTAATGTGAGGAAATTCTTTTTCACAGAGATGGTGGTGGATGCATGGACCGCCTTCCTGGAGAGGTTGTGGGGTCTAAAACAGTGGGGGAATTCAAACATGCATGGGACAGACATAAGGCAATTATAGTGGGGGGTTGCAGGAAGTAGGCTGTTGGTTAACTAGAATCTGCAGCTTATCCAATAGGTAGGGAAACGGGCAGACTGGGTGGGCCAAGTGGTCCTTATCTGCCGTCAAAGTCTATGTTTCTATGTCCAGGATTGTCTGGTGCAGATCAAATGGTACTCCTCTCCTAATCAAAATTGCTGCTCTACTTCTCCTGCCTGTACTATGAGACGATGCTATCACTGTTGGAATCCCCACTTTGTGAATTTTACATGTTCAGAAGCTGACAAGTGGGCTTCCTGCAGGAAAATTACTTCGGGTTTGTCTTTCTTAATGAATTGTAATAAACGAGCTCGCTTAACAGGACTGTGGATCCCATTAATATTAAACGATAAAATTAAAGAAGATCTACCCACTTTATGTATTTAAAATTGTCTTTATGGTATTTTAACTCTTTCTCTCTACAATTCTCCCTCACGCTCAGAATACTGCAATACTCCCCAGCCGATCCCTGAACACCCTTAACAAGGTCACCATCTCCTTCTGTGCCAACTGTAAAGCCTTAGTTTCCTGTGTATCTAAACCCCTAATGCCTGATTTTTGCTTTATACATTGGATTTCAAATAAAAATGTGCACCCATAAGATAGGGTGTCAAAACAGTGAACTACTACACCAGGGTTTTAAATAGCTGGTATAGCATAGCAAAACACTATGAAAAACAGTGAGTAATGCTAAACATTTCCAAAAACGTATAGCAGTAGACTGCTAACCATTTTTTTGTTTCAGTGAGTCTATGGCACAGTAGACAGAGTTAATAAAATTATATATATTTTACATTTTGCTAACCATTCTGTGCCAAGTGCTATGTATTTTACACCTGATTAGCATTCGCACGTGTAAAACTGCTAATCAATTTTTTCAGCTTATTTAATACCCTGCATAACACCCATACTCTGTCTACAATACATAGTCACAAAATTAAATGTGTCTGGGCTTTGATGGGAGGCCTCTGCCTACTATGCAGAATTGTGGCCCTGTTCTTGCTCCTAGCTAGATTTCTAGCTATATGTTATCACATCCTCCCCATACCTCCTAGCTTTGAAACAACCATACAGTTTCATACTTAACAATTCAAAATCAGCATCACTACTGCAGTTGTGGCGTACCCTACGGAATTGGAATTTTGGAATGTTATTGATGGTGTGTGTACGGTGGCACCTGGAGTACTGGTGCAACATGTTCCTGTCCAGTTCCTTATGGAACAAATCAGTGCCAAGAGTGCCATCTGGTAGCATACTTATTGCAAGGTCCAAGAAGGTCATTCTTGAGAGATCCACATTTGACAGCAAAACATAGATTTGGATTGCTGTCCCCCATTTAGGACACAAATCGGTCCAACTGCTCCTTGCCACCCTTCCACACCATCAACATATTGTCTATGTATCCCTTCCAGAGGTCAGTCCTATGGCAAAAAGTACTGACCTCATTGTCATGGACCACTTGGGTTTCCCACTAACCTAGATAAAGGTTTGCATAATCTGGGACAAAAATATCACCTATCATGGTATCTTTCTGTTGTACACAGTAGTCATCCTGAAAAAAAAGGTGCATGTCACCAGTATATTTAAAATATCACCACGATCAGGATTTTCAGACTGTTGTAGACAAAAACACCAGCTACCTATAAGAACATCACCGAACAAGAACTGGATGCATTACAAAGTTTGGAACAGGACAAAAGCCTTGCTATTAACCCACTGAAAAAGGTGGATCTGTGATGGTGATGGACACTGCTGATTATATCCCAGAAATTGAGACAACTGTCTAACCCAACCTTTTTTATGAGAAACTACCTTCTGATCCCACAATACAATATAAAGACAGAGATCGATCAATTTCTTGTTACTTGTGTGGACGATGGGATTATACCCATGCATGTTATGAAATACCTTACAGTAGAAAATCCTATTTAGGCCACATTATATTTACTCCTGAAACTTCTAAATGTTTACACCTTAGGTTGCCCAGCAGAGGGAACTGCTAGCTCCAGGCACTGCCGTACCAGAACTGGGACAGTAACAGAGACCCTTTCTAAAGTAGCTAATGGCCACATTAAGGAGATGACGCATACATTGCCCTCCCATGTCCATGATAGCAGACATATTTTACTTTTTTGTGTTATTTGTTTATCCGTGTACCCGCACTCCCCTCTGGTCTTTCCTTCAGGTCTCCTAGGCACACTCCGCCGCTCCCACCACTCTACTACAGCCTCCAACCCCATATCTCAGCCCCCCCCAGGTAACTTGGCGTTTCCCTTGGCGGGCGCCCCCTTCCGGGAAGACACCAGTGGGGACAGGCCAGCGCCTCTATCACTGGCCTGGGTGCTGCTGAGGAAGGTACAGGCAGGCTGTTTTGGGGGACTCAGAGCTGGCGGAGGACCGGAGGCCGTTATCTGGCTGGATGGGAGTGATGTTTTTCCCCTGGTTTTTCCTCTAGTGGTGCGTGGAGTCTGGACGTCTAGGTGAGAGCCGACGTCTGCCACGCACCTCCCAACAGTGAACCCGACATGTTGTCCTATCCCTGGCCTCCGACAGTGGTCGCCCAACACCGGGTTGCGGCCCCCTTCCCTCCCCCGGAGAAACGAGCAGTCGTGGGACGCTCAAGTTGTTTCCCCCTGGCCGGCCCTCCAGCGACCTGAGCTCATTCCTGAACCTGGGTCGCTGGCAACACAAGCAGAAATCCAACCGCTGCGCCGGCGGGCAGGCCAGCGGACATATTTTAAATATAGTGGGGAATAAGCAGGTGGAAAAAAATTGGTGACTGGTATCTTTGGATGTTGAGTCGCTGTATATGAATATCCCCCATTCGGCTGGATAAGAAGCGCTCTGTCATTTTTTGGGTACTCTGTCAGGCTTTGAGGCAGAATTTAAGAATTTTCTGATTAAATGTGCTCACTATGTCCTCGCATTTAACTATTTTCTTTTTCAGGTCTCAGGATGAGTACTGGTTGCAGCAGAAAGGTAGCAAGACGGGTTCTACTTTTACCCAAAATTACGCAAACATTTATCTAGGTTACTAGGAAACACAAGTGGTCTATGACAGACAGGTCAATCCTTTTAACCACTGGAATGATCTCTGGAAGAAATACACTGATGACATATTGATGGTGTGGAAACGGTGGACCAATCTGTGTCCTATATGGAGGACAGCAATCCAAATCTATGTTTTCCTGTCCAGGCAGATATTGGAAGAATTACCTTCTTGGACCTTGCAATAAATAAGCAGGCTATCTGATGGCACTATTAGGACCAATTTGTTCTCTAAGGAACTGGACAGGAACACACTACTCCACTCCACCAGATGCCACCGTAGACACACCATCAGTAATATTCCAAAATCCCAATTCCTTAGGGTATACAGCAAATGCAACAGTGATGCCGATTCTGAATCATGTAATACAGAACTATATGGTTGTTTCAAAGCTAGGGGATATAGGGAGTATGTGATGCAGGAAGCTAGAGATCTAGCTAGAAGCAAGGACTGGTCCACGCTACCGTAAGACTGCTAGAGGTCTACTATCAATATACAACCGCAGTTTAATTTTGCAGCTACCTATTGTAGACAGAGTATAGGTATTAGGAATATTATAAACAAAAACGGACGTATTCTAAGATTTGAACCAATACTCAGGAACAACACACAGTAGACATCATGGTTCGTGTGCAAGAGGGGGAGGAACTTGGCAGATATCCTTGCCCACAGTCTGCAATCTACTGAGAAGGCCTCTGTGGTCACTGTTTGGCTACAGGGAACTGGGGAGGGGCCTAGGACAGGAAGCAAACTCCTTGACCTTCTCGGAGGTACTGCTCGTCCACGGCAAGAGGGGAGGCTAGAGATCTCCGCACCAAAGACTTCAATGCTTGGTTGGAGAGCTGATGCAGGGAGCAGGATTTTGGCTTCACTGGGGACAGGGGACCCACCTAGGTGGATGTGGGTCTGTAGAAGGGTGATGGCCTGCATCCTTCCGGGAAGGGGACCGATGTCCTTAGTGAACAGTTTAAATGCTTCATTGGGAAGCATTTAATCTAGCCAAGGGGGCTGGAGGAAGGAAACAGGGTAAATCTAACTGCCCACCCCCACAGGAAAATGTAGCCAGCACAAAGGAAAAAAAGGTCACAAAATCATCAGAAAGCGCTAAATTCGGCAGAAGAGGAGAAAGGAGAGGAAAAGAAAAAAGGGGAATGGGGGGAGGTCAGGAGAGGTGTTTACAGAACATGAAGGGCCATATGTGCAAATGCCCACAGCCTGGGGAATGCTGGCAACCATGATAGAGGCTGACTTGGATATTGTAGCTATTATAGAGACATGGTACAATGGGAACCATAAGTGGGACATAGCTATACCAGGGTATACTTTGTTCAGGAGAGACAGGGAGGCTAAAAAGGGAGGAAGAGTGGCTCTTTATGTTAAGGAGGGTATAAAGGTGGTGAGGGCGGCTGGCCCGGTGGCGCTCAGGGTTGGCGCTGGGCCAGCACACCTAAGCGCCATGCCAGCGACCTGGGTTGAGGCAGGCCCAGGTCAGCAGGAAGGAGAAGGATTGAGCGTTCATTGGACTGCTCTCCCTCCGGGGGGTGCTGCTGTCAGTGCACTGGTGGCCTCTAGTGTTGGCTGGGGGAGATGCAGTGGCACTAGCAGTCTGAGGGGACGTGCTGGGGCAGACACCGGGAAGGAGTGCGTGCGGTAGCGTGCACGCTCCTGTCCCTTGGCGTCATTGCACGCCACACAAATCAAGGGCAACTAGAACAGGGAAAAAGGCACCAGTTGTGGCAGCATGATGGCTGTCTCAGGTAGGGGGCACCCGGCTCCGAGGGCATGTGGCGCATACCGGATCCTGTTCAGGCGGAGGGCATGAGGTGGGCTCTCCACCATCCCGTCGTGGGTCAGAAGCTGCGGGGCCTGAATAGGAGCAGAGGGGTCCTTGGGACGGCGACCGGAAGACCTGAGGGGGTGCCAGGACGAGAACAAGGTAAGGCAGACCGGGGGCCAGGGAGAAAAATGATTAACCAAAAAAAAAAGGTGGTGAGGGCACAAGAGACGGAAGGAGAGACAGAGACACTGTGGATCACCCTGGAGACAGGCAATGGCACAGCCATTTGTACAGGTGTGATCTACAGACCCCCAGCCTAAAGGGAGGAAATGGACAGGGACCTACTGGAGGCCATCCATATGATGGGAGCTAAAGGGGAGGTCTTGCTGGTAGGAGACTTCAATCTGCCAGAAGATGATTGGAGCATCCCAGCAGCTGCAACAGCCAGGGACAGAGACATCCTGGCAGGGCCGGCCTTAAGGTATATGGCGCCCTAGGCGAACTTGGCAACAGCGCTTCCCATTTTTTTTAGTCTTCTTACTCCAACACAAACCATGACATTCTTTATGGCAGATCATTTATTTATTAATATACAACAGTTTGTGGGTTATTGGGGTTTTACCATGCCTTGTGTTGTGAGTCATGACGGCAGCCGAGTGACATAACCACAAAGGAAGTGGGTAGATCATCCAATAACTCACACCCTGGAGTGCCTTATTGCAATTATACAATGGACCCATGTGTAAAGCTAATTTAAAATGAGTTTATGTTTTTAGAAATGCAATTCCTCAGCCGTGGTGTCACTGTGTGACACTGAGGGTAAGGGCGACTGGCTGCCTGGCCTCAGGGCCTGGGACACTGCCACAACATGCGTGGCACCTGGGAGGATGGATACCTCTCTCTCTCTCTGACTGCCTGCCTGCTGGGATGGGAGATGAGCGGGAGTGGGACTGACCCCAGATCCGCAGGAGACAGACAGGACAGACACAACACACCTACGTAGACAATAACCAACAGTAACCTAGCACAGGAGTAGGGGCCAAAAAACATGGAGAAAACACTGTAGAAAAAAGTGAAGTGAAGTCCGGGGAGGGTGGGGAGGTAACTGGAGTGGTAGAAGGGGAGGGTGAATGGAGGGTTTAGAATCGGGTACTGACATGATGAGTAGTATGTTCACAGAGAAAATTCAAAATGGATGCGGAGGAGGTGCAGCAGAGGAAAGACAAGTTAGACCAGAGCCAAGGGAGCAAGTAAGAGAAGATGGCCTGCCTAGCAGAGGTCTTTGGACAGGGGACAGGGAAAAAAAACAGTACAAGTCAGAAGATCCATCAAGAGTAGAAGGAAGGGAGAAGATAACTGAGGAGAGAACTGAGGCAGCATTGAATGGAGCAAAGCCAGGTCTTGAAAATGATGGATACACTGTGCAAGAGATACCTGCTCTCACAGGTAGAGGAGGGAAAGCGAGGAGTAAGAGGAAATAGTGATGGGTACGGGGAAGACAACTTAGGAAAAATGCCAAAATGAGTAGAAGGGTCTGGTCATGGTAAATTTGAAGCACCGAATCAACATAATCAATGCTGGGAGGATCCTTTTCACAATAATGTAACAGCATATGGGGGGGCATGAGTGTCTCCAGTTTAGGGATGGCGCAGACTTTTTTAAGAGAGGTCAAGGTGATGGTCTGGCCAAATTGACAAGCATTTAAATGTGGCACTGGGTCTACCTCCAATGGTAGCCATCCAGGTCCTGAAGACTAGGGAACTGCAGTCTGGCCAGTCATTTCCTGGTGCCAAAGGTTGTGGGGACCATTTGTTGGCATTTAGGGTAAACTGGATAGCATAGAAATAGAGCTAGCAGTTGTCAAAATTACTCTGAAATATTGCTATCAACTCAGGAGCAAGCTGGAAACTATATTTATGGAAAAACAAAGCAAAGGCTAAAATAGTAGTAAAAAGTAACCTCCCTCCCCAACAACATAGTACCCCATGCCAGCCCCCACCCCTCCAAAAAAGCAAATACCCCTTTCCCCACAACTCACAGAGCACCCCATCCCACCCGCTCTCCCAAGTAACATCATAAGGCACCATTCCTCTTAACCAGCATAGCACCCTATGTCACCCTTCTTCCTCCAAGAAACAAGTAACCCTTCCCATAGCAGCCACCCTACAACCACCCTTCTCCAACCCACAGTAAAAGCTAGAAATCCTCTTCCTCTAGCCACATTGCTTACCTCCCCCACTCTCACGGGAGTGCTTCAGATTAAAAAAAGTACTAAGCTGTCAGATGGCTACCAGCACAGCCCTTCTCTCATCACTTTGGGCAGCTGTTGTCTGAACACATAACACAAAGAGCCATTGAAATACTAGTTAACTGTCTGGCCCTTTGGAGCAGCATTAGGGCTGCCTCTAATAATGCCAGGGACCAGGGTTTGGGACCTAGGATGGGTCGTCGTTGGGGGGAGGGTTCGAGTGTCACACAGCAGGATGCTTTCCTCTTCTGGGGCAGGAGGGTTCCATCCTCTGCCACAATGCTGCCACCTAGGAGACCACAGGTGGTAGAAGAAGGACTGACAGAAGGTGCGAATGTCATGGTCATCATCACAGGACACTCCTTGGGTGATTGCCCCATAACAACATGCCACGCAACATACTAGAAATGGAGAAGCAGAGAAAATGGCCCAGCCACCACAACAATGAACCTCAATATATTCAACCATTAAAACCTCTGCGCCACCTGACAATAGTAGAAGCTCAGGGGGCCAGGAGGGGTAAATACCCATACTGTGTCCCCACCTGGGGGGTAAACTGAGGCTAAATGAAGGATCGGCATCGGCACCCATCAGACAAGGGGGTGTAGGAGTCAGGTAGGCCTTAGGTGCTCCAGAAGGAATCAGAGACTGGAAAACGAAAACGGCACAAACAGAAAGTTAAAGAAAAGAAGAAAAAAATGCTTTACTTTTTTTTTGTTAATAAAAGAGATGGTAACTGGAGGACTGTGCTGGCTGCCATCTGACTTTTATAGATTTTTTTCTAAGTCAGTGGCACATACGTAGTGGGGAAGGTGGCGTGAGTTGGGGACAATGTGAGTGGGGGGGTCAACCTTTATGGTGGACTGAAGGACTGTAGTGGCCAACTGGCAGCTTATGAGACCCTCTAACTTGAGGCCAACAATTATTGGCCTCGGACCACTGCTAAAGTCATCCCCTGGCCATACAGCACTGTGTCATCTGCACGCATATGAAGAAGACAAAGCATATGGAAAAAAAAGGACGACACAGCTTTAGAGAGGTCATTCAGAACCACTAAGAATAGGACATGGCCCAGTATGAAGCCCTGGGGACATCTTACCTGATTAGAAGAGGACAGGTGAACTGAAACTACTACAAAAAAATGGGTGGGACCTATCTGCCAAATGATACACTCAAAGATGTAGATCCTCAGATACTTCTGACCTGGCAGTCCAAGTACAGAACCCCAGCTGACTGTACAGCACAAATCACATTTTTAACCAAACATTTTACCAGCAATAAAAAAAAAAAAAAAACCACTTCCAAGACTCTCACCATCTATATTGTGTATTGCATGGTGTCACACACTTGATGCTGAGTGTTATCTGCAGTAACTGCATAGTAACTGGGTTCTTTCCGAGCCAGACTTTTTTTTTGTTACAATTTACCCAGGATAGCCCAGCTGACATGCAACATCTCGTTTCCTGTGGGTTCCTGTTCTTACCTATCTCTGTTTCTGAGTGCCCTGTTGAACTAAGAGGTAAAGTGACTTGGCTCTAACAGGATCCGAACCTGCACTCATCCAGTTTCCAAGCTTGGTGCCCTAACCACAGAGGCGGATCCTCTAAGTTTACACAGATGACTGATAAGAGCCTCTGAGCCCGAGGTGTCTATGTCTAACAGGACAGATGGTCAGTTAATAAGATGGAGGCAAAAACTGGCATGGATGTGGCCAACAACAACCTATACACACAATTTACTTCAGAAATAAAAAAAAAAACAAACAAACAAAAAAAAAAAACAAATAAGGTAGAATTAAAAACCCACCCACCTATTCACTTGCCTCCAGCCCGCGTCTGCTACACAGACAGTCCAGTCTCCTTGTCGACGCTGGTCTTCCTCCTCTCCTCTCGTCGTGGTGGTTGTGACGCTCGTGGTACTACTGGCAGTGCTGGACCTGGTCCAATTGGTGGAGTGGACTGAGTGCTGTGGAGTATCGGCAGGCTGTCCCGCAGCGCCACCTTAACTCCCCCACAAAAATCCACAACCCACACTGGCCTGGGTCTGCCTTCCAGACTGCCCACAGTGCCCAACTCTGACTAGTCTGGGCTTGGTCCTGGGTGGCCTATCAATTATAATCCCATTCCATCGGGTCAACTGCTGTACTTGAGCCAGCAATCGGGGGCAGATTGGGGCAACAGGCAGGCAGGCTCCTTCCCGTTTCCCCCTGGCCTTGGCTTCGACTTCTCCTTAACTTCTGTCTTCTTCCACGAGTCGACAGTCTCAATGAGCGAGCAGTCAGTGAGACAATCACAGTCTATACTCAGACTAGACTACCAATATCAGACCAGAGACCCATTTTTTTAACGGTCGGACGACTCAGAATCGGATAATCGCATTCTTCCTCTTCGTCGATCGAATCTGTCAGAGTCAGCTCGAGAGCCAAGAGGATGCCTGCCAATCGACCACACACTGTGCTGTGAGGTGACAGGGAGTCGACTCGGTCAGGAGAAAACGTAAAGGATCCTTGCAGTCAGTCACACCATCGCGCACAACAGGGAAGCCCAACAGTTGGCTGACTGGGTTTCTGGCGGCAGTGGCAGGCTGCGTGTGACTAGATGGCACACTGTAGTAGGGAGGGGCAACTACTGGGCTAGCCTGCACATCACTGGGTGGATAACTGGGTCCTCAAGTTCACCATCCTTCCTATCCTTAACTTTCGCTGCCAACTACCGTTTTGCTTGTATTTGCTCACTGCCTCTGGCTACTGGCTTGCAATGCTGCCTATTAGATGACCAGGAAAGGGAACAGACAGTGTGGGAGAGCGAGGCCGGAGACAACGAGGCGCACAAACACACTGGATTTGGTGACTTTAAAATCGGGGCTGTCAGACTTTCATAAGAAAACAAAAAAAGGGACAGAAATACTTTTTTACTGTACTGTGACACTGGCGCCCTAGGCGACCGCCTAGTTCGCCTACCCTTAAGGCCGGCCCTGCATCCTGGATTCCCTGCAAGGGGTTTGCATCAAGCAATTAGTGCATGAACCAACCTGGGAGGGAGCCATCTTGGATCTGGCTCTAACCAACAGGGACAGATTATCAGAGGTCAGGGTGGGTGAAACACCTGGGGTCCAGTGACCATAGCATAGTGTGGTTCAATATCGATACTGAAACAGGGTCATGCCACACGAAAGCGAGGATTCTGGACTTCAGGAGGGCAGACTTCACGAGGATGGGGGGCTGTCTCAGGGAAGCCCTAGCAGAAGGAGAGGAAAGGGGGGTCAAGGAGCTATGGGCCCATCTAAAAGGAGCCATAGTAGAGGCCACAACCCTTTGCATCCAGCAAATAGACAAACAAAGGAAAGAGGAAACAAAAAACACTGTGGTTCTCACAGGAAGAGGCAGGGAAAGTAAGGGCAAAAAGTTGGAATTTAGGAAATATAAGGAGACACAGAGGGAGGAGGACACAGCAGTGTATCTAGAAAAGCAAGGGAGGCAGGAGAAAGTGATCAGGACCACCAAGGAGAAGACAGAGGAGAAAACAGCAAAGTTAAGAATGGGGACCGAGACTTTGAATCGATGCGTTAGGAAAGGAGAAAGTACGTAGGGGGGGTAGTAAAGGCTAATGGCAGGGAGAGGAGTGGGAGTGGAAGGGGACCAGCATAAAGCATTAATCATACCTCTCAACCTTTTGTCCCCAAAATGTGGAACAAATGGTCAAAATGTGGAACACGATCAAATCTTTACCCAAGAAGCTCAAAACACTGTTAAAATGTTGCATTTATGTTCAGAATGTCTGTTATTAATTGAAGTTATTTTTTCCATCATTTACTGTGGATTTTTGCTTTAAAATGTTGACTTTGAATGTGGAACAAGTCCTCACAATGTGGAACAGGGACCTTTTCTGAAGTAAAATGTGGAACGTTCCTCGTAATGTGGTACAGTTGAGAGGTATGGAATTAACCCTGAACAAATATTTCTGTTCAGTTTTCACAGAGGAAGGGGAAGGAGAGGGACCACAGCTAAAAATCAAGATGGGGAGGGAGGTGGACAATAGTCCATTTAGAGTGGCGAGTCCTAAAAGAACTCACGGAACTTAAGGTAGACAAAGCAATGGGACCAGACAGGATACAACCTAGAATACTAAAAGACTTAAGGCAGGTACTAGCAGCACCATTGGCATCCCTGTTCAACAAGTCACTGGATATGGGAGTGGTTCCAGAGGATTAGAGAAAGGCCAGAGTAGTTCCCCTACACAAGGGGTTTTCAACTGGGGCTCCGTGGCCCACAGGGGGTCTGTGAGAGAGCCGCAGATCACTCGTTGAAATCACTGCCCAGCTAAAAATACTTCCTTGTATAGTTACTTTCTGACTATGATGCAAGTAAACTTAGAACAGCAGTCATATGCGGTCATTATTCAAATTACACATGCTGTTCTTTGAGGTATCATTCATTAACATCACTGTGAATACATAGCCATTAAATGCCATTAACTCCACAGTCTGCTAGTTAGGTGTTACAGACTGTAATTATTTGCAGGGCCCCTGGTGTTCTGCGGCAGAATTTTCTGATTTCTGCGGCAGGGCTCCTTGACTTCTGCGGCAGCATTTTCTGATTTCTGCGGCATGATTTATTCATTTCTCTGGCAGAATGCAGTCCTATCATTGGCTAAATATGATGTGATGTCATCGATGACATCATATGCTGAGCATAGAGGAGGGGCTTCAGGATAAACGAGGCGGGAAAGAAAGTCTGACACTATGAAAAAACAGTATATTTATATGAAAATTCACCAAAAACAATGAATTCTGCAGCACTATATATATTCTGCGGCATGATGCAAATTCTGCGGCAAATTCCACAACCGCAGAACCGCAGAATTCCAGGAGCCTTGATTATTAGTGCCCAAAGTGAGTGGTTACAGCACAGCTAGCTTTACTAGTTCTCCCCTTACAAGTCCCCTGATTATTATCAGCTGTGCCCGATCATCCTGATCAGCTGCGCCTACCACTGCAAGTGTGTTTGTGGTTGCTTGCCTGAATTCATAGCCGGTCTCTCCTTTCCATCTGTTGTGACTCTCTGCTTGGTAAAACAACCAAGATCTCCTCGCAGATTCAGCCCACTTTCATCTCTGCTTGGTATTTTGTTACAATCCAGTTTGGGAAATGTGTAAAAAAAAGTTTAATTTGCTTTCTGGTTACTCCGCGCTGGTCTCTCCATGCTCTCTGCCTGGTTTTTAAATAAATCAATTTCGGGAACTGAGTGGTGTAGCACAGACGTGGAAAGTTTGTAAAGGGGTGAGATTTGCTTGCCATTTATTCTTCGCCAGTCTCTTCTGTACACTCTGCTCCTTTTAAAAAAAAAAAAAAAAATACCAGTCCTCCACTGTAGCTGTTCGTAGGAGGTCCCCGACATGGCTGACATTTGGTCAGGGGGGCCTCGGATCAAAAAAGATTTGACAACCACTGCCCTACACAAAAGTGGGAGCAAGGAGGAAGCTGGAAATCACAGACCTGTCAGCCTGACCTCAGTGTGGGGAAAATTATGGAACTGCTGCTAAAAGAAAGGATAGTGGAACAACTTGTATTCAGCAAAGCACAAAATCTGAGACTGCATGGATTCACGTCAGGAAAGTCACATCAAACAAATCAGACAGATTTCTTTGACTGGGTGACCAGGGAGGTGGCTCGGGGGGGAGCGGTGGATGTGGCCTACCTTGACTTCAACAAGGCATTTGACACCATTCTACATAGGAGGCCTGTGAACAAGCTGGGCAGCATGGGAATAGGTCTCAAGGTGGTGAACTGGGTTGAAAATTAGTGGAAGGATAGAACACAGACAGTGGAGGTAAACAAAGATAAATCAGAGGTAGGGAGGATGACCAACAGGATGTCACAGGGATCAGTTCTTGGGCCAGTACTGTTTAAAATCTACATCAGTGACACTGCGGAGGGGCTGGAGGGGAAGGTATGCCTCTTTGCAGATGACACTAAGATCTGGAATAGGGTAGACAGCCCAGGATGGGTGAAGAAAATGAGGAGGGACATGGCTAAACTGGAGGAATGGAAAAGAGTGTGGCAGCTATGATTCAATGCGAAGAAGTGCAAGGTCATGCAACTTGGGCACAGGAACTCTGGGTAGGATTACATGATGGGGGGGGGGGGGAGAGATATTAGTAGCCACAAAACAGGAAAAAGATTTAGGGGTGATCATATCGGATGACAAAGTTGGCCATACAATGTGCCAAGGCAGTGGGGAGAGCCAGTGGGATGCTGGGGTGCATAGGGAGGGGCACTGCCAGCAGAACAAAAAGAGGTGGTGATGCCACTGTACAGATCGCAGGTGAGATCTCATTTGGAGTACTGCATCCAGTTCTGGAAGCTGCATCTCCAAAATAACAGATGAGGAAGAGGCAGTTCAGAGAAGGGCAACAAAAACAGTGCCGGGCCTACACCAAAGGTTATATGAAGAGAGACTGGAAGAACTTAATATGTATACACTGGAGGGGGGGGGGGATATGATAAGACTTTCAAGTACGTAAAGTGAATAAATAAGGTACAATAGGGCAGCACCTTTCAGAAGAAAAGATGCTCTAGAACAAGAGGGCATGAGATGAGATTGGAAGGGGTAGACTAAGGGGCAACATGAGAAAGTACTTTTTCACAGGAATGGTGGAGGAGGCATGGAACGGCCTCCTCAGCAGAGGTGGTGGAGGTAAAGACAGTAGGAGAGTTCAAAACTGCTTGGGATAGGCATAGGGGATTCCTAGCAGGTCAAAGAAAGAAGTGTAGCCGGAGATAAAGGAAGATATGCGGCACTTCTAGTAGGTAGGGAAACAGGGCAAACTTGATGGGCCTCTTAGTCCTTATCTGCTGTCAAATTCCATGTTTCTACTTAATTTGCCACGTGGTACTTTTTGGCATGATCGCTGCAAGTTTTGACCCAGTGTCTATACCTTTAATACAAGGACATTTTCTAGAGCTTTCTGCAGTGTTGCCTCATAGCCTGGTTAGATACATAGATGCTGACGGCAGGTAAGGGCCTATGGCCCATCTAGTCTTCCCAGTTGTGCACGTACTGTGCTTCTTCAAGGTCTCCTGGCACTAGGTTGTCCCCCCAAAACTACCAGGATCCCCTTATGCCTATCCCATGCATTGTTAAATCCTGTAATTGTTTCTGCTCCCACCACCTTCGGCAGGGCGTTCCATTTGTCCACCACCCTCTCTGTGAAGAAGTACTTCCTCATGTTTCCTCTGCACCTCGCTCCCTCCAGCTTCATTCCATGTCCCCTAGTCCTAGTGCATCTTTCTCTATGAAAAGCCATGTTTTCCTGCCTCTTGTTCCTTCTTGTGAGTAACTTATATCTCTCAATTATATCCCCCTTTCCCGCCTCTCTTCCAGGGAGTACATATTTAAGTCTTTCAGCCTGTCCTCATAGGTTTTGTGATGTAATCCCTGCACCATCTTGGCTGCCTTCCTCTGAACTGCCTCCACCCTGTTTATGTCCTTTCATAGGTAAGGTCTCCAGAACTGGATACTGTACTCGAGGTGTGGCCTCACCAGCGTCCTGTATAGGGAACTATGACCTCCCTCTTCCTGCTGGTGATACCCCTGCCTATGCATCCTAGCATCCTGTTTGCTTTTTCTGCTGCCTTGTAGCACTGACTCCCCACCTTGAGGTCAGCAGAGATGACCCCCCGGTCCCTTTCCTGCTTGGAGCATTCTGTATTCCCTCCCCCAGCTGATATGCTGTTCCTGGTTCTTGTGTTCCATGTGCGTTATTTTGCATGTCTGTGTTAAATCTTAACTGCCACTCCCATGGCCAGTCCTCAAGCCTCTGTAGATCTCTTCTCATTCTATCCACACCCTATGGTGCGTCAACCCTGTTGCAGAGCTTTGTGTCATCAGCTAACAGGCAAATTCTCCCCTCTAGGTCTTCCATACTGTCACTGACAAAGATGTTAAAGGGACTGGACTCAGCACTGATCCCTGTGGCACCCCACTGGTCACCTTTCCCTCTGTGGAATGACAGCCATTTACCACCACTCTGTGTCCTGCTATCCCGCCAGTTCCCCACCCACCGCACTACCTTCCCACCCACTCCCATGCTTCCCAGCTTGTTTAACAGCCTTCTATGCAACACAGTGTCAAAGGCCTTGCTGAAGTCCAGGTAGGCCACATCCACTGTGCCCCCCCCCCCCCCCCCATCCACCTCCCTTGTCACCCAGTCGAAGAATTCAATGAGGTTGGTTTGGCATGACCTCCCTCCGGTAAAACTATGTTGCCTTGGGTCTTGCAGACTACTGGTAACCAGGTGTTCCACTGACCGGTCGGTAGTTTCCCGCTTCCTTTCTGTTCCAGCTTTTGAATAGGGGGACTACGTCAGCTCTCCTCCAGTCTTTAGGTACCTCTCCTGTTTCCAGTGACCAGCTGAACAGGGTTGCCAGAGGTTCAGCCACCACCTTACTTAGCTCCTTCAGCACTCTGGGGTGTACCCCATCTGGGCCCCATAGCTTTATTGACTATTATTCCTTCCAGTTCCTTCAGAACCCTGTCCCGTAAAAAAGGACTTGTATCCATTTCTCTTGCCCTTTCTTTTCCCTTCTAGCCCATTACCTGCCCCCTCCTCTGTAAAGACAGAGCAGAAGTACCTCTTCAATATGGCTGCTTAGTGGTGGTCATCCTCCACTCTATTCCCATCCAGCCTCACTATCTCTCCCTTTGCCTTCCTTTTTTCACTGACATACCCTTTAAAGGTTTTGTCCCCTCAAACCACTGATTTCGCGAAGCGTTCCTCCCTTTTCCCCTTATCAGTTCCCAAGCGCAGTACTAGAGGGGCCGCCTGTCATAGACACCCCTTTTTACCACACCAAGCATGCGCAGAACTCCATCACATACAAAGGCCCTAAATTTTACAATAAACTGCCCCCTGAACTTCAGGCCTGTAGTTCAACTGGCTCATTCACCTCCTCCCTCAAGGACCACCTCCTCCAATCCACCACCTGTGTCTGCCCCAGTAGGTAACCCCCCTGAATGTCCACCAACTCTTGAGTTACCATAGAGTTTATAAGTATCTATATATTGGCTCTGTTGTTGTGTTCTGTATCTTTTTTTCCTGTTCTAGATGATCCAGTCATACACACTGTTCCTATTGTAAATACCGTCAAATTTTGCAAATACTGTTTTCAGCTTTTTCTCTGTATTATCAAATTTTCGAACCACTGAATGTTTGTGAAAACGGGCATTTTTGCTCATAAACCTTCCAGTATAAAAATAAAACTGAAATGAAATTGTGTTTGCGCTTTGGCTTCCCTCACTGCCCTCCATCTCCCTTTCCCTTTATTTCTCCTGGTACTTCTCCCTGTCTGCTTCTGCCTGTATATTTTTGTACTGTTTGAATGCTAGTTTTTTGACTTTCACTTTCTCCTCTACCTCCATGGAATACCAAAATGGTCTCCTCTTCCTTTTCCCCTTGCTAACCTGTTTTACACATAATTGTGTTGCCCTTGTTATCCCCGATTTGAAAACCACCCACTGTTTCTCCACCGCGGATTTCTTCCCTACTCCAGCTAGTGCCTCTTCCAAGCATTTCTCCGTTTTTCCTAAATCTGCCCTCCTATAGTCAAGGATTCGTGTTTCTGTGTTGCTGGGTTCTGCCCCTTTAGTTATGCCAAACCACAATGACTGATGGTTGCTGCTCCCCAGGTGCTCCCAACTGTGATCCCTGTCACACTGTCCCTGTTTGTGAGCACCAGGTCCAGTATTACCATCTGCCGTGTGCATTCCATGACCAGTTATTTAAGGAAGGCTCCCTGTAGGAAGGCCAGGATAAATTTGCTCCTGGTATATGCTGCTGCTGGGAGGCTCCAGTCTACATCTGGAATATTGAAGTCGCCAACCAGCACTACCTCCTCCTTGTGCACCATCCTTTGGATAGCCAGCATCATCTCCCTGTCCATCTCCTCCCCCTGGGTTGGTTGTCTGTAAATTACCCGTGTGGATGGCTGACCCTGTTCTTCTTTCAAGCTTAACCCACAGTATCTCCCCCTTGTTCCCCTTGAATCTCTGTAGCTTTTATGTTTTCCTTCATATAAAGCGCCACTACCCCCTTCCTGCCTGCCCTGTCCCTCCTGAATAGATTGTAGCCTGGTATGACCATCTCCCAGTTGTAGCTGTCATTACACCAGGTCTCCCTGATGGCCACAATGTCCAGGTCCGACTGTGCCATGGTTGTCTAAGGTCCTCCATCTTGTTATTAAGGCTCCGGGCATTGGCATACATGGCTCTCCAGGATGTGCCTTCCTTCCCCCTCCCTGGGCATTCTTTTTTTCCCCTGCCTTCCTTGTCTTCCTCCCTTATGTTGAAATCTGCCCTCTATCTACTCCCTAGATATTCGTGTTGAGCATGTGCTCACGGGAAGGGGATACTAAGCCTCCTGCCCTTCCTGGCTCCCCCCCCCTTAGCCAGTTTAAATGCTTGCTGCTGAAGCATTTAAACTTTTCACTTAGGACTATGGTCCCCTTCCCAGATGGACGCAGGCCATCATCCTTACACAGGCTCACAACCTCCCAGGTTGGGCCCCAGTCCCCCATGAAGCCAAAGCCCTTCTTTCCACACCATTCCTTCAACCAGGAGTTGAACTTCTGAATGTGGAGTGACCTAGCCTCCCTCTTGCCGTGGATAGGTAGTACCTCTGAGAAGGAGATGGAGCATGCCATGTGCTTTAGGCTCCCCCCAACTTCCTGAAATCCTCCTGGATTCTGGCTGTTTCCACCTTGTCCCCTGTCAGGTCATTTGTCCCCAGGTGGACAATGACATCCAGCTACTGCCTCCTTACTAATCGCCCTTGCGATCCTAGGGATCTGCTTCCCATCCCACCATGCAGTGCTTCCTGGGAGGCACTTGACCTCCCTCTTTTCCCCCTGCTAGGTGCCCCTAATTGCACTCCCCAGACAACCAAGTCCCCCACAAGGAATAGCTTCCTCTTCCTCTGGGGCCCTCCTCCCCCTTCCCTGGACCTCCACCATGGAGGACCCACCCATCCTCCTTGGTCTCAGCTGTGGGTGCCCTTGTGGGGCTTTCCTGCTCCTTCAGAACAGCATAGGAGTTACTTAGGTGGACCGGTTGGGGGATGAGCTTCAGACCCTACTCCCGCACTCTCCCTGAGCCAACTGTGGTCCAACCACTCCTGCTCCTGGGCATCCTCTGAGGTTCTGGCTGTAGCCATGGTGGCCTCTGGGTGGGGGTGAAGGTGAAGGTTCCCTGCATCCTGGCCAGCTTGGCTAGGAGACAAGCAACCTCCTCCCTCAACCCAGAGAGATGCTTGCAGATGGGGCAGCACCGCATGATCCAGAACATTCTCCTGAACACTGTGGCCATGCACCCATTACTCTGCACCACTCCTCATATCTTCCCTGTCTGTTCTAACTATGTCCCCTACTACTAGTTACCCTTATCTGTATTCCTTGTATCCTTTTATTACCTCCGCTATAGCCTCCTGGATGTGTGCCATTTCTCAACGTCCCCACCTATCCAGCTCTTTTCAAGGATTTCTTTTAGCTATAATCCCATACTGGTAAAGTCAGCCCCTCTAAAGTCGAAGACTCTTGTCAACCCATACAAAGGCAACAGTCTTGGACTTTAGAAGGGCGGACTTTGCCAGTATAGGATTACAGCTGGGGAGAAATGGGCAGACATCAAGGAGGCTTTAGCGGAGGTAATAAAACCAAGCATTAGGTCAACAGACAAGATTAAAAGGAGAAGAAACCCACTTTGGTTCTCGGGGGGGGGGGTGGCAGAAAACGGAAGGGCCAAGAGACTAGCCTTCAGGAAGTATAAGGAGACACAAAGGGATGAGGACAATCAGACCACTAAAGCAGTAGGTAAGGCTAGGGGATGTCGGGGTGTATTAGTAGGAGTATCACAAGTCGGAAGAGGGAGGTAATAATCCCTCTCTACAAGACACTGGTTAGGCCCCATCTGGAGTACTGTGTGCAGTACTGGAGGCCACACCTTCACAAGGACATTAATATAATTGAGGCAGTCCAGAGAAGGGCAACCAAAATGGTGCAGGGACTGCATCAGAAAATATTCAAGTACAGATTAACGGAGCTCAATATATATACCCTAGAGGATATGATAGAAACATTCTAACACCTTAAGGGCATTAACAAGGTGAAAGAGTTTAACATGTTTCAATATAAGAAAAATAGCAGGACAAGAGGACACAGCATGAGATTAGAGGAAGGCCGATTAAGGGGTAATGTGAGGAAGTTCTTTTTCATGGAAAGGGTGGTGGATGCATGGAACAGCCTACCTCAGGAAGTGGTGGATATGAATACAGTGCAGGGCTTCAAACAGGTATGGGATAGGCATAAGGGAGCAATACAGATGAGTATGAATAGATAGGCCATTGACAGAGCAAAGGCCGATGGCACATTTATAAGGTAGAAAAAGAAATGGGCAGACTGGGTGGGCCTTGTGGGCCTTATCTGCCATCAACTTTTATGTTTCTATGTTAAGGATATGTACCGGAAGGAGCCAGAGAGGCGGTAAAGGCAGTGAGAAGCGCTAAAGTGCAAAAGGAGGCGAGAATAGCTCAATCGGTTAAAAAAGGAGATAAGACATTTTTCAGGTACATTAGCGAGAGAAGGAAGGCAAAGGGGGGAGTAGCAAAGCTTAGAGGGTCCAAGGGGGAGACAGTGGAGGGAGAAGGGGGGAAAAGCAGCGATCCTTAATGAATATTTCTGTTCAGTCTTCACTGTGGAAGGGGATGGGCAGGGTCCACAGCTGGACTTCAAAGGAGCTAAGGATAAGGAGGTAAATACCAGTCCATACACAGAGGAAGGGCTAGGCCCTCTCAAGGAACTGTTGCAAATCCTGTGGTTTTACTGGTAAAAGGAAATATCTCCACGTTAAGAATGCCATCTGCGCCTATCCTTCTCTATAGTTGCCTTATATTACTTTGTTATACTCTACCCAAAATTTCAGTTTGCTACTCGGACAAAGGCCAGTTTCCCTCCTCTATCATCTACCAAGATATAGCCTCCCACATTAGACCACGGCATTCTACATCAGGGACGTCTCCTCTATGGTCATGCCCCTCCTCCCACCAGGCCATAAAGTACAGTTACATAAGAACTTACCGTAACAGCAGATCTTCGAGAACAGCTCTTGCAGCAGGTTACACCATTAGGACTGACGCCGGCAGGCGTCAGGACCCCACGGAAAAATTCTACTAGCTATCTTCAGTAGGACGCCCCGACGTCGAGTCCCGCTCCGGCGTCAGGCGTAGTACATAAGGGGGCGGTCCCGCCAGATTCCCCAGTTCTCCCGCCGGAGACTTCCGGCCGCAGGCTGACATCGAAATGGGAGACCAAGGATCCACCGCCAGAAGACAAATGGGAGAAAATTCCCGTTAACAAAGGCTTAAGCCATGCCTCCTC
This sequence comes from Neoceratodus forsteri, assembly GCA_016271365.2. Classification (NCBI taxonomy): domain Eukaryota; kingdom Metazoa; phylum Chordata; order Ceratodontiformes; family Ceratodontidae; genus Neoceratodus; species Neoceratodus forsteri. The sequence goes on along the minus strand of CM057455.1, from coordinate 1,064,190,112 downwards.
CAAGGGGAAAGGTGGGCGGGAAGGTACCTGCTGCAAGAGCTGTTCTCAAAGATCTACTGTTACGGTAAGTTCTTACGTAACTGTACTATCTTACTTCAAGACACAGCTCTTGCAGCAGGTTACACCATTAGGACTGATTCCCAAGCAATAGTGCACAAACACTGGGAGGAGGAAATAAGAAAAGCGTTCCAGGTCCTAAATCTAGGACAGGAGACCCTGTAGCACTGCCAGGTGAAGCCTGTCTCGTCAGTGAAGCGATGTCCAGGCTATAATGCCTGATAAAGGTATGAACAGAGCTCCAAGTGGCTGCAGCACAAATGGCAGAAGTGGAGACGTTTCAAAGTGCTGCAAAAGATGTGGCCACGCCCCTAGTGGAATGGCCCCGGACTGCTCCTGGGAGGGGCTTTCGTTTGATGATATAACAGTAAGAGATGCACTGGACAAGCCAGCGAGACAGGGACTGTTTGGATACTGGATGGCCCTTCATGCTTTCGGTAAAGGAGACGAAAAGCTGCTCCGAAGTGCGAAGCTGCTTAGTTCTGCTCAGGTAGTACCTCAAGCTGCGGTGAACATCCAGGGTGTGAAGCAGCGCCTCTCCTCTGTTAGAGTAATTAGGAAAGTAGACCAGCAGGTCAATGTCCTGGTTGAGAGTGAGTGTGGAAGCCACCTTAGGCAAGAATTTAGGATTCGTCCTCAGGGATACTCTGTCCCGGTGGAAAATTAAATAGGGCTCTTTGCACGAGAGCCTGAAGCTCAGAAACTCTTCTCGCTGATGTAACAGCAACCAAAAATAACGTTTTCCATGACAGAAAACGCAGCTCGCAATCCGCGGCAGGTTCAAAGGGGGAGCGTGAGTTGCTCCAGGACAAAGAGCAAGTCCCAAGGAGGCACTGGGTCCTTAATGGGCGGCCTAAGGTGTAACACCCCTCTTAAGAATTCTCGACAGGCATCTAATTGTGCCACTGTGCGCTGTCCCATCGGGAGGTGATAAGCTGAAATGGCACAGAGGTGCACTTTAATTGAGGAGTAGGCGAGACCTGAACGGAAAAGGGAGAGCAGGTACTCTAACACCGCTTTCACCGGACAACCTAAAGGGGAAAGGCCGCATGCTTGCGACCATAGACAAAAACGGCACCATTTCATGGCATATGTCGCATGTGTTGCCAGCTTTCTGGCTGCAGAAAGGACTTCCGCAACCTCTTGCAAAACCCCGTGGCGCAAGATGGCTATGTCTCTAGGAGCCATGCGTGCAGGTTCAGTGAGCTAAGTCCGGATGGACCAGTGAACCCTTCTCCTGAGACAAGAGGTGGGAGCTGAATGGCAACGGGAGCGGAGGTTCCCGGGACAGCTGAATTATCAAAGGGAACCAGATCTGCCTGGGCCAGAATGGGGCCACCAAGATCATTGTTGCATGCTCCCTGCGCAGTTTGAGAAGAACTCTCTGGATCAATGGGAAGGGAGGGAAAGCGTAGAGGAATCTGTCCACCCAGGGGAGGGACAATGCGTCTCGCCAGAAAACACCAGGCCCTGGATCTAACGAGCACAAATTGGGCAGCTTTGCGTTGGATGGGGAGGCGAACAAGTTCAATTCTGGAGTTCCCCATCGAAGAAACAGATCCTCTGCTACCTCCTGGAGAAGTTCCCACTCGTGGACTCTGGCCTGGGAGCGACTCAGGCCATCTGCAGTTGTGTTGTCCACCCCGGGAACATGTACTGTGATCAGGTTCGCGCTGTGTCGGATTACCCAATCCCACACCCTCGTGGCCTCCCTGCAAAGAGGGTAAGAGTGTGCGCCTCCTTGTTTGTTGAGGTAATACATCACCGCCGTGTTGTCTGTCTGAAGCAGGAGAGTACTCGGCAGGATCTCTGACTGAAATGCTTGCAGGGCATAAAGGACGGCCCTCATCTCTAGGACACTGATATGGAGGTGGGCCTCCAGAGGGGTCCACGTTCCCTGGGACTTCACCCCGTCCAGGTGTGCTCCCCACCCTAGACCTGAGTTGTCTGTGGTGAGGATTACCTCCGGGGATGGCGCTATAAACGGGACGCCCATAGAGAGTGTCCCTGGGTCTAGCCACCACTGCCAGTCTCGAATAGCGGTGTTCGTGATTCTGACCGGATGCTGCATGTGGTCTTGCCTTTGGTCCCATTGCACCTTGAGCATCCACCGAGTTACCCACATGTGGAGCCTTGCGAAAGGGACAGTAGGAATGGCCGCAGCCATGTGTCCAAGCAAGCGAAGGACCGACCTGGCTGGGGTGGTCTTGATCGACAAAAGCTCCCTAATGAGGGATCTGATGCGCTCCGCTCTGTCGTCTGGAAGAAAAGTTCTTCCCTGAACGGTGTCCAGTACTGCGCCTATGAACTGCAGTTTCTGCGACGGTACCAGGAGAGACTTCTCGTGGTTGATTAGGATAGCCAGAGATCGAAACAGGACCTGGGTGCTCTGGATCACCCGTAACAACGCCTCTCTGGAGGCGGCCATGAGAAGCCAATCATCCAGGTACGGGAACACATAATGTCCCTGTCTCCTTAGAGACGCTGCCACGACTGCCATGCATTTGGTAAAGACCCTGGGTGCTGATGACAGACCGAATGGAAGGGCTCGAACTGAAGATGATGGCCGAGAAACTCGGCGCTGGGAACCTCTTGTGGCGCAGGCTATAGGGATGTGCAGGTAGCGTCCTGCATATCTAGAGCGCTAAAAAGGCGTCCTGCTTCAGCATGGGAATAAGACCCGGAAGAGTTACCATGCGGAATCTTTTGTAGGCGACCGACAAATTGAGGTCGCTGAGGTCCAGAATCAGACGGAGGTCCCCTAACTTCTTTGGAACCAGAAAGAAGTGGGAATAGTATCCGTGTCCTCTCTGGTTCTCTGGGACGTACTCTATCGCTCCCTTTTGCAGGAGCGCGAGTACTTCTTGTCTGATCAATGACTTGTGCTGACCAGGGTACCGGGAGAACAAAGGAGGCCTCGAGGGTGGCTTTTCTGCGAATTCTATAAAGTGGCCTCTTCCGACCAACTGTAGAACCCACCTGTCGGTGGTTACAGTCTGCCATCCTGGCAGGAAATTCGCAATGCAACCCCCGACCCTGACGTCCCGTTGATCCTGAGGGGCGGAGGCCGGGAAGGAGTCAGGCTGTGGCGGCTGAGGGTCCCGCTGGCTGGACCGGCTTAGGAGTGCGCTGGCTTCGACCTGCGGGTTGTTTTCCCTGGGCTCTGCGAGAACCGGAGCCCCTCTGTTGTGGAGCGGGGCGGGACTGTTGTCTCTGCGTCCATCCACGAAATCAGCTTTGGTTCCTACGAAAGGAACTAAGCTTGGGTCGGTACATGGCCTGAACCGACCTCACCGCCTTCCCGGCCTCTTGGAGTTTGGTAATTATCTTCTCTGAGGGTTTACCAAACAAAACTTCTCCCTCGAATGGGGCGTCCATGATGTTTTTCTGGACGTCCGGGGTAAAACTGGAGACAGGAGCCAAGAGTGCCTCGGAGGCATACGCCTGGCTGCTGCTCAGGCGAGGAGTCCCAGGAGTCGTGCGGCGCGTCGAGAGCACTTGGGTTCCCACGTCCAACCTGCAGCGGAGGAGCTGCAACATCTCCTCCTTCTGCTCACCTTCTGGCAATTTCTCAGCCGCATCCAGACCCTGCTCCCACAGGGCATTTTGGAACTGCACCATGTGGGTCAAATAATTCAGGGATCTGATGGCGCAGGTAGCGGAAGCATACGTGCGCCTACCCATGGCGTCCAGCTGCTTGGACTCTGGGTCCGGTGGCAGGGTGCTCAGATGTTGCGGTCTCTGGGACCAGTCATGAGAGGCTGTTATGACCAGAGAGTCGGCCTGAGGATGCGGAGTCAAGTACTGGTCTTCTCTTGGAGCCTTGTACAAGCGGTCAGCTTTCTTCGGCATCGCCAGGAGCGAATGTGGACGCTTCCACGCTGCCTTGGTGACGTCCACGAAAGTGTCTACCAAGGTGGCACCACCACAGGCTTGGGGTCCTTCTGTCAAGAGATACCTGCATGAGGAGCCTTTCAGGGTCTAACTCTTCGCATCCCATCCCATGTTCTCTTGGATGTGTCTCATAATATCCGAGACGAAGGGTCATCCGGAGGAGACTTTGGCATCTCACGTGGGTCCGAAGAAGAGGATGGAGAGGAGATGGGGATCTGGATGTGAAAACTCTGATCCGTGTCCTCCGTCGGCGAGCAAGCGTCTTCTGGGTCTCTTGGGACTGGGTGACCTAGAAGAGATCTGGACGGAGTCTTCTTTTATCAAGTCTTCCCTTGAAGGGGTCCTGGGCTCCTGGGAAGGGGGTAACCGGCCTGCAGACCCAGATGGAGACGGGGGCGCAGGAACCGGAGGAGCAACCGGTGTGAGGAGGAGGAGGAAGCGGAGGTGGAGTGGGGACCATGTCCTTTTTGATGGTATCCCACCAGTAAGTGAAAAGCTCCTTCACCTCTGAAAAGGAAAGGCCCAACGATGGTCTGGGCGCCGGTGGACGGTCGTCGGGACCCAGCGTCGGCTCCATAGGGGGCTCGGGTTGCGGCGAGGGTTCCCTGGGAGTCTCAACAGGACCGGGGTCGCCCATCTGGTCCTCGGGCTGGGTTAACTCCTCCTCAGTGATGGTCTCCTGACCGACGTTCATCGGAGGCGTCGGGGTCCTCTTCTCAATAGGAGCGGGCGCCGGTCCCCCTACCGGCGTCCGGTGATGAGTAGGCCTGGCCGGCGACGGTCTTCTGGCAGACGACAGCTCTGGGGACCTGTGGCGAGAGGCCGACATCAGACGAACCAGCGTCAGGTCCTGCGGCCTCTTGAGTGAGGTGAGCTCCTTGGTTTTGCGAGGAGGCAAGGAAGCAGACCTGATGTCGGGTTCAGAATGGCGGGAACCCGACTTGTGGTGATGGTGGCAATCCCCCGACTTAGCCAGGGCCTTGGAGGACGAGGAAGGCCTGGGAGTCTTGGCCTGAGAAGAGGAAGAAGATTTTCTCACCGCAGCAGGGGGAGGCTGAGAGCTGGCCCGGGAAGGAGAGCGGTCGGACCTGGAGCCAGAACTGCGCGAGTCGGAGGCCCTAGAAGGGGACCTGGAAGGGGCCTTCTCTCTGTGCTTCTCAGCATGCTTGCGGGCCTTCTGCGAAGAATCCCCCTTGGAAGCCATGGACTTCAGTTGCTCCTCTAGCAGGAACGCCTGTAGGGCCTTCTGGCGACGGATCCAGGTTCTGCTGTTAAAACCCTGGCAAAAAGAGCAGGACCGGGTGTCGTGGTCTGGGCCTAGGCACTGGACACAGGCCGAGTGTGGATCCTTAAAAGGGATCTGCTTCCCACAGGCGCACTTCGAGGAGTGACCAGAGGTCGGGGAGGACACCAGAGAAAAAACTGAACTCCGGAGAACAAATTTCCCGTAGGAAAGCACTTTACCACGCGTAGCTAAATCGAACCAAGGGTCGAGACATGAAAGTCGACGGCGGGAAAGAACTGGGGAATCTGGCGGGACCGCCCCTTATGTACTACGCCTGACGTCGGAGGCGGGACCGACGTCGGGGCCGGTCCCCGCTGAAGATAGCTAGCTAGAATTTTTCCGTGGGGTCCTGACGCCTGCCGGCTTCAGTCCTAATGGTGTAACCTGCTGCAAGCGCTGTGTCTCGAAGTAAGATCTATAGAACATATGCAATTCCCAAGGATGGTGTCGGCCCTATCAGTTCTCTATGTTTTATCCCTAGCAAATAGCAATCCTGCCCTCAACACAGCCACCGCTAAACCAATGTACGCTAGAAGGAGTAACAAAAGAATGTTTAGCAGGCTAAGACACCACCTTAAAAAACTACTACTGCTTCTCCTACTCTGTTCGGGAAATGTTGAATTAAACCCAGGCCCACCTATTTCTCTGGGCGCCCTCGGACCTCCCTCAATATAAAGGGATTAGCTTTCTCATATCAATGTCTGTAGTTTGCTAAAGAAGATTGACTCTATACAGACCTGGGCTCTACATGCATCTCCTGATTTCTTCATGATAACTGAATCCTGGCTCACACCCTCGACCCTGGACAAATCCATCAACGTACCCGGATATATCATCTACCTCTGTGATAGACCGACTAGAGGGGAAGGGGTTGCAATATATGTCAAAAGCAAATTCACAGTCACAGTCTTTGACTGTACCTCAAAGGCTAAGGAATTGAATGCCTTGCTCTAAAATTATCACTTTCCAGCAAGAAATCACTCCTTATGGCAGCATGCTACCGACCACCGTCTGGTGGCTGGGCACTTCTGCCACACCTTCAAAACCTTCTTGACTCTGCTGATACTGAGTGTATTCTAATGGGGGATTTCAATCTAAATTGGAATGATGACAGCTCTAAGGAATTGAAGGATCTATGCGATGTTAATGGTCTGTTACAAATGGTGACTGCTATAACCAGACCTAACAGAAAAAACCCTGAGCGCAGCACCCTCCTGGACCTTATCCTAGTAAACAAACCTCACACTATCTTGCATACTGGAGTATTCTTCAACGATATAAGTGACCATTGCGCTACTGCCTGCATCAGACATCCTTCCCAAATAAAAATGGCCTCCAAATTCAAACTGAAAAGATGCCTGAAAAAGTTCTGCCAGTACACTTTCCTGAAAGATCTAAGCAATGTTAGGTTGTGGGATTTCTACCTAGCCCCCACCTTTAAGGGCATTTAACATCTTTCCTGAGCCTCTTACTGCAGCTAATGAGACAAACCACGCCCCACTAAGACTGATCAAATCAAAAATAAAAAACTGTCTGGTTTCTCTCCATCCTGAAGAAAGCACTTGGGGATAGGGACTACTGGTGGAAAAAGCGAGGAAATCCACCTGGAGGCTGATTGGTTAGCATTCCATATCACTAGGAATGCTTGTACCAAACTAATTAGGTCAGAAAAGCTAGGTACTTCAAAAGAACTAGAAGACAATAAAAACAACTCTGCCAAATTTTGGAACATCCTCAAAGAAGTCGAAGGTCAGTCCACTGCAACAGCCCTTCCAAACAAAATTGTGTCTGATGTTACCACTTATACGGACAAAGCTGATATACTAGAAAAGCTTAATGATCACTTTGCCACTGCAGGGCTTGCCTTTGACACCTCACCTATCAGCAAACTTAGCCCGGCAAGAGACTATACTGTTGGCTTCACTGATAATCACAACCATAACCAACCGCATCCCACCCCCTTCAGCTTCCTCACAATTACGTTCAAGCAAGTGGAGGAACTCCTCCTTTCTCTGGATACAAAAAAAAGAGTGCGGGTGCAGATAATATTGAACCTTACTTCCTAAAACTTGGCCATACCTATCTGACCGCCCCCATTACACACTTATTCAACACCTCTCTGATTCAAGGTGAGCTACCTGTCTTGTGGAAAACTGCCCACATCCTACCATTATTCAAGACTGGGGATCCGAGTGATCTGAACAATTACCGGCCTATTTCTATACTATCCGTCCTCTCTAAATTACTTGAAAGAATTGTCAACATCCAACTTAGAGAACATTTGGATTCACAAAAGTTGCTGAACCCGGCTCAATCCGGCTCAGAGCCAAACACAGTACAATATCGGCTCTTGCCAAGTAACTACAGACTGGCAAATGGCCTTGGACTCTAAGAAGCATGTATTCGCCCTCTTCCTTGATCTAAGTAAGGCCTTCGATACTGTGGATCATACCATCATGCTTACTGCACTGAGTAACATCGGACTTGATAGTTCTGCCATTAAATGGTTCACCAGCTACCTAACCAATAGGTTACAACAAGTCAAAGCCATAGGATATCTGTCCCCACAAAAATCCTTGTTACGAGGAGTCCCACAAAGCTCCATCCTGGGCCCTATCCTCTTTGCAATATACATCAATAATCTGGATTCGCAGCTGGGCACAGCAAATGTGCACTTATTCGCAGATGATACTGTACTCTATACCACAAATTTATCCTTGGATCTGGCCCATGGGTACTTACAGAAAGACTTCGTCACCCTCCAATACAACCTTCTCACTCATAAGCTCCTCCTCAACGCCAAAAAGACTAAAGCAATGATTCTCTCACCAAAGTCTACTTACGGATGTCCACATATCACACAGATCCGAACACTAGATGAACCCTTGAAGTAGTTGATATCTTTAAATACCTAGGGTTCTGGCTGGATAACAAGCTCAACTTTCTGTGCCACTTAAATGAAACCTTGAAGAAACTAAGACAGCGATTAGGTTTACTCTATCATTAAACACCTACTCACGTTAGAAGCCAGAATGAGACTAGTACAAACTACATTCCTACCTATACTGGACTCATGACTTCCTTTACAGTCATTGCCCATCAACGATGCTAAACAAACTGGACACCTTTACCACTGGGCTTTAAGATTTATCTTAAATCTACCCGTAGTACACATCACTGTCGTCTATACCAGGTTTGGGATGGACCTCACTCTCAACTAGAAGAAAAAGGAATGCTCTCCTCTGGTTTTTTAGTGCATTATGTGATAACCTCCTGCATACATCTCGAACATCTTCAAACGGGCTAAAGGTTCCTATCTGAGACGCTTCTCCTTAATCTACTTCAGATTCCTAGGTGAAAACTACCCTTGGCTCAGCAGCAATCAACTTCTCACTTCCATCACTTTGGAACACTATGCAAGGCTCATTAAAATTATCCTCACTTCCAAGCATTTTCACATTCAAAGCTCTATTAACGGGTTATCTGAAGGAATCATGCAACTGTTTCAGATGCCGATGACCCCTAAGCCTTGGGTGCCACTCTCAAATCCTACGCCTAAGTATCTCATCCACCCCACATTCCTAACAACAGAAACCTAGGACCTACAAGCCTAGTTCCCTTAATCCAAGATGACCCTGCCTATTCTCTACCTTTTACCTATTCTGGCCTCCCTTTTGGCTGCCGACCCTTTCACCCCAATTTCTACCCTATTCCTTAATACCTCCTTATTTTTTATCATTTAGGTATGAGCTCTTACTCAGCGGAGACTATATGGGAGTGTTGTCTCTTCTCATTTCAGTAAAGCTCATCATTATGTACCTTTGTATGTTAATTATGTTGACCGGTATGTATAGGCCCATATTGACCGGCACCTTCACAATGTTTTTCCTTTTTTTTTGACGTTGTCCACCATAATTGTAATCTTATGAAGTGTACTGTATTGTATTTATGCCCAGAACCACCTTGAAAATGAGCTTGCTCAATGGTGTTTATGCCTGGTTAAATAAAGTGATTGATTGATTGATTGAGAGGAGAGGGTCCTAGAAGAACTGGAGAAGCTAAAGGTGGAAAAAGTCATGGGTCCAGATGGCATACCTCAGTGGGTCCTAAAGGAACTAAGGACTGACATGGCAGCCCCTCTGGCAACCCTGTTCAGTGAGTCATAAGACACTAGAGTGGTTCCAGAGGACTGGAGAAGGGCAAATGTTGTCCCTCTTCACAAGAGTGGTAGTAAAGAAGGGGGGAAATACAGGCCAGTTAGTCTAACCTCTGTAGTTTTAAAGATAATGGAGACACTTCTTAAGGAAAGAATAGTGAAACACCTGGAAGCCAATGGATTGGTGGATCCCAGGCAACATGGGTTATCTGCACGACAATCCTTTCAAATTAATCTGATAGATTTCTTTGACTGGGTGACAAAGGCAGTAGACCAGGCGGGGGCGTAGATATTGCCTACCTCGATTTTAGAAAAGCCTCTGATACGGTCCCACATTGGAGACTGGTCAACAGGCTAGGCAGTCTGGGGTTGGGACGCAAGTTGGTGAACTGGATTGGAAACTGGTTGAGGGACAGAACACAGAGGGTAGTAGTGAATGGAACCTAATCAGACAAAAGGGAGGTGACCAGCGGGGTACCTCAGGGGGCCAGTCCTCTTCAATGTCTACATCAGTGTCATTGCAGATGGGTTGGAGGGAAAGGTTTGCCTGTTTGCAGATGACGCCAAGATCTGCACCACGGTGGATACTCTAGAGGGGGTGGAAAGAATGAGAAAAGACCTGGAACTGCTGGAGATATGGTCAGGGGCATGACAGCTAAAGTTTAACGCAAATAAGTGCAAAATCATGCATGTGGGGAGCAGGAATCCTGGGGAGAGTTACAGGTTGGGGGAGGAGCTGCTGATAGTAACTAAGGAGGAGAGGGACTTGGTGGTCATAATCACAGATGACTTGAAGGTCACTAGGCAGATGGCAAAGGTAGTGGGAAAGGCCAGTGGGATGTCGGGGTGTATTGGAAGGGGAATCACAAGATGAAGGAGGGAGGTAATAGTTCCACTGTATAAGATCCTGGTGAGACCTCACCTTGAATACGGTGTACGGTTCTGAAGACTACACCTTCGAAAGGACATTGACAAAATAGAGACAGTGCAGAGGAGGAAGACCAAAATGGTGAAGGGATTACATCACAAGCTTTACGAGGAGAGCGTGAGGGACCTCAATTTGTGCACGCTGGAACAAAGGAGGGAGCGAGGTGACATGATAGAAACATTCAAGTACCTCAAGGGCATTAACAAGGTGGAAGGGGATAACATATTCCAGATTAATAGTGCCAGGTCAAGAGGACACGACATGAGACTGAGGGGTGGCCGCATAAGGGGAAATGTCAGGAAGTTCTTTTTTATGGAAAGGGTGGTGGATGCATGGAATAGCCTGCCCCAGGAAGTAGTGGCAGCCCATACAATGGTGGTCTTCAAACACGCATGGGACAGAAGAAAATATTACCCACCATAGTAATGTTGTTTCTTCTAATTGAGTCATGCTGTATTCTGACTATATGCAGTTAGCCCCAGCACTTGAACTGCTCTGGAGAGAAAAGGATTAACTCTATGCCAAGGCATAGAACGTTGAGCTCGAGCTCGGTTTTCAAACCTGTCTGTGGTACTTTGAAGTCTAACCGTCAGATTCATACGAGCACTAAACTAACTAACTTACTAGTTAGAAATTGTTTCTAAACTTTTTAATGCTAACAGGCACCAAACAGATTTTTAGGGTCAAAAGACTCAAGTCGAGAACCCTATAAGGAATATAAGCAGGTAGTGAAAACAATCAAAACATTAATAAAAAAAAAACCCTAGTAAGATGGGGCATGCCAAGTACACTTCAGGGGTGCAGTACTGTGCCTGCCAGACCACATCGCAAAACGACTAGGTTCCAGGAGAGGAGGCAGGGAGGGAGGTCAGAATACAGCAAGACTCTATTAGAATAAACAACATTACTATGGTGAATAATTTTTTCTTCAAACAACATGAAGTCTTGTTGTATTCTGACTATATGCAGCCTACCAAGCAGTACCCCCTTGGAGGAGGGAGTCACAAAACCTATTTTGGGAACAAGCTCTGCAGCACAGCTGTGCCAAACCTAGCATCACTTCTTGACTGAATGTCCAGACAGTAGTGCTTGGTGAATGTGTGAACAGTTTTCCAGGTGGCTGCTTTACAGATTTCCACTAATGGTATGTCTCTAGTTGCTGCGACCGAAGCAGCTGTACCTCTAGTGGAGTAAGCCCTCAGGCCTGAGGGAGGCTCTTTCCCCAACTTTGAATAGCAGAACTGGATACAGGAGACAATCCACCTGTAAATAGTTCTCTTGGTGGCAGGTTTGCCCTTTCCCACTTCCCCATAAGTGAGAAACAACTAACAACAGCCATTCCTATGGGCCTTAGTGTGTTCCACATAGTAACAGAGTCTTCTTTACATCAAGACTGTGTAATCTTCTCTCCCCAGAGGAAGAATGGTCAGTGAAAAATACAGGCAATGACAGATTGACTCAAATGAAAGTCTGATACCACCTTGGGAAGAAACTTTCTGCTGGTTTGAAGGACCACCTTATCCCTGTGAAATGAAATGAAGTCAGGTTCCTCTGATAAAGCTTGTAATTCACTGATTCTCATGGCAGAGGTAATGACTACCAGGAATGTAGTTTTCCAAGTCAAGTACTTTAGCTCAGCTAAAGACAGAGGTTCAAAGGGGGCTGCATAAGCTATGCACTACAGATATTCAGGTCCCAAGTAGGGGTAGGCTCCCGAAAGGGAAGATTAATATTCACCAGGCTCTTGAAAAATGTCTTGAAAACTGGATAAGATGCCAGGGAAGAGCCCTTACCAGCAGAAAGAAAGGCAGACACAGCTGCCAAATGTACCTTGAGAGTAGTAGGCCGGAGGCTTAAACTGTTAAGATGCACCAAATAGTCAAAAACAGTAGCAATATCAGCCAGCTCTAGCAATACATGCTTCTGAGAACACCAAAACCCAAATATTTTCCATTTGGAGTTGTAAGTCTTTCTAATAGCAGGTTTCCTGCTAACCTTTAAAATGTCCAAGACTGATTGGGAAAGATGTAGGCATGCATATTCTAGCCCTTCAAGAGCCAGGCTTTGAACATGAGAGTCTGAAGGTTGGGGTAAAGAATCCTCCCCTGAGAGGAGGTAAGGAGACTGAACTGTCTGGGAAGACACAGAGGCATTGTCACTGATAATGACAACAGAAGAGGGTACCAAGGCTGTCTGGCCCAGTCTGGAGCCACTATACGTTGCAAGGCTGAGACCTGATCTTGATCTGGACCTTGAATATCAGAGGAAAAGGTGGAAATGCATAGAGAATCCCGCTTGTCCAATCCAACAAAAAAGCATCCTGATGGACAGGACCCAGAAGAGGTGGTCTGCAGCAAAAAAAGAGAAAGTTGGTGATTGTCCGGGGCTGCAAAGAGATCTATCTTTGGAGTGCCCCACTTCTTGAAGATGACCTGAAGAATTAGATGATTCAGGGTCCATTTGTGGTGACCCTGGGAAATCCTGCTGAGAGCATCTGCTAGAATGTTGTCCTTCCCTGGGAAATGCACAGCCATCAGAGAAGCCTGAAGGGAATAAGCTAGAGACCATATTTTCATGGCCTCTGTTCACAAGGTCGAGGACAGAGTGCCTCCCTGCTTGATGATGTACCACATGGTTGTGGTATTGTTTGTCCTGATCTGCACCACTTTTCCCTGGACAGCAGTTGAGACTGTCTGAAGTGCTAGAAAGACAGCTCTCAGTTCAAGAAGGTTTGTGTATAGAACAGACTCCTGGTGAGACCAGGTTCCCTGAGCTGTAAGCTGATCTAGGTGAGCCCCCCCACCCCAGTAAAGAGCCATCTGTGGTGAGAATCACTGAAGGAGCCTGACTAATAAAGGGGAAACCTTGAAGATTGTACTCCTCCAGCCACTAGTGAAGGACCTGAACTAGGGCTCAAGACACAGGAACCAATTTGGAGAGAGGGTCTTCTTCTGAGACCAATAAGATCGGAGATGAAACTGAAAATCTCTCATCTGAAACCATGCTCCCTGGACCACTGCTGTGGATGCTGCCATGTGACCCAGCAACTGCAGAAAGTGTCTGGCTGGATGAAAAACTAGAGGATGTAAAGAGGAAGCCAGAGTGACAAGGGACTGAACCCTTGAGAGAGGGAGGAATGCTCTTGCCTGAATAGTGTCTAGTTCCACCCCTATGAAAGTGAGAAGTTGGGCTGGTTCCAGAACAGACTTTTCTAGGTTCAGAATGAAGCCCAAGTAGTCTAGAAGCTTTTGAGTGACCTCTAAGGCTGACTTGACTTGTTCCGAGGACTGATCCACTAGGAGCCAGTCATCCAGGTATGGGAACAGAAGAATACCCTGTCTCCTGAGGAATGCCACCACTACTACAAAACACTTGGTGAATACCCTTGGAGCAGATGTTAGGCCGAAAGGCATAACTCTGAATTGGTAATGGCCTGAGGGCAAATCGAACCCGAGGTACTTTCTGTGGGAATGTCTGATAGGTATGTGGAAGTAGGCATCCTTGAGATCCAGAAAGGCTAGCCAGTCTCCTGGTCTGAGACAGGGAAGAATTACTCCCAGAGTCACCATTCTGAATTTTGGTTTTGTTAAGTGTTTGTTCAGGTACCTTACATCTAGAATGGGTCGCCACTCCCCTGTCTTTTTTGGAGTAAGGAAGTATCTGGAGTACAGTCCTTTTCCTCTGTGACAATGAGGTACGTTCTCTACTGCTTGCAGAAGCAGCAGAGAGGAGACTTCTGCCTCTAAGGCCTTTGTCTCCAAGAGAGAGGGAGGGAGGACTGAAGGACCTTGCTCTCATTTTTGGGAATCTTTTGAAACTGAGAGCAAGTCCCTGGCTCACTTCTTCCAGGACCCATTTGTCTGAAGTAACAGACTCCCAGGCCTGGGAGTAGTGAGCCAACCTGCCCACTACTGGAACTGGGGAGGCATCCCTGAGCGACACCTCAGGATGTCTGTTTGGAAGGGGGCTTAGACTGCATGGATGATGGGGTCCTGGTCATCCCACGCCTGCCTCTTCTCCTAAAGAACCCCCTCTGCTGGAAAGAAGAGGAGGGGGCCTGAGCTTGGTAAAAAGCCCTATGAAAAAGCCTGCCCCTGCCAGCCCTGAATTGCTGCTTCTGAGGAGTGGCTTGCTTTTCCTTGGCTGCAGCACTCCTATAGGTGATCCTATACTCTTCCATCTTCTTCATGTAGTTCTCTGTTTGCTCTTCAAACAGAGAATTACCAGATACAGGGAAATCCATGACCTTAGTCTGGGTATCCTCCGAAAGGCTGGTACATCTAAGTCAAGCAAACCTACTCATGGAGATAGATGTAGTCATGACTCTAGAATGCATATCATTCGAGTCCACAGCAGCATGAAACTGTACTTTGGATGCCTCTATACCATCCACAGCCACCTGCTCCAGCCCCTTGGCTAGCTGGGAAGGGGCATTCTTAGCCAGCTCCAGAACCATATCCCACACAGACTTCTGGTACCTTGCTGTATATGCTATATAATTTGATTGCCTGAGCCCCAAAGAGGATGCAAAGTACTGCTTCTTAGCCATGGCATCCACTTTCCTGGAATCCTTATCTGAGGGGTGAGATGCCAGGGAAATACTAGCCTTGTCACAGGCTGCAGCTTGCACTACCCCAACATGGCTGCAATCTGCTAAAAGGAATTCCATGCCAGGGCCTGATAAAGCATACTTCCTGTCCATTTTTTATCCACAGGAGGAATGAATGTGGGAAATTGCATGATTTTCTGTGTCTGTTTGCCCAGGGATTCGTGCAAAGGGATAGACACTCTCTTTGACTCTGGAACATCCATCATTCCCACATAATCAGGCTCCTCCTGATCCTGATTAGCCTATTCCATAGGAAGATGAAGAGTCTCAGCCACCTTATTGTAGAACAAGAAGTGGGAGGGGGACTCAGAAAGCCTGGGAGGGGAACATTGGAAGGCCTGTCTGGAGAGATGTCAGGCTCTACTGGCTCATCTAGGCCTCCAAACTCTCCTTCATCCTCTTCCTCCTCCTCCCAATCGCCCTCTTAGTGCCTCTGGATCAATATCTGAGGCAAAAACTTCCGACCAAACCGATCGCCTTTGAACTGATGTTGGTTCGGTCGGAACCAGGCAAAGCGATTGCACTACAGAGATTGCTTTTGCTATTTCCTCAGTGGTTGGAACATGAGTTGTTGGATGCGAACTGGCTGATTATCTCTTTCTCTTTGACAGAACTGACTCCGTAGAGTCGGCTCTCCTTTTGCCCAAAGAGGCATCGCCCAGGTCAGCAGGCATCTCTTCAGGTTCGGTAGCAGCCGAACCGGGCTGGCTATCCGGATGAACAGACTTCTCGGCCTCCCTTTCCTTCAGCCTACTCAAACGTTTCTCAACAGTGGCCTTAGAAAAGTTCTTACAAATTTGGCAGTCTACCTTTAGGTGGTCAAACCCCAGACAAACACAAACGGGATGGGGATCAGCCTTAGCAAAGGCCTCCCCACACTCGGTACAGTGCTAAAACCCAGTGGGAGCGGTTTTCTTTTTGGGTTTCTCAGACATGCCGAAAATCAGAAAAAGTCACCCTTTAAAAGCCGGATAACTAAAACTTATTGGTTGCAACCGTGTCACAGGTCAGTTAAAAAAAAATCCTAAAAAATCTGCTTTTTTTTTTTAGGTTTTGGTTCTGAACCGGACCAAGCAGAAAATAACCAAAGACAAAATAATTTCTAACAATGTCACAAAATACCACTACCTACCACTAACACTTACTGTTACCGAGACAGAGGTACGAATACCGAAGAAATTACGAACTGCGGTTGAAAAAAATGACTGATTCGCACTTTTACCAAACCGAAGCGCAGGAGGGATCTCCAGAGCGATTTCACAATTAGACGGAGTAAGAAATCTGACGGTTAGACTTCAGAGTACCACAGACAGAGGTTTGAAAACTGAGCTCAAGCTCAACGTTCTATGCCTTGGCATAGAGTTAACCCTTTTCTCTCCGGAGCAGTTGAAGTGCTGGGGCTAACTGCATATAGTCAGAATACAGCAAGACTTCATGTTGTTTGAAACAAAGGAATAATAGAGATAGGAAGAAAAAGCTAAAGCAAATGACCAGATAGGGTCACTGGACGCTTTGTTAGGCAGCTTAAATGGGCAGACTGGATGGGCCTAGCGGTCCTTATCTGCCGACAGCATCTATGTATCTATGCATCCCCTTCCTGCGTTAATTTTCCAAAACATTTTTTTTTTGTTATCACCCTTCTTCCCTGATGCTTATATCTGCTCTCCCCTGTCATCTGCTGATATGCAAAATTTATTTATTTTATTTAGCTTTTGTTGACTGGGTAAATGCACTAGACAAATTCTGCCTATTTTGAGGCACGACCCAGGGAAGGGGGATACAGCTGAATGCTAACTGACTTTGAACCAGATTGAGCTGTTGGTATTTTAGTGAATTTATATAGTACTAATAAGTCCCCTACGTGGTTATATGATGTGGCTGCAGCCCCATCTGCTGTGATCTAAATCGAAGTAGTAAAACCTTTCCTGATTGTCCACCTACAAGTGTGGACAAGCCTGGGCTGGGTGGGATGGGGAGAATAGGCGGGCCTAATGCCGCTCACCTCTGTGTCAAAAAAAAAAAAAATCAGGACACTTTATCTTTACTTAATATCTAGTGCCTGATGCAGCCCACATACATTGTAGAGCCACCTGATTCAGCCGCTCCTGTACCAGCAAGGAAACTAACCCTGCAACACAGCACTGATCACTAATCCACAGTTAAAACTACATCCCTGCAGTGTTGCACCTGTAAGAGAAAGGACACAAACACTGCGGCACAGTACTGAGTACACTATACAATACAACCCCTTCCCTGCAGCCTGGCTCCTGTAAGGGAATAAAAAGAAACAACCCACCTGTATCACAGTAAAACCCAATTAAGGCTCAAGAAAAAACACTTCCCTGCAGCGTCTACTGGTGTCCTTGGGAACCAAGCCTGGGTCAATGGGTATCCTGCTTACCCTGCAGCTGCAATCCCCCTGGTCCTTTCAGCGGTCTTCCCTGCTAGTTTGACTGCAGACCTTACAAGAGGGTTTTTTAAAGCCCCTTGCCTTTGTTTGAACTGTCTGTCAAGTGACTGGTCTAGCATCCACCAGTCACCACTTGGATGTCACCCCCTGATCCTTCTTCTCATTTTGTTAGCCTAGCCCAGACAATCCCCCTCACTTTTATGGCGAAAAACAATCAAGACGCTTTATCTTTACTTAATATCTCATGCCTGATGTGGCCCACATACAGTGGAGAGCCACCCGATTCAGCCGCTACTGTACTGGGAAAGAAACAAACCCTATACCATAATGCTGATCAGTAATCCACAGTTAAAACAACATCCCTACAGCACTACACCTGTAAGGGAAAGGACACAAACACTGTCACACAGTACTGAGCACACCATACAATACAACCCCTTCCCTGCAGTATTGCTCCTGTAAGGGAATAAAACAGAAACAACCCCCATATCACAATAAAACCGAATTAAGGCCCAAGAAAAAACACTTCCCTGCAGTGTCTACTGGTGTCCTCAGGAACCGATCCTGCTCACCCCGAAGCTGCAATCCCCCCGGTCCTATGGACTGTCTTCCCCGCTCTGGCAAATCTCACAAGTCCTCATGTTATGAGACAGGTCCAAACAGCACACACAAATCGTATGTGTGTCCTCTTTATAAATTTTATATCTGCACTTACAATATCGAAATAAAGGCTCTTTTTACTTCAGAGGCATGCAGAGTTCACAACCAAGCACTGAGAAAAGTAAAAATTAATGGCTAGGTTGATGGCGTTTCCTTCAGAAGGTCCAATCAGGATGATCGATGGTGGGAGAATGAACAGAGGTGTAATGAGGCAGCCTTTATTATATAGGTATAGACGCTGCACGTCACTGTCAGCAGCCCCCAGCTAGCAAAAAGTTTTTGGGTGGTCCTGATGCTGATGGCTTATAGTTACAAAGGTGTGGTCTAATGGAAAAGATATCTTCAATGAAGATATATAAAATTACTGTACAAGGCTCAAATTCCAAATATCTGGAGCACCATGTTGATATATTAACTATTTTGCTGCAGTTTGCTACAGTTGTCACTATATTTGCACTTCAGCAAAAGCACTACTGACATTTTAATTCACTACACTATCTAAACAAACACAGTAGCAGCATCTCCCCGTCAGTGGTTCTGTGGTTAGGCCTCCCAACCTTGCTGCCACTGCTAGCACGTGAGTGTATCTTGAATCATTTATGCACTTATGCTACGCAATTTTGCACAAATAAATTCAATCATCACTGGCTGTGACTAGTGCCAGTCTCTTGTTTTGTTCTACCCTCTGTAAGTACCCCACCATTTCTCCATTCCGGTTTGCAATCTCAGTTGATTGTGCCCACACTGACAGATTACAGAAGTTGCACAGAAACACAGATGTGTCAGGAGGAAAAGGCCCTGCCGGCCATTTGGGTCTGCCCAGCCCTTTCCAAATGGGCTTTAGGTTTCTGATGCAACAGACGGTGAGGTTACCAGGTTTGTTTTTTATTTGTTTTTGTTTCTTTAACTCTGTTTAGCCCCCAGCCATATCGAGTCCTCTTTTAATTGCCTGTCAATCACTTTGTTGTGCCCGTCGAGACTCTGTCAGACTTCCTCCCTGGACCCCCCCCCCAAGCCCATCTGCAACTCCACATTCTGCTAATCCACCCCCATGCCCCTCAGGGCTGGGTATGCCTTCTGCTCTTTGGCATTTCTTATCCGCATCAATCTGGTCACCAATGGCAAGGGAAGACCAGAAGCAGGCCTGGAAGGTGGTGGATGGACTCAGACATGTGTGTACTGGACTGGCAGGGCCTTTTTTCCTCAGCCCTGTGCCATTTTTCCCATTAGCCCCACCTGCCCTCCAGGGGAGTGCAGTCATTACTGGTGTAGACATGCCGTATGCACCCAGATGACAGAGATGCACCTCAACTCCCCTTCTTTGCTCCACTATTCCCCTGCACCGCTACTTGTGGTGACCTACTGTAGGTAGTGACAGAGCAGCGAGTTATGGAACCCCCACCTCCCTAGAGGAAAAGAGTATCCAAAGGGACACTAAGTCCTCCTGCCTTGGCCAGCCCTCCAACAGCCCTGGTTCATTCTGGAACCTGGATCGGTGTTGCAGGTGGTAGTTCTACTGTTGCACCAGTAGGCCAGTAGGTTCACAGGTTTGTGAGAGGTATACTGTGTTTGAAGGGTTGTGTGATTAGAACCTATGGGTGTACTATTTATGCAGACTTCTTTTGCCTGTTTTACCTAACCTTTATTTTCCAGAGTCCTGTTCTGATGTTCCTGTCCCAACCCCCCATAAAGTCCTTCCTTGCTTCCACTATATTTACTGACCTTACTGCTACTATTGTGGGTGGTTTTATTTTCCACTATTGTACCATTACTATATGTTGTACATGGGGTATCAAGTTGCATAATACTGGGTGCCCTGTTACTGCAGTTGGCAAGCATTATATTTTCTTGTGGGTCGGCACCCTGGTGGCTTAGGCTTGTTCAAAAGGACCCCCGCAGGTGGAAGCACTGTGTCACAACCTAATCCTTTCCCCATCTATGAACCCAAGGACCATTCACCTAAACATGGACAGCCACTCTCCCAAACCACCCAACTGTGTCACTACCATACCCTGAAGGTTGGGGCCCAACAAGCACACTGTGGAAATGCAAATTGACTAAATACAGAATATGGCAAGTCAGATCCACTTTGTATATTAAGGTTTTATTGTCTGGTGGCACAGACTCTTTTGTGTCATTTCCCTTTTTATAAGTTAGACAATCTTTTACATATTTTGCATTGAACAAGTAACTACCGTCCCTCAGGGATAGAGCTTACCAAACTCTGCTATGCCTCCCCAGCAGATGCCCTATGTTTAAAAACTTACTAGTAACTTTACCAGTTAGAGGAAGTTGAGCCTTGGCTGTGCTGCTGTAGTATTGGGGGCATTTCCTCTTTCTTAGCAGCGGAAAACAAAATAACAGTTACGTAAGAACTTACAGTAACAGGACAGTATATCTTTGAGGGGATTTCAGTCATCAGGTCACACCATAGGAACATCTTCGTCGGTGAAGCATGATCCCCATGGAAGATTTTCCAACAGTACCACTGGAGCTGCCAATGTCATCTGCTGACGTCACCAACCCCATAAAGGCTCAAGTGGCCCCACTCCCTCCTCAGTTCTTCCTCCCCAGAGACAAAGGCAGCAAACCCAAGCCCTGGAGAACCAGAAAGAGAGACAGGTGCCCAAGCCAAAATAAAAGGCTGGATACACCAGTTAGCCAGTTCTGAGACGAGAGCCCCTAAGAGGGGGATGGTGAGAGGGAAGGCCGACCTGATGAATGAGATTCCCTCAAAAATCTACTGTTACTGTAAGTTCTTGCGTAACTGTTGTATCTTCTTTGTGGGTATCTCAGTCATCAGGACATACCGTAGGAATGAGTCCCAAGCAGCAAAACAGTCTGGGAGGAAAGCCAACCAAAGCCTAGGACTGGAGGCCCTGCAATACAGCCCGAACAAAGCCTGCTCAGGTGCTAGAAGCAATGTCCAGACTGTACTGCTTAGCAAAAGTATGGACGGTACTCCAAGTGGTAGCAAAGCAAATGTCAGCGGCAGAGACCCCCTTCAAACAGGCCACAGATGTAACCATGCCTCTTCACCACCCCTGGCAGCTCTTTGCCATGCTTGTTGTAGCAGAACACAACACAATGGGCCAACCATTTAGACAAACATTGCTTGGAAACCTTAGTGCCCTCTCTTCCTGAGGCAAAAGAAGCAAAAAACTTTTATTTTTCTGCAGTCCTTAGTTTGGAGCAGACAGTATTTCAGAATTCTGTGCACATCTAAAGTATGGAGCACTTCTTCCCCTGGATTGGCATGCTCTGGAAAATAAATTGGAGGGTGGACAGATTGGCTCAGGGTAAGCTCAGTCACCACCTTAGGGAGAAACTTAGGATTTGTGCGCAAAGACACCCATCTTTGTGAAAAATCAAATAAGGCTCTTCACACCAGAGAGCCTGAAGCTCAGAAATCCTTCGAACAGAAGTAACAGTAACCAAAAATAACACTTTCCAAGAAAGAAAGAGTAGTTTGCAAGTCGCGGCTGGTTCAAAAGAAGACAGGGACAACTTTTCCTAAACAAAATTTACATCCCAAGCTGGAACAGGGGAACAGATTGGGGGTTTCAGATGTAGGATGCCTGTGAGAAAAGTACAGGACACCTCTAATTGAGCCACGGTATGGCCATCAACAGGCTCATGAATGGCAGAAATAGTTGAAAGGTGCACATTGCGGGAGGAGTACTGGAGACCCGAGTCCGATAGGGAGATCAGGTAGTCCAGAATCTGGCTCACCGGACAGATAAAAGGGTCCAGATGATGATTGGCAGCCCAGATTTTAATTTTTTTACTTAATTAAAATGTGTTGACTGGGAAAGGCACACTGAGCTGAGGCTCATTTCTAGGTGCGACCCGGTGACATGGGTAACAAAATACATACAAAGTACGTACAATACAGTATAGAATACAAAATACAAGTGCAATACAGATTTGTCAATACAAGATTGCAAGGTATTAACATTGGGTAAATTAGATTGTTGGCAAACCTCTTCCACTTCGTGGCGTACATGGCTGTAGTGGGGAGCTTTTGAGCCATCATGAGGACACCTGCCACCCGCTGAGATACCACAAACTGGGCAATGGCTGTATCCTCAGGAACCAGGCATGCAGACGAAGGAACCTGAGATTTGGATGGACCAGAGTCCCCTGTTCCTGCATCAGCAGATCCCTGCAAAGGGGCAGGGAAAAGTACAGTTAAGTAAGAACTTACCGTAACAGTAGAGCTTCGAGAACAGCTCTTGCAACAGGTTACACCTTTAGGACTGAAGCTGGCAGGCACCAGGACCCCACAGAAAAATTCTAGCTAGCAGTATCAAGCAGGGACCGCCCCCCATGGTATTCCCTCCCAGACATCAGGTATCACATAAAAGGAGGCGGTACCCCAGCATCCCCATTTCTCCCACCGGAGACTCCCGGCCCAAAGGTGACATCTGAAGGGGAGACCAAGGATCTGCTTTCAAAGGAAGGTTTAATATAGGATGGCATCAAAGATGCTGTAGCCTAGAAACTAGGTCAGAAGAGACAACCTCCAGAGGGGAAGGTGGGAGGGAAACAACCTGCTGCAAGAGATGTTCTCGAAGATCTACTGTTACGGTAAGTTCTTATCTAACTGTACCATCTTACTTCGAGAAACAGCTCTTGCAGCAGGTTACACCATTAGGACCGATTCCCAAGCAGTTAGAGAACTATTCCCAGATCGGGAGGGTGGTAGGAGAGATGTTGGTCAGATTTCAGGACAAAAGTCCCTGAAGGATCGCCAAGCCGAAACCTGCTCTGCGCCTAGAGTCGATATCCAGACTGTAACGACTGATGAAAGTGTGAATAGTGCTCCAGGTTGCTGCTGCACAGATGGTGGACGTGGAGACGTTTTTAAGCGCAGCGAAGGAGGTAGCCACCCCCCTCACAGAATGACCTTTAACCAGTCCCGGTAAAGGTTTGTTGCACTGCTGGTAACAGAAAGAGATGCATTTCACTAGCCATCTGGAGAGCGACTGTTTACACAAAGGTGCACATTGCATCCTGTGTGTAAAGAAACAAAGAACTGGTCCAACCTGAGATGGGCTCTGGTTCTAGCCAGATAGTATCTGAGGCTCCTATATACATCCAAGGTGTGTAACAGGGCTTCTCCTCTGTTAGAGTGATTAGGGTAATACACCGGAAGGTCTATGTCCTGGTTGAGCGTGACAGCCGAGACCACTTTGGGAAGGAACTTAGGATTTGTTCTTAAGGACACACTGTCCTTGTGAAACACCAAATAAGGATCCTTGCACATTAGTGCATGAAGCTCAGAAATTCTTCTGGCAGAAGTAACGGCAACTAAAAATAGCGTCTTTCATGTGAGGAGACGCAGCTCGTAATCTGCGGCTAGTTCAAAAGGAGGCAGTGTAAGCTGTTCTAGAACAAAGGGAAGATCCCAAGGTGGAATCAGGTCTTTGATGGGAGGTCTCAAATGCAGGATGACATGCAAGAAGGCACAGGAAGCCTCTAGTTGAGCTAGGGACCTGTGACCTATCGGTGAATGGTATGCTGAAATGGTGCAAAACTGTACCTTAATGGAGGAGTAGGCAAGCCCTGCCTCATATAGGGATAGGAGGTAATCTAAAACTGACCTCTCCGAGCAATCCAAAGGGATCAATCCATGAGCCTGAGCACAGATGCAAAATTTACCCCACTTCATGGCATAGGTGGCGTGAGTGGAGGGCTTTCTGGCCGCCACCAAAACATCTGCAACTTCCTGAGAGACCCCGTATCTCAGAACTACTATGTCCTTAGGAGCCAGGCATGCAGGTTTAGTGACCGAAGATCTGGATGGACCAAAGAGCCTGCCTCCTGGGACAAAAGGTGAGAGCTGAATGGCAGGGGCATTGGAGGTTCCTGGGCCAGTTGCTGCAGTAGAGGGAACCAAATTTGCCTGGGCCAAAAGGGCACTATCAAAATGAGAGATGCCCGCTCTTGTCAGAGCTTCAACAGAACCCTCTGGATTAAAGGGAAGGGCGGGAAAGTGTAGAGGAACCTGCCCGTCCAAGAGAGGGACAATGCGTCTCGCCAGAAAAAAACAGGCCCTGGATCTAGCGAGCAGAAATTGGGTAGTTTTGCATTGGATGGGGACGCAAAGACATCTAATTTTGGTGTCCCTCATCTGCAAAACAGGTCCTTTGTGACTTCCTGAAGCAGTTACCATTCATGGACTCTGGCCTGTGATCGGCCTAGACTGTCCGTAATAGTGTTGTCCACTCCAGGAACATGTACAGCAATGATTTCTGCGCCGTGCAGTAGTATCCAATCTCAAACCCTCTGGGCCTCCCTGCAAAGGGGGTAAGAATTAGTGCCTCCTTTCTTGTTGAGTTAGTACATCAACGCGGTTTTGTCCATTTGTAACAGGAGGGTACCCGGTGGAATCTCTAACTGGAAGGCCTGTAGGGCGTATAGGATGGCTCTCATCTCTAGAATGTTTATGTGAAGGTGAGACTCTAGAGACGACCAGGAGCCTTGAATCCTGACCCCGTTGAGGTGAGCTCCCCATTCGGACCCCGAAGCGTCCGTGGAAAGAGTTGCTGAAGGAGGTGGTGCTATGAAGTGGACTCTCATCGATAGATGCTCTGGGACGAGCCACCAGTACTAGTCTCAGATGACTGGGTTCGTGATCCAGACTGGATGCTGCAGATGATCTTGCTTTTGGTCCCATTGGGCCCGTAACATCCACTGGGTGACCCACATATGGAGTCGAGCTAAGGGAACCATTGCAATGGCAGCAGCCATGTGCCTAAGCAGGCAAAGAACGGTCCTGGCTGGTACAGTTTTCTTTTCCATTATGTCCCTTATGAGGGATCTGATGCATTCCACCCTGTCCTGAGGAAGGAATGCCCTCCGTTGAGTGGTGTCCAGAATTGCCCCTATAAACTGCAATTTCTGAAACGGAAGAAGGTGCCACTTCTCCTGGTTGATGGTGATGCCCAACGATTGGAAGGAGGAACAGTTACCTTGATAGTGGACATCAGGGCTTCCTGTGAGGGTGCCATGAGGAGCCAGTCATCTAGGTACGGAAACACATAGTGGCCCTGTCTCCTGAGAGCTGCTGCCACGACTGCCATACACTTCGTGAAAACCCAAGGTGCCGAGGATAGTCCTAAGGGGAGAGCTCGGAACTGGCAGTGGCGTCCCAGGAACTCGAAATGCAGAAAATTTTGATGTGTTTGAGAGATCGGGAGATGTAGGTAAGCGTCCTACATGTCCAGTAACGCCAGCCATGCGCCCTCTATGAGCATAGGGATGAGGCCTGGAAGGGTCACCATGCGAAAGTGCTTGTACAGCACAAAAGCGCTGAGATCGCTGAGATCTAAAATTGGGCACAAGTCCCCTGTTTGCTTTGGGACCAGAAAGAAGTGAGAACAGTAACCTTTTTCTCTCTGGTTCCGTGGAACATACTCTATGGCCTCCTTGTCCAGGAGTGCAGAGATCTCCTGCTGAATGAGTACGGCATGCTGACCTGAATAGTGGGAGAGCATGGGAGGTCTGGACAGTGGGTGGTCGAGGAATTTGATAGCGTGTCCTCAACTTACCAACTGTAACACCCACCAGTCAGAGGTTATACTCTGCCATGCCGAAAGGTGATGAGATATGCGACCCCCCCGACCTTCTCGTCCGCTTGATCCAGAGGAGGGGCGGGGGCCAGGAAGGAGTCATGCTGTGGTGGTATTGGACCCCATGGGCTGGGCGGTCTTAGGATGTTTTTGGCCCTGGCCCGCAGGGAACCCTGCTTGACCTTTACGACTGAAGTTGCCCCTAGGTTGCTGGCCAGAACGTGGCTGTTGCCATTGCTACTGGCTGCGAAAATGGTTCTGGTTCCTACGAAAGGAACCAGATTTGGGCCTGTACATGATCTGTACAGTCCAGACTGCCTTCCCAGCGTCCCGTAGCCTGGTGATGACCCTTTCAGATTCTTCACCGAACAGAACAGCTCCATTGTAAGGGACATCCAAGATGTTCTTTTGGATGTCCGGGGTAAAGCTAGAGACTGTCAGCCAAGAGTGTCTCCGGAGACAAACGCCTGTGGCTGCTCCCCTGGCCGCTGAATCATAAGCGGCTCGGAGAACCTGGGTCCTCATGTCTGACCCAGTCTGAAGGAGATTGAGCCATTCATCCTTCTTCTCACCATCTGGCAAATCTTTCATAAGGTCTTGGACCTGTTCCCAAAGGGCATTTTGAAACTTCACCATGTGCGTGAGGTAGTTCAAATACCTTATACAGCATGCAGCAGCCGCATACATGCGTCTTCCCATCGAATCAAACTGCTTAGATTCCTGGTCTGGAGGCTGGGTAAGCAGGTGTTGAGGCCGCGGAGACCGATCATGAGATGCTGTAATGACCAGGGAATCGGCCAGAAGTTGCTGCACCAAATACGGGTCCTCCAATGGAGCCCTGCAGAGGAGGTCAGCCTTTTTAGGAATAGCCGGAGTCGAATATGGAAACTTCCAAGCAGCCTTGGTAAAGTCCATAAAGGTGTCCACCAATGGTGGGACCACCACAGGCTTTGGGTCCTTTTGCCAGAGATAACGGGCAAGGTGTTGTCTCGTGGGGTCTAAGTCCTCTGTCTCCCACCCCATGTTTCCTTGGATGTGCCTCATAATTTCCGAGAAAGAGGGATCATCCGGTGGTGACCTGGGAAGGTCTCGTGGGTCTGGTGATGAGGGACTAAAGGGGGATGGAGACCGGAAAGTATTGGACGTTTCCGGTTTGGAGTCATCCCCCCGGAGAGCGTCGTCTGTCTCTGGGTCGTTTAGGGCTAGGAGACCCTGAGGGAGATCTTGATGGGCGTCTCTTTCGCTCTCTGGATCTGCCCCTGGGAGGAGGCGTCGGCTCCTTAAGGGTCAGGGATCTTTCACCCTCATTGCCTCAAGGAGGAGGTGGAGGTGGAAGAGGCTTGGTAGGAATTTAATGGTCTCCCACCAAAAAGTGAACAGGTCTTTGACCTCCTGTAGATTCATGACTGACACCGGGCCTGGTGTCGGTGTGGGCCTATCGACGGGGTCAGGCATCGGGTCCAGGGGAACCACTGGATCCAGCGACGGTTCCCTGGGCAGGCCAGCGTCCTCTGTGTCACCTGTCTGGTCATTAGGCAGCGCAGCAACCTCTTCTCCTTAAGACCCCTGACATCCAGTGTCAACCGGCGTCGGTGGTGTGGGCATCGGTTCTGTAGTCCACTTGGCGGGTGCCGGGTCAGGTGCCTTCTTCGCTTCCGACATCCATTTAAGAGACGTCAGCTCCGTCATCTTTCTTTCAAGGGCCTTGGGAGGTTAGGAGACTGACCAGTGGTCCGTGTCCCGGTGTCGATCTGACTCCCCACTTGTCCCGGTCTGAGGATCCAGGCCGGATGGCGGATTCGGGTGCCTGAGAAGTCTTGGTGGGTGCAAAGTGGCTGAAGAGCCCCTGATGAGGGGTGGCTGGGAGCGAGCGGGAAGGCGATCGATCGGACCGTGTGGAGCTGGAGCTGGAGCTGGCCCTAGACTATGAGGCCCGGCTCGGGGATCTTGACCTACCAGAGTCCCAGTGCTTGTCCTGGTGCTTCCCAGATTTATGGGAGGAGTCCCCCCTTGGAGGAAGGTCTCTTTTCCATCTTTCTAAGTTTCTCCTCAAGAAGAAACTCCTGAAGGGCCTTTTGGCGGTGGATCCAGGTCCTGCTGCTAAATTGTTGACAGACTGAACAGGCCTGGGTATCGTGCTCTGGGCCCAGACACCTCACACAGGCCATGTGGTGGTTGGCAAACAGGATCTGCTTGCCGCAGGCACACTTGGAGATGTGTCCCTTGAGAGAAGGAGTAGGAGAAGTAGACATGGAATATTTGTCGAAAAAAGAAGATTTTTGAAGACTTCACGTGTCATTCATCTGTTCAGGCGTCAGTGCTAGCGAGTCGACGAAGGGAAAAGAACTGGGGATGCTGGGGGACTGCACCATTTTATGTGATGCCTGATGTCGGGGAGGGGCAGGGGGCGGTGCCCCGCTGGATACTGCTAGCTAGAATTTTTCCGTGGGGTCCTGGCGCCTGCTGGCTTCAGTCCTAATGATGTAACCTTCTACAAGAGCTGTTTCTCGAAGTAAGATCTGGAGGCTCCTCCACTAACTTCTGCAGTAATGGGAACCATATCTGCCATGGCCAAAAGGGTGCGACCAGGATCATGCTGGCCCCCTCCATCTATACCTTGATTAGCACACTCTCAATCAGAGGAAATGGAGGCAAGGGATAAAGCAACCTCCCACTCCAGAAGAGGGACAACACGTCTCACCAGAAAACTCCAGGCCCTGGATCTAGCAAGCAGAAAATACAGGTTACTCACCTGTAACAGGAGTTCTAGGAATGGTATATGTTGTTCATCCACACTGTCTGGCAGGTTCCTTGCCGCTTTAAATCTTGCCAGAAGGTCTTCAAGCTGGCTCCTCCCACCCACCCGGGTGGTAAAACTCTCGCCTCCGCCCCATGATGCCAGATCTAGCCCGCTGGACTGGTTGTGCGCGAATCTGGAGGTTTGGTGGAAACAGGATGAACACATATACCATTCCTAGAACTCCTGTTACAGGTGAGTAACCTGTATTTCTAGGGACATGGATATGTTGTTCATCCACACTGTCTGGCAGACTCCTAGCAGTTCTCCGGGAGGAGGGAGGCAAGGCGCACACCCCCTACTTAGGAAATAAAGACTGGAGAACGAGGACCCAAAACCAGCATCCCAGCATGACTCAAGGTCATCTCAAAGTATGTTATAACTGAGTATCTTTATTTTTTTCTTTTAGTTGTTTTGGTTGTTTATTGTGCATTCTTTTACTACCTCTGTATGTATGTATGTTGACAGTCATCCATTGACATGGAACCTTTGTAAACGAGCAGTTTCTGCTCAAAGGTATTTGTAATCTGAGAATTTAATAAAAAAAAAAAAGGTTGATGTGGTAGTGGGTAATGAAGGTGTGTGCTGACTTCCAGGTAGCAGCCCTGCAGATTTCCTGGATAGGGACGTCCCTGGAAGCAGCCACCGATGCAGCGGTATTGCAGGTAGAATGAGCTCTTATCCCTCTGGGAGGCTCCATGTCCGCCAACCTATAGTGGAGATCTATGTAGGAGGTGGCCCACCTGCCTATCGTCTGCTTGGCTGCAGGTGTGGCTTCAGCGTAGGTGACAAACAGCTGCCGAACCTCTCCCCAAACTTCAGCCCATGGCTCCTTATAGTAAGCGAGCCTTTCTAGGGTCCAAGGTATGGAGCCTATATCGCCTCCGAGGTGTGATTGAGGTAGAACACCGGCAGAGTCAACACCTGGTTAAGGTGAAACTCCGACACCACCTTCGGAAGGAATTTCGGGTGGGCGCAGGACAACCTTGTCCCTGTGGAAGACCAGATAAGGAGACTCGATGGAAAGCGCCTGGAGCGCTCCCATCCTTCTGGCTGACATGATAGCCACCAAGAAGGCGGTCTTCCACGACAGGTGAGAGATGTCACATCTGTGCATCGGTTTGAATGGCTTGCCCATGAGCTTAGCCAATACCAGCAATAGATCCCACGAAGGTGGAGGTTCTCGCACCAGAGGGGATATGTGATCAAGGCCTTTGAAAAAGCACCCGACCACCTTCTCCTGCACCGACTGCTTCCCGGCCCACGCCCAGTAAGCAAAGATGGCTGCCAAGTGCACCTTAAGGGTCGTCAACCGAAGCCCTTGCTGAGAAAGAGAACACAGATAGTCCAGAATGCTTGCCAAGGAACAGGAGGAAGGGTCCAGGCCCGTGCCCTGACACCAAATGGAGAATCTCTTCCATTTGAAGGAATAGCATTTTCTGGTCGACTCCTTACGGGACGCCTCAACAACGTTGAGGACCTCGTCGGAAAGACCCAAGGCCTGGAACTCTAGCCGCTCAGGAACCAGGCCGACAGGTGCAGAGATTGAAGGTCCGGATGGAATACCTTCCCCTGATTGACTGAGATCAGGTCCGGGCGGGCTGGAAGCCGCCTCGGGAGCCTGGAGCCGAGACTGAGGAGATCTGGATACCAGAACTGGCGGGGCCAGTCTGGGGCTACCAGAATCACCTGCGCCTTGTCCCTCCTCGCCTTGAGAAGCACCTTGTGGATCAAGGGAAATGGGGGAAAGGCGTAGAAGAGGCCCGGGGTCCACGGCCTCGAGAAGGCATCCCCCTGCAGCGAGCCCTGCTGAGGGGCGGGCATGAAACAGTCTCAGCTTCGCATTCTCCCTGGAGGCAAACAGGTCCACCTGAGGCATGCCCCAGTGGGAGAACAGATCTTGTACTACCTCCGGCAGAAGAGACCACTCGTGGGACGCAGCCCCTATCTGGCTTAGGGCATCGGCCAGAATGTTGGAGGCTCCTGCCACATGGACGGCAAGGAGATCCGCCTCCAGGCTGCGCATGAGGGACCAAATGCGGAGAGCTTCCCTGCACATAGGCATGGAGCGCATCCCGCCCTGGCGGTTTAGGTAGTACATAATCGTAGTATTGTCCGTCTGGACCTGGACCATTTGACCCCGTATAAATGGAGCGAAGGTGGTGAGGGCTAGACGAACCACTCGAAGCTCCAGCAGGTTGATGTGGCATCGGGATTCCCGAGGGGACCAGAGGCCATGCACTCTGTGCTCCCCCAGATGGGCACCCCAACCCATCAGAGAGGCATCGGTCACTAGAGAGACCGTCAGCTCGGGGCAGACGAACGGGATGCCCTCCTGCAGATGTGTTGGAACGGTCCACCACTGGAGGGCATTCCACATCCCCTGGGTCACTGTCACCAGCTGATCCAAGGGATCGGAGTGCTGTGACCATTGACTGACCAGCCCCCATTGAAGGGGACGCATGTACCAACGGGCCAAACGGACCACGCTGGTGCAGGCCGCCATGAGACCCAGGAGGCGCAGGAAGTCCCGGGCAGGGCACAATTGCCCAACCTGAAATGATTGGGCAAAGGAGGAAAGAACCTGGGCCCTGTCCGCCGGGAGCCGTACTCTGGCTCGTAGAGAGTCGAGCTCTGCCCCGATGAATTGTATCACCTGTTTTGGCACGAGTTCCGACTAGAGCTCGTTGATGAGGAGGCCAACCTGAGAGCAAACCTGGAGGGCCAGATCTCTGGACCGCTCCACCTCCATTCTGGAGGAGGCTGCAATCAGCCAGTCGTCCAGGTAAGGGTACACCCAGACCCTTTGGCGCCACAGGAATGCTGTCACCACTGCCATGCATTTGATGAAGACCCTGGGAGCTAGGGAAAGGCCAAAGGGCATGGCCCGGAACTCGTAGAGGGATCCCTCTGCCCTGAAGTGGAGGAATCTCTGGTAGGACGGATGGATTGGGACATGAAAGAATGCATCCTGGAGGTCCGGAGAACAGAACTACACGCCTCGTTCCAAGGATGGGATTATCTGAGCCAGAGTGACCATCCTGAAGGTCCGAGACCTTAGCAACCTGTTCAGGTCGTGCAGGTCTAGAATGGGGCGCCAGCCCCCCCGTCCGTTTCGGGACCAGGAAGTACCTGGACACAAACCCCGGGTCTGGTGAAGGATCCGCCACCTTCCTGATCACCTCTTTTTCGAGGAGCAGGGCGATGTCAGCTTGGCGAGCTGACAGAGAGGCTATGGACCCCGTAGCGCCCCGAGGGGCGACAGCTCGGAAGGTTGGGGCCTGCTCGAACTCCAAGGACAGGCCCTTTCCTACCACCTCCAACACCCAGCAGTCCGTGGTGATAGCGGACCAGGCGGAAAGGAAGTGGCGGAGCTGTCCCCCCACAAGGGGAACCCAGGGGGGAGTAACGAGGCTGGGGGCGACACCCCTCAACCCGTCACTGGGCAGGCTTGGAGGAGGGACCGGCCGAGGGACCTCCTGGGGCTTTTCCTCCCTGCTTCCTGTTAGAGGAAGCCGCAGGCTTGGCTTTGGGGTGCAGCACGAGCCTGCTGGCGGCCCTGATGCTGGTGCTGTTAAGCCGGACGTGCCGCAGGCGCAGAAGGGTGAAAGGACTTATGTTGTTGGCAACGGCCCTTGTCCTTCTGGGCGGAGGTGACCGAGTCCAGAGTAGCACTGGACTTTTCGATCCGCTGGAGGTGGCCTTCCACTCCAGGGCCAAACAGGTCAGTCCCCAGGAAGGGGACATCCGCCAGTTTATGCTGGGTATCCACCGGGAAGGTGGCTATCCTCAGCCATGCTCTGCGGCGCATGGCCACTGTGGCCACAACTGATCTGGCACAGGAGTCTCCAATGTCCAGAGCCGTTTGGAGTTGCTGTTTTGCCACCGCCCTTCCCTGGTCCCGCACCTGCTTGACCGTGGTCTGCAGGTCGGCCGGGAGATGAGGGATCACCTCATCCAGGGAGCCCATCAGGGCGTGGGAGAAGTGTGCCATCAGCATGGCCGAGCTGGCCTGGCAGAGGCCAAGGTAGGATGCAGTGTACACCTTGCGCCCGGCACTGTCCAGCTTTTTGGACTCCTTGTCAGGGGAGCTTATCCACATCCCTAGCGTTCCCAGAACGCCGGAAAATGCTATTGGTGACCAACCCCTCCGCGGAGGGGTGCTTTGAAAAAACGGACAAAGAGCCGGTAGGGACCACATACTTCCTGGCCATCCTGGCCAAAGGCACAGGACAGGAA